>CM042178.1:27469151-27556651 GCA_023376005.1 Doryteuthis pealeii | reverse complement strand
TGGTGGCCGGCACGGAAATGCTTATTATTAGATAGAAATAGTTACTTGAAAATATATAATTGTGTATACAATATTGGCATCATATAATAATAGTTCAAATTCCTGGGGGAGGGGGGCACAAAGAACTTGCATTGGGTTGAAGGTGGTCACTCTATTTATTAATCTTTTCTTTTATTCTTTTTCTGTCTCTTTATTTTTCTTGAACTTGCGTTGGGTTGAAGGTGGCTACCACCAAAAAAAGGTTGAGAAATATTGTTGTAAACTAGCTTTGTTAAAGAATATTCGATTTTTAGTCAGCCAATTGTTTTCTCTACAAATTTTGTATAACTAATATAACTTGAAAATTTTTGCGCACAAGTAGTTTAGCCTACAACATCTTGTGTAAAATTTCACAATAGAAAAGTTCAGTTTCTAAGATATGGGCAAAGAGGTTGAAGTTTTGTAGTTATCTTATTGAAAGATGATAACGATTCATTTAAACATTTTAGACAAGAATTAAACTTTTACACTTTAATTTATTTTCATTGTTTTTTTTTTCCTTTCTCTGTCAATGTAGAAACAAATTCCATTTTTTTTTACCTGGATTCCAAGAAAATTCTGCCATGTTGCGTACAAATACTACAAACAAGAGAATTATGTACTGGAATCTTTCTCTGGCATCACTGCATGAGATCTGGAACAAATTCTTTTTTGTCTACTCTATAATAAATATATATATATATATATATATATATATAATTGATATATAACTGTATGTAAAAATGCTTAAGAAACAACTACTGTAAATATAAACGTACAATATATGCGATTCCCTAACTTAAAGGCATAAAATAACCCTAATCGGTTTGACATGCCGTTAAAATCAACCAGTCAATCAATCAATAATAAACTCTCGAACTGCACCCAAGTCCAGTTTGCTAATTATCAAGCCTTTATTAAGCATCCGCGCGAAACTATAAATATATGTATTTCTAATTTACCTCTCTACTTCGTTTTTTTACCTACTTATCTATTTATATATATCCATACTTATGGATATACTTACTGAATCCATACTTATGGCTGTTTTGTAGCTCCTACAGTGGTAGCTTTCCGTCGTAGGAGACATCACTTCCTTCAAGATGACCATGCAATAAAACACTTAAAATTGCAACATTTATTTTTTAAAATTATTGCTCAACATACAATTGACGTACATTTAACTCAAATCTCAGAAGACAGAATTTCATTTGAAAATATTCAAATCTTTGCTAAAGTTGATTATTGAACTTCACTATGTTTAGAATTTATCTTATTTTTATTTAGAAGTGGCTATAACTTGGACAATAAAAAATGTTCTAATAACTTCTTCTGTTTGGTCAAAATCCTGCCATACCAAATGTATTTAATAATGACCCTCCAGTATTGTGTGACCTGATTCAGGTTTGGAAATTAGAAAAAGAAAGAAAGAAAAACGGAAATACTTAGAAAATATTTTTTTGTCAGCGATCAGAATCTATGGAAAGAAAAAAAAGAATAAAAGTGATTTTTTTCACTGAAACGGTAAAGATAATAATCAGCAATAATATTGACCGCTAGTGTATCTAGTGCAAGGCCGGAACAAAGGGTTTTTCTCCATTCAGAAAAGATAAATAGCGAAGGTAGATAGGAGACCAATCCTTTTGTTTAGACGTGCTATCAGTTTCTATAGCAGATTTCTAGTCGTTTGAGATCTTAGCACGTGGGGCATTCGGCTAGACTTCCAGCAAATATAGAGACCCTGCAATCTTTGGTTGATGCAGAAAATCCGATCTTGACGGCCAATTTCGGAGATTCTGTGAGCCCTTTAGCTCGGTAGCGACCGACGGGTTATAATTGGAACCAAAAACAGCATTGTCTTCTTGAATTGTTATGGATAACTTGTAGGCAATGAAGCCTGCAAGTTAAGAATTCATTTGAGTCCTGAGAACTAATAAAATAAACCCTTCAGCATAATGTCCGTGAGAAGGATGGAGTCAGTATTTTACAAAAACAAGTCATCAGTGGCACAGACCAGGCGTATTAATAGACCATGATGGAAAGCAAATTTTTAGTTGGACATGGAGTTTTTTTCTTCTTTACATTCTATCAGAGTATATACTATATTCAGATTTCAATCTTTTCTAATTGTTAATTATAGGTTGTCAGAAATTTAACTGTCAAAAATTTCATCTCTTCTCCAACAATCGCCCTGTCAGCTGGGGTGTTAGAATGCACCGACTGCACCTCTGCAGAGGGGTAAGATTCCCCCAAATGGGGCCACCTGTTGGCTGTGGGCGGCGACCCGTGATGCTTAAGGACGGAGTCTTGGTGGATGAGCTGTCCATGACCTGCAACACTCCACTTAGAACCTTACTTAGGCTAGACAGGCGGTCGGAGAGGCACCCTCTGATCAATCGGCTGGTCACATCAAGCCCTAGCACCTAAATGATTGCCCCAACCCTATTGCTCTTATAGCAAGCCCTAACCCCTTTTTATCATATGGGTGCTAGAAGGCGGTGACTGAGGGAATACATGTCCTGGGAATGACGTTAAACTCTATCTGATGGTGAGGTTCCAGTTCTGGAGGTTTGGGGAATGTGGAGCGCCCCTTCATCACCATTGCTCCCTGGTCAAACTTGACCCGTAGTGGTAGTACCTGTTAGGGTCCCATCTATGGGTTAAATAGAAAAACATGAGTTTATAAACAAAATTGCATTATGCATTAAGAATGAATTTATTTCAAAACTTTATCGGCACTAAATGACCCACTGAGGTTGATATGCCATAAAACCAAACCAAACCAATCTAACGAACAACTCAGTTTTTAATAACTTGGTTTTGAAGGTTATCACAATTATATTGGCATTTCAGTCTTGGAAGACTATAATAAAGTTTTTATGTGCCGTGAAGTTACAGCACCTCCTGTGACTGTGAAGTCCAATATTAGAAAAACATTCTCAACCACAGATTTCGCATTTGAAGGCTGTCCCTGAAGATGTTGATGTGCCGGTGCTTTGTTGCCGCTGCTTTCTTCTAGACCTCTTAGCTTCATGGTGTTGTGTCAGGGTGACTTCTGACATGAACAGTCTTCTACGGAGAGTCTGCCACCACTGAGGGCGGTCCTGAGCCAAGTTATGTTGTTTACCTTTGATTTATTCTCTTGATATTTCGGGATGAAAAACCCTTTCGTCAGAAGATTTCCAAAAGCAGAGTGTAGCGTAATTATTATGGGCTATGGAAAATTTGGGACTGAAAAGAAAACGGTAATCGGATTTCTGGAGAAAGAGAAAAAAAAAAACAAAGAAATAAGAACAGGAAGAAGATAAAGTTTGGAATTCTACACACTCAACGTGTGTCAGCCAGTTGACACCTGAACTAGATTTAAAAATAAAAACGGAAGTTCCAGGTTTTCTGAAATGGAAGTTCCTTCCACCCCCTCCAGAACCATAAACAGAAATATACAAAATTCGGTCTCTTTTTTGCTGGGTCTGATAAGGCACAGACGTGGTTTTTAATAAAAATACCAACCTCTCCGCACGAGCAGGATGTGACACAAGGTCTATTTCTTAAGCAGAGTTTAACAGGTTTGAATTCAGAGTTTTCCTTTTCCTGGTTACCTATCCAAGGTTAAAGAGCCCAATCTTCCCTACTATTTGCCCATAGCTGGAAGGAGAGTGGGATTCCTACCTTTCCCAAGGGTATTAGTGCTAAGTGAAATGCAATTACCACATCCAGGATTTGAACTCGGGGTGACGAGTCCATTTCCCATGACTTTAACCATTACACCATATGCTTACTTTTACATATAAGTCTAGCAATGCCATTGGGGGGTTGAACTGCACAAACTTTTTTTTCTTCTCTAACAGAAAATTTAATCCCCAGAAATGTGTAACGGGGATAGAGATAGTTGGATGCATACCTTTCCAAATGGTATGTGAAAATACAAACAGCCTTGTCCAGGATTTGAACTATTAGACTTGGGAAACACCTTTCCATGTGAAATGCAAAATGCTTTGACCAGGATTTGAACTCGGTTTGCTGAGTCCACTTTCTAGGAAGATGACCATTTACATTAACTTAAGGATTGACCTTGTCACATCCTGTTTGTGGTGGAGGGGTTGGGCGAATGCATGCTTTGTATTTATATACCCAACCACTACCCCATGGGTGGGATGTGACACAAGGTTGCAAATGTACTTTGTATTGTGATAATATCACTATCACAATACAAAGTACATTAAATTTTAAATAAAAATCTAAATTAAAAAATCTTTTTCATTTAAAAAAAAAAATCTAAATTCTTTTGATTTAAAAAAAAATCTGATTTTTTTTTTAAATCTAAATATTTTAATTTATTTATTTTTTTTCATTTAAAAAAAATCCAAGTTTATTTTATTTTTTTACATTTTTAAAAAAATCTGAATTTTAAAAAAAATCTAAATATTCTGTTTTATTTTTAACATTTTTAAAAAATCTGAAATTAAAAAAAAAAATAAAGCAAAAAAATTATTTTTTAAAAATAAATTAAAAAAAAATTTTTTGTTTTATCTTTTTCATTTATTTTTAAATCTGAAATTTTCTTTTTAAATCAAATTTTTTATTTATTTTTTTTTTTTTTTTTGTTACATATTTTTAAAAATCTAAATTCTTACTTTTCTTATTTTTTTATATGATTTTTCTTTTTCATTGTCAGGGCTGACTGGATGTTAAAATTTCTTTATCGATCGTCTTCAATGCAAGTTTACATTGCTGGATTAATGCCAGTAAAAATGGAAAATCATTGCATGCATAATATTGATTTAAGTGACGTGGTAAGTATTTTACAAATTGTTACTTCTCTTGTTATATCCAATGCTTTCCAATGCATTTTCATAATAAAATCATTGTCCAATGCATTTTCATAGTAAAAATCATTGTCCAATGCATTTTCATAATAAAAATCATTTTCCAATGAATTTTCATAGTAAAAATCATTGTCCAATGCATTTTCATAATAAAAATCATTGTCCAATGCATTTTCCTAATCATTGTCCAATGCATTTTCATAATAAAAATCATTGTCCAATGCATTTTCATAATAAAAATCATTGTCCAATGCATTTTCATAGTAAAAATCATTGTCCAATGCATTTTCATAATAAAAATCATTTTCCAATGCATTTTCATAGTAAAAATCATTGTCCAATGCATTTTCATAATAAAATCATTGTCCAATGCATTTTCATAATAAAATCATTGTCCAATGCATTTTCATAGTAAAAATCATTGTCCAATGCATTTTCATAGTAAAAATCATTGTCCAATGCATTTTCATAGTAAAAATCATTGTCCAATGCATTTTCATCATTGTCCAATGCATTTTCATAATAAAATCATTGTCCAATGCATTTTCATAATAAAAATCATTGTCCAATGCATTTTCATAGTAAAATCATTGTCCAATGCATTTTCATAATAAATCATTGTCCAATGCATTTCATAGTAAAAATCATTGTCCAATGCATTTTCATAATAAAATCATTGTCCAATGCATTTTCATAATAAAATCATTGTCCAATGCATTTTCATAATAAAAATCATTGTCCAATGCATTTTCATAAAAAAAATCATTGTCCAATGCATTTTTCATAATAAAATCATTGTCCAATGCATTTTCATAGTAAAAATCATTGTCCAATGCATTTTCATAATAAAAATCATTGTCCAATGCATTTTCATAATAAAAATCATTGTCCAATGCATTTTCATAGTAAAAATCATTGTCCAATGCATTTTCATAATAAAACATTGTCCAATGCATTTTCATAATAAAAATCATTGTCCAATGCATTTTCATAATAAAATCATTGTCCAATGCATTTTCATAATAAAAATCATTGTCCAATGCATTTTCATAATAAAATCATTGTCCAATGCATTTTCATAGTAAAATTTATATGACACTTCGTAGCTGTTTTGTTTCACATTTTACCTCCAAACAACAAGTTTAATTTATCCAAATTTTCTCCTTTCAGGTCAAAGGTCACTTAGATTACATGAAGAAATTGGACTGTGTCTTGAAAGTGGTTGGAATGCATACGAAAGACTGCGACCATTTTTCAATGTCCTACATGACGGCTGATAGTTCAAACGAAATCTCCGACGATCAGGAACTGCAGAACTTAGGAATAAACTTTGCCAAAATAAAATCCAAGACGATTGCCAAAGTACGGAAGAACACGATTCTCTGGATTTATTGACGTCATCGGACTTTGATCTTGCTTCCGAACACAGTTTTGGCGATTCTCTTGATGCCAATTCGGAAACGCCTTCACATTACTTTCATCAGCCACATAATAAACAACGAGAAGCGAGCGTATCCAGTTCAAGACCGTCTTCGTCCCCGGCTAGAAGTCCGCACCCCTTTAGTCACGTTATGTCCGGAACTCAGTATTCATCGACTGATGAGGAAGGACGAGGGGTATGCTCCGCCCTGCCCAAATCTTGCTCGGGTTTCGATTCTGCTTCCGATTCTGGTCATTGGGACCACCCTGGCACCGGGGAGTCGACAGGTCCAAGCACCCCATCTGAGGGGCATGCGAGGATTCTAAGTTCTAATGGGAAAGAGGATGCGAAATCGTCCAAGTCAAAACTTTTTTCAGAGTCTTTAGATTCTACAGACATTTGAGATTCAGAGGAATTTTTTTTTTTTTTTTAATTTTTTTTATTTAAAAATTTTTTTTTTTTCTTTGTTTAGAAAATTCAAATTACAAGGTCAGCCATATTGACCCCTCAAAAAAGACAAAACAAAAAGAAAAAAAATTGTTTTTAAAGAAACAATTTTTCTATTTGATTTTTTTGGGGGGAAAATTCAGATTACAAAGTCCGACATATTGACACCTCCCAAAAATGACAAAACAAAAGAAAAAAAATTGTTTTTAAGGAAACAATTAATTTTTCTATTTGATTTTTTTTTTTTTTTTTTTTTTGTTTGTTTGTTTGGAAATTCAGATTACAAAGTAAGCCATATTGAACCCTCCCCCCCAAAAAAAAAACAACGGAAAAAATTGTTTTTAAGGAAACAATTTTTCTATTTGATTTTTTTTTTTAAATTGAGATTAAAAGTCAGCCATATTGCACAAAAAAATTGTTTTTAAGGAAACAATTTTTTTTATTTGATTTTTAAATTTTTTAAATTGAGATTAAAAGTCAGCCATATTGCACCCCCCCCCCAAAAAAAAATTGTTTTTTAAGGAAACAATTTTGCCTTTTGATTTCTTTTCTTTTTTCTCTCTCTGTCTTTAATACACAAATTAAACCCCCAAAACGATCTTTCTCAATGACACAGAAATTTCTTTAAAATTGATTGGCAGAAAAAAAAACAAAATTTGTATAATTCCATTTTTAATTTGCAAAGTCCGAACTGTCTTATCAAATATTGCTAAAGAAACGCACACACACACATATATATATATATCTGATGATCTCGATAGATGGAAAGCGTCTTTACCACCAGAATTACAGCTCAAATAATCCTGATTAATTTAACTTGTTAAAAAATACGCAATATAATTCCATTTTTACTTTGGGAGTTCTGAACTGTCTCACCAAATATTGTTATAGAAGCATACACACGCACACTGAATATTTTTATATATATATATATATATATATATATATATATATATATATATATATATGTATGTATGAAAACTCACAATATTGTTAAAATGAATATATTTTATATCATTTTCATAGCTAATATTGAACAATATTTCGATTTATTAAAAAATCGTCATCAGAGCATAATAATAATTAGGTCTGTTTTTAGATGTAAATGTTTTTAATCCGGACTCATCGAGTTCTTTTTTTTTTTTTTTCTTTTTTCTTTTTTCTGCTTCTCTCTCGATGAGTCCGGATTAAAAACATTTATATATCTAAAAACGGACCTAATTATCATTATGCTCTGATGATGATTATTTATAAATCGAAATATTGTTCAATATTAGCAATGAAAATGATATAAAAATATATTCATTTTAACGACGTTGTGTGTTTTCATACCCCTTTTATCTATACATTTACCGTCGGATTCATTTCCTTACTCTTAACTCATATATATATATATATATATATTGAAGTTTTTTCTTTTTTCTTTGAAGTTTTCTAACAATTTTTTTTTATGTTATCATCTTGAAAGGCGTTAATCAGTTGTCCGAAAGAATTATTATTGGTAAACCAAGTACTTCTGGTTCTCTTCTGAACTATTATCAAGGCTGTTTATATTTGTCTAAACTATAATTATCAAATTGTTTATTATTTGTGTATATATATATATATATATATATATATATATAATGGCTGGTACATCCCAACAACATCTTGATTAATAACGAGCTCAGCTTGGGAAAAATATTCAAGATAATTCCGTTTTTAATTTGTACTGTCTAATCAAATATTGTTATAGAAGCATACAACACACACACACACACACACGCATATATATATATATATATATATATATATATATATATATAAAATTGAAAAAAATAAGTTTCATTAATGAATGATGTTTAATAAGTCGACGCTGCAGTGTTTCGGTTTGTTTCGTTGGTTTAAGGAAAAATAAATTATTAATGAAAACAAAAGTTTTTTCCTTAAACCAACGAAAGCCCTGATGAAGGTTTCTTTATATATTTATATATACTAGCAAATATATGCACCCTCCGGGTGCAAGTATTTAAGTTTTAATATAATAAAATATCATATTAAATTAGAAAGGCTAATGAAACTGAATAAGAATGCAGATAAAAAGATTTGGAACAGAGGGGGTATGATTGAAAAATAGAACAACTTTGGAACTAACTCTTCCATCATTTTCCATTACTCCCGTCTTTCATTGATAAATTTTCCTAATTTAACTATTTAGTTAAAATAAGAAGTAAATAATAATATTACAGTTATTTTTTCTTGTTAATGGATTTCTTTTAAGATTTATCCCCGAGATTTTTGCTCATATTCAATAAGACAAAACCAAACAATTAGAAATCAATAATACTAAGCATATATTTATTAAAATCACATTTTGAATATCAATATGCAAATTAGCCTTCCCCTTCACACTGCAAACCACTATATTTTGTATATATAAATACAAATGCATGTTAATAATAGGTAGATATAGTCAACAGTCTTAATGATGTAAAACAATTTTTATTAATAATTGAGGTTTAAATAAAAATAAAATTATAGAGAATATGACGTAAATAACTAAGGGAATTGTGACTTGAATAGTAATATAGTTTCGGTTACAGACAGAAAAAACATACAATTTCCATTATAATAAGATATATAATGACTGTTACATCTCAACATGATAGCCGACATTACCACCAAAATCATAACTCAAACATTCTGATGAATAACTAATTCATCTTGCAAGATAATTCCAATTGTAATTGTACTGTCTAATCTAATATTGTTATAGAATCATACACATACAAACGTGTAGATATATGTGTGTGTATATATATATATATATATATATATATATATATATATATGAACAATGCAGCCATTTTTTGTATTGCCATATTGCCGGATTGTTCTAATGATATCTGGCTGATATATTTGCCATAAGTGATTGTCCAATACTTTCTGCCCTATTGTGGGCCATCTTCAGGGTAATTCTGAAACCGTACAAGAATGGATTGTTCCATTTCCTATTTATATAAATGAACACAACCTATATAAATAGGAAATGGAACAACCCATTGTTGTATGGTTTCAGAATTACCCTGAAGATGGCCCACAATAGGGCAGAAAGTATTGGACAATCACCTATAGCAAATACATCAGCCAATTTTCGCCAGATATTATTAAAACAATCTGGCAATATGAAAGGACAAAGGACAAAATTTGCAGACAAAAAATGGCTTTCATTGTTCAATAATATATACCTAAAAGAAGAAATGCTGCCTAAATATATATATATATATATATATATATATATAGACCAAACGTGACCCATTGGGTCACCCATTTATTTCTGTGTAGTTAATAAATATTATGAAAAGTGAGTTTGCAAAGCGAATAAAATTAAAAAAAATGATATATACCGCCGGATCAAACATTAAAATCATTTAGTATGTTAAGCTTTCTAAGAAAGGGAATGTTTGACCTAATTTAAGCTAATGGTTGTTGCTTGTGAAATTTAACATAGAAATACATTTCAAATTCTCACTCTCTCTCTTCTCTCCAGAGAAACTAACATTATATAACGAGGAGATATTCAAGAGATACATAGAGGGGAAGAAAGAGATAGACACAGAGTAAAGTAAGAGATTGGTTGGTTCTTGACTTAATTGCAAATTAAAACTAATTAGAACCAATTAAAACAGAATTTTTTTTTTTTCAAAAATAATTCAATCCTAAAATTAAGGAATAATTTAGTATAATTTTCGTGTGATTAAACTAAACAGTAAATAATTCAATCTAAGGAATTATCTAAGATATACAAAAAAAAAAAAACGAAGAAAGAAAAACGTTACTGCCAATAATAATAACAACCAGGACTATATATACATAAACAGGCGCGCGCACACACAAATATATTAGGAAAAAATAACGAAAAAGATTTAGTCTGAAAGCATAATAGACTATTTCAGGAGACTTAGATGAATGTCAAGAAAGAAAGAAGGAAAAAAAAGAAAAGAAAAAAAGAAAGATGGAAAAAAAAGGGAAAGAAAGAAGGAAAAAAGAAGGAAAAGAAAGAAAAAAAGAAAGAAAGAAAGAAGAAAAAAAGAAAGAAGAAAGAAAGAAAGAAAAAAGAAGAAGGAAAAAAGAAAGAAAGAAGAAAGAAGGAAAGGGAAGAAAGGAAAAGAAAGAAGAAGAAAAAAGAAGAAGGAAAAGAAGAAAGAAGGAAAAAAAGAAAGAAGGAAAAAGAAGAAGAAAAGAAAGAAGGAAAAAAGAAGGAAAAAAAGAAGGAAAAAAAAAGAAGAAAAAAGAAAGAAAAAAAAGAAGGAAAAGAAAGAAAGAAGAAAAAAGAAAGAAGAAAAAAGAAAGAAGGAAAAAAAAGAAGGAAAAAAAGAAGGAAAAAAGAAAGAAAGAAAAAAAGAAAGAAGAAAAAAAGAAAGAAAGAAAAGGAAAAAGAAAGAAGAAAAAGAAGAAAAAAAGAAAGAAAGAAAGAAAGAAGAAAAGAAAGAAGGAAAAGAAGAAGAAAGAAAGAAAAAGATGGAAAGAAGAAAGATAAAAGAAAGAAGGAAAGAAAAAAAGTCTCCTATCTATTATGCTTTCAACCTAAATCTTTTTCGTTATTTTTTCCTAATATATTTTTGCTTTGTGACCCTAACAATAAGGGGGACACATTGAGCTCTACAACTATGCCGTGAGGGAGATTTCATCACTCAATCTTTGGATGATAAGTCTTTGCGTATGCTTTTAAATTATTTAGTTAAGAATTAATGGAAAATGGAATGGAATAAAAATAATGAATAGAATAAATGAAAAAAATCGTTTTGCAAAGGACCTCCCTTAAAAGAATAAAAAAAATTTTTAAGAGAGGTGCCTAATGGAAAAGCCTTCTTCATTTTTACTGGACTCTTTATTGAAGCCTGTCTCTGAAGATAAAAGTTTACTTTGAAATCGATAAGACAAAAATAACATCCTTTTGTTTTTATTTTTTATTTGCATTGTAATTGCCTTCAAATCATTAATGTATTATAACATACTTAACAATGCTTCAAGCAAATTACCAATTACTATTAAATTAATATAATTATTATATAATATATTGGAGAGGATAAAATATTCCATTCATTTCATTAATTTTTTATTCCATTCATTCACTATCTCTCTCTCTATCTATCTATATCTATATATCCAGAGATCAAGTGAAGAAATCTTCCTTATGACATAGTAGTTTTTCAATTGTCGTATTTTGCAGAGCTCAATGTGTACTCTTATTGTTAGTCACAGAGCAAAATTATATCAGGAAAAAATAACAAAGAAGATTTAAGTTTTTAAGCATTATAGACTATTTCAGGGAACCTAGAAGAATTATCTATTCATTCCCACCGTTTTTGCATCTAATGATGGGAATGACTAGATACTTCCTTGAGGTTCCCTGAAATAGTCTATAATGCTCACAACCTAAATCTTTATTTTTTCCTTATATTTATAAAGGCTCTGTTAAAAAAAAAAAACTTAAGCAAAAAGGTCACATGTTATGAAATATTTTATATTGTGAGGTCTGAATATCTTATATGTTTAGCCTTGGCTTATATTTACACACATTTGCCATGGCTCCAATGGTGCCATCTGTTTTTTTGGTGGCTCCAAAGTCTGGCTCCACCTGGGATCAATACACCAATTTACTAATTTGTGCAATTTTTATCAACCAATTCCACACTTGCTTCCTTGGTTGGTATTCTTTTTTTTTTCTACTTTTTCTTCTCTTTTTTTTTCTTTTTCTTCATCTCTTTTTCTTTTTCTGTTTTTTTTTCTCTTTTTTCTTTTTTTTTCATCATCTTTTTTTTCTTTTTTTTCTTCATCTTTTTTTTTTCTTTTTTTTCTTCATCTTTTTTTTTTTTTTTTCTTTTTTTCTTTTCTTTTTCTTCATCTTTTTTTTTCATCTTTTTTTTTCTTTTTCTTTTTTTTTTTTCTTTCTTTTTTTTTTCTTTCTTTTTCTTTCTTTTTTTTTCTTGTTGAAAATTCTTTTGGCAATTTCATCCGAAAGAATTAGGACAAATATTTTGAACAAAGAATCTATCTTGATAATTGTTATGATTTATTTATAAATTTTGAATTTTAACCTTTTAACCCTTTTGGTGCGACGCATTTGGCAACAAAATTAATTGCTGGATTTTACAGATTAAAAATTGTAAAAAAAAAAAAAAAAAAAAAAAAAAAAGCTTGCAAAAAAAAAAAATACACGAGTTCTGTAATGAAAATATTATAGGGTGGTACGAAAGTCTTGTCAACCCCTGGTTATTTTTTTTTAATTTAAATTTTTTTTTTTTTTTTTTTTTTTCTTAGAGAAAGAGAGAGATAGATAAAATAATTACATAATGCAACCCAAAATTCTAAGAAATAATTAAATTTTTAAGTACTTTTTATTTAAAAAAAATATTTTTTTTAGAGGTAAAATAAACACATTATTCATATTGTATAATCAAAACAAAAAAATAATGAAAATCTTATGTAGAAGTGACAGGACTTTCAGACCTCCCTGTAGATTAATGTACAGAGTTGTCCGAAAGTCTCGTCACCCTTACATATTTTTTAAGAAGTAAAATAATTACATAACATTATTAAAACAAAAAATAATTAAAAAAAAAAGAAAGAAGCATTTAGAGTTGACAAGACTTTCTGACCATGCTGTACTTTAATCTACAAGGTGGTCAGAAAGGTAAAATTATTATAATATTAAATAATTAAAATTAAAACAATATTTACGGGTGACAAGACTTTCAGACCTCCCTGTAGATTAATGTACGGCATGGTCCGAAAGACTCGTCACCCCTACATATTTTTTTAAGTAAAATAATTATATAACTTATATTATTAAAACAAAATAAAAAAAGTATTTATGTGTGACATGACTTTCAGACCACACTGTACGGTAATCAACACGGTGGTCCAAAAGTCTTGTCACCCTACTTTTTTTTTTTAGTTAATGATTATACTATTAAATCAATGACTAATAAAAATTAAATCAGTATTTAGGGGTGACAAGACATTCAGACCACCCTGTAGATAAATGTACAGCATTGTCTCGTCACCCCTACATTTTTTTTCAAGTAAAATAATTACATAACTTAACCTTTTTAAATTTTTTTTTAGGTAAAATAATTACATAACTTAAAAAAAATTTTTTTTATGCAAAATGATTATATTATTAAACCAAAAAATAATTAAAATTAAAATAATATTTAGGGGGGGACAAGACTTTCAGACCACCTTGTAGATTAATGTACAGAGTGGTCCGAAAGTCTCGTCACCCCTACATTTTTTTTTAAGTAAAATAATTACATAACTCTTTTTTAGGTAAAATATTTTTTTTTTTCTTTTGTAAAATTTTTTTTTTTTTTTTCTTTTGTAAAATTATTATTTTTTTTTTCTTTTTCTTTTGTAAAATTATTTTTTTTTTTTCTTTTTCTTTTGTAAAATAATTTTCTTTTTTTTTTTCTTTTTCTTTTGTAAAATAATTTTCTTTTTTTTTTCTTTTTCTTTAGTAAAATAATTTTCTTTTTTTTTTTCTTTTTGGTAAAATAATTTTTTTTTTTTTCTTTTTATTATTACATAATTTAACCAAAAAATAATGAAAATTCAAACCATATTTAAGGGTGACAAGACTTTCAGACCACCCTTTACAAAAACTAACAAAAAATGTAATATTTTCCAAAAATCAATTAAAATTTGGATCTTGTGTGATGGGAGGGAGGGGCGGGCGGTGGTTTATGGCACAAGTATGTTCATGTGTGAATCTTTTGATTACTTCTAAGAATAAACCTTTTACTAAAATTTTGGAAGTAATGAGATGGCCGGTGTATATCGAACAAAAGGGGCTCTTGGGAAGGGGGGGGGTGTATATCACACAAGATCCAAAATTTTAAAGCAATGTTGACAAAAGATGCCTCTCGCGTCCACCCTCACGCATGAAATATATTTGGGACACTCAAGTTTCTCTTCACACCAAAAGGGTTAAGGTAATTTCTTTGATCACTACCCATTAAAAAAAAAAAAAAAAAAAAAGTTTCAGGGTAGCTGAAGATTTTTGTAATGAAACGACTTTCTTTGAATAAATAAATAAAATCTTATTATAATGGAGATATTGAGTGTTGTATACCCTCTTCATTACTTCTTTACTTAATTCTTTCTTACTCTATTCTTCTGGCCGTCTTTGGAATCTGTTTTGGTCTGGAATCTTCTAAGGTCCGGACTTTCTTGGGGACTTCGGGTCTGGGGTTCTATTGGGGATTTCTCTTTATCAGAAGCCCTGTTTCATTGTTAGTTTTTAGAGGTAATAACACAAGACTCCGATTTGCTTTGATCTTACTTTATTTTTAAATCCCCAACCAGACATCTGCGCAGATCGAGTCGGAGCGTCTATAACACAACTCACCACCGTCATGGTTTCTCGCCGACTGACTAAAATCTATTTCTAATCTAAATCAGAAGAGAGTCTCCTCTACCGATTCTCACAGTATCCACCGGAAGGTTAGGACTGAGGTCAAGCCTTGTCACTCATCCTTCAAGGCCGCCGGCTGAACTTATAACCGCCATTTTGATTTCTAAACTATTGCACATAAATATTAGGTATCTAATAATTATGTAACATGAGTTTTTCTGTCTGTAACTGAAACTATAGCGTTGCATAATCTATGTGGTAGCATAGATTATTGACAAGCACCTGTAGACTTACCACCCCCCCAAAAAAAACAAATCTGAAAGCCCTGTTGCTTATCTGACACAAAATAACGCAAAATATATCGTTTCCCTAATCTCGTTTCATTCCACAGGAAAGGTCAATAGTAGTAAGTTTCGGGGGGTACTTATTATGCGCATAAATCCCCAAATGGGTTAAAAGGGGCTCCTTATCCTTGGTCGGTAACCCATCAGTCATGGAAAAGTCCGTCACAAAACCTCTGCCGCCTTTCAAGGAAAGGCTAGGGGAGTAAACCCCGAAAACAAATCAGGAGCTGAAGTCCCTAAGGTGGTGTGATGATGAAATCCAGTGCTACTGATACTCCTGCGACACTACCGTTGCCAAACTGCATTGGTCCCTTACCTTTCCTTTGGATCTCAGCAGCAGTGTGGAGAGGGGGGATTCTCCCTCTAGCTATGAGCAAATAGCTGGGCTCTTTAACCATGGCTAGGTAACCGGTCTAGGAGAAGGAAAACTCTGAATTCAAACCTGTTAAACTCCGCTTAAGAAAGTGACCTTGTGTCGCATCCTGCTCATGCAGGAGGGTTGGTAAATATATATATAGGGGCTATATAACAGTTTGCAAAAGGTCATTTGGGATATAATTTAAGACACCCGCTCCCCACCAATTTATTATAGAGCAGCATAAACACAAAGTCATCACTAAGGCATACTGACAGCATGGATTCCCTTGACGCCATAATTTGGTTTGTTTTGTTCTTGGTCAGCAACCCATCAACTCAAGTCAGACAAAACCTCTGCGTCCTTTCAAGGAAAGGCTAGGGGAGTAAACCCCGAAAACAAATCAGGAGCTGAAGTCCCTAAGGTGGTGTGATGATGAAATCCAGTGCTACTGATTAACTCCTGCGACACTACCGTTGCCAAACTGCATTGGTCCCTTACCTTTCCTTTGGATCTCAGCAGCAGTGTGGAGAGGGCGGATTTGCTGCATGAGCATCAGTTTATCCTACATACGAACCCACCCAGGCTATGTAGTTCAAATTTTTAAAAAAATATTTTTTTTAAATCAAAAAAACCGAAAGGAAAAAAAACAAAAAAAACTTTGACACTACTCCATCGTCTCTCATAGACAGAAGGCTGCCAGCAACAACAAAAACCTGTAGATGTAGAATAAGGGGCCATTGGCCTTCAAATTAGAACGTAGGCAGGCGGGATTCCGTGGAAAAATACAGACTTGGTAAAGGCAGGAATCTTGCACGTCACGTGATTTGACTAGGTAACCAGTTTTCAACCAGACGCCAGGCAAAGCAGACGTGCGACTGCAGAGGTTGTGACTCAGACTGCGTGGTGAAAATGGGCAGTAAAGTAAAGGTTTGATCAAAGTAATACCAAGTCTTGTTAGTTAATTGCATAACTTGAAAAGAAACCCTTAGTTAGAAAATAAAGCAGCAATAAGTTAGAAGACCAGATACGGCAACCGGTCGAAAGAAGGAAGGAAGGAAGGAACGGAAATGGCAACTGGACGTAGAAAAGAATGAACAAGTAAGTCACAGTCTTAACTCTGCCTGTCACTCTCTCTCTCTCTCACCTGAAGACTCTTTCTATCACTCTTGTTTATATACCCGCAATGAGTACATAACATATTACTACTCAAGTCACAAATCCCTTAGTTATTTACGTCACATTCTCCATGATTTTATTTTTTATTTAAACCTCAATTATTTAATGAAATTGTTTTACATCATTAAGACTTGACCATATCTACATACTAATAACATGCAATTGTATTTATATATACAACAAAATAGCGGTTTACAGTGTGAACGGGAAGGCTAATTTGCATATTGATATTAAAAATTTGATTTTAATAAATATGTGCTTAGTATTATTGATTTCTAATTGTTTGGTTTTATCTTAATATGAGCAACAATCTCAGGGATAAATCTTAAAAGAAATCCATTAACAAAAAGAAATAACTAATTTTATTCTTTACTTCCTAATTTAACTAAATACTTTAAATTAGGAAAAAGTAGCAATGAAAGACAGGAGTGATGGAAAATGATGGAAGTGTAACGTCTGAGGTTATAACAATGTTATAACTTGTTGAAACAAAACACTCGGACGCGTTTGTGGGACAAAACATTTTATATTGATAACAGCACAGAAATAAGACAAGATATACTAAATAAGGAATACATGATACATAAACATTAAAGTATATAAACATACAAAATCACTTACTAGTGATGGGGGCCGAAGACCCCCAGAAGAGTTACATAGCGTTGGGGGCCGAAGACCCCACCCGAGAAGGGAATGACAATGGTCTAACCCATGTAGTTCAGCCGAGAAGAAGTAGAAAAGAATTTGGACTTCGCACTTAAATACCAGAGGTCCCCTGGTGGTCGGCATGGGAACCCAGCGGGAGGATAACTCTTCCATGCAAAGGGAAGGTAATCCCAACAGAAGAGTTAATTTCAAAGTTGTTCTATTTTTTCTTTATAAACTCCTCTCTTTTTCAAATCATTTTATCTGCATTCTTATTTAGTTTCATTAGTGTTTCTAATTCAATATATTTTATTACATCAAAACTTTAATATTTGCACCCTGCGGAGGGTGCATATATTTGCTAGTAGATATTAATGAAGTAAATCTGAAGAGAAATCCATTAACAAAAAGAAATAACTGTATTGGTTCCTTACCTTTCCTTTGGATCACAGTGGCAGTGTGGAGAGGGGCATTTGCTGCTTGGGTAACAACTCATTCTCCATATAAACCTGCTCAGGCTATGTAGTTCCAAAATAAATAAATGAATAAATTAAATCTTGGACACTACTCCATCGTCTCTCGTAGACAGAAGGATGCCAACAACTCCCAATTTTAAGTAGATAGATAAATTAGGAAAATCTAGCAATGAAAGACGGAAGTGATGGAAAATGATGGAAGAGTTAGTTTCAAAGTTGTTCTATTTTTCGATTATACTCCACTCTGTTTTAAATCTTTTTATCTGCGGTAATTTGAGGAGGTGCGTCCCAGTCTCCTGCCTCAGAAAATTGCTGCCTGGTGACTATTAAAATAACGACCCCAGCTATGGTGTTACTTGAAAGAAAACAACCAACTTAGGGCGTTAAATGTATTTTAGAGGGGGGGGCTTCTCTTTTTTGTCGTAATTCTTATTTATCTATCAAACAAAGTAAAAAAAATGAACAAATTAAGATAGATATCCATCTTCATATCTAAACAAGAATTACAACAAATTACGATAAATAAACAAGAATTACAACAAATTACGATAAATAAACAAGAATTACAATTATGATAAATAAACAAGAATTACGACAAATTACGATAAATAAACGGGCCGGGTTAGCTCAGTCGGTAGAGCGTTCGGCTAGAAACCACAAGGTTTTTAGTTCGATACCGGTCCTCGCCAACTCAGCGTATGAGTAGCACAGGGATCTGTGCGGTAAAGTAAGGAGCTGATGGTAGGTGTGGCTATCCACCTCAGATGCTAAAAACAATCTCCTTGGTCTAGCGCTATTGAAAAGGGGATAGACTCCCTCGCTGACTGGCTGATACCGACTTTAAGCCGCCCCGACGACTTTACTTACTTACGACAAATTACGATAAATAAATAAGAATTACGACAAAAAAGAGAAGCCCCCCCAAAATACATTTAACGCCTTAAGTTGGTTGTTTTCTTTCAAGTAACACCGTAGCTGGGGGTCATTATTTTAATAGTCACCGGGCAGCAATTTATGAGGCAGGAGACCGGGACGCACTTCCTCATAAATCACCTTATCTGCATTCTTATTTAGTTTTATTTGCCTTTCTAATTTAATATAATATTTTATTACATCAAAACTTAAATATATGCACCCTGCCGGGGGGGGGGGGGGCATGTATTTGCTATTAAATATTAATGGAGGTTTTTTTATTTTATTTTTAAAAATTTTTTAAATTCAATTCAAACGGTACATATTAAAATGCAATTGGAAGTTGGATTTTAATTTGTACCGCTCATATCTTAATTTCCTCGTCTGCCTGTAGAAATACACCATCTGCAACTGTGTAGAGTGGTAAAACCCCACCCCCATTAAGGCCACCTGTTGGCTGTGGGTGGTGACCAGTGATGCATGAGGACAGGAACCTGGTAGCTGAGCTGTCCGTTACTTGTGTAGGGCAATGACCTCCCATTTGCCTTGAATAGTTATCATCCCGCTGCGTTGCCGTTTGTTCCCACTAGGGGACCTCTGGTATTTAAGCGCCTTATTTGAACTTGTCTTCCTCTTTTAGCTGGATCTTCTCAACGAACTGCTATGGGCTAGAGTCTATCTACCCCTTCTCAGTGGGGCTTTTTGCCCCCCTTACATTACTGTAAGTCCTTTATACAGCATGGACTATCCTTTAATTCCATGTCTGTAACATTTATATTTTACGTACATTTGGGTATCTCGTTTATACTTAAATATTGTATCTTGTATTTACCGTTCATGAATGTGTCCTTTTATCTCTACTCTTATATCTTATTTGTATCTTATGTATCTTATCGTTACCATGTGCTGTACACCTATTAAATGTTTTGTCTCACGTGTCGGAGCTGTTATTTAAATGATCAACTTTGAATCTTCCACTTGCATCACTCCAATTTGGCCCTTAGTGTTAGAGATATCCAACGAAATAGACTCAGAGTTGCTTCCCTTACATCATTGTTTATATTCGAATGTTTGAGACGTTAGCGTGTCTCAATTTTCGTTTAGTTTCTGTATAGATCGTCTGCGAGTTTAGAAGCATTTTCTAACTCGGCGTCTTAAAATAATTCCTTCTTGTTAGATTTTACAATAACCTTGGTTTGCATTCATTATTTCTTTGCCACATATTTTTATCTGGGTAATCAAGGACTAATTCCTACCATAAAATAAACTGAACCCCCCATTTTATGTCCGTGTTTTTGCAATAAATGTTTTATTTTTCTTGCACCCGTTACATATTCTAAAAGCTTTTATTTTGTGAGAATGCTTAGTTTTAAAATGGGGGTTCGTTTTTACACTTCAACTTTTTACTCGTAAATTCCTACCATAAAATGCCCAAGCCTAATTTTATGGCAGGAATTTACGAGTAAAAAGTTGAATATTACTTTTTGTTGTTATTTCTTTTCTTTTTGGCTTAGGTACTCTAAAATAAAAACGTCAGATTTTAATCATCGTCGACGAAAAAAACAAAATTACAGTCATAAAAGGAGGATCCAATTTATGCCTAAATTGTAAAACGAGCCCCCACTTTAAAATTAAACATTCTCACAAAATAAAAACTTTTAGAATATGCACATTGAAATGAATATTAAAATAAATAAATAAAATATATTTTGTATTGTAAAATAACGGGTGCAAGAAAAATAAAACATTTATTGTAAAAACACGGACATAAAATGGGGGTTCAGTTTATTTTATGGTAGGAATTTACGAGCAAATAGTCCTTGATTACCTTTATCTGTGCATCAAAACATAACACTTAGTCTCTCAGAGCAGTCGAAGAGGCCCCCCTCTAATCAATGGGCCGGTCATATCAAGCAATAGCACTTATATGATTGTCCCAACCTTATTGCACTTATGGCAAACTGACCGAGACAGACGGATAGATCTCGACAAACCGAGACAGACGGATAGATAGATAGATAGATAGATAGATAGGTCTCGACAAACCGAGATAGATCATTTAAATAATTAAAAAAAAAAAAAAAAAAAAAATAATACTATTTTTATTAAGGTACCACTGTAAGTAAAGTCATCGGAGAGACCTAAAGTCGGTATCAGCCAATCAGTGAGAGAGTCTATCCCCTTTTCACTAGCGCTAGACTAAGGAGATTGTTTTAGCATCTGAGGTGGAGTGCTACACCTACCATCAGCTCCTTACTTTACCGCACAGATCACTGTACTACTCATACGCTGAGTTGGCGAGGGTGGGTATCGAACTAGGAACATTATGGTTTCTAGCCGAATGCTCTACCGACTGAGTTAAAAAAAAAATGAATACCTACACACATTATATAAGATATATGTAATGTGTATTTGTGGCAGGCTCTCCGTAACGAACTGTTCATGTCAGAAGTCACCCTGGCACAACACCATGAAGCCAAGAGGTCCAGAAGAAAGCGATGGCACCAAAGTACCGGCACATTAACATTTTCAGGGACAGCTTTCACATGCGACATCTGTGGTCGAGAATGTTTATCAAACATTGGACTTCAGTCATAGGAGGCGCTGTAACTTCAGGGGCACGAGAATTATATAGTCTTCTGCAATGGCAATGATGTTATATATACACACACACACACACACACACCTATACATATACTAGCAGAAGTACCCGGTCTTGAAGGATTTTAGGAACACCAGGGATATATTTGTCTCATACCCCACTTGTATGGACTGGGCACAAAGGCCTCGTTTTAACGTGGGCCCACCCACAAGCCGAAGCTCATGGGTGGGAAAGAACAAAAATTGCGTCGATCCCCTCGGCATTCCCCCACAAGGAGGGCTCCCCAGGCGCTGTGCAATAAACCCAGCTCTGCCCCCAAAGGAGTAGGTATTGCCTGGAGGGATCGCCCTCTGGGATCGACGCTAATAATTGTACTTTAACCCGATCCAGTGGCCGAAGCACACTGGACCCCCCTGGTGGGGCAGGGAAAAGTCAAGAACACCAGGGAGAGAGAGAGAGAGAGAGAGAGAGAGAGAGGGGGGGAGAGGGGATTAAGAAAACAATTTAACAAATTCCTTATCAAATTCAAATAAATTAAAAAATCGATAAGAATTCACACACACACACACACACACACACATATATATATATATATAATATATATATATATATATATATATATATATATATATATATATATACACACTATACAAAACGTGACC
Organism: Doryteuthis pealeii; assembly: GCA_023376005.1. Lineage (NCBI taxonomy): Eukaryota > Metazoa > Mollusca > Cephalopoda > Myopsida > Loliginidae > Doryteuthis > Doryteuthis pealeii. Next base: position 27,534,367 of record CM042178.1, on the reverse strand, counting down.
AATTGGGTCACCCATTCAGCTCTGGGTAGATAATTGAGATTAGGGAAAAAGGAGTTAGATTAGCGAATAATTAAAAAAAAATGAATGCGACCGGACGAAACCTTAAAATCATTTTGTAAGGTTTCTAAAAAAAGGAATGTTTGACCTGATTTAAGCTACGGGTTGCTGGTTGTGAAATTTAACATAGAAATACATTTCAAATTCTCCCGTCTGTCACTATCTTCTCTCCAGAGAAATTAACATTATATAACGAGGAGGTAGTCAAGAGATACATAGAGTGGAAGAAAGCGATAGACACAGAGTAAAGTAAGAGATTGGTCGGATTTTGACTTAATTGCAAATTACGACTAATTAGAACCAATTAAAACAGAATTGTTTTTCAAACATAGTTCAATCATAAAAATAAGGAATAATTTAGTATAATTTTCGTGTGATTAAACTAAACAGTAAAAAAGCCTTTAGCAAGTGATACCGACTTTAGGCCACCCCGACGACTTATATATATATGAGAGAGAGAGAGAGAGAGAGAGAGAGAGAGAGAGATTGTTTTGTTATGTTCATGTTAACTTCTAACTCAACAAAAGCAATGTCATCGAGCATTAAAATTGTGCATATACTTTAACACACACACACACACATATATATATATATATATATATATATATATATATATATTATAATGGAGATTGGAAGTGTTTAGATGTTTTCTGTTCTGTAACCGAAACTATATTACTACTCAAGTCACAATTCCCTTAGTTATTTACGTCACATTCACCGTGATTTATTTTTATCTAAACCCCAATTATGAATAAAATTGTTTTGCATTATTATTTACTATTGGTCATATCTACATTCGAATAACATGCAATTTTATTTATATATACAACAAAATAGCGGTTTACAGTGTAAACGGAAGGCTAATTTGCATATTATATTAAAAAATCGAATTTAATAAATATATGCTTAGTATTATTGATTTCTAACTGTTTGGCTTTATTTTAATGAATATAAGCAAAAATCTCTTCAATAAATCTTAAATGAAATCCATTAACAAGAAAAAATAACTGTCATTTATTCTTTACTTCCTCCTATAACTAAATACTTAAATTAGAAAAAATAACAATGAAAGACGAGAGTGATGGAAGAGTAAGTTTCAGTTGTTCCATTTTTATTATACCCCCTCTGTTTCAAATCTTTTATTATACTCCCTCTGTTGCAATTCAAATCTTTTTATCTGTATTCTTATTTAGTTCATTAGCCTTTCTAATTTAATATAATATTTTATTACATTAAAACTTAAATACTTGCACCCGGAGTGTGCATATATTTGCTAGTATATTATAATGGCGAAATAGATTTATCAGAGGACTAAGATTTCAAGAGTACAAACAAGTAAGAAAATAAATAAAATGAACAATAAAAAAAAGAGGATAGGGAGTAGCACGCGGTTGGATAGAATCATAAATTACTTTGACCTGTCAACATAGAGTAGACTAAGCACTAACTTTAAAGGAAAGAATTTTAGAGAAATGAGTTTATTTACTTTTAGAAGACATAGAAAGAAAAATAAACTTAAAACCAGGCAAGTATATATAAAATTAGCTTTGTAATTAGCTTTGTAAAATATATAAAAATTAGCTTAGTTCTTCTGAGGAAGTGAATTTTGAACTTTAATACACACACACACCACACACACACACACACAGAACACATATTACTATATATATATATATATATATATATATATATATATATAATATATATATATATAATATAAGCTGTCCAACTGATGCTGAATTGATTGGATTTCAATCCCGGCTGTAAGTAGCTTACAAATGTCTAGCCACACTGAAGAGAACTTGATAAGTCAAAACACGTGTCTGGGATGACTAATATATATTATATATATATATATAATATATATAATATACCACACACCACACACAAACACACACACACACACACACTAGACTAAACCCGTTGTGTCACCCATTGAGCTCTGGTAGATAATTGGATTAGCGAAAAGAGTATTTGCAAAGCGCAATTAAAACATTTTTTTAAATATCACCGGAGAAATAAAAAAAACAAAAAAAAAAAACACATTAAAAATCATTTTGTAAGATTTCTAAGAAAGGAAACGTTTGACCTAATCTATAGCCCATGAGTTAATACCAGCGNATCGTAAATTTGTTCTGAATATCTGTATATTTATCGTAATTTGTCGTTAATCTTTGTTTAGAAACTGAAAGATGGATATCTTATCTCAATTATGGTTCATTTTACATCTTGTTGCTAGAATAAATAAGAAACGAACAAAAAAAGAGAATCCCCCCTCCCTAAAAACATTTTAACGCCCAAGTCATACCGCTCTGTCGGTGCTTTCTTTCCAAGTAACCCTAAGCTGGCAGGTCATTATTTTAAGATCACCAGGCAGCCAATTCTTTGAGGCAGGGCAGACCGCGACGCACTCCTCATCAATGGTACGCAGATAAAAAAGATTTAAACTACACGGGTCACGACTGTTATAAAGCGAAAAAAGACACAAACCCGGGGCGAAACATATATGCTGCTTCCATCAGCCCATCACTTCCGTCTTTCAATTGCTAGATTTTCCTAATTATCTATCTACTATAAAATTGGGAGTTGTCTGGCATCTTCTGTCTACAAGAGCCGAATGAGTAGTGTCCCGAAGATTTTAATTTATTCATTTAATTTTATTTTTTTTTTTTTGGAATACCATAGCCTGAGCAGGGTTCATATGGAGAATGAGTTGCTTACCAAGCAGCAAATGCCCCTCTCCACACTGCCGGCTGTGATCAACAAAGCGAAAGGTAGGAAACCAAACAGGTTTATTTCTCTTTTGTTAATGGATTTCTCTTCAGATTTACTTTTCATTAATATCTACCTAGCCAAATATATGCCACCTCCGGCAGGGCAAATATTAAAAGGCTTGATGGTAATTTAAATATATTGAATTTAGAAACCTAATGAAAACTAAATAAGAATGCAGATAAAAGATTGAAAAGAGAGCAACTTTGAATTAACAACTTTTCGAATTAATCTTCTGTTGGATTATTTCCCTTTGTATGCGAAGGAGTTATCTTCCCGCTGGGTTTCCCCGTGCCGACCACCAGGGGACCTCGCGTATTAAAGCGCGAGCGGTCCAAAATTCTTCTACTTCTTCTTCCGGCTGAACTACATGGGTTAGACCATTGTCATTCCCTTCTCGGGTGGCCGGTCCTTCGGCCCCCAAACGCTAGTAACTCCCTTCTGGCGGGTTCGAGCACCCCCAGAAGAGTACATAGCGGCTTGGGGGCGAAGACCCGCAACCCGAGAAGGGAATGACAATGGTCTAACCCATGTAGTTCAGCGAGAAGAAGTAGAAAAGAATTTGGACCTCGCGCTTAAATTACCAGAGGTCCCTGGTGGTCGGCATGGGAACCCAGCGGGAAGATAACTCTTCCATACAAAGGGAAGATAATTCCAACAGAAGAGTTAATTTCAAAGTTGTTAATTCAAAGTTGCTCTCTTTTTCAAATCATTTTATCTGCATTCTTATTAGTTTCATTAGTGTTTCTAATTCAATATATTTTATTACATCAAACTTTAATAATTTGCACCTGCGGAGGTGCATATATTGCTAGTAGATATTAATGAAGTAAATCTGGAGAGAAATCCATTAACAAAAAGAAATAACTGTATTGGTTCCTTACCTCCTTTGGATCACACGGCAGTGTGGAGAGGGGCATGCTGGCTTGGGTAACAACTCATTCTCCATATGAACCTGCTCAGGCTATGTAGTTTCCAAAATAAATAAATGAATAAATTAAATCTTGGACACTACTCCATCGTCTCTTGCTAGACAGAAGGATGCCAACAACTCCCAATTTAAGTAGATAGATAAATTAGGAAAATCTAGCAATGAAAGACGAAGTGATGGAAAATGATGGAAGAGTTAGTTTCAAAGTTGTTCTATTTTTCGATTATACTCCACTCTGTTTTAAATCTTTTTATCTGCGGTAATTTTGAGGAGGTGCGTCCCGGCTCCTGCCTCAAAAATGCTGCCTGGTGACTATTAAATAATGACCCCAGCTATGGTGTTACTTGAAAGAAAACAACAAACTTTGGGCGTTAAATGTATTTTAGAGGGGAGGGGATTCTCTTTTTTGTCGTAATTCTTATTTATCTAGCAAACAAAGTAAAAAAAATGAACAAATTGAGATAGATATCCATCTTCATATCTAAACAAGAATTACGGACAAATTACGATAAATAAACAGAATTACAACAAATTACGATAAATAAAACAAAGAAATTAGTTAGCTCAGTCGGTAGAGCGTTCGGCTAAAACCACAAGTTTTTAGTTCGATACCGGTCCTCGCCAACTCAGCGTATGAGTAGCACAGGGATCTGTGCGGTAAAGTAAGGAGCTGATGGTAGGTGTGGCGCTCCACCTCAGATGCTAAAAAACAATCTCCTTGGTCTAGCGCTATTGAAAAGGGATAGACTCCCTCACTGACTGGCTGATACTGACTTTAAGCCGCCCGACGACTTTACTTACTTACGACAAATTACGAAATAAAATAAGAATTACGACAAAAAAGAGAAGGCCCCCCCCTAAAATACATTTACGCCTTAAGTTGTTGTTTTCTTTCAAGAATACACCGTAGCTGGGGTTGTTATTTTAATAGTCACCGGGCAGCAATTTATGAGGCAGGAGACCGGGACGCACTTCCTCATAAATCACCTTATCTGCATTCTTATTTAGTTTTATTTGCCTTTCTGATTTAATATAATATTTATTACATCAAAACTTAAATATATGCCCCTGCGGGTGGGGTGGGGGGGGGGCGGCATGTATTTGCTATTAAATATTAATGGAGTTTTTTTTTTTTATTTTTAAAAATTTTTTAAATTCAATTCAAACGGTACATATTAAAATGCAATTGGAAGTTGGATTTTAATTTGTACCGCTCATATCTTAATTTCCTCGTCGCCTGTAGAAATACACCAACTGCAGCTGTGTAGAGTGGTAAAACCCCACCCCAATTAAGGCCACCTGTTGGCTGTGGGTGGTGACCAGTGATGTATGAGGACAGGAACCTGGTAGCTGAGCTGTCCGTTACTTGTGTAGGGCAATGACCTCCCATTTGCCTTGAAGATATCATCCCGCTTCGTTGCCGTTTGTCCCACTAGGGGACCTCTGGTATTAAGCGCCTTATTTGAACTTGTCTTCCTCTTTTAGCCGGATCTACTCAACGAACTGCTATGGCTAGAGTCTATCTACCACCCTTCTCGTGGGGCTTTTGCCCCCCCCCCTTACATTACTGTAAGTCCTTTATACAGCATGGACTATCCTTTAGTTCCATGTCTGTAACATTTATATTTTACGTACATTTGGGTATCTCGTTTATACCTAAATATTGTATCTTGTATTTACCGTTCATGAATGTGTCCTTTTATCTCTATCTTATATTCTTATTTGTATCTCTGTACTTATCGTTACCATGTGCTGTACACCTATTAAATGTTTTGTTCTCACGTGTCGGAGCTGTTATTTAATGATCAACTTTGAATCTTCCACTTGCATCACTCCAATTTGGCCCTTAGTGTTAGAGATATCCAACGAAATAGACTCAGAGTTGCTTCCCTTACATCATTGTTTATATTCGAATGTTTGAGACGTTAGCGTGTCTCAATTTTCGTTAGTTTCTGTATAGATCGTCTGCGAGTTTAGAAGCATTTTCTAACTCGGCGTCTTAAAATAATTCCCTTCTGTTAGATTTACAATAACCTTGGTTTGCATTCATTATTCTTTGCCACATATTTTTATCTGGGTAATCAAGGACTAATTCCTACCATAAAATAAACTGAACCCCCATTTTATGTCCGTGTTTTTGCAATAAATGTTTTATTTTTCTTGCACCGCTTACATATTCTAAAAGCTTTTATTTTGTGAGAATGCTTAGTTTTAAAGTGGGGTTCGTTTTTACACTTCAACTTTTTACTCGTAATCTACCATAAAATGCCCAAACCTAATTTTATTGGCAGGAATTTACGAGTAAAAAGTTAATATTACTTTTGTTGTTATTTCTTTTCTTTTGGCTTAGGTACTCTAAAATAAAACGTCAGATTTTAATCATCGTCGAGAAAAAAACAAAATTACGTCATAAAAGGAGGATCCAATTTATGCTTAAATTGTTAAACAAACCCCACTTTAAAATAAACATTCTCACAAATAAAAAACTTTTAGAATATACACATTGAAGTGAATATTAAAACAAATAAATAAAATATATTTTGTATTGTAAAATAACGGGTGCAAGAAAAAATAAAACATTTATTGCAAAAACACGGACATAAAATGGGGTTCAGTTTATTATGGTAGATTTACGAGCAAATAGTCCTGATTACCTTTATCTGTGCATCAAAACATAACACTTAGTCCTCAGAGCAGTCGAAGAGGCCCCTCTGATCAATGGGCCGGTCACATCAAGCAATAGCACTTATATGATTGTCCCAACCTTATTGCACTTATGGCAAACTGACCGAGACAGACGGATAGATCTCGACAAACCGAGACAGACGGATAGATAGATAGATAGATAGATAGATAGGTCTCGACAAACCGAGATAGATCATTTAAATAATTAAAAAAAAAAAAAAAAAAATAATACTATTTTTATTAAGGTACCACTGTAAGTAAAGTCATCGGAGAGACTAAAGTCGTATCAGCCAATCAGTGAGAGAGTCTATCCCCTTTTCACTACGCTAGACTAAGGAGATTGTTTAGCATCTGAGGTGGAGTGCTACACCTACCATCAGCTCCTTACTTACCGCACAGATCACTGTACTACTCATACGCTGAGTTGGCGAGGGTGGGTATCGAACTAGGAACATTATGGTTTCTAGCCGAATGCTCTACCGACTGAGTTAAAAAAAAAATGAATAACTACAACATTATATAAGATAATGTAATGTGTATTTGTGGCAGGCTCTCCGTAACGAACTGTTCAGTCAGAGGTCACCCTGGCACAACACCATGAAGCCAAGAGGCTCAGAAGAAAGCGATGCACCAAAGTACCGCACATTAACATTTTCAGGGACAGCCTTCAAATGCGACATCTGTGGTCGAGAATGTTTATCAAACATTGGACTTCAGTCATAGGAGCGCTGTAACTTCAGGGGCACGAGAATTATATAGTCTTCTGCAATGGCAATGATGTTATATTACACACACACACACACACACACCTATACATATACTAGCAGAAGTACCCGTCTTGAAGGATTTTAGGAACACCAGGGATATATTTGTCTCATACACCCACTTGTATGGACTGGGCACAAAGGCCTCGTTTTAACGTGGCCCACCCACAAGCGAAGCTCATGGGTGGGAAGAAACAAAAATTGCGTCGATCCCTCGGCATTCCCCCACAAGGAGGGCTCCCCAGGCGCTGTGCAATAAACCCAGCTCTGCCCCAAAGGAGTAGTGTATTGCCTGGAGGGATCGCCCTCTGGATCGACGCTAATAATTGTACTTTAACCCGATCCAGTGGCCGAAGCACACTGGACCCCCCTGTGGGCAGGGAAAAGTCAAGAACACCAGGGAGAGAGAGAGGGGGGGGAGAGGGATTAAGAAAACAATTTAAACAAATTCCTTATCAAATTCAAATAAATTAAAAAATCGATAAGAATTCACACACACACACACACACATATATATACACTATACAAAACGTGACCAATTGGGTCACCCATTCAGCTCTGGGTAATAATTGAGATTAGGGAAAAAGGAGTTAGATTAGCGAATAATTAAAAAAAAATGAATGCGACCGACGAACCTTAAAATCATTTTGTAAGGTTTCTAAAAAAAGGAATGTTTGACCTGATTAAGCTACGGGTTGCTGGTTGTGAAATTTAACATAGAAATACATTTCAAATTCTCCCGTCTGTCACTATCTTCTCTCCAGAGAAATTAACATTATATAACGAGGAGGTAGTCAAGAGATACATAGAGGGAAGAAAGAGATAGACACAGAGTAAAGTAAGAGATTGGTCGGATTTTGACTTAATTGCAAATTACGACTAATTAGAACCAATTAAAACAGAATTGTTTTTCAAACATAGTTCAATCATAAAAATAAGAATAATTTAGTATAATTTTCGTGTGATAAACTAAACAGTAAAAAAGCCTTTAGCAAGTGATACCGACTTTAGGCCACCCCGACGACTTATATATATAAGAGAGAGAAGAGAGAGAGAGATTGTTTTGTTATGTTCATGTTAACTTTCTAACTCAACAAAAGCAATGTCATCGAGCATTAAAATTGGCATATACTTAACACACACACCACCACACACATATATATATATATATATATATATTATATATATATATATATATTATAATGGAGATTGAGTGTTTTTCTGTCTGTAACCGAAACTAATTACTACTCAAGTCACAATTCCCTTAGTTATTTACGTCACATTCACCGTGATTTATTTTATCTAAACCCCAATTATGATTAAAATTGTTTTGCATTATTATTACTATTGGTCATATCTACATTCGAATAACATGCAATTTTATTATATATACAACAAAATAGCGGTTTACAGTGTAAACGGGAAGGCTAATTTGCATATTAATATTAAAAAATCGAATTTAATAAATATATGCTTAGTATTATTGATTTCTAACTGTTTGCTTATTTTAATGAATATAAGCAAAATCTCTTCAATAAACTTAAATGAAATCCATTAACAAGAAAAAATAACTGTCATTTTATTCTTTACTTCCTCTATAACTAAAATACTTAAATTAGAAAAAATAACAATGAAAGACGAGAGTGATGAAGAGTAAGTTTCAGTTGTTCCATTTTTTTATATACTCCCTCTGTTTCAAATCTTTTATTATACTCCCTCTGTTTCAAATCTTTTTATCTGTATTCTTATTTAGTTTCATTAGCCTTTCTAATTTAATATAATATTTTATTACATTAAAACTTAAATACTTGCACCCGGAGTGTCATATATTTGCTAGTATATATAACTGGCGAAATAGATTTATCAGAGGACTAGAATTTCAAGAGTACAAACAAGTAAGAAAATAAATAAAATGAACAATAAAAAAAAAGAGGATAGGAGTAGCACGCGGTTGGATAGAATCATAAATTACTTTGACCTGTCAACATAGAGTAGACTAAGCACTAACTTTAAAGGAAAGAATTTTAGAGAAATGAGTTTATTTTACTTTAGAAACATAGAAGAAAAAATAAACTTAAAACCAGGCAAGTATATATAAAATTAGCTTTGTAATTAGCTTTGTAAATATATATAAAATTAGCTTAGTTCTTCTGAGGAAAGTGAATTTTGAACTTTAACACACACACACACACACCACACACACACACACACAGAATATTATATATATATATATATATATATATATATATATATATAAGCTGTCCAACTGATGCTGAATTGATTGGATTTCAATCCCGGCTGTAAGTAGCTTACAAATGTCTAGCCACACTGAAGAGACTTGATAAGTCAAAACACGTGTCTGGATGACTAATATTATATATATATAATATATATATATACACATACACACACACACACACACACACACACACACATATAATATATATATAGCTGTCCAACTGATGCTGAATTGATTGATTTCAATCCCGGCTGTAAGTAGCTTACAAATGTCTAGCCACACTGAAGAGAACTTGATAAGTCAAAACACGTGTCTGGGATGACTATATATATATATATAATATATATATACACACACACACACACACACAACACACACACACACACACTAGACTAAACCCGTTGTGTCACCCATTGAGCTCTGGGTAGATAATTGGGATTAGCGAAAAGAGTATTTGCAAAGCGAATTAAAACATTTTTTTTAAATATCACCGGAGAAATAAAAAAAAACAAAAAAAAAACATTAAAATCATTTTGTAGATTTCTAAGAAAGGAAACGTTTGACCTAATTTAAATTTATTAAGAACCAAGATTGTCGGAAAAAGGTTATAAAAAGCAAATCGAATGTTATCTTTTTCCAACCGTAGAAAAAATAAAAATTACAATAGAAAAGTTGTGGAGACAAAGTTGTGATTTAAAATAATTTATTCAATAAAATAAAAAAATTGAGGTCTTGCATAATGAGTCCCTTATGCTTATATTTAACAATGGCAGAAGCCGAAAATGGAAAAAACTTATCAAATTTACAATTTCACAATCACAACACAAACAAATTCTACTTGGAGTGGATAATAACAAATTAAAACAATTTCTTCTTTCTCCTTTCTTTCCTTGTCACGAGACAAATCCTCTGCTGCTGCTAGGGTTAACAGTTTGGGGGAAAGGAGGTGCCGGCACTTGTTGTACATTCTTTCAGATCCCTTTTTTACAGAAAATAAATCTCGGCAAAATTGCCGATACAATACAAAGTGTCTAAGGATTTAGACACTTATTCTCATAGAGATATCACAATATTTATCTCTTGTGTTTACTTCAGAATAGGCTACAAAGCCCAGCAAAAATAAGTTTGTTTACAATACAAATTAAATCGTCGCAAACCGATTTTTACATAAAATTTACTCTCTCTGAGAGTAATTACTTATATGATTTCAATAAATAATAAATAACAGGAAGGCTATGCCAATATGCAATATTTTGACAATCTTCGTCTATCCTGTTATTAAAAATAACTCTAACGTTGAATCTTTCCAACGTGACAATTCTTCATTCAATCAAATACCAAATAATTTTACTCACTCTGTGAGTAATATACTTATTTGAATTATCTAATAAAGTAGAAATACATACAGGAAACTAAGACAAAAACATTGAATTGTCTATTCGTTGATCCTGTAATATAAAATACAACATTGACTCTTAATCAACGTTTACATATAAAATTTACTGCTAAGTAAATTTAAATTAATTTCACTGAATAAGTGAAAGACATTAATAAATGTCACATAACATCATATTACCAAGATAACTAAGACAACAGCATTGAATTGTCTATCTTCGTTATTCCTGGATTTTTAATATTTTTTACATTGGAGTCAATGGAGACAGGCAAAAATTCCGACACGACCCTTCTAAAAATAAAATCCTGTCTGTCGATTTTCGCGCGGCCAGTCAATAAAAAGGGTTCAGTCCTGCGTCTTAATGACCAAATAAGGCAAGAATGCTGTCTACAACTCAGATGACTCACCAGGAGTTTCCAAGATTTAACTCTTACCAAATAAGGGTAAAATGCTGTTACAACTCAAATTTACAGACACCAGTAGGGTTTTTCCAGGAAAGATTTAACATTTACAAAAATTACTAATTTTCTTACCGGCTTGAAACACCAGTTACAATTTTCCAAAATATAGATAAAAAAAACTCTTAATCAATTTTTTAAGAAAAAAATTCTCAAAAGATGTTCTCTGAGGAAGGTGGACTTTAATACACACACATATATATGAGTTATGGTTTGTATGTTCATGTTGACTCAACAAAAGTAATGTCATTGAGCATTAAAATCTCGCATACACTTTAATATGTTTATTATAAGGAAATTGTTTTAATTATTACTGATTGGATGATATAATTCATAATCAAAAATCAATTGATTTGTGGAAACTCTTCCACAGTTCTTCCTAAGAAGGTACAAAAAGCATGCAAGACCCAACTTGTTTGAATAACACACAAATTGCATAGATGAAATTTGGATTTGAAAATTGGGACCATATTACTTTAAGCACCCCATCTGCCGATCTCCAATTCAGAAGACATGTTTTTCATTTACACCATCAAAATCCAGTTGTTTGTTAACAGACGATTTTTAGAGTTTCTTTTTTTTAATTATAAAACTAAACCCTAACCCCAGCCAAATATTTTTTTAAATAAATACTTTTAATAAAAACTATAAACAAAAAGACACGTTTTATATTAAATAGTTTTATTTAATCAGACGAGAAATGCATGCAGATATGTTATTTTCAATAGTTTTTTTTTAGTATTTTAATTTAAAAAAATTTTTTTTTTATAAATGAAAATAGTTTTTTATTTCCAAAAACTTTAAACAAAAAAACAAGTTTACTCGGGAATATTTAACAGTTTTATGAGACAATCCAAAATCACGCTCAATTGCCGCTCTGGTATTAAGAATTCTGGGTATGGGTTATCGTCCCTTGCCTGCGAGCCTCTGTTTCAAACCAACCAATCATGAGCCAGCATACTTTGGCGCCAAACCAAAGTGCAGACTCATTCCATCTCTTCTGCACCAACAACGAAAGGAACGGACTGAAAAAAGGTCGCTCCCACTATTCTTGAACAGAACCGGAGTCGGACGCAAACGAAGTCCATCTATATCCGAATTATAAACAGAAGGCCGTAGCAAGGGCTCCGTTAATACCCCATATCCCAGGATAAACAGCTAAGTGACATCTTATTATAATGAAATTGTGTGTTTTTCTGTCTGTAACCGAAACTACATTACTACTCAAATCACAATTCCTTAGTATTTACGTCACATTCTCCATGACTATTTCTATTCAAACCTCAATTAATAATAAAACTGTTTGACATTATTAATACTGTTGGCCTTACCTAAATACTTATAACATGCAATTGTATTTAATATACAACAAAAATACCAGTTTCTGTGTAAACGTAAAGCTAATTTGCATATTTGATATTAAAAAAAAACTGATTTTAATAAAATGTACTTGGTATTATTGATTTCTAATTGTTTAGTTTTATCTTAATGAATATGAGTAAAAATCTCTTCAATAAATTCATTAACAAGAAGAAATAAATTAATTTTATTCTTTACTTCCTATTTTAACTAAATAGTTAAATTAGGAAAATTTAGCCTTGAAAAACGGAAGTGATGAAAGAGTAAGTTTCAGTTGTTCTATTTTCCGATTATACCCCCTCCGTTTCAAATCTTTTTATCTGCATTCTTAATTATTCATTAGCCTTTCTGATTTAATCTAATATTTTATTACATTTAAACTTAGATACTTGCACCCGGAGGGTGCATATATTAGCTAGTTTATATAAATATTATATACATATTGTATACATATTATATACATATTATATACTTGACCGCAAACGAGACTAAAGTTAGCAATTTATATCTAATACAAGTCTTTTATTCCTATCTTGTCGTTCGTTTTATTCTTTGACTCTTACCTGTCTGCCACATTCGCGGTTAACTCCATTCAAAACTAGAGTACTGCCGCTTTTGTTACTTATTCTTTATACTGGCACAAGAGGATACTTTTAATAAATCAGAAGTTTTGCTATTAATCAGAAGTTGATGAATATTTTCAACACTAACAATAACTTTTTTTTAAATTAGGAAAATATTAATTTTTAATTCTTCATCTGATAAATAGTTTTGGATTTTAATATTAAAAAAAATTAGCTTTTCATGTTGTTGTTAGCATTGAAAAATGAATTTGCACTAAAAGATAAAAATAATATTGTTATTTTAAAAAAAAAACAACTTAAAACGAAAGACATGTTTATTTAAAACAGATGATTTTTAACGCGATAGTTTAATGGTGATTTAGTATAGGGTTGGTTTGATAATATTTCGTTAGGATCACCAGTTTAATTGCTGTTAAAATTTCATAAAAAATATTATTCAAACATAAAAAGACACCATAAAACATTCAATTATTGTAGGCACATGGCATAAATAACAAGACTCAGTTTTAAAACAAACAACTTGTATTGAGAAAAGGTTTACAAAAAGGTAATGCAGAATACTGAGCAAAGTTCTTTTATCAGTCTTTTGTACTAAAAGTAATTTTTGTAAAGTTCATTATAACATGTAAGAAAAAGATGTTATAAGTTTTTGAAGTGAGAAAGAGTAAGAATTCAAAGTCACAAAACAGTCAGGCGCAAGTAAATTGCCGATCTCTTAAATGGCTGATTAGAGAGAGATAGAAAGATATAAATGTTCATACCTTCTTATAAGAGAATGTGATTTTATCTTACGTTAGAGTGACGTGGATTTAGTTAGACGAATAATTTCTTTCTGGTTGGGGTCTGAAAAATCCGTTATCTATAAGAAAAAGTAGGCTCCAAATTGAATCTTTTTTGTAAATTTCTTTTTGGGCGCGAACGTCTCTGATTGGTCGAAAATGTACACATTTTTATTTCAATTTTTTTTTTTTTTTTTTTTTCTAGTCTTCGCAATTCCTTGCGCAAACCATTACTTTTTGTCACTTGACTTTTGTTCGTCGTAGTAAGAACTTCCGGTTACACTACAAGTTAATATTAAAAAGTATTTATTAAAAAAAAAGATTTTGCTTGGGTTAGGGTTTAGTTTTATAATTAAAAAAAAATCTAAAAATCGTCTGTTAACAAACAACCAGATTTTGACAGTGTAAACGAAAAACATGTCCTTCTGAATCGAGATCGCAGATGGGGTGCTTAAAGGTAATATGGTCCGAAAATTGTTTTGTAATTTATTACAAAGAACTAATTACACTAAAACCCGTGAAAATAAGTCGTGTACTTTGATAAATTTAATTGGATTATATTCTCTGCACCAATAAATTTCTAGAAACTATCACTCCTTTTGTGATTTTCAACATTTTTGTGATATATATATATATATATATATATATATACTAGCAAATATATGCACCCTCCGGGTGCAAGTATTTAAGTTTTAATGTAATAAAATATTGTATTAAATTAGAAAGGCTAATGAAACTAAATAAGAATACAGATAAAAATATTTGAAACAGAGGGAGTATAATAAAAAATGGAACAACTGAAACTTACTCTTCCATCACTCTCGTCTTTCATTGTTATTTTTTCTAATTTAAGTATTTAGTTAAAAGAGGAAGTAAAGAATAAAATGACAGTTATTTTATCTTGTTAATGGATTTCATTTAAGATTCATTGAAGAGATTTTTGCTTATATTCATTAAAATAAAACCAAACAGAAATCAATAATACTAAGCACATATTTATTAAATTCGATTTTTTAATATTAATATGCAAATTAGCCTTCCCGCTATTTTGTTGTATATATAAATATAATTGCATTTAGTCAGTATGTAGACATAGTTAACAGTATTAATAATGTAAGACTTGAGGTTTAGATAAAAATAAAATCATGGAGAATGTGATGTCAATAACTAAGAGAATTGTGACTTGAGTAGGAATATAGTTTCGGTTACAGACAGAAAAACACACAATCTCCATTATAATAAGATATATATATATATATATATATATATATATATATCTATTATAATCACAGCAATTTTGAAAATTCAAACTCTTTTGAGTTTCCTGTGGATTATAATGCTTCTGATTTTTAAAAATAAAATCTATTTTATTTTTAACACAGAATATGCATTTTTAAATTTAAATAAATTCCGGCTCCGAACATGAACGTTCGTTTGTACCCCTCCTGTTTTTTAACGGTTTACTTATTCCGTCTCTCCATCATAAATAGTTCGCTCTTGAAGAAGACCGCTTTAATAAAAGGTCGAAACAGATTTATGTCAGCGAACTATAACATCATTTGTATTTTCAAAAAATGTTTAATTCATATATATATATATATATATATTATATATATATGCTCTCCTATATAAGGGATGGAGCACTCTATGGCGGTCTTTACATACATACAGATGTGTGTATTAAAACAATTAAAATCCCCTTCGCATTCTGTAGGTGACGATGGCCAAGCGGTTAAGATGTCCGACTATTGCTGAATCGATCGGCTTTCAGTCCCAGCTGTAGGTAGCTTACAAATGTCTAGCCACACTGAAGAGACTTGATAAGTCAAAACACATGTCTGTGAATGACATATATATATATATATATATATATATATATATATATATATATATATATACACACTAGACAACTAACCTGTTGTGTCACCCATTGAGCTCTGGGTAGATAATTGGAATTAGGGAAAAGTGAGTTTGCAAAGCAAAATAAATTTAAAAAAAAATGACCGGAGAATTGAAAAAACAACAACAACAAAAAAACAAAACCCATTGAAATCATTTTGTAAGATTTCTAAGAAAGGAAACGTTTGACCTAATTAAATTTTTATTAAGAACCAAGATGTTGCCACGGCTGGCTGCTTATGAAACTTAACTGATAACTCTCCAATGTTTCTCTTTCTACACTCAATGAGAAACTAACATATATAACAAGGAGGTAATCAAGATATACATAGAGAGGGGGAAAGTGAGAGGCAGATTGTGAAGTAAGAGACAGGCCAGTTTTTGACTTAACTGCAAATTACGACCAATTAAAATAGAATCTTTTTTCAAACATAACTCAATACTAAAACTAAGGAATATTTTTGTATAACTTTTGTGTCATTAAACTAAACAGTAAGAAAGCCTTTAGGAGACAAAGATTAATTAGTTCAGCTTTAGTGTGATGATAATATATATATCCCATCCCCTCTGCAGGAGCAGGATGTGACACAAGGTTAATTTCTTAAGCAGAGTTTCACTGGCTTGAATTAAGCGTTTTCCTTCTCCTAAACTGGTTGCCATACTAAAGTTAAAGAGCCAAGTCTGTTCTACTATTTACGCATAGCTGGAGGGAGAATAGTTGGATTGAATTACCTTTTCCAAGGGTATTAGTGCTATGTGAAATGCAAACAGCCTCGTCCAGGATTTGAACTCGGGACGACGAGTCCCTTTCCTACGACTATAACCGTTACACCACGCGCCTCCAATTTTTGTAACAAGTCAGTAAACAAGAATCAAGCTTATATAATAATAAGCACATTTTCATCTATCCTCTGAAATTAATAGACCAGTTCACATACCTAGGTAGTAATATCTCATCTACGGAAAGCGATGTTAATATGCGCATAGGAAAGGCATGGATTGCTAGAGACAGACAATTGATCACATGGAAGTCTTATGTCATTGATAAGATAACTTGAAAACCCTTTCCAAGCGTTGGCCGTTTTAGTACTACTGTACAGCTGCACCACTTGGACTAATGAAACACTTAGAGAAAAAAAAGAAGATAGATGGGGACTACACAAAGCTGCTTAGTGCAGTCTTGAACAAATCTTGGAAGAAGCACCCCTACAATAAAGTATTTGTAAGGCCACTTGCCACCTATCACACGAACTGGGTATTGCTGGAGAAGCAAGGACAAACACATAACTAATCTTCACTTGTTGTCACCTACATGCAGATGCACCAATGTTGGCTGACGAGCAAAAATCTACATTAATCAGCTCTGTGCGGATGTAACGTAGTTGGGGTGTTTGTCTTCACGTTACCAAATCGATATACTTGTACGGTCGTGTATCAGGGGTTGACTACGCTCGTTCGTTTACAAGCGCATTCTTCCACACGCGTAAACTTTTTGACTTGTTTACTATATCCAAATATCTAGCAGTTCTTCGTCGGTCAAGGGAGTATCACCTTACGCACGCCGCGTACTTTTAATTTATCGTCCAGCAAGAGGTATCACGTTTCAAGACCGTTGGTTTTTAGTCACGGTCAATTTGGCTTTCTCCACGGGTGTCTAGTGGTCGTCCCATTCACGATACTATCATAGTATCTTTCGTCGTAGTGAAGAAGACTGATAATACTATTTATTTTTCAGAAGTTTATTATAATAAAAAATTCACTGCAATTTTTGAGAGAGAGGGTCCCTAATAATCTGTCTTAACAAGAGGTGTATTTTAACTGGATTCAACTAAGGGTTTAAGTCCTTAATAAACTTCTCGGTGACAAACTTTTCTTAACAATAACAGGCCATTCCTTATCGTCTTCAGCGACAACAGTTTACCAAACTCCGTACGGCTTCGGCTAACCTTCTCCGGCCGGCTCTGATCTCCTCTGACTCTTCTAACTGACTGACCCCAAATCTACTGCTACGGTTTCTTATATAGTATGTGAAACTAACTTTCCAGAAAGATCTTTTCTAGGACCATCCAGAAGGAAAAGAATCTTCCATTTCTTCGAATCATTCTGGTCAAATAGAGTTCACGGCCTTTTAGATCAAAGGACGACTGGCCGTCACGAATACTAGGATTTCGTTAAAACCCGTCATTGTCGCCAATATCTCGTTAAGATATTATTTCTTTTTCGGTGATTCTTCAAAGGCCACCCAAGGTATCAGAGAATCGGGAATACATTTTTGTTTTAAGGTTTCTCCGAGTCTGGCACAAGGCCACAAATATAGGTGCTGGGACGGCCATTATGTAACACGGATTCTGGATGTTGTGCGGAGGACCTCCCAGGGTCGATGACCGATAGTGATAGAGAGAGAGAGAGAGAGAGAGAGAGAGAGAGAGTCATGGATATCCGTGCTACCAGCACGACCTGAATTATGAGTATTACATTTAATAGTAACCCCTGCACAACTATCGTCTTGCACTACAGTCCTGCAAATATCTGTGATGACACAAATATCACCACATTTTACAATGAGTTATCTTTTCTAGTCAGACATAAATTCTTAAATACAGTCCTGATCCTTGGGAGAGATGGTTAAGTGAGAATATGGTCAGAGAAAAAAATGGGGGGTGGGTGGCGGAAATAGAATTTGTTAAGTCCAGGCATATGTATACGGGTGGGTGTTTGTCCTTTAAGGAGACAAAGGATCAATCAGTATTTTTTAAAGAGAATTAAACGGCCACCATGAAGTTAAGCTAGTTAGAGATAATATCTTTAGGTAGCTAGGTTTTAAGAGAAAATGTGTCTTGAAAAAGTTAACGGTCTGAAAAGTGGGAACACTGAGACTGATAAAAAATTAATTGCTTTAATTTTAAGAGAAATCGCAGACAAAAAGTCTGAGAATAAAAATTAAGTACCGATGATCTAGGTGGTCTAATCTACGGGGGGGGGTGTAGGGGTGGAATTTACATATATTCAGCCGGCTCAAGTCCTTAGGTAGTCAGTTCCAGACTGACAGTCGGGGTTATAGTGTCGTCTCAGTAGCAGTAGAGATAGAAAATAGCCAGGGACCTACATCAGTGAAGCCAGCAATCGACTTATAGTTAAGATAACTTTCTTGCCAGCTGACAACATAGATCTAAGTGTCCTCTGCTCCACCACAAACTGCACAAAGTGTCACAACTTCCTCCTCCATTAGTGTCCTGTTATCAAACTTTGTGTTGTGTTTTTCATCCTTGTGAACCTGTCTCGAGCTCGTACTCTTCAAATCGGCCAGCATAGAACATTAGAACGTGGGGTCATCAGCATTGTGCAACGAAGGTGCGCGAGTGCAAAACGGGTATTATCACAATGCTTAAACACCAAATACCGGAAAAGGAACGATAAACTATGGATCTAGTACTGCCAAAAAACAGACAAACACCCCCTCCCCCCACCGCTAGATCACATTTTAATGAATAATAAGTGGATAGTGAATTAGAACTAAAATAAAATGAAAACAAGCAGTTAGAAAAAAAAGACAATATATATATATATATATATATATATATATATATATATAGTGTGGGATTGTCACTGTTTCAGCTTTTACTGGAACGGTGTGCCAAAATGCAGTATTATTGGAAGAGTGCTCAATTTAAAAATAGAGCTGTTATATAATATAATAAAATAAATATATAAAGGTTTTACATATCTATTTATTTGGTGACAAAGGAACAGTCACGACCATTTTGGTTTCATACGAGGCAATCGTCAGGTGAAGATGTTACAAGATGTTACAAATGCCTTACATTTGTAACATATTCACCTGACGATTGCCTATATATATATATATATATAAGTATCCCTAAGTAAAAAAATAAACCCAACTAAACGTCAACGTGCAAATTCTTAAAGTAAACAGTGAAAAAAAAATTGAATACATCCAAGGGCAAGTGGACTGTTCATGCGTGTATAATATATATATATATATATATATATATATATATATATACTAACCATATGCTGAATAAAACCTAAATAAGGTTTTCTGTTTCGTGTTTTTATTTTATTACAGGCAAATGAATAAAATCAAATATTCTTTTGAAGATAGTTCTGGTCTTCTGGCTGGGATAAAGCGACCCGTCTTTATCTCAAAGCCCCAGTAGTAACCATACTATTGTTATTTCTAAACTATTTAAATGATAAAAGATAGAATAATCAAATATAAGAAATGACCCCGCCCATCTTAATTTGTTTAAAAAATATTTGTACTGACTGAGTAACTCATAAGGAGAGTACTTGGTTATTCATACACAGAAAGGTCCCGTCTGATCATTTACTTTGAAACCTCGGTGTATTTAAAATGCCTGGCAACAGATCTTAATTTCTCTGAAATTTTGAGAAGGCTTGATAATTAGTATTATTCGGACTATTGTCCTCATCATCATTGTTATCTGTACAACGTTTCAGCCGATATACCCTCCGGCCTTCTTCAGGTATTTCTTGTCGACTCGGGAACCTTCTCGGACTCGGGAACTATCTCCGACTCGGGAACCTTCTTTTCGAACTCGGGGAACCTTCTTTTCGAACTCGGGGAACCTTCTTTTCATAATCGGGAGCCATCACGGAACTTTGAACCTAACCCTTTATTCAGTCCACGGGGGTATCCTGTTCTCATTCCGCTAACCATAGCTGGGGGACAGGTGTGTTAAGTTGTGTTAATTATTATTTTATGTTACTGCTGTCCTTGACCAGGATTGAACCTGCAGTCTAGAGATAATTGTAACTTAGATCTATGTTTAACCTTTATCCACTAGGGTATATGTCTTAAGTTGTTTATCAAAGATCTTTGTCCTGACTGAGTAACTAATAAAGAGAGTGTCTGTTCATGCAAGCGCAGGTGACTTAATTAGTTCATCGAAATTTTCACGGACTTTTCGAATTTTCATGTAATCTTTGTAAAAAAGGAAATATTTTTTCGTGTGAAAAACCAGAAAACTTAATGTCAAAGTGTTCTTTCACCCCACCCCCAACAACAACAACAACAAAACCACTCCCTCATGACGTCACTTACCAAACGGCTCGGTGGGCATCGGGGGAGTTGCGGCGGGGGGTGGGGTCTGGATTTAAAAATTATCATCGTTATTTTCATACAAAAAAAGAAATATCAAAAAGATTTTAATTGTGTGTTGTACCGAAGTGTTTCTTTAAATTGTGCTGACCCACCCATTCTCGGGGTGGGGTGGGTGGGGGTAGCATATCGTTTATTAGAAAACCGATTCGGCAAATCGAGATCAAATATGGACAATAGGGTAGGTCGATTTTTCACTTTTTTAAAAAACAAGTTTTATTTTTCTATAATTAATCAGCTGAAAATCGTGTTGGTTGGCCCACTAGAGTAGGTCGATTTTTCACTTTTTTAAAAGATCAAATTGCCCATCCATGCGAAAGTTGTGTGTTAGTTTACTGAATACTGATACCAAAAATGAGATCTTTTACTTGCACCATTGCTTGAGGAAATAGCATCAAAGATCGTCAGCTAAAATGCATTACATTAGAGATGGATATTAGGGTAGATTGATTTTTCACTTTCTTTAAAATATCAAATTCTCCCTAAAAGTAAAAGTTGTATGTTGGTATAATGAATACTGATACCAAAAATTAGATCTTTTACTTGCACCATTGTTGGAGGAAATAGCATCAAGGATCGTCAGCTAAAATGCATTACATTAGAGATGGATATTAGGGTAGATTGATTTTTCACTTTCTTTAAAATATCAAATTCTCCCAAACAGTAAAAGTTGTATGTTGGTATAATGAATACTGATACCAAAAATTAGATCTTTTACTTGCACCATTGTTTGAGAAATAGCATCAAAGATCGTCAGCTAAAATGCATTACATTAGAGATGGATATTAGGGTAGATTGATTTTTCACTTTCTTTAAAATATCAAATTCTCCCAAACAGTAAAAGTTGTATGTTGGTATAATGAATACTGATACCAAAAATTCGATCTTTTACTTGCATCATTGTTGGAGGAAATAGCATCAAGGATCGTCAAAAATCCTAATTTTCGTAAAATTTAACCTTGAAATTGGTTAGAAAATTTACCGTTTTCAGTATTTAAATCAGAAATGTTATTTTATTTTATTAAAAATGAAACAAATTAAATATTATAAATAGAATTCAAATTGAAAAAGTGTCCCAACCCATCACTACCGACAGCTCTGATATGCTGCTTTTTACCTCATTAATTAAGCTGTAACAGACGATCTTTGATGCTATTTCCTCAAACAATGGTACAAGTAAAAGATCTATTTTTTGGCATTCGTATTCAGTATACTAACACGATTTTCAGGGGATTAATCATAGAAAAATAAAACTTGTTTTTCATTTAAGTCTTCAGTCAGATGTCTACTTTATATTAAAAAGAAAAAGATTAAAGATTTGGTTTATCATGGTTTATAATAGGTTTGCATCAACATGACCATGATATACAGAAGATATTCGGATACTCTTTCCTACACACACACACACACACACATATATATATATATATATATATTGAGAAGAAACATTGTTATTATTAATCTCTGCCCATTGCGTAGGGGTTCACTCATCTAAGAAAAAAAAGGTGGGGGCGATTAATGATATCCAAATTGGTCTGTCATGTTTACGTTTAATTTCATTTTAAAGTAAAATTTTTCAAGTGGTTTCATAACATTGCACTTTGATGATGGTTAATATATCCATTAACCGATACGCTCGTGCGTGGGTTGAAGTATCAATTCATTCTTAAATAAATACATTCTCGCAATATTTAAAAAAATATTTCTATACTTACAACCCGTTGTTTTTTTTCCCATTTTTCTTTATATATACTAGCATGAATAAGCGTCCTCGAGGCGTAAGTATTTAAGTCTTAATGTGTAGAAATATATCAAATTCTAAAGACTAACTGTTATATACTGGCATCAAATTCTATATGTTATATAGCGGCTTCAAATTCACGGGCCTACTTCGTGTATCTGGATACGTAGCGGGTATCGTCACTAACCACTAGACGATATATGTAGTAGTCGCTTAATAAAATCACAACACATGCTAATTAATGTCCATTGCCAAAAATGTATTCAATTGTTCCACAAACGTCAGAAGTGGATTTTGTATCAATTAAGTTTTCGGTCAGATGTCAACTGATATATATATTATATATACTAGCAAATATATGCACCCTCCGGGTGCAAGTATTCAATTTTTAATGTAATAAAATGTTATATTAAATTAGAAAGGCTAATGAAACTAAATAAGAATACAGATAAAAAGATTTGAAACAGAGGGAGTATAATAAAACTTACTCTTCCATCACTCTCGTCTTTCATTGTTATTTTTTCTAATTTAAGTATTTAGTTAAAAGAGGAAGTAAAGAATAAAATGACAGTTATTTTATCTTGTTAATAGATTTCATTTAAGATTCATTGAAGAGATGTTTGCTTATATTCATTAAAATAAAACCAAACAGTTAGAAATCAATAATACTAAGCACATATTTATTAAATTCGATTTTTTAATATCAATATGCAAATTAGCCTTCCCGTTCACACTGTAAACCGCTATTTTGTTGTATATATAAATATAATTGCATGTTGTCAGTATGTAGACATAGTTAACAGTATTAATAATGTAAGACAATTTTATTAATAATTGAGGTTTAGATAAAAAATAAAATCATGGAGAATGTGATGTCAATAACTAAGAGAATTGTGACTTGAGTAGGAATATAGTTTCGGTTACAGACAGAAAAACACACAATCTCCATTATAATAAGATATATATATATATATATATATATATATATATATATATATCAGTCATCCACAGACACGCGTTTCGAAGTTTACTTTTCATCAGTGTGGCTCGACTTTTTAACAGCTACCTCTAGCCGGGATCGTCTACCAAGTTCCTTGCCCTTGCGGCTATCAGTAGACCGTTAGTCTAGGGTGAATAATTAATTGCTACATACTTTACGGCAATATGTTTTTACAATCACCAGAGAACTCAAATCTGTAAACAGACAGGTCACGGCTAATGCCAAACGGTGAAGTTACAATTAATGTCCCCCCCCCACAGTGCTCAACCATGGGAGTGGGTACAAGCCCCATACAGACTTTTTTGAAAGTCAGGCCCGTTTTTTGGGGGGTCATCCTATATATTAGTTGACATCCAGACCGAAAACTTCACCGATACAAAATCCACTTCTGACTGTTGCGTAACAATATATATATATTATATATATATATATATATATATATATATTTGAGGATATGTGCTTAATTGAAGTCATACCTAATTTTGAAAATTAATTAGTTAATAATTAATGAATTTAGTTCAAATGTAAGGCTAAACGAATCGAGAAAATGTCAATCCCTGAATGTACATTTCGACCTATTAGGTCTCATCAGCAAGGTTATAGACATGGAAGACTGCTCCGTGTGTTACTCGAAACCTCGACTGTCAAGCTGACAGGCAAAGTCTCTAAACGTTACACTAGCTTGCCATTCGTGACCCCCAAAAACAGGCCTGACTTTCAAAAAAAAAAAAAAAAAAAAAAAAAGGCAGTGTGGAGCCTGTTCTTTTTGTCACTCTCTGTGTGTGTATAATATATATATATATATATATATATATATATATGGTTTAGCAAAGCCAAGGTTCCATTGGATTTTTTTCTAATCGAATGTCTCCTCGGTGTGGCTAGACATAGGATTTTTTAGTTGGTTCATTAAAAACCAGAGTATTTATTGTCGATGAGATCAGAGTTGAACAAAAGAAGAAAAAAAAATCAAGTTATTGATCACTTTACCAACGATTGAAGACTCCGATGGCGTAGTTCTAGCATCTTAAGGATGAAGATTGTGATTTTTAGTTTGCATGCCTGATTGCATCTGTTTAATTGGACTGTCAGCGTTCGGAAACATCGACCCTTAGTTGTAGGATTGGGCTACTTACTACTCACACACCGCCCTGTCGGCTTGGGCGTTAGAATACACCGACTGCACCTCTGCAGAGGGGTAAGACACCCCCAAATGGGGCCACCTGTTGGCCGTGGGTGGTGACCCGTGATGCTTAAGGACGGAATCTTGGTGGATGAGCAGTCTATCCCTGCAACACCCCACTTAAACCCTTACTTAGGCTAGACGGGCAGTCGGTGAGGCCCTCCCCCCGATCAATCGCTTGGTCACGTGAAGCCCTAGTACCTATATGATTGCCCAATCCTATTGCCCTTATGACAAACCCAAACCCTTTTTATCATATGGGTGCTTGAAGGCGGTAGCTGAGGGTCTACATGTCCTGGGAATGACATTAAGCTCTATCTGATGGTGAGATTCTAGTTCTGGAGGTTTGGGGAATGTGGAGCATTGCTCCCTGGTCCACTCTGACCCGGAGTGGTAGAACCTGTTAGGGTCCCATCTATGGGTTAAATAGAAAAATGTATTTGTAAAAAAAATTGAGTATCCATTAAGAATGAATTTATTTAAAAACTTTATCGGCATTAAATGACCCACTGAGGTTGATATGCCATAAAACAAAACAAACTACTCACTTAAATTCCCAACAACCTGGCGCTTGGGTGCAAGCGCTGTGGCTTCCGGGGAGGCTTGCCTCTCGTAAAGTGACTCAATTCTACCTGAGACAGCACCCTGTAGCAGCTCGGCAGCCCAGTCGTCTCGGACTTTCCCCTGCCACTAGACTAACTGCGGGACTGTGCAGCATCTTTCCACTTAAAATATCTCACGCACAAGTTTTACTGCATGCCACCTTCAACTTTCACCTGCATGTCACCTTCAACTTTTCAACAAATGAAGACTTCAACGGACTTCGAAGAAGAAGAAGAAGAAGAAGCAGCAGCAGCCTAAGCCTGTTTGTATTTAATGGCCGCGAAACTGCTAGGTAAGGGGTTTAATGGCATTGTTTTCACAATAATCAAACATAAATATTAGTATTCATAATATATAAGTATGTAATGTTGATGTAGGTGTAGGGATACCCCCAAAATCAGCTGCTTTTCATTTTAAAAACGAATTAAAATTGATTAAATCGATTATTTGAGGTCAAATTTTTGTCTACGTCGAAAAGTAGTCACATCATGAGCACCAGTAAAAAAAAAAAGCAAAATAATATTACACATGTAATTTATCTTTAATATATTTAAAACGATTTTTTTCGGTCAATTTCGATTGCGTATGGCCTGAAACGCTGTTTAAAAATGGCCTAAAATCCATGGAAATTATCCAATTTTAATGAAATTTTCAGTATTGATTTATCAATGAATGAATTTTATAATGCTTCAGTTATTTTATTTCAAAACTTTAATTAGGTATTTCTGCTATGGTAAATTAATATATAAAATTCATTTAAAATATGAGCAGCATGATGTTAAGTTTAAAATGTCATTATTAGATTAAAAAAAATTTTTTTTTAATAACTACTTTACTTTAGTATCAATCCCCCGTCTTTTGGTCGAAAACTATATTGGAAATTGAGCGCCCCCCCCCTTTAAACAGAACAAATTGATGCATTTTTTTTTTCTTTTATAAGATAAATTAAATAATTATCCAATTAAATAATTATCGAAATGAGTAAAAAAAAAAAATGTCCAAAAATTATTTTTGTAGTTTTTATTTTCTGATTTTCGGTACTTACTACTCTTCTACTTACACCTTCGATCTTTTGTATTCTTATTTATGCAGAAAAAAAGTATCAATCACATATAACCCAAACAATATATTGCGCCCTAAAATTAAAGGGTGGGGGGTCAAAGTTAACTGACCTGAAAAAGATCAGAAAATTTTGAAATAAAATAATTGATGTATAATAAAATTCGTTCATTGCTAAATCAATACTGAACATTTCATTAAATTCCCTGATTTTTTTGTAATTTTTTTTCAAACGGGGAGAGCAACTTTTGATTATATATACTAGCAAATATATGCACCCTCCGGTGCAAGTATTTAAGTTTTAATATGATAAAATATCATGTTAAATTAGAAAGTCTAATGAAACTGAATAAGAATTCAGATAAAAATATTTTGTAACAGAGGGGGTATGATTGAAAAATAGAACAACTTTGAAACTAACTCTTCCATCATTTTCCCTTACTCCCGTCTTTCATTAGTAAATTTTCATAATTTAACTATTTAGTTAAAATAGGAAGTAAAGAATAATATTACAGTTATTTCTTCTTGTTAATCGATTTCTTTTAAGATTTATCCCCGAGATTTTTGCTCATATTCAATAAGATAAAATCAAACAGTTAGAAATCAATAATACTAAGCATATATTTATTAAAATCAAATTTTAAAAATCAATATGCAAATCAGCCTTCCCATTCACACTGTAATCCACTATTTTGTTGTATATATAAATGTAATTGCATGTTTTTAGTATGTAGATATGATAAACAGTCTTAATGATGTAAAACAATTTTATTAATAATGGCGGTTTAAATAAAAAATAAAATCATAGAGAATGTTATGTAAACAACAAAGAGAATTGTGTCTTGTATAGTAATATAGTTTCGGTTACAGACAGAAAAACACACAATCTCCATTATAATAAGATATATATATATACATACTAGCAAATATATGCACCCTCCGGGTGCAAGTATTAATGTCATAAAATATATTAAATTACAAAGTCTAAATAAACTAAATAAGAATGCAGATAAAATGATTTGAAACAAAGAGGGGTATAATCGAAAAATAAAACAGCTGTAGCTTCCTTTTCCATCCCCCCACCCGTCTTTCCTTGCTAAACTTTTCTAATTTAACTATTCAGTTAAATAAGAAAGTAAATAATAAAATTACAGTTATTTCTTCTTGTTAATTGATTTCTTTTCAGATTTATCCCCGAGATTTTTGTTCATATTCATTAAGATAAAATCAAATAATTAGAAATCAACAATACCAAGCACATATCTATTAAAATAAAATTTGAAATATCAACATGCAAATTAGCCTTCCCGTTCACACAGTAAACCACTTTTTGTTGTATATATAAATACAATTGCATGTTATTAGTACGTAGATATGACCAACATTAATAATGAAAAACAATTTTATTAATAATTGAGGCTTAAATAAAAATGATTCATGGAGAATGTGATGTATAATAACTAAATGGATAGTGACTTGAGTAGTAATATAGTTTCGGTTACAGACAAACAAACACATAATCTCCATTATAATAAGATATATATATATATATATATATATATATATATAATTGATAATTTTGAATCATATTACCACGACCAGACATTATATATATATATATATATATATATATATATATATATATAAAGTACGATGTTCTAAAGGATGAATTATTCATTTTTGCAGGAGGCAATGTCGACCCGATAACGTTTCGGTTTATGCAACTTTCACCAGAATACGTTGCCATTACCATCAAGAAAAAAATAATTCATCTTTTGGAAAGTTAGTTAAAGTTAGCGGAGTGGCCTATTGTCGGTATCACCCGGACAGCGAGGGAGCCTATCCCCTTTTTACTAGACCAGCGAGATTTGTTTTTTTTGGGGGGGGGGGGCTGAGGAGGAGGAGCGCCACGTCTACCTTCACCTCCCCACTTTGCCGCACAGATCAAATTACCCAACCTGTGCTACTCATGGGCTGAGTTGCTGAGGACCGGTATCAAACCTCGAACCTAGCGATTCCAAGGCGAGTGTTCTACCGACCCCTTTATATATATATATATATATATATATGATATCGGCCTGTCAGCTTGGCAGTCCGGTTTCAAATCACGCACAGGGCGGCCTTCCTATCTATAGCTCTGCTGATGAGGCCTAATAGGCCGAAATGTACATACAGAGATTGATTTTTCTCGATTTGTTTAGCCATACATTTAAATAGGCATTCCCGCCTAATTCATTATTAATTAATTAATTTTCAAAATTAGGTACGACTCCAATTAAGCACATATTCTCCCAAAAATTGTCGGCAAAAAGCCATTCCAAACATACCGTGTTTACAACTTATATATATATATATATATATATATATATGAGGGGTGCTCCCCGTTTGAAAAAAAATTCATAAAATAATCAGGGAATTATGATTTTAATGAAATTTTCAGTATTGATTTAGCAATGAATGAATTTTATTATACATCAGTTATTTTATTTCAAAAGTTTAAATTTATTTTGTAAAAATATGGATTTTTCAACAAATTGGGTACACCTAAGGTAATTGCATTGTTTTCGCTATAACAGAAAAATGAGTAGAAAGGTAGTAATTCTGTCGGAACAAAAAGGAAAGGGCACAAGGCAAATATAATTTATTGGTGTAAATTAGTAGGAGTTCACAAGAGTGTAATTGTGTAAGAGTTTGTGAAGTTTATAAAAGTTGTAAGGCACATTGAAGTTTGCTAAACTTATTCGCTCAGCGGGTAGAGAACATATAAATATATATATATATATAGTGACAAGTGTTTACTTAGCTTGTTTAGGAGAATATTGTATTTGTAGAGGATTCGCTTGTCTTGTCGAAATAGTCGTCGCTGTTGCTTTGTTCGTCAGCGCTGGTCTGTTTGCTTACAGATGATTTTTCAGGTCTTACCCTCACGGGGACTAAAGCTGTTCTGATCTTTCTTAGGGTCCCTGCCCCTTCATCTTCCGATGCCCACTTCCAGGCTCGATTCAGGGGCATATTTTTCACATTTCATAAACAAATATTAACTCAAAAACTTAATATTTCAAGTAATTCATATTTATTAAATACGGTGACTAAAGCTGTTCAGATCTTTTTGTAAAAGGCAGGATCAAAGTGTAGTATCTGTTCCAGATTCTAGGCTTTGAGACATACCTTCTATATCCGGCTTCGGCTGGGGGTCCAGTGTGCTTAGAGTACAATTATTAGCGTCGATCCCAGGGGGCCATCCCCCCAGGCAATACCTGCCTCCTTGGGGGCGGGGCTGAGTTTATTGCCCAGCGCCTGAGGCGCCCCCCTTGAGGGGGAATGCCGACGGGATCGACGCAATTTTTGTTCTTTCCCACCCATGAGCTTCGGCTTGTGGGTGGGCCCACGTTAAAACGAGGCCTTGCGCCCAAGCCCATACAAGTGGGGTATGAGGCAAATAACCTTTCTTAGGGTCCCTGCCCCCCCTTTCCGATGCCCACTTCCGGGCTCGATCCAGGGGCATGGACCCATATTTTTCACATTTCATAAACATAAATATTAACTCAAAAACTTAATATTTCAAGTAATTCATATTTATTAAATACAGAGAATATTGTTTTTCACACATATAAAAAAAAAAAAAAAAAAAAAAATTCATATGACAAATGACGAAGTTCAATAAAAAGAAAATTATTTTTTGTTTTGTTACAAAATGGCGCTGGAAATAAATTGGTCATAAAAAGTTTAGCTAAACTTGCAAATCGGTCGGAAAATTAAAACATTACTGGGTGACCCAGAAAAAAACAGAACCCAAATTATTTATTTTCCCATTAAACACCTAGTTAAAAATAACAGTTTTATCACAAAATTTGTGATTTCTGTTTTTTCTGGGTCACCCTAATTTTCCGACCGATTTGCAAGTAAAGCCAAAAGTTTTTCTTTCAATTTAAAAAAAAGAAAAAAAAAAGTTAAAAAAATATTTCTTGTGCGTGTGTGTAAATTGTTTTAGTTTTTATTTTCTTAACCCTTTAACAACAAATTCGTCACATTTTTTTGTTTTCATTTTTTTTTCGAACTCTTCAGTGAAAATTTGTAAAGAGAAAAATAAAAAGGATGTTAAATTGACCACGTGACTTGGTTTATGATTGGATGAAATTGCACCGGAGATTTACAGACCAAAAATAAATTTAATTCCAATGAAATAATTAAAAAAAAAAAAAAAAAAAAAGATTTATAACAACAATAAAAAAAAAGGTCTAAAATTTACTTAAAGGATCAAAAATAGACAATAAATTGTGTTATGAGTGAGAAATTTAGTTTTTGAAATAAAAATATTCTCAATTGGACTCACAATGATTTGAGGTGTGAAGAAGTAACAACAAAAATATTTTTTCAATAAAGTTTGATGAATAATAATAAATCCTGGAGACTTGTTGTCACTTAGGCTGATGTCCTGTCACTAGAATCTATGTGGGTGTGAAAAACTACTAATATTATTAATCATAAATAAATAGATACGTAAAAGTATATCGTTTTATAAAACTTGTTTTTTTATTGAAGTATTTTTAGAAACTTTACTCATAAAGAAAACTATATATATATATATATATATATATATATATATATATATAATATAAAGTGTGTGTGTGTGTATGTATGTGTGTGTGTGATTCTTTAAGATGTATTAATTACAATGTTTTATAATTCAATATTAAACAAAACCCTAATCTAAAAAAGGAATGAAAAATACACACATACATACATACATACATATATATATATACACATATATATTAGTGTGTGTGTGTGTTTCCTTAAGATTGTAAATTATATTAACTTTGATACGTTGCTTTCTTAGGTAATACTGAATGTCTTTTTTAAGTAAAAAAATCCAGAAATGAAAATATAAAACAATATTTCATAGGACGAATTGTATTATGAAAAGTTGAAAGCTCTTCATTCTAATGTTTCAAATTATATATATATATATATATATATATATATATATATATATATATATATTAGTTGTAGAAATAGGTTTTTCTCTACCTAGATTTCGGTGTTCAAGGTACACCTTCATTTTACGAAATATATTGAGCCATTTTGGATTAACTACAAATGCTACTACAACGAAAACCTGGTAGCAACTTTTGATATATATATAAGTACAACGTTGTTTTAAAAGATGAATTATTCATTTTTGCAGGAGGCAATGTCGACCCGATAACGTTTCAGTTTATGCAACTTTCACCAGAACACGTTGACATTACCATCAAGAAAAAAATAATTCATCTTTTGGAAAACTTAAGTTAGTTAAAGTTAGCGGAGTGGCCTATTGTCGATATCAGCCGGACAGCGAGGGAGCCTATCCCCTTTTTACTAGACCAGCGAGATTGTTTTTTTTTTTTGGGGGGGGGGGGGAGCGCCACGTCTACCTTCACCACCCCACACAGATCAAATTACCCAACCTGTGCTACTCATGGGCTGAGTTGTCGAGGACCGGTATCAAACCTCGAACCTAGTTATTCCAAGGCGAGTGTTCTACCGACCCCTCATTAATATATATATATATATATATATATATATATATATATATATGGATTGCTTCCAAGCTTTAGCCGTGTCAATACTACTGTATGATTGCACAACTGGGACATCAACGAAACGCCTGGAGAAAAAGCTAGATGGGAACAAGTCCTGGGAGCAGTACCTTACAAAACAGCAGCTGTCCGACTTATCTCCCATCTCACAAACCATCCATGTGGGACAAGTAAGGACGATCTTATAAGCGTTGTTACCCCCCACAGACTCTTAGGCATGGACACATCATTGTTGGTCGATCAGCAAAAACACACATTGATCAGCTATATTCGGATACTGGATGACGTCTAGAGGACTTATCAAGATCGATTGCGGATAGGGAAGGATGGCGAGAGAGTCAAGAGAATCTGTGTTTCTAGAATCCCTTGATCATTATATATATATATATATATATATATATATATATATATAAAATTTAATATACCAAGCGTGTTGGTAGATCCTTGCGGAGAGAAAAAACCCGGCAGAGAGTTTGATTGTAAAAATATACTACAAACATCAACCAGGAAGAAAAAAATTTTTGAAAAAAAAGAAAAGACCAAGATATTCGTACCAACAAAAAAAAATCTATTGGTATAGTATTTGGCCAAAAGAAAAAACAATTTATATGTATATATATGTATATAAGATATATATATATATTCATATAACCGCTAGGAGAAGCTAATTTGTAAAAAGTGCTCGATACCTAAGTAGAGCCAAGTAATAAGGATATCTACTGAGTCAGACGAACCTACTATTAGTTAGAGTCAGATTTTAGCCCTGAAGAGCTTTATGCGAAACTAATAGTAGGTTCGTCTGACTCAGTAGATTATCCTTATATATATATATATATATATCGGGAAGAATGACGTAAGACATGTGTCGCTAGATTAAAGAGCTTTGAAGAAAATAGACTGAAATATAGAGATCAGCTTCGTCTAACTTTAAAACAAAAACATCTGACTCCTGCTTTAGGAAATTCCATCTATCAGTATGGCTTCATAGCTCGCAGCAAGGCTGGGCTGCTATCACACTCAAGGAAACACAAAATGTCTTCTTGACAGCATGCACAACATGGGAGGAAACAAATCACTCACTGCTGACACTCCTCTATCGTTCATGATTGAAGAGTCTACCATATATATATATATATATATATATATATATATATATATATATATATATATATATATATATATATATATATATAGTTGTATTGTGCACACAAGAAGATATACATAGACCAACACGATATATATATATATATATATATATATATATATATGAAGGGACATTCCATGTATTTCTTACCAGGCGCTTTGTCGTGATGAAAGGTAGCAAGCATGCTGCCTGGAAACCAAAGGTAACAATTGCACCTTAAATATATTGTAATTATATATATATATATATAGAATGAATAGAGATTTTTAATATCTTAACATTTTGACCGTTTTGTTTGATGATTGCAGTAAGCATGAAACTTTAGTAACGATATATATATACATATATATATATATTAAATATGTATCCATTTCTTTAATAAATTTGCTCTACTTTGTATTGAGCACTTTGTATTTGTTATAACGCTAACTTAACCCCTGGATTTTGTGCACCTCCAACGACCGTGCCCATATTCACCTGTAAGCCACCTTTTATCTATATAAATACAAATATATATATATATATATATATATATATATATATATATATATATATATATATATGTGTGTGTGTGATATTGTCAGATAGTCTACGTATGTTTTTTTCGATGAATGTGATGGATTTTGGGAAACTTGTTTGGTTGTATTGGAAGCATGGAAAAGTATAAACTCATAAAAACAGTCGTAAACAAAGTATCATCCCTGAACAGACAAAAGCTCTTCGAATACAAACACAAAACTCCCAACGACCGCATCCCCATATGTCTTTCACCACGGCCAACACATGCACAAACTCACCTTCACTCTAATAAAAGAATTAAAAAATCTACAACTGGATCCAAAAATCAAATCCACCTTCTACAAATCACCAAACGTATATACTATCATCATCTCACTCTAAAAACATTTACAGTGAGAGTGAGAGAGAAATCCGTGCTACCAGCACGACCTGAATCATGAGTATTACATTTAATAGCAACCCCTGCACAACTATCGTCTTGTACTACAGTCCTGCAAATAAGTGAGAATATGGTCACAGAAAAAATGGGGGTGGGGAATAGAATGTGTTAAATCCAGGCATATGTATACGGGTGGGTGTGTGTTTGTCCTTTAAGGAAACAAAGGATCAATCAGTAATTTTTTAAGAGAATTAAACGACCACCATGAAGTTAAGCTAATTACTAATTATCTCATACTGATAATCTACAAACAGTTGCCTCATTTTTCGTAAAATTCATATTTAATAATAATCCTGTTTGCATTGTTGTATGGCTCCAAATTTTACTAACATGAACAATTTGAAGGTAATTGAATGATTTCAAGTAAATAATAATAATAATAAATGCTAATAATGCTGGCCATACTACAAACCCAGATGTTTAGTATGCAACCATCTAGTGGTAGACTCCCATTCACAGAACCACACTCCGATATCAATATTCCCCCAGCTCATTTCGTGACTTGATGTCGAGAAAATTACTCTAGTTTACATGAACAGCATTATACGTATTATTCAACGTCCGTAAAAAAGGATCTTCAAAAAGTATTTTAAAATTACATTCACATGATTGGTTAGAATGCACGTGACCGGATGTAAGCATATCCTTGCCGCCATTTTCTGTTTGCTTATTGCATTCGTATAAACGTGCTGGTAGACAACGATTTCCGCTTCCGTCTCAGGATTCGGTTCTTGTTTGGACCGACACGCTCCTTCTTTGCTTCCCGCTTTCCTCAACTTCCGATTAAAAAGTTGTTTTTTTTAAAAGTTTTCTTGAAAAGGAAAATCGAACATTTTTGTATGTTCAGAACATAAAATGGTCCATTGAACTTTAAGTTTGTCAATTCATCCAAAAGATATCGATTGCCAACTATCTGTTATAAAGTAAAGTCGTCGGGGTGGCCTAAAGTCGGTATCAACCAATCAGCGAGGGAGTCTATCCCCCTTTTCAATAACGCTAGACCAAGGAGATTGTTTTGGCGTCTGAGGTGGAGCGCCACACCTACCATCAGCTCCTTACTTTACCGCACAGATCCCTGCGCTACTCATACGCTGAGTTGGCGAGGACCGGTATCGAACTAGGAACCTTGTGGTTTTCTAGCCGAACGCTCTACCGACTGCGCGAACCATTGAGATATTTATTGGTTGATGAAGAACATGAGAGAGAAGTTGTATATAAAGGTTCTCATTTACGATGTTTAACTCAGTTGTGGCACAAGGCCATAAGAAAATGATTTTTCTTTTTATATTATAAAGATAAATAAGATCTTTATTTCATGTCTGGAAATAATCATTTTTGTTTTACGGAATTTCATGTTTGTGTTGACTTTAACGTCATTCACTTAAGTGACCGCCCCCCAAGAAAGAAAACGCCTGTTGCTTTCGTATATTTTTGCGATTGTTACTTTTTGGGGATTATTTCATTATTAAAAAAAAAAATATCTGCATGTCAAGATCCACCCCCACCCCCCGCAACTCACTTCTAACAGCTCCAACGTCATCTACTTCATTTTCCGTACCAAATACAACAACAGTGGATACATAGGTGAAACCCAGGCACCTTTTATACTCAGATTTAACAACCACAAACTATTCGGCAAAAACCGACATTTTGATCAAATGCTAACTTTTATGTGTATTTATGAGATGAGGCTTAATATGAACAATTATGACATTTCGGACTGTTGTCCTCATCTTTATTGTGTGTAAACACAAAGTTCAGGCCACTGTAACCTCGGGCTATGTTTTAGGTGTTGCATGGGTAATTTAGGTGTTTAATGGGTAATCTTAAAACAGAGCCCGAAGTTACAGTGGCCTGAACATTGTCCTTGTACAGCAGTCCGAAATATCAAAATTATTAATATTAAATTTTAATAGACAACAATTTTTCATCAATACAACCGCGCATACACAAAGAAACAAAATTGATCTTCAGACTCAAAACACACACACGCAAAGAGACTAAAACCAGACTTAGGCACGCTAAACGTATACCAATATTTCCACCACCTTCAATCTCACACATAAGGCTTGGAGTTCCCCTACAAACATAGAAGTCCTAATAAATATGAACGCTATGTACAACAAGTGCGCCCCCCACACACACACCGACTGGGGACATGACTGCTGGGAAACCCACACAACAAATCTCCAAATACGGAGCAATAAACCCCCCCCACAAAGACAACTAACAGACAGACCATTCAACTGACACATGACCCCAAAGAGAACATTTAAAATTTAAAGAAAAAATAAAATAGTGATTCTACAAAACCCTTTTAGGTGGAGGTTCACCCGAAATATTAGAATTAATAAATAAGATTAAAAACAACACAATATTCATCACTTGGTAGTTTGGTTATTATTTCTCATCTTATACTTTCCCATGCTTCCAATACAACCCAAAAATCTCCCAACATCACATAAGTTATATATATATATATATATATATATATATATATATATATATATATATATATGTGTGTGTGTGTGTGTAATATTGTAAAAATTGAAAAAAAACCCCACAAGTTTCATTAACGAAAGATGTTTAATAAGCTTTCGGTCAGTTTTAACAAACCTTCAAAGCTTTCGTTGGTTTAAGGAAAAAATAAATTATTAATGAAATTTTTCCTTAAACCAACGAAAGCCCTGATGATGGTTTGTTAAAACAGACCAAAACACAGCAGCGAAGGCTTATTAAACATATTTCGTTAATGAAACTTGTGTTTTTTCAATTTTTTACAATTATTATATATTGTCGGATTTACTTCCTCTTTTTCTTATATGGTATAACTGCACTGATGAGAGGTGATACCTCAAAACACGTGTCTGCAGTTTACTTATATATATATATATATATATATATATATGTGCACACTGTAAGCCTTAGTATGGCAAATTCATAGACGAAAATTGTGCTATGTCAATCTTCCAACAGAATTTGCTTGCCTAAAAAATCAGCATCCCAAACATTAGAATGGGATTTTACCATAAAATGAACATTGTCTTGAATAAAGGTGGCTAACATGCTACTTGGAAACCAATGGTAACAATCGCACCTTAAATGTATTGTACACTATAGTAAATAAATACAGCTCTTACCCACGTAATCGAGCACTTTGTTTTCAAGTCTCCAATACTAAAAAAGACTACATATATATATATATATATATATATATATATATATATATATGTGTGCGTGGGTGTGTGTGAGATTAAAATCTTGTATGAAGATAACATAGGTGAGAAACTGTCAGTGACTAGCTGTTGAATCCATGCCCACGCTACCATGACTCTAATATAAACGCTCTGGCAACGATATTGAGCACTATTTGCTTAGAAATATAGTACGCATCTCATCTACAATGTATGTATATATAGACACATGTAAACACACAAATATATAAACATGCATTAACATATATATATATATACACATACACGCATATATATATATATATATATATAAACTTTAAGCTTAGTATGACACATACGGAATTATCTCGCTTAGAAAATCAGAATCTCCAAAATTGAAATTTACCATAAAATGAAGAAAATTTCGACCAATCTTTTAAAACGTATGACTGATAGGGACGGGTGGTGAGAAAGATTCACAGGAATCCGTTATGGTAGGGAAAAAAAAGTTAAAGAGAATTTATTTACTTGAAGAATTGTCGCAATCAAGTTTCAAATTCGTTTCTAAATCGCACAAAGGTAAAAATAAGAAGAATGGTGAGGTGCGAAATGAAGTCATATATATATATATATATATATATATATATATATATATATCCAACCAAATGAAAAAAAAAAAAATCTGACGAAGATGTTTTAGGGTGTAAGTGTAGCGCTCCCCCCCCCAACAAAGATATTATCAAAGTCTTTAACTTTTATAAATGATGTTCATTCTTTGAAAATGGAAATTTTAATTCCAGGAATTTGAGCAGAGTTCGTGTCAAAGAGAAAATCGAATTCAATTTTTCTCCAGAAATTAAAAAAAAAGTTGAAATAGTTTATGAATGCGTTCGGGTTTTATACAAAAAAGATTATACTTGTAAAATATTTTGATATGTTTGAATATACCCCCCCCCAAAAAAAAAAAAAAAAACAAACTTAAAGTGTTAGTTTATTAGTAGTAGGAAATGAAGAAAAAGAAAGAAAAAAAAAAATAACCCCAAAGAGAATTCTTTAGAATCTTGTAGAATCGGCAGTTTCTGATGTTCCATTTTGAACAGGGGGCAACGTATCACCAATAAAACTTTTATTCTTTTCACCGGACTCGAGGGTGAGGTTAACAGCATAGAGTCCAAGCCGATTCTCAGGAAGAGCTGGTCCCCAATCACTTGTGTGTCGGGAAACCTTTCGTATGTCGCACTGCAAAAAAAAAAAAAAAAAAAAAAAAATTGTGAAATTCCTCGAATGAAGGACAAAACGTGTGGAATTTTAACTTGCATCAAGAAATTACACATCCCACTTTTTTCTAACAAAAAAAAAAACAAAACATATATAATACTGAATTATATTTTTGAGAGGACTTATTAGTTGATAAACGTTATTGAGTGGTTAATGTTTATGGTCCCTTATTGGTCATTTCTTTTGACAAATGTAAATCCCAAAATGATCTTTTAAAATTTTAATTTGTTCTGAACAGGAAAATAAAGTCATGACAAAAAGATGATAAGTTTTGTTTCTATTTTCATCTGTCTACTTTATATGGTTAAATAAAAAAAGAGAGATTAGGTTTAGCCGATGTTACGAGCAGAAAGAAAGTATACTAATTAGCATAATATTTACATTGTAGATCTCGCCCCATACATTGGAAATTATTTTTGATTATCAAAAAAGCAAAAAAAAACCCCAAAAAACAAACAACAAAAAAACTATCTATTTTCATCTCTTTGTCTTTATATGGTTAAACAAAAAGAGAAAGATTAGGTTTAGCTGATGTTATGAACACAAAGAAAGGATTCAGATTAGCATTATATTTACATTGCAAATCGCACGCCTTACATTTCTAATTATGAAAAAAGGTCATAACTTCCTATTTTCATCTATTTTTCTACTTTATACAGTTAAACAAAAAGTGAAAGATTAGGTTTGTATTTGTAAACAGAAATTTCGAGGTGTGTATTTCTATTGATTTTATCGACATGTCACATGCCTAGATATTTGTGAATTTCATTCATTCATTGTATATTTATTTTCATTGTATATTTATATTTTGTGAATTTCATTCATTGTATATTTATATTTTTTTGTAGTTATTTCTTAAGATTTATTTTTTCATCTCTTTGTCTACTTTATGTGTTTAAATAAAGAGAGAAAGATTAAGTTTAGCTGACGCTATGGGCACAAAGAAAGGTTCGTAATTAGCATAATATTTATATTGTATATCTCACCCCCTTACATTAGAAATGATTTTTAATTATAAAAAATCATAACTTCCTATTTTCATCTCTTTGTCTACTTTATATGGTTAAATAAAGAGAGAAAGATTAAGTTTAGCTGATGCTATGGGCACAAAGAAAGAATCGTAATTAGCATAATATCTACATTGTATACCTCACCCCTTACATTAGAAATGATTTTTAAAAGGAAAAAAAAGAGTAGAATAGAAATTTACTTTATTGGAAGCTTAAAGTAACCCTTCTTAATTTAGAGCTATATGGTATCAAGTATTCCTATCTAATCTTATTATAATGGAGATTGTGTGTTTTTCTGTCTGTAACCGAAACTATATTACTACTCAAGTCACAATTCCCTTAGTTATTGACATCACATTCTCAATGATTTTATTTTTTCTAACCTCAATTATTAATAAAATTGTTTTTAAATTATTAATACTGGTAACCATATCTACATACTAATAACATTCAATTATGTTTATATATACAACAAAATAGCGGTTTGCAGTGTGAACGGGAAGGCTAATTTGCATATTAATATTAAAAAATCGAATTTAATAAATATGTGCTCAGTATTATTGATTTCTAACTGTTTGGTTTTATTTTAATGAATATAAGCAAAAATCTCTTCAATAAATCTTCAATGAAATCCATTAACAAGAAAAAAATAACTGTCATTTTATTCTTTACTTCCTCATTTAACTAAATAGTTAAATTAGAAAAAATAACAATGAAAGACAAGAGTGATGGAAGAGTAAGATTCAGTTGTTCTATTTTTTGATTATACCCCCTCTGTTTCAAATCTTTTTATCTGCATTCTTATTTAGTTTCATTAACCTTTCTAATTTAATATATTTTATTACATTAAAACTTAAATACTTGCACCCGGAGGGTGCATATATTTGCTAGTACTAATAATTATATTATTTTAAGTAATTATTTCTATGTTATAATAGTCATTTTTTGCACACAAATAGTTTCAAGTAACTAATAACAATAATCCGTAGTAAACTATTATAGCTTTAAGTAACCCTTCTTAAGGTGACTAATTTAGAGTTATATGGTATCAAGTATTTCTATTATGTAATGGTTAGAGTAGTTGGAAATGGAATCGTCGCCCCGAGTTCAAATCCTGGACGAAGCTGTTTGCATTTCACATTGCACTAATATCCTTGGGAAAGGTATGCATCCAACAACTCTCCCTACAGCTATGGGTAAATAGTAAACAATTATAGCTTTAAGTAACCCTTCTTAATATAAGTAATTTAGAGTTATATGGTATGAAGTATTCCTATTAAATACGAATCATTTTCAAACAGATCTATTTGACCCATAAATGGGAGCCTAATTGGTACTGGCATTCTGAATTGGTAAACCGGTGCTACGGTGTGCATGGGGGGGGGGGGATAAATGTAGCACAGGACACAAAGGATTCAAGAATTTTTTTACACAGTGGAGAAGGGAAAAAAAGAGTAGAATAGAAATTTATTTAGTTTGTTGAAAGCAAATATAACTAATTTTGAGTT
Organism: Doryteuthis pealeii; assembly: GCA_023376005.1. Classification (NCBI taxonomy): domain Eukaryota; kingdom Metazoa; phylum Mollusca; class Cephalopoda; order Myopsida; family Loliginidae; genus Doryteuthis; species Doryteuthis pealeii. The sequence goes on along the minus strand of CM042178.1, from coordinate 27,493,062 downwards.
AATTGTTATTAAGAACACATTTTATGATATTTTTGTGTTAAAACATGAAATATCAGGGTTTTTTCAAGTTAGTATATTAAGGGGTGTGGAGGCTGGAAAGAAGAGAATTGGTAGGAAGGGTTATAGACATTTTAAAATGTGAGTACTGCATTGAGAATTAATTTTATTTAAGGATGGTTTTTATTGTTTGATGTATAAAGCTTCTAGCATTTGGAGTTTTTTCTTTTTTTTTTCTTTGTGCAAAATGTGCGTATTTTCCGTTAGGATATTTCGGTAATTAGAGTGGGGGAATACATGTAATTTAGATGTTGTGAAATGGAGCTATTATCTGTCATATGAAGAGTCAAACGGCGTGACAAAGTCGTTGAGGTAAAACCGATGTAGGTACTTTCTTTTTTTTGAGACAACAATCTCCTAAGGGACATTTGAATTTGTATACTACATTAGTCTCATTAAGTAATCAGTGCCGAAAGTACTTGGGATAAGAACTTCGGTGGACTAATCTACGGATTCCATCCAAATGAAACAGGAGACGTGTCTTTTGTTTAATTCTACATGTATAAATGAAAGAATGCTGCCCAAATACACACACACACACATATATATATATATATATAAGAAATTTGAAAAAACTAGTGTTCCAAAAATAAGATGAATTTATTTATCGACGCTTAAACGTTTCGGTTTCTTTAAACCTTCATCAGGATGTATTATGGGGTGAAGAAATTGATGGATGTTTTATAAATGACAGGAGATAAAAAAATCTTTATAAAAATAATATCACACAACAAAAAAAATTTTATAAAGATTTTTTTTTTATCTCCTGTCATCTATAAAACATCCATCAATTTCTTCACCCCATAATACATCCTGATGAAGGTTTAAAGAAACCGAAACGTTTAAGCGCCGATAAATAAATTCATCTTATTTTTGGAACACTTGTTTCTTCAAATTTCTTAATATTATCGGATTGATTTCCATATTTACTCCCATATAATATATATATATATATATATATATATATATATATATATATATATATATAGTCAGATTTTAGCCCTGAAGAGCTTTATGCGAAACTAATAGTAGGTTCGTCTGACTCATTAGATTTATCTTTATTATTGGCTCTACTTAGGTATCGAGCACTTTTTACTTATTAGCTTTCTCCTAGCGGTTATATGAATATATATATATATATATATATATATATATATATATATCTTATATACATATAAATTGTTTTTTCTTTTGGCCAAATACTGTACCAATAGATTATTTTTTGTTGGTACGATTATCTTGGTCTTTTCTTCTCAAAATTTTTTTTCTTCCTGGTTGATGTTTGGTAGTATATTTTTACAATCAAACTATTTGCTGGGATTTTTCTCACCGCAAGGATTTACCAACACGCTTGGTATATTATATATATATATATATATATATATATATACACACACACACACATGTATACATACATATATCAGGAAATACCTGTGCTGAAGAGAATATTTTTAGTGGATACAGTGTGCACGGAACTAGCTCTACTTCTTGGTAATCAGAGTCAGAGAGACAGTGTGGTGAACAAATTCGACAAGACTGCAAGACAAGGATACCTCAAGTGGTCTTGCTACGCGCCTGGATATCAACCCAGGTATTTCTACGTCCCCGTGTAATGTAATGTGCTAGATGGCCGTTGAGCAAGAAGCTTCCCCCGCCCTTTGACAGGTCTTGATTTTTGTGCTGCTGGGTGTCTAGCCACCCTCCTCACTAGGCAAGCTTGGTGGGATTACCGGTTTAGTCGCCGATGATCCAACTATGAAACAGGTAGTACTGGATTACATGCAGTTGTATTGATTCGAACAAATTCGTATTTTCAATGTAGATTTACGGTGAAATGAAAATGGTCGACCAAAACAAACGGATTCCTCAAAGTGAAACAAACAAAGGGAGACTACTTTTGTTTATGTAGCTATTTATGTAGATTATCAATAAATGTAGCACTGTGTAAAGTTTTTAAGTGCCATCCTTGGCCAGTTGAAAAGGGCTTAAAGAAAGTCCTGTGTTATGGAATCCTTTGGTAAGCGTATAAGTCCTATCCTGCGTAATGGTAAAGGTCCAGTGATTTAATCCTATGCCAATGTAATTATGCCCAGTAGGGTCGGTTTAAGTATAGTATCAACCTCAGAGTACTGCCAGTGATTGGCCAAGAGTTAGATCACACGATTCCAGTCCAGTCTATAAGTATAGGCGAGGATCTAGCACACGCCTTATATAAAAAAAAAAAAGTCAACACACTGCAATACAGGACTTAAAGGATTCAGGAATTTTTTACACAGTGGAGAAGGAAAAAAAAAGAATAGAATAGAAATTTACTCACATTGTTTAGAGCTAATTGAACGAAACCGGTAAATATTATCAATGCAATTGGAATGGCCACCATCATCCAACCAAGTCCTTGGGCCCACGGCTCAAAAACATAGTTTATATAAGCAGATTTCGTCTGGTTGACAGCTGACATGATGACGATAAACTGAAAAGATAAATAAATAAATAAATAAATAGAAAGACTTTACACCCTCTGCAGAGGTGCAGTCGGCGTATTCTACAGAACCAACTTACAGGGTGGTATTAGAGCTAATATAATAAAAAAGGTAGACCCTTAACTATTTTCGAATATATATATATATATATATATATATATATATATATACTGTGGTTAATTAACGCCTAAAGATATCAGAAGATCTGAAACACGTGTCGCTAATGTAAAATAATTTATTAAAAAATATTCTATTTTACAGACCTTCCTTTTTATAATATAAGTATCGAGATTTTCGGTATCTTTTTGACACATTGTATACTGAAAAATTAACGTTCCATTCATTCTTCATTTCTATATTGGTAAATACAGCTTTAAAATCTGTACTTTTTGACACACCTTGTATTCTGAAAAAAATTAACGTTACATTTATTGTTCATTCCTATCTTGGTAAATACAACTTCAATGTCGATACTTTTTTGACACACCTATGTATGTAATATATGTATGTAATATATATATATATATATATATATATATATATATATATGGTGGTGATTGCCGCTTCTTGACAGAATAAGGCCATTTCTACAAGTAGTCCAGATGTGAGCAGTTGTGAGCGCGCAGATGGCCCACGGATCCAGCTTGTTTTTTATGTACCCTATCACACGATAGCAAAAGTACCCGGTCTATGATTGGACGGAAAACATTTTTAGGAATTAGAACTTCACCATTAGATGCCATACCAATAATGTCATACCATTTTTAGGAACACCAGGGAATGTTCCTAAAAATGGTATGACATTATTGGTATGGCATCTAATGGAGAAGTTCTAATTCTGGAGCTCTCGGAAGTGTGGAATACTCCTTCATTGCCATTTTGATCCAGAGTTGTAGTACCTGTTAGGAACCCATCTATGGGTTGAATAGATTAAAAAATGAGTTTTTATTAGAACGAAAATTATTCGTTTATTGGATATTTAATGTTAAACAAAGCTAACAGCTTGTGTATTATAATATTAGTTTATTTAGATGTTTACATTATCTAATATTAATAGCATCCCATTGTTGTATACGGGCTTGCAAGTTAGACACGCATTATTAATGAATAGCGATTTTAATACTCGCTAGATGCCCTTTGCTTTTGACCTTGTGCCATATCCTCCCTGTGACGAACAGGTTGGGTAAAGAAAATGAGGTCCCATCATTGAGTAATGGTTAGCAAGGTAGTCTCGTAAATCCATTACTACTGAATAGTGAGTTCAATCTTTGCTGAATGTCACATACTTACGGAATTGTGTCTAATAATATTGACATTTTTTTTTAGCAGAATTTAAAATTAATGATTCTTTTGTTTGGTTTTATTTTTACTGAAAAAAGTCCCGTATAGAAACTTATAAAAAAAATTCATAAAATAAAAATAGGGGGGGGGGGGCTCGTCAAAATATTTCCCCTAATGTATTTTAAGAAAAAAACCTATTTCAAACATATTTTCATCAACAGATGAATAATTACCGAAAATTTCGTGAAAATTTGACAATTAGTTGATTTTTCATAGAATTTTTTTAAAAAGCCGGAAGTCAACTTGTTTTTGGCTACGTTAAATTTCAATTGATTCAACGGTGCAAAAAGGTAAACATTGTTTTTGTTCATAATTTTCATTATTTCCGTAGGCTGGAATTTTTAAAAAATCATCAGGAGTTAAACAATAAATGTTTCTTATTTTGAATGGTTAAAAAATTTTGAAGATAATATTAACCTTTATTCAAGTTTCGTTGTGTTAAATATAAATCCAGTTAACAATTTGAAAATAATGATAGTCTGTGTTTTTTTTAACATCCCCTTTTTTTAATCGCTAAAATCGATTTTTTTTGTTTATAACATTGAGAATAATATTTTAAAAACTTGTGACTGGTTTAAATGATTTTTTCTAAAAAATTGTTTGTACGTAAGACAATTTTTAATTCAGTTTTTAATTGCTTGTCGAGTTAGAAATAAAATGTAACATTGCAATTTTTTGTTATTCTTCCTTCAACAACGTTTAAAAAAACGATTAAAAATGGATATATTTAATCATATTTTATTCTAAGAAATATGAAAATAATAGTATGTGGGTATCCACTTTTATTTATATCTCTTTTTTTAATCGCTTGTATGATTTTTTTTCTAAAACTTTTTCGTGTGTAAACAATTTTAAATTCAGTTTCTGTAATTGTTAATAACTAAACATTAACTTATTTGTAGGTAGAATATTTTGCATATAAATTCAAATTTGATTCGCTGATTAAAAATGGATATATTTTATTCTAAGAAATATGAAAGTATTCGTAAAAAATATTGATAAAAAGGTTTTCATTTTTCTTTTTTACATTTAAAAAGTTGATTTCTTTTAGTTCTCAAAACAATTGCATTCAACACTGTTGACTTATTAGTAAAAACACAGCAGACACTTTAAATGACTTGATTTCAGCAGCAGGCAAGCTTCTCCTGCTGCCGTATCAGCAGCAGCAACTATGCGATAGTTTCCGAAAATCGTTTGATTTTTGTCTGATTAACTAATTATATCTCTTAATTAGTAAAATTCAATAACCAAATTTGGTGGGCTTCTTAGAAGGATATTAATCTATATGCAAGATTTCGAATCAGAGTGACTCCTCTTTTTGAGTTATAGATCGACATGTACATACCAAAAACTTATATATATATATATATATATATATATATATATATATATAAAACGGCTAGCAGTTTTTCAGGCCGGACGAAAATCCGCGAATATTACCGAGGATTTTCGAGGATTTTCTCGCTGTTATCTGTCATTGAATGTTATTTGTTTTTCCTTTACAGTTTCACGGTGTTTATTAAATAAACTTAATGACATCAGTAAAGGAGCGTCATGCCATCCCTTTCTTCAAAGACCAGTAAGCAGTTATATATATATATATCCTTAAACTTGTGATAAGTAGGGGTTCAAGTTCTGCTGAAGTTTCAATGAATTTATAACGAATTCCAATAAAGAAAATGAGATATTTACCAAAATTGTTACCGGTGTAATAACCACCCATGTAGCCTTCCAATAAATTCCGGGTTCAAATCCAAGCATCATCTTTATATCCGAGCAAAACCTCTTGAAGCCTACAAAACAGAAACAACAAAAATTAAAATCAAATAGATTTATTATTTGACAAAAGAAAAAAAAATTCACAACTCTCCAACATTTTTTCTTCTTAAGAAATACAAAATGGGCGACTGGTTTTGTCTCACGAGGAATTAAATATTTATAAATTGAAATGCCTAATGGTTGAGATAGCTGCGTCATTTTCATCAGAAGGTCCGCAAAATGGTTTGGATTTTGTTTTTATTCTATTTACACAATACGTGTTTCAGATTTTGATATCAATTGACCAAGACTGAAGAAGATACTAAATCTGAAATGTGTCGCGAAAATAAAATATAAAGTTTTTTGAAAAAAAAAAAAAAAAAAAAAAAAAATTCAAACCATTTTGTGGACCTTTCTTTTTATATATATATATAAGAAGAGAGAGAGAGAGAGAGAGAGAGAGAGAGAGAGAGAGAGAGAGAGAGTTCACAATTATTATGGTCTTTATGAATTGGCAGTAAAAAAAATCTAGGAATATTTTGAGATGTATTTTGTGTCATTAAACTAAATAGGAAAAAAGCCTTTAGAAAACAATCATTGATTTATTTCCAATGGTCTTTATGAATCGGCAGTGTAAAAAGAAAATCTCTGGCTACTTACCGTAAACCCAATTGACGGCAATCAGTTCGGCCAAACAGACAATCATCAGACCGTAACTTCCACTGAAAGTGTCCATTAAGGTAAACACATACATACCACCCTAAAGGGAATAAAACAAGAAGAAAGAGAAAAAAAATAGTTAAAAACTGACTCACAATGGCTTGGGAGTTGAAGTTAGTAACCGTCCTTTTTAGATGGATTTTGTTTTCTGTGTCTGACGAAATAAAGTTTGGCCAAATCTACATTGATGGCTATCTTAACTCCAAGTCAGAGTGGACTTGGGAGTAATAGCAATGAAGGAGTATTCCACACTCCCCAAATCCACGTAACTAACTGTCCTTTTTTGATGGATTTTGTTTTTGAACCAGGCGTGACCAGCTTCATTTTGATGTATGATACATGTTCCTGTGTTGGTAATTATACCTGTCCTAAACAAAATGGCATTAATTTTTGACACGCCTATGTGGAGAAGTAGGGATGTGATCCACAGAGGACCAGGTTCATTTTGATGTATGATACATGTTCCCGTGTTGGTAATTATACCTGTCCTAAACAAAATGGCATTACTTTTTGAATCAACTATGTAGAGAAGTAGGGATGGGATCCTCAGAGGACCAGTTTCATTCTGACGTTTGACCTGCGAATAATGGCAATGAAGGAGTATTCCACACTCCCCGCGCTTGGTCTTATGTGTAGAGTCGTAGAAATGGACTCGTCGACCAGAGTTCAATTCCTGGACGAAGCTGTTTGCATTTCACATAGCGCTAATACCCTTGGGAAATGTATGAACCCAATTTTCTCTCCATCTATGGGTAAAATAGCAGGGTAGACTGGGCTCTTTAACCATGGCTAGGTAACCAGTCCAAGAGAAAGAACTTTGCTTTAGAAATTGATCTTGTGTCGCATCCTACTCGTGCGGAGGGGTTGGTATGTATATATATATATATATATATATATATATATATAAAATAAAAAAGAAGGTCCGCAAAATGGATTGTTTTTTTGTTTTTTTTAAAATTTTATTATTATTTTACATTTGCGATACGTGTTTCAGATCTTCTGATATCTTCAGGAGAATATGGTTAATTAGCACCTAATAATAAAATAATCATAATAATAACCCTACCCCACCAAAAAAAAAAAACAAAACAATCCATTTTGCGAACTTTCTATTTTATACAATATTTAATTTTCTCCCGTTGGACCCATATATATATATATATATATATATATATATGAGAAGTAAATACACAGTGATGTGTTTATATGGCTTTTTTTAGCCAACAATTTTTGGGAGAAGAAAAATCAATCTTTGTATGTCTTATCTATAGCTCTGCTGATGAGGCCTAATAGGCCGAAATGTACATACAGAGATTGATTTTTCTCGATTTGTTTAGCCTTACATTTAAACGGGTATGCCCGCCTAATTAATTAATTATTAATTAATTAATTAACTTTCAAAATTAGGTATGACTTCAATTAAGCACATATTCTCCCAATATATATATATATATGACAAGATAAAAGCCAGAATTATTCAAAGCTGTAGCCGTGTCAGTGCTACTGTATGGCTGCACTACTTGGACTCTAAGATGTTGCATTCTGTTTTTAACAAAATCTAGAAGTATATAGATATGTGTTTTACTTACCGAAGCGGTCATTGGAATTCCGATAAGAAAACAAATGAAGCAACAGGTAAACGTGACCCATTGTTTGTGTTGACGAAGATATGTTTGAAATTCATCTGTTATAGAACAGATCACCGTTTCCATCATGGCAAACTGAAATTTAAAAATAAATAAATAAAAAAATTTGAAATTGGAGACGCCTTGTGTAATGGTTATCGTCATAATTATATTGTATCTTATTATAATGGAGATTGTGTGTTTTTCTGTCTGTAACCGAAACTATATTACTAATCGAGTCACAATTAACATATTTATTTACATCACATTCTTCATGATTTTATTTATATTCAAACCTCAATTATTAATAAAATTGCTTCACTTTTTTATTAGTGTTGTCCATATCTACATGATATTTACTAACTTGTAACATGCTGATTGTATTGATACAAAATTAACTCGTAAAGATCCAGCGGCGGTTTGCAGTGTGAACGGGAAGGCTAATTTGCATATTGATATTAAAAATGTGATTTTATTAAATATGTGCTTAGTATTATTGATTTCTAACTGTTTGCTTTTATTTTAATGAATATAAGCAAAAATCTCTCCAATTAACCTTAAATGAAACCCATTAAGAAGAAAAAAAAAGTGTAATTTTATTCTTTATTTCCTAATTTAACTAAATAGTTAAATAAGTAAAATTCAGCAATGAAAGACGGCAGTGATGGAAGAGTAAGTTTCATTTCTATTTCTATTATACCCCCACTCTGTTTCAAATCTTTTTATTTGCATTTTTATTAGACTTTCTAATTTAATACGATATTTCATTACATTAAAACTTGAATACTTGCACCCGGAGGGTGCATATATTTGCTAGTTATTATAATGGAGATTATGTATTTATCTGTAACTATGTCACTACTGACATCACAATTCTCTTAGTTATTTAGACCATATTCTCTATGATTTTATTTTTTTACTTAAATCTCAGTTATTAAGAAAACTGTTTTATATTATGGTGATATGTAGGGCAGTTTGATGTCAATATTCAATAAAAGTGTTCAAACATTTAAAGACCATAAATAAATCAAGCACAATGGCATAGAAGACAAAACTCTTGATTAAACAAAATTGTATTAACAAGAATGTATACAAAAGGTAGCATCGAATACTGGGCGAGGTTCCGCCAAAGTTCTTTTTTTAAAGTTCAAATGTAAAATGTAATAAAATATTTTACAATTCACACAATGAGAAAGAACGTTAAAGTTTGTATGTCCAAATAATCATCAGTCAGGCTGTATTTGTACTGATATTTAGATTGTCTCTTAAAGCGATGATTATTTAAAGAGAGAAAGATAGATAGATAGATTGTCTCTTAAAGCGATGATTATTTAAAGAGAGAAAGATAGATAGATAGTTCGTACCTTATGCATTAAAATTTCTTAAAACAAGTGACAAGGATTCTCTTTGGCAGGCAAAATCTTTCTGCTTGAAAATGAAAAGTCCTAGACTTTTATAGTAATCAGGATCAGCGAGATTTCTTTCGAAAATTTTTCTTTTTAAGCGGGAACTCCTCTGATTGGTTGAATTTTACGAATTTTATTTTAAATTTTATTTTTACTAAGGTTGCGCGATCCCATGCGCAAACTACTTATTTTTGTCATTCGACTTCTGTCTGTCGAAGCGATAACTTCAGGCTCACCACAATATTATTAATACTGTTGGCCTTATTAAAAACTCATTCATAAATTTTAAGGCAATTATAACATGTTACGTTCGTCTACTTAAGCGTGTGATACGCCGGATTTTAATTCTTCTGAGAAAATCAACAATAATTGAGAGAAAACATATATCAAAATTTGGATGGAAAGAATAATGTAAAAACAAACATATTTTATAATTTATAATTTAATTTATACATTCATAGATAATCTTTTTTTTTGTTCAATCAAAAATAATAACAAGAAGAAGCTGGAGAATTAAGAATGTCCAATATATGTGGATAGCGAGAAATAGAGATTTTTCTTAGAAAAACAGTTCAATTTTTACTTATCTGTTTTCAGTCTCCTTTGTTTGTTTGTTTGTTTTCAATTCTTCATATCTATATATACAATTTTTTTCTTGTTTCTTTTTCTTATTTCGGAATATTATGTTTCATTCCTCTTCATTAATTTCGAAGATGCAAAATTCGCACGGACGGTCTTCACCGGCAAATTTTCTTTTCCTACTGACGGAACGCTGTTCCCTTAAAACTTTCAGACGCTCGAAATTTTTTTAAACGTTCAAAATTCTATAACTCTTTTTTTGTGAATTATCTCCCTTTCATCGCAAAATGGAAATAAAGGGATAATTCCTTATATATATATATTATATATATATATTATTATTATTATTATTATTATTATTATTATTTCGGCAAATAACGTGACAAACATAATATATAACATAATTAATGTTGTCTACTGTTCTCAAATTAGAAAAAAAAAATACTTTTATAGATAATTTCTTTCTACATTTTTTATAAATGTGAATTATAATAAATAACCATTTTTCACCAAATGGGTAAAAATCATAACTTTTCAGTGCAATAATATCATTCATGATTTGTTCTAATTTTTGTTTTTATTTTTTATGTCACATCGTTTAATTAAAAAATTAGATCTTTTTTTCAGGTCAGTTAATTTGAACCACGTATCTTTGAGGCGTAACATAGAGTCTCAAAGATACGTGGTTTTAAGTTAACTGAACTGAAAAAAAATCTAAAAGTTTTTAAGTAAAATAACTGATGCATTATATCTTTTATTCATTAATATATCAACACTGAAAATTTCATTAAATTCGGTTAATTCCCTGATTTTTGGTATTTTCTTCTTTCGGCGGGGGTGACATAAGATGGTGCAATTTAGGTGCGTTAAGTTCGATTTAAGCGGTAATAGACATGACGAGGTTTTGCATTTCCCATATCTTTTTTTTAATTATAAAGTACGAAACATATGGTCTGTGATGTTCAGGCGTCAAGAGCCGAATTGCAAATGGCTACTTCCATGACAATTTATATCTGTCTGTCTGGCCAAGGGCAGATAACCATGTTCAGCATAGACACCGGGACAGATCACTCTATTGTACTTATACAGTAGGGTAGGTGAATTTTTCACTTAAAAAAAAAAAAATCAAATTGTCCATCTATGCAAAAGTTGTGTTAGTATACCGAATACTGATACCAAAAATTAGATATTTTACTTGCACCATTGTGTGAGGAAATAGCATCAAAGATCGTCTACTAACATTTACAAAAAAATCCTTGTTTTTCCAACATTTGGCCCTGAAATTGGTTAGAAAATTTACAGTTTTCAATATTTAAATCAGAAAATGTTATTTTATTTTATTAGAATGAAACGAATTGAATATTACAAATAGAATTCAAATTGAAAATGTGTCCCCCTCCCATCACTACCGACACCTCTGATATGCTGCTTTTTACCTCATTAATTAAGCTGTAACAGACGATCTTTGATGCTATTTCCTCAAACAATGGTACAAGTGAAAGATTTAATTTTTGGTATCGGTATACTGACACACAACTTTCGCATAGATGGAGAATTTGATATTTAAAAAAAAGTGAAAAATCGATCTACCCTATTACCATGTCACCCACCCACTTCAATCTTTCTGAAATTTTGTCTAGGTGTGGAATATGTTAAAGTTAGACAATCTCCCAAAATTGAGCTTTCAATACCAAACATTGGCGAAGTCATAGATGCAGTGCCACATCGGGATATTGATCTTGCTATGAAAAAAAAAATCAGAAATCATCAATAACTTAAAATTGGTTGACTTAAAAAATTTATGTTCAGCATTTTTGGATTTCATGGACAAAAATGCTATTATAAACCAATTTTTAGAAGTAGGGAAGCTCTAGAACTCATTTTACTGAAAAAAAAAGATTACAAAGTGTCGCAATTATTAGTGAACCTCACCAAATTTGGAGAGCTAAAATCGACATGACTCTGCCAATTTTTGGAATTGGAAGCTCAAAATTTGGGGATTGTCTAACTTTAACATAGTTCCTAACTGTACAAATTTTCAGAAAAATTGAAGGGGGTGAGTGACAATTTTACTTTTTTCTGGATGATTTGACATGAATTATCCAGTAAAAAGTTTCTTATGGAGTCACAACTGAATGGAAAAACACTGTAAACTTACTTGGGTGTCGAGACCGAGTGTAAAAATCATGAAAAAGAAGAGAAAACTCCACAAAGCCGGAACAGGCATTCGAGCTAAACCTTCAGGATATACAATAAAGACAAGACCACTTCCTGGAAAGAAAAAGAAAAGTTGTTCAAATCACTCACTAGATGGCGCTGTATTCTATTGGTTTAGGTCAACACATATCGCTCACTAGATGGCGCTGTATTCTATTGGTTTAGGTCAACACATATCGCTTACTAGATGGCGCTGTATTCTATTGGTTTAGGTCAACACATATCGCTTACTAGATGGCGCTGTATTCTATTGGTTTAGGTTATCACTAGATGGGCTGTATTCTATTGGTTTAGGTCAACACATATCGCTCACTAGATGGCGCTGTATTCTATTGGTTTAGGTCAACACATATCGCTCACTAGATGGCGCTGTATTCTATTGGTTTAGGTCAACACATTCGCTCACTAGATGGCGCTGTATTCTATTGGTTTAGGTCAACACATATCGCTCACTAGATGGCGCTGTATTCTATTGGTTTAGGTCAACACATATCGCTCACTAGATGGGGCTGTATTCTATTGGTTTAGGTCAACACATATCGCTCACTAGATGGCGCTGTATTCTATTGGTTTAGGTCAACACATATCACTCACTAGATGGGGCTGTATTCTATTGGTTTAGGTCAACACATATCGCCACTAGATGCGCTGTATTCTATTGGTTTAGGTCAACACATATCGCTCACTAGATGGCGCTGTATTCTATTGGTTTTAGGTCAACACATATCGCTCACTAGATGGCGCTGTATTCTATTGGTTTTGGTCAACACATATCGCTCACTAGATGGCGCTGTATTCTATTGGTTTAGGTCAACACATATCGCTCACTAGATGGCGCTGTATTCTATTGGTTTAGGTCAACACATATCGCTCACTAGATGGCGCTGTATTCTACAACACATATCGCTCACTAGATGGCGCTGTATTCTATTTTTAGGTCAGCAGCACATTTAAGACTATTTCTAACTTGAAAGTGTATAGGTTAGCCATATCCCCACTCAACTAGTTCCAATATTAACATTAAATATATCCATGATATAAAACACTGAATAAACGGAAGGAAATATAAAACAAGCTCATTTAGCATATAGAAACATTTAATATATATGATATATATGCAAAAAGAATATACAAACGTGTCTGAACAGATAAAATGTGTATATATGGTTCTGTGAACAAGCAGTATATGAAAGGGGTACAAAAACGGAAATAGGCTGACATGAATTTGATGGTCATTAAATATACGATAAAGCCACGATCACTTTCTGTATAGTGACAAGGCTGGAGACATATGTACTGTTCAAAGAACAAGGCTAAAAAAGGCACAAGAAACAAAAGAGACCGAGATGGATTCTTGGATTATCTCATGTTCCCCGTCCCGGAGCCACCTCACGGACGCGTTAATATTTTTTTTTCAAGGGAGACATTAGAAATTGTCGCCTACGAATGAATCAAATTCTGAAATCTTATTTGAAAAAAAAAAAAAAATGGAGCAAATGTTTTTAAATTGATTAATACATCGATGTAAAAGAACTACGTATACTAAGTTTAGTATAGTCTGACACAAGGTTACGTGTAAGAGACCCAGTGGGGATTAAACTCACTGTCTGCAAGAAGGATTAGTCTTCCTGTAATCAGTAAGTGAAAATAACTAGTCAAAAGCCTGAAGTAACACTTGATTTTATATATATATATAGATATATATATATAATATATAAATATGTGTGTGTGTGTGGTGTGTGTGTGTGTGTGTATGTAGTATATTAAGAAAATTGAAAAACACAGGTTTAATTACTTTCCTTATATCAACAAACGCCCTGAAGAGATCTAATTATAGATCGAAACACTGCAGCATCGGCTAATAAACTTACTACTCAATTTATTCAAACCTGTGTTTTTTCGTATTATCTTGCGTTATTCGGACTATTGTCCCATCTTCATTTATTTGTACAACGTTTCGGCCGATATGCCCTCCGCCTTCTTCAGGTATTCTTGTCGAACTCGGGGAACTTTCTTTTTCGTAATCGGGAGCCATCACGGAACTCCGAAACCTAACCCTTTATTCAGTCCACGGGGGTATCCTGTTCTCATTCCGCTAACCCATAGCTGGGGTAGGAGTTATGTTAATTATTTTTTTCTAACTGCCTCTACTCAGGATTGAACTCGGGATCCAGAGATAGAACTGTCTTAACCTAACTCCTTTATCCACTAGGCCATGTGTTCAATTGGACAATTGAGTGTGAATTTTGGGAACTTATAAACCTAATGTCTTGATTTTGGCTAGAATATTCTACCTATTCACTTATGTATGATTTTTACTAATACTAATCTTCAAGCCTCATTCTCAAACATTCAGAGAAACTGTGTTTTTTCAATTTTCTTAATATACAACAATACCGTCGGATTCACTTCCATCTCTTCACACTCACACACATATATATATATATAATATATATATATTATATATATATAATATATATATATATATAACACTTAGCACAAACAACTGATAATATTTGCAGCTAAAATGGAGAGGGTCTCTATATACGAGGGTGGCTGGAAAAGTTAGTAGGCTGAAAATTTCAGTGATGACCGTATCTGCTACAGCTGATCTTTTTGACCAATGGGCTCCAAGCACTGCAGCACTATTTGCAGCTAAAAATGGAGAGGGTCTTATATACGAGGGTGGGCTGGAAAAGTTTAGTAGGTTGAAAATTTCAGTGATGACGTCATATCTGCTACAGCTGATCTTTTTGAATGGGTTCCAAGCACTGCAGCATTGATGGAAGAAGTGTTTAGACCGCAAGGTGGGGGGGGGGGGGGGGGGGGCTATGTTGAAAAATAAACCTTACTTGGTAGTATTCCATGAGAGTGGCTTGGTCAGCCTCTGAATTTTTCAAACCACCGCTATATATATATATATATATATATATATATATATATATATATATATAAATGCAAAAATGGCACATCATAGCAAGATTCTTATTAGAGCAATATACTTAAAAGACTCTAGCTTAGAAAATATTGCAATTTTCAATACAATTTACTAATAATTTTATGAAGTGTAAATTAACGGTTTTAGTTTAATTTTTTAATCATCAGAATTTTCTGAAATATTCAAATTTCAAATTTAAAAAATCTGATTAAAATACAAAATTCAAATTTTATCTAATAATAATATTTATATTATTTTATTTTATTATTATTTTATTATATTTTATATTATTTATGTGCATTATATTACATATTACAAAAAGTGCGGATGGTCCAACACAAGCCTTCACCATTATAAACAAAACACTGTGTGGTTTGTTCATTTGATGAACCCTCATGTGTCGAAATTGACGAGAGAGTCCATTTGCATTTATGTGCATTATATTACATTTATATTACAGTTATATATGTGCATTTTATTATTATTTTAAAATAATAATAATTTATTAATCTGATTAAAATACAAAATTCAAATTTTCATACATAATGGAGTTAAGTATGAAATGCTAATTAATTTGGAGGCACACAGTGTAATGGTTACTGCTGTATGAAATGGACACGGCAAGACAAGTTTAAGTCCTAGACACAGCTGTTTGTAGTATTAATACCCTTGGGAAAGGTACAAATCCAACTATTCTCCCTTCAGCTATGAGTAAATAGTAGGGCAGACTGGGATTTTTAACATTGGTATATAACATTGGTGTACATATATATATGCACACAAAAAAAAAAAAAAAGAACAGGAATTGGTCTTACTCGAGCACGAGTTGACAGCCAACTGCATACCAACCTCAGTGGGTTATTTAATGCCGACAAAGTTGTGAAATAAATACATTCTTAATGCATAATACAATTTTGTTTATAAACTCGTGTTTTTCTATTTAACCCATAGATGGGACCCTAACAGGTACTACCACTTCGGGTCAGAGTGGACCAGGGAGCAATGGTGATGAATGGGGTGCTCCACATACCCCAAACCTCCAAAACTGGAACCTCACTATCAGATAGAGTTTAACGCCATCCCCAGGACATATAGACCCTCAGTCACCGCTTTCTAGCACCCATATGATAAAAAGGGTTGGGGCTTGCCATAAGGCAATAGGGCTGGGAAAATCATATAGGTGCTAGGGCTTGACGTGACCAGCCGATTGATCGGATGGGGCCTCTCCGACCGCCCGTCTAGCCCAAGATAGGGCCAAAGTGGAGTATTGCATGTCATGAACTGCTCATCCACCTGGGTTCTATCCTTAAGCATCACGGGTCGCCACCCACGGCCAACAGGTGGCCCCATTGGGGGAGTCTTACTCCTCTGCAGAGGTGCAGTCGGTGCATTCTAACGCCCCAGCCGACAGGGCGGGGGGTGGGGGTCCGGGTCTTTGCAGCATCCGACCCACTCGCTTTAGTGACCCAGCCGAGATTGATCACGTCTCAGTCAGTATCCAACGTAATTGTTTGTCTGCACTTCCTGTGTCGCACGCAGCTAACACTAACTTCCGGTTTCGTCCTTTATAAATGTGGTCAGAATGTAATTGGACAAATTAGCAATTATTTCCGGGTTTTTTTTCACGTTGCTAACTTTCCCTATAAACATGTTGTCCGTGAGTGTATCAGTTTAAATACTTACCACTATCAACAACACTTTCCCCGGGACGGCCTGTTATATGAGACATGTAACTTTGCCTATGAATATGTTGTCCGTTAGTGTATCAGTTTAAATACTTACCACTATCAACAACACTTTCCACGGGACGGCCTGTTATATGAGACATGTAACCAAGAACCGAAAATATCACGAATCCTCCAAAGATACTCGTTGAACAATTGATGATGGCCACTGATAAAGCGTTTCTAGTAAATGAAACAATAATAATAGTATTAGTTTTCCCAATTTCATAAATACAAAAAAAAAAAAAAAAGAAAAAGGAACGAATGTATACAATCAAACACCCCACTTGTAACTTTTTAAAATTGTTTTTTGTAGTAAAACGACCAAGAAGGTTTTCATTTTAAATACGACCAAGAAGGGTTTTCATTTTAATAAGGGTTTTCATTTTAAATACGACCAAGAAGGGTAATCATTTTAAATACGACCAAGAAGGGTTTTCATTTTAAAAACGAAGGAAAAGACCACAGATTGTAGGTTTTTTTTCTTCTCCCTTCATTTTTTATTTAATTCCCTACGCATAAGTAGCATGTGACACAATGTCCGTTTTTAAAGTTTTCCTTTATCTAGACCGGTTGTCAACAAACTTAAAGAGCCCAGTCTGTCCTATTTATCTATAATTTGAAGAAAGATAGTTAATATTTAGGTATTCCCAATTTGTCGAAAAATCCGTGTTTTTTCAATACATTTTTGACCCCCCCCCCCGTTTGGAATTTTACCCCCCCCCCAAATCAGGGAATTATCCGATTTTAATGAAATTTTCGTGTTGATCTATTAAACTAATTTTATAATGTATCACTTATTTTAAAAACTTTGCGATCTTTTTCAGGTCACTTAACTTTGACCCTTGTTTTGAGAGCACAAGATATCTTGGGAGGCTGGAGACCAACTTTAAGGAAGTCTAGAAAGAACAAGTCATTGTGTTCCGATTATGCATTGGTCATACAAAACTAACACACTCCTATATACCAGGAAAGAACAACAACCACAACCACAATGTGAAACATGTCAAACACCTTTGACAGTTAAACACTTATTCACAGAATGCAGGTTTTTTGCTCACATCAGAAACCGTTATTTTAAACAAACAATATGAAAGATCTGTTTGAAAATGTCAGCATGGAGGATATTCTGTCCTTTTTTGGGGGAAATAAAATTATACCATAGAATATAGACATGAAACAAATCAATACCATACAACATAATCCCCTATAGTGCTAACACATTTTTAAAACCAATTACTAAAAAGTATATATATATGTATATAAATACACGATATGTATTACATCATAACCGGTAGGCATGACATAACCCCGGACGGGTTGATATGCCGTTAAGATCAATAAACTTTAAAAGAATTTGCTCAGGTAGTAAATCAGCATAAAAGTAGGTTTGTTTATTTTATGAGTACCGGCACAATAAGCCATAGGTACCACCAATTTTCCCTGTGAAATTTATCTCCCACCAATATTTAACACAATGAAACTTGCATAAAGGTTAATATTATCCTGAAATTTTTTTGTCCATTCCAAAGAAGAAACATTAAAAATTGACTCCTGTTGATTTTTTAAATAATTTTCAGCTTACGGAAATAATGAAAATTATGAACGAAAAACAATGTTTACGTTTTTGCACCGTTAAATCAATTGCCAAGTTATGACTGGAGGCTTTTTAAAAAAAAAATTCTATGAAAAATCAATTAATGGTCCGATTTTCACGAAAATTCCCATAATTACTTACGTTTTGATGAAAATATGTCTGAAATAGTTTTTTCCTAAATATATTAAGGGAAATATTCTTTTTTTACGAGGTCCCCCCACGATTTTTACTTTATTTCTATAAAGGGTTTGAATAATTATATCAGAAGATTTTTATAAGTTTCGATGCCAAAGCTTTCTAGTAAAAGAACCATGAATACAGAATTCTGCAAATAAATATCAAAGAAATTGACCTTGTTGTAAAAAAAAAACCGGACTGTTTTACTTATTTTTCAAGATAACGGTGAGTAATTTTTCCCCATTCGGATAATTTGATCTTTGAATTAACTGTTTTTCTTTGTAACAACTCTTTATGTTTGTTATTTCCTTTTTGCAAGATTTTAAATAAGTTCAAAAATATTTACGTTTCTTCCTTCAATATGGCCTAAACTAATCACGTGACGTATGTTGGTGGTACCTAAAGTACCGAAAATCGGAAAATAAAAACTAAAAATATAATTTTTGGAGATTTTTTTTTTATTCATTTCGATAATTATTTAATTGGCTCTTATTCTATAAAAGAAAAAAATATACATCAATATTTGTTCCGTTTAAAAAGGGGCGGGTCGCTAAATTTCCAATACAGTTTTCGATCAAACAATATGTGTAATTAATACTAAAGTAGTTATTAAAAAATAACTTTTATAATCTAATGATATTTTAAACTTAAAATCATTCTGCTCATATTTTAAATGAATTTTATATATTAATGTATCATAACAGAAATATTTAATTAAAGTTCTGAAATAAAATAACTGATGAATTATAAAATTTCTTAATTGATAAATCAATACTGAAAATTTCATTAAAATCGGATAATTTCCTGATTTTTGGTAATTCTTTTTGCAATCGCGAATATTACATTGATTTTTTAAACACGCCATTTTAAAACAGCGTTTCAGGGTATACACGATCGACCGAAAACAGCGTTTTAAATGTATTAAAAATAAATTACATGTGTAATATTATTTTTAAATTTTTTTTATTAATGCTCATTATGTTACTACTTTTCGACTTAGACAAAAAATTGAATTTAAATAATCGATTTAATTAATTTTAATTCGTTTTTAAAATGATTAGCAAACAAAAAATTGGGTAATAAATAGCTTTGATAAAAAAATCAAATCCCGTTGAAATATGAACTTAGGATCATATAAAAAAAGGGTAACATCTCACTAGTCTTAATTTATGCAGGTGGTGTCAGCTAGACTTTAATAAAGATCATTGTTAACAAATAAAATGCTAAATTAATATTAAATAATGGTTGTTTAACTTAAATAACTAAGGAAATTGGTAACAGCAGTGATGACGAAGGTACTTTGGCATTGCCCCTTTCAACTGGGAAAAATTTGGCTCAGGACCACCCTCAGTGGCGGCAGACTTTCCGTAGAGGACTGTTCATGGCAGAAGTCACCCTGACACAACACCATGAAGCTAAGAGGTCCAGAAGAAAGCAGCGGCAACAAAGCACCGACACATCAACATCTTCAGGGACAGCCTTCACATGCGACATCTGTGATTGAGAATATGAAGTCCAATGTTCAAAAAACAGTCACAGGAGGTTCTGTAACTTCGGAGGCACAAAAACTTTATTATATAGTCTTCCGAGACTGAAATGGCTATTTTATAATCATTTAAATAAATAACTAAGGAAATTATAACATCAGTGATGACTTTGATTCGGTTCGGTTATAAATCAAAAATTGAATTTAAATTGACCTGGTGTCGCTCACCTGTAGCAATTATTATTGAATTTGTTGGCTATTTCATTCATAATCGTTGAGAATATAACTTAAATAACTGAGGAAATTGTGACGTCATTGATGACGTCGATTCAATTACAGACATAATTATAATAAGATATAAATCAAAAATAGAATTTAAATTGACCTGGTGTCGCTTACCTGTAGCAATTATTGTTGAATTTGTTATAACTTGACATTGTGATGAGAGATCCAAAAGCGGGTCCAAGGGAATAAAAAATTTGCGTCGCTGCGTCAGCCCAAACCTAAAAACAAAAGTCAACATGAAAGGTCGTTTCTTTTTTTTTTTTTTTTTTAAATCGGAAAAGAGAGAAAATTTGTTTTGAATAAGACTGGTGATTTCCACTTCTTCACAGAAGTAGGCCACTCCAACAAAGTTTGGTTGTGAGCACGCAAATGGCTCAGAAGTCCAGCTTTGCTTTTACACGTCCTGTCGCATAAAATACACGCGAGACCCCTCCACCCCAACTTTCACTCGTACACACGCATGTTTTTCACGTGGTCGTCTGTCATCATGGGACTGCATATGACTCAAAAGACCAGCCCGTGACAGGCAAGCCCTGCCACACATACTATATATATGACCAGGCTTGAATGTAGGAAATGTATCCAGTACACACATACATTATATATATATATATATATATATATATATATATTCAAAATTGTGAATTTGATGTCAATGTTATAAAAATATCAAAATCGTATTTCTTTACTATTAATCCATTATTCGAATTATTAATTGCAACAATCTCTCATTAAAAAAACCCAGTACATTTATCTTTATAACACTGACACATAACACACAAAGGTGTGTATATATATATCTTATTATAATGGAGATTGTGGGTTTGTCTGTCTGTAACCGAAACTATATTACTATACAAGTCACAATTCCTTTAGTTATTTACATCATATTCTCCATGATTTAAACCTCAATTATTAATAAAATTGTTTTACATTACTTACACTGTTGACCATATCTACATACTAATAACATTCAATTGTATTTATATATACAACAAAATAGAGGTTTACAGTATGAATGGGAAGGCTAATTTGCATACTGATCTTAAAAAATTGATTTTAATAAATATATGTGAGCAAAAATCTCTTCAATAAATCTTAAAAGAAATCCCTTAACAAGAAGAAATAACTGTAATATTATTCTTTACTTCCTATTTTAACTAAACAGTTTAATTAGGCAAATTTACCAATGAAAGACTGGAGTAACGGAAAATGATGGAAGAGTTAGTTTCAAAGTTGTTCTATTTTTCAATCATACCCCCTCTGTTCAAAATCTTTTTATCTACATTCTTATTCAGTTTCATTAGCCTTTCTAATTTAATATCATATTTATTATAAAATTTAACTAAAATACTTGCACCCAGAGGGTGCATATATTTGCTAGTATATATGAGGAAAAATGAATAAAGAAAAGAAATGGTACAAAATAGTTTAAAAAAACTATTTTGTACCATAACCCCTAAAAAAAAAACAACAACAAATATCCAAATCATAACAGTCTCTATTCTCAGCGTTCCAAATTTAAAAAAAAAAATCGATTTTCGAATATTTCCAAAAATCTGTTTTTTTCCCAACGAATTTTTTCATTCAAAATAAATGTTCACTCTGATGAAGGTCGATTCTTCTATGTGTGCGAAATATTTTCACACACATAAACTGACCGAAACACATGTGTAAGTGATATCGATTAAATTCATTTTATCCATCTACATTTCTTTTCTTGACTCATTTTTCCTCATATTGTCGGATTCAATTCCTTTTCCTATATATATATATATATATATATATGAAGATAGGAGGATTCTGAGTTTTGTTCCTTTGCCCACATTTCTCCCTCCAATCTTTACTACACACATATATTTAATATAAACCCACCAGGAGACTAAAGCTAATAAGTAAAAAGTGCTCAATACCTAAGTAGAGCAAATAATAAAGATAAATCTGATGAGTCAGACGAACCTACTAAAAGTTTCGCTTAATGCTCTTCAGGGCTAAGATCTGACTCTTACCCCTGAAGAGCATTAAGCGAGACTTTTAGTAGGTTCGTCTGACTCATTAGATTTATCTTTATATATATATATATATATATTAGGCACCTCGTGTGGTATGATAGTTAGCAAGCTAGATTAGCAGACCATCTTTAGTGAATTCTCATTGGCTTTGTGTCATATCTAAGATATATATATATATATATATGAGAAGTAAACAAACATACGATGTTTGTGATGTGGCTATTTTCAGCCGACAATATTTGGGAGAATATGTGCTTAATTGAAGTCGAACCTAATTTTTATGAAAGTTAATTCATTAATAATTAATTAGGCGGGATTTAACTATTTAAATGTAAGGCTAAACAAATCGAGAAAAATCAATCTCTGTATGTACATTTGTTTAGCCTTACATTTAAATAGTTAAATCCCGCCTAATTAATTATTAAAGAATTAACTTTAAAAAAAAATTAGGTTCGACTTCAATTAAGCACATATTCTCCCAAATATTGTCGGCTGAAAATAGCCACATCACAAACATCGTATGTTTGTTTACTTCTCATATATATATAATATATATATATATAACTCAACAGACAGATTTAGTTATATCTATTCGAATCATTCTAGACAGAATTTCGAAAAAGTAAGGGTATTTGCCTCTCATCCCACTTATGAGAGCTGGACACATAAAAATTGCATCGATCCCGTCGGCATTCCCCCTCAAGGGGGGTGCCCCAGGCGCTGGGCAATAAACCCAGCCCTGCCCCTTTAAATCAAGGGGGCAGGTATTGCCTGTGGCGATAGCCCCCTGGGATCGACGCTGTTAATTTACTTTACCGGTCCAGTGGCCGAAGCTCATTGGACCCCCGACCAGGCCAGGAAAAGGTAAGTAAAGATATCCGTTAATCTTAGTTTGTTTTGAATTTTCAATTTCTTAATACTTTTACATATTTATTTAATGCTTCAAAAGAGTCCAGTTGATTGAAGAAGAGAGAAAACTTATTTCAAATAAGACTCGAACTCACGTTCCCAGGCTTTGATTTAAGAAATCAGGGAGTAAAGGTCGCAAAGTTTTAAATTTCAAGACTTATGGGTATATTAGCAAGTATAATATATATATATATATATATATATATATATATAGGGAGATTATGTGCTTAATTAAAGTCATACCTAATTTGCTAATTAATTATAATTAATTAAAAAATTAGGTATGACTTTAATTAAGCACATAATCTCCCAAAAATTGTCGGCCTTCGCCATTTTCAGACACACTGTTTGACCACTTCATATATATATATATATATATATATTATATATATACATATATACATACACACACCAGATGATTTGGTGGTGGGAATGTTTCTACTTAGGACCTTCTTTATCCGCCATATATCAAATGTTATATATCTTATTATAATGGAGATTGTGTGTTTGTCTGTCTGTAACCGAAACTATATTCCTACTCAAGTCACAATTCTCTTAGTTATTGACATCACATTCTCCATGATTTTATTTTTGTTTAAA
>CM042178.1:27446651-27464151 GCA_023376005.1 Doryteuthis pealeii | reverse complement strand
ATATATATGTGCTACTCATACGCTGAATTGGCGAGGGTCGGTATCGAACTAGGAACCTTGTGGCTACTAATTAGGAGGGGAACTCGTAGAAATTATATTAAGGCTGTAGAGGCAGGAAGGAGGAAAATTGGTAGGAAAAGTGTTATAGGCATTTTAAAATGTGTGTACTGCATTGAAAATTAATCTTATTTAAGAATGGTTTGTATTGTTTAATGTATAAAGCTTCTAGTATTTGGAGTTTTTGTTTGTTTTTTTCTTTGTGCAGAATGTGCGTATTTTCCGTTAGGATATTTCGGTAATTAGAGTGGGGGCATGCATGTAATTTTAGGTGTTGTGAAATGGAGCTATTATCTGACATATGAAGAGTCAAACGGCGCGACAAAGTCGTTGAGGTAAAACCGATGTAGGTACTTTCATTTTTGGAAGACCACAATCTCCTAAGGGGCATGTAAATTTGTATACTACATTAGTCTCATTGAGACGACTTGTCTTGGGAGAGCAGTTGTTGCGGATAACGAGGTTAGTGGTTTTAAATTAGGTGTAATAAGTGATGAATTGTGAAACTTGGGCAGAAAACAGCATTGTTAAGATCTGCTAGAATACTCAGAAGAGTCATGGAGACTTGTTGTCTCTCAGACTCCAGTGAATGACCAACAGTTAATGCTAGTGTAAAAAACGCACTAGGAGTGAAATGATAACAATGATCATAATCAGAGGAAGAATTGAGGCCATCTAGATAACAGCATTGTTAAGATCAGCTAGAATGCTCAGAAGAGTCCTGGAGACCTGAGGAGACTTGTTGTCACTCAGACTCCAATGAAAGACTATCAGCTTACGCTGATGCGAAAAACTCCCAAGGTGTAAAATAATAACAATAAATAATAATGATAATAATAATAATAATAATAATAATAACAATAATGAATAATAATACTAATGAGTGAGATACGCACTGAGTGTGCTGTTGACGTCTTCTTTGTTGTATTCAACACACCACATAGAATTCCATTTATTATTGCAATTTTCCCATGGTAGACCTCCGTCGAGGCTGATGAAAGAAACGAACATGTAGAAGACAGAATACATGATGATTATATTGTAGTAAATGGAGACCATTAGTGAAATGGCTGCCATGGCATAACCAACACCTGAGAAAAGACAAACAAAAAATCTCGGTTAAAACATTTAAAAACAACTTTAAACATTAAGATACAAAGACAATTTTAAATAGAAGACATATATTGTACTAGAAGCGACTACCCAGTGTCGCATGGGTAGAGGAGTTGGACAAAAAATATCTGGTGTATTGATTTGCTTACTTTTGAGATTCGCAAATGCTGGACATTTTTTAAGTAGAATTTCAATGCTATTTCTATGTATATTTCAATTTCAATGCTATTTCTATGTACATTTTAATTTCAATGCTATTTCTATGTATTTTAATTTCAATGCTATTTCTATGTATTTTTTAAATTTCAATGCTATTTCTATGTATTTTTTTAATTTCAATGCTATTTCTATGTATTTTTTAAAATTTCAATGCTATTATGTATATTTCAATTTCAATGCTATCTCTATGTATATTTCAATTTCAATGCTATCTCTATGTATATTTCATATCTCCAATTTCAATGCTATCTCTATGTATATTTCAATTTCAATGCTATCTCTATGTATATTCTAATTTTTAAATATCCTCGAATATAAATCAAAGTGTAGATATGTACCGTATTTAACGGCATATAGGACGCAATTCTTTTCCTCTTGTTGTCGATCCGGCTGTATGTGTTCTTGGCCCTGTCCCCGCTGAATCTACAGTGTCGGTCTTTCAAAGTCGGGTTTAAATACATTTTCGGCTTGCGGATCAACTTTAACTTTAAAAAAAAATGTTAAACCGCGAATCTGACCGGCTGAAATGGGGGGGGGGGGGGTGCGTCTTATATGCCGTCAATTTACTTTGCATAATCATTGCATAACACACACTTGTGAGAGAAAAAAAAAACAAGTTTAAGGGAAATGAATTGAAATTTAAAACATTTTGATGGTTAGATAAAATAAAATAAATAAACAATTAAATTCCAACCGTGAAAATATCATTTTTCAATTCTTCTGTCGGTTTCCAAATTTGTTGTCATATTTAATTTTTTAATTTTCATACGAAATTAAAAATTCGCCGTTTTAATGTTTACAAAATATGTGTTTGCTTCGCTGTAACTATGACAACCGATGACGTGAAAAGCGAAATGAATTGACGAATAATTAGCTGTTCACTGTCTTCTTCAAGGGTGAGACACCAATAGAAAAGTAACCGTTGTATTATCATTTGCTCGTCTATGCGAACACCAGACTTTGTTAAAACATTTAAAAACAACAACTAGTTTTAAAATGTCCCGAACATTAACATACAAAGACAATTTTAAATAGAAGACATATATTGTATTATTTACAATTATTTAATATCAGTTTCAGAAAATTCATGTTAAAGTAAGCATCCATTTTACGTCGTATATGAAAAAGAAAAAAAAAAAAGAAAAAAAGAAAAAAAAAGAAAAAAAAAAAAAGAAAAAAAACAAAAAAAAAAAAACAAAAAAAAAAAGAAAAGAAAATCCAGCCGGATGTACTATGTAAAGTGTAATTTGTTAACATACTGATCAATTAATTATTTTATGTGTCTGGCTCGTTTGTCGACAGTAAACCGTGTTTATGTTTGGTAATATTTCAAAAGCCTTGTGTTCCAAACAAACATTAGTACACGTACCCCGGTTGGTGAGATGTTGGTCAAGCAGTCAGACTCGATAGTCAGTCGAGGAGTCCGTTTTGGAACTCGCATTGTGTAGAAAAGTACCTAAGGACACTAGACGAAATAATTCACCTTCAACAATTATAGCGACTGTAACTGTACCTAGAAATCCCCCCCCCCCATTTTCCTGACGGTCTTTAAATAGACAAATATCAAAAAGAATTTCCCCATATCCCCTCCGCTCAAATCTCCTAGGCTTCAAATGAACGTTGGTCTTATGTTTCATTCGCCTCCGACCGGAAGATAACCCAACGAACCAATATTTCACCCCCACCTCCAATCCCGTAGGGCTATCACCCACCTTACTTCTCATACCGTCTCCAAGATTTGACCCCCTTCCACTCGTTGATAGAAGTATCCGCCGCTGCCGTCGAGTCCGCCTCCTATGATTGAGGAAATTGCCGTACCTATTTAATAGTCGTTTCGAACTCCGTTCCCCATCGTCACTGAGGGCTACACACATTTTGTTTTTGGCTCCCCTGGTGGTTCCAACTATGTAACATATATACCTACTTGGTACAATACACCTGGGTATCCAACCTGGTTACAAGAAAGAAAGGAAAAAAAAAAAGAAGAACCTGGGTTACTAGAAAAAATAATGGAAAAAAAAAGGAAGGGAAAAAAAAAACAAAAAGTAAAAAGTAAAAAAAGAACAAAGAAAAAAAAAGGAAAAGAAAGGAAAAGACAAAAAAAAGAAAAAAGAAAAAGACAAAAAAAGAAAAAGAAAAAAGAAAAAAAAAAAAAGAAAAAAGAAAAAAGAAAAAAAAAGAAAAAAAAAAAAAAAGAAAAAAAAAAAGGAAAAGAAAAAAGAAAGAAAGAGAAAAGAAAAGAATAAAAGGAAAAAGAAAAAAAAAAGAAAAAGAAAGAAAGAAACCCTGGTTTACTAGTAAAAGTAGTGAAACAAAAAAAAAAAACACGTTTAGCGTGAACCGGGCGAGAGAGAGAGAGAGAGAGAGAGAGGAGAGAGAGAGAGAGAGAGAGAGAGAGAGAGAGAGAGAGAGAGAGAGAGAGAGAGAGAGAGAGAGTTGAAACCTTTAAAACAATCCACAAGTTTAGTAGGTACGTACTTCCGGTTTCCAGCTTGTTTGTCTTTTGTACGACTTACAAATGATAAAATCCCATGGTAAGGAAGTGGGATGGGATGGGGTAGAGGAGGCCAATGGGATCTTTCAGTTTGAACTTGAATTACATCGGCGATGAGAAAGTGACGGTCGGCTGTCATCGCCGTCACAAACAGGACAATTGCGAGTAATTATCATCTTCGTGTCTTCCTCTCACAACAAAGAAGCCCTTTTTAGGGGTTATACTGCCCCCCGCCCAAACCATACACGGGGCTGGGGGTCTAGAAAAAGTGCCAACAAAATGTGTATTTGTGTATTATCCATGTTATTAGATGCGAATGGCTTGGTCTCCAATTGATCCCTCCGGATTTGGAAACGAATATTTATCGCAGCATGACACCTGAAGATTTTTGCTGAGTAACAGGAAAAACAATAAGAAAAAGAAGTAAAACAAAAAAAGTGTGCGCAAAATAATAATTTAGAAAATGTGGGGGGGAGAGAGAGAGAGAGAGAGAGAGAGAAATAAATTGAGGGTTAAAAGGAATGTCAAATATGAAGAAGAAGAAGAAGAAGAAGAAGAAGAAGAAGAAGAAAGCAAGGCTGCCGAAGAAAAAGAAGAAGAGAAGAAGGCAAGGCTGAAGAAAAGGCGGCGAGGAAAAGTAGAAGCCAAAAAAAATGTGCATTAAAAAGAAAACGAAAGAAAAAACTGAAATATTGGAAAACAAAGGGATGACAAAAACAGCGGCCTTGGTAGGAACAAAGAAAAAAAAAAGAAAAAAGAAGAAAATGAAGGGATAAAAGAAATGAAGAACTGCGATAATTGCACGTGTCTGACTTCATTTGGACATTTCCTTGACGATTATGTGTAGGTCTTGTCCAACAAGAGAACAAAAAAAAAAACAGTTTATGATAAAAAAAAATAGTGAGGTCCGCAAAATGGTTTAACTTTTTTTTTCTCCAAATTTATCATATTAGATGCGCGACACGTGTTCCAGGTTTTTAAATCCTCTTTAAACTGTGTACTTGTACTCGAAACCAATTTGTGACCGTATGTTTACATACACAGGTATTTTTTATATGAGAATTGCTGATGGTACCTAAAAGGGGGGTTGTATATAATTATTACAACCTTTTAAGTATCTCCATGATGAGTTGCAAAGCGACTGGGGGGTGCCTACGGAACTATACTAAACGAGACTTCTGTCTTGCCGTACTCATTTCATACAACGATAATCATTACACCACACATCTCCAAGGGGGACTATGTCGAAAAATGGTCACATTCCATGAGAGTATATTGGTTAGCCTATGAACTTTTCAGTCGACCCTCAAATAAACCTCATTTGATCACATTCCATGAGAATATCTTGGTCAGCCTATGAACTTTTCAGCCACCCTCATATAAACCTCATTTGGTCATATTCATGAGAGTATCTTGGTCAGCCTATGAACTTTCAGCCAACCCTAAAATAAACCTCATTTGGTCACATTCCATGAGAATATCTTGGTCAGCCTATGAACTTTTCAACAACCTAAAATAAACCTCATTTGGTCACATTCCATGAGAATATCTTGGTCAGCCTATGAACTTTTCAACAAACCCTAAAATAAACCTCATTTGGTCACATTCCATGACAGTAAGTACTTACTGTCGCCGTATCAAGTCAGACACAAGGATCATTATATCGGAGAACCACGCACATGCCGAAGCTTATGCGTAGCCACTAATTTATAGACTAGGCGGGGTCACGTGGTTTATTCCTCGGCCAATCAACAGCCATAATGCGTGGCTGATTGACTACTTAATCACCGATATTGAGAGACGTCCATTTGCAACTATTGACGAAGGACTGACCAAGACTGAGGAACATCAAGGAACAACCAATGGATTCTTTACCAAGGATTTCCACTGGACAAGCGCTCTTGCTTGAAGGCCTAAAGGATGGCCCATGAAATCGTAACAGACACAGGGACACTAGTTCAGGTAAGTATCTTGGTCAGCCGATGAACTTTTCAAGCCCGACCCTTGTGTGTGGATGGTAGAGGAGGGACTTTGATCCATGACGCAAATGCCGAAGATGGTAGAGAGAGGAAATGTGTGTTAGAGACAGTAAACCTCATTTCGAATATCGTTAAACCGTAAGGAGACAAAGCCCGGCTCAGATATCAACTCCAACTCATATTTTCTTTTAATAGTTAGAAGAGACAGCGTAATTCATAGCTGTAAATATTGGCCCCATTTGTTTATTGCTATCGTTCAAATCAGAGCTCAAAAGATAGACATGAAAATAAAGCTCTACAGGTTAAGCAATAAAAGTTGTAATAAATATAGTAGCAATAAAATGTATTGGAAACTAAAACTGTAGTAAAGTAATTTATTACCAACTAATGTCAAAACTTACCTTCATAATATTAGTGACATTCCAGACTTTATAAAAGTTTTTGTTGGTCCAGTTCAGTTATGGCGGGGGTGGGGGGGTGGAGGTCACTTCCCATTTTAATATCTGCTTAAATTGTTACTCTTTGTGTTTAAGGATTTTTTTATAAGAGTTCATATTTGATTTAATATTGTGTCCATAAGAGAGCAACATGTTGTACGAGAGAGAGAGATTTTGTGTGAGAGAGAGAGAGAGAGAGAGAGAGGAGAGAGAGAGAGAGAGAGAGAGAGAGAGAGAGAGAGAGAGAGAGAGAGAGAGAGAGAGAGAGAGAGAGAGAGAAATGAGGTGTGAGAGAGTGTCAAAGTCATTTTGTTTTTCAATGTTGACTTTATACACGCATCTGCCAAACATGACGTCACATCCGTATTTACAAAATTAATTTACCCCCCCCCTCGATTGAAAAAAGATTTACCAAAAATCAGGGAATTATCCGATTTTAATGAAATTTTCTGTGTTGATTTATCAATGAATGAATTTCATAAGGCATCAGTTAGTTTATTTCAAAACTTCTGATTTTTTCAGGTCACTTAACTTTGACCCCCCCTTATTTTGGGTGCAAAATATCAGTGGGGTTATCTACTTTGAAAACTAATTACAGTATACATAGAAAGACAAAAGATCGAAGTTGTAAATAGAAGAAAAAAATTTAAGGGACCTATTCTGGTAGAAAATAAATACTGAAAATCGTAAAATTAAATGTAAAATAATTTTGAGACTTATTTTACTCTTTTCGATAATTATTTAATTACCTATTATATCATAAAAAAAAAAATATACATCGATATTTGTTTTGTTCAAAAGGAAGGAGGCCTAAATTTTCAATTGAGTTTTCTCCAAAAATTATTAGATAACAAAAATAAAGTAAAGTGGTTATCAAATAAATATTTGTTTTTAGAATCTAAAAATGACATTTGAAACTTAAACATTAGCGATTCATATTTTAAATTAATCAAATTTATTTAAAAACTAAAAAATGTTTTTTACTATGGAAGAGCAGATAAAAATAAGGACCAAGTAACTAATAAGCACCCCAGCTGAGAGTTGTTTTGAAAGAACACCTTTTGCTTTTCACTGTAAACACCCGGTTGTTTGTTTACAAACAGACGAATTTTTTTGCATTAGAATTTCACTGTAAGATTTAAAAAAAAAAATTTGTTCGTGTATATTTACAACCCAAAGGCACGTTTTTATACTAAAATAGTTTTAGATTTTAATTTAAAAAATATTTATTTATTGGTTACTTGGTCCCAACATCCTTTTATTTAAATAAAATAATAAATATTTTGTTAATAAAAACTATTTTCATTTAAATAAACATATCTGCATTTTTCTTCTGATTAAATAAAAACTATTTTAATATATATTTTTATATACAGAGCGAGTCAAAATGCACGCAAATTTATATTGTTCAAAATTATTCCACCAATTATATATTAGTTAACATTACTTTTATATATGTTATAGATATATGCATGGCGTTTGTATAATTAATGTTTTTTATACTTTACACATGTCATTATTTACATCATGTCACTTGATTTGGAAATTAGACTGGAGCTAGTAAAATTGTATTATAAAACGTGCTGGTGATTGAAGAAGAAGGCGGTATAATTGAACATTTGTTGTAATCTCATCTTCATCCACCTTGCTAAACTATTCAAGATACTGGAAGGATATTTTTCGCGGCTTTCAAAATATCATAAACACTTATTGAAACGCTTTCTCTCGTTTCTTTCATTCTTTCTTTCATTCAATGCTTTTGTTCTGTTTAAATTGACTTTGTCTTTTCCCTACCGAATATTCAGTGTTCGCTTGTCTGAATTTTTTAGATGAGTCTTGTTGTGTATAGATTTATCGAACTTAGTCCTCATCTTTATTGAGGTATAGTTTACTCCGAATATCCGAGCATAGCAATGGTCCAACTTGTCAGTTGACCAAAGGCGTCAGATAACTAACGGCATATCAAGCCATTTAATGCCAAAAAGGTTATTTTGATTTCAGACGGTTCTATGGAGATAATTGGTTATGTTCTGTTATATGAAGAGGTTGCTCTTCGATGTCTTTCAGGTTTCTAGCTTGATGTAATTTGCGCTCTGTTACAATTTGATATGCTTGGTTGTAAGTTGTACTTTGTGTTCACTGGGGAGTACAATGTGGGTGTGCAATCTGGCGAGATGGGCTATCGGAACTTCCTGTATTTCATGGAGCTTGTTTTGAAGATTGTCCCATGATTTCTGCCATGGGACAATCTGACTCAAAACAAGCTCCATGAAATACAGAGGCCGATAGCCCACAGAAGTAATAACTTTTGAAGATCTCATTCAAATAATAAAAAATCAATTACGTCAAACTATTCAAAATGATTTTCTAGGTTGCGCCATTACTGTACTTGGACAGACAAGGAACACTTGAAGAAGGCCGGAGAATACAGCAGCTGAAAGGGGTCTTTTTATATATCACATAGGAGAACTTTTCTTGAACTTCAACTGCTTTCTTTTGATTATATTTAGTTTCATTTAATATGATTTAATATACATTTAATAAAGACTTTATAATTTGCGTGCATTTTGACTCACCCCTGTATTTGATTACTTAATTGAGAATATAACGTAAATATCTAAGTGAATTGTGACATCGATGGTGACGCAGTTTCGGTTACAGACAGATACATAATCTTCGTTATAATAAGATTCATGAGATGTCATCACTACATAAAAAGATGGAGGGTGACAAGACTTTTGGACCATTCTGTACATCAGAGTTTCCAACCTTTTTCATCTTACGGCACAGTTGTTACATAATCTATGCGGTTGCATAAGATTATTGTCAATCCCCTGTATTTCTAAAGGGTTGGCCCTTTTCATATCACGGGCGGGACTTTCCATGGAATAGTACAGAAAGCCCGCCAAATTACGTGAAGTCACGTGGGACCCGGTTGGGTCCTCAGTTTCAATTTGGACGTCGGGCAGAGAAGATGTCCTGCCTTAACTGGAACTCACTGCATACGCGCGCTATGTTAGTCAGATGCTTAGTTACATGAAATGTTTAGTTAAGTAAATAAAAGCTTATGGAAATAACACGGTCTTGTCGTTGGTGAATGTCTTGGTAACAAGACTGATCTAGAAGAAGAAATGAGTTAAGTGCGACCGACCACCAAGACCAGATGTCCAGATGTTAGAAGAGACCTAGAAGAACTTAAGATATCAAAGACGCCAGAAGAAGAATAGAAGTAAGGAAAAGGGTATACAACACAGTGAGCCAGGCAAAAAATTGATTGAGGTACACCAGCAGTTTCGTCAGTTAACAGAGAAATTATAGGAAGAAACCCAAGTAATAAGGATAGGGAAAAAGGTTTACTAAGCAAAGATACAAGGTGAAAACATGCTTTCATCATGAAAATTTTATTTGGTTTCCATTCAAATAGATCTCGTTTTAACAAGTCCCGTGAGGTAAAAAAATTGATCGAGGTACACCATCTATATATAGACATGTAATTATTTAATCATTTAGATTTTAAAAGAAAAGGGAGTGTGAAATGTGCTACAAGTGTAACATAATTAAAACAAAAAATATCAAATTAATAGAATAAAAGTATAAGAGGATGATCAACCGTCCTCAACACTCACGACACACCCACGGAAGGTTCAGGGTACACTAGTGTGCCGCGGCACACCGGCTGAACGGCTGAAAAACTGCTGTACATTAATCTATAGGGTGGTCAGAAAGTCTTGTCACCCCTACATTAAAAAAATGTAAGGTGACAAGACTTTTGGACCATTCTGTACATTAATATACAGGGTGGTCAGAAAGTCTCGTCACCACCTATACAAAACATTATGTAGGTGTGACAAGACTTTTGTACAATAAATCATGGTAATTATTTTATCTAAAGAAATAAAAAAAAAGACAAGATTATACATTAATCTACAGGCAGGTCCGAAAGTCAACCTACCCCTACACCTTGTCTTAATTTTCATTATTTTTTAAATTTTAATAATGGTATGTAATCACCATCCACAAGACCGTGTAATTTCACCTCTAAAAAGAGTAGGGGTGACAAGACTTTTGGACCGCTCTAGAAATAAATAACAGTAAGAAATTGTGTGTGTGATTGTGTGTGTGTGTGTGTGTGTGTGTGTGTGTGTGTGTCTTACCTTTAAAGAGTGGACACACTTTCCAAATGCTGACCGGTCCCAATGAAGCAAATTGACCAAAAGAAAGTTCAAAGAAAAACAGCGGTAAACCGGCAATAATCAACATGATGATGTAAGGGATAAGAAAGGCACCTGAAAAAGAGAGAGAGAGAAAAAAAAAAAACATAAATCATCTTAAATAAAGGGATTCTGTAATAGCTACAGGGGAAATTGGAGTCATGCCTTTCCCAAAAACGGCAATAATCAGCATAATGATATAAGGGATAAGAAAGGCCCAAAAAAACAGGAAAAAAAAAAACATAAATCACCTTAAATAAAGGGATTCTGTAATAGCTGCAGGGGAAATTGGAGTCATGCCTTTCCCAAAAACGGCAATAATCAGCATAATGATATAAGGGATAAGAAAGGCCCAAGAAAAAAATGAAAAAAAAAAAATAAATCACCTTAAATAAAGGGATTCTGTTAATAACTACAGGGGATATTGGAGTCATGCCTTTCCCAAGATTATTAATGCTAAATAATTTCAATGGTGTTAACAGCTGGGCTGGTAAATAAAGTGAGCTCTTTTTTCAAGGATCCTTTATTTAATCCACGGGGGTAGACTATTCTAATTCCGTTAACCATGACTATTTATTTATTTTCCCATTAAACTAACCCTAAACCCTAAACTTCTTTTTTTCCTAGTAGATCAATAAATAAATAAATAAATAATCAATCAAGAGTGGTTCCCCTTTGTTTATGTTGGACTTATAGGAAATAACCAAAAATTCAAACCCAATGAGTTAAACAGGAATTACCAAAAACAGACTGCCCTGTCGGCTGGGGCTTTAGAATGCACCGACTGCACCTCTGCAGAGGGGTAAGACTCCCACAATGGGTCCACCTGTTGGCCGTAGGTGGCGACCCGTGATGCTTAAGGATAGAACCTAGGTGTTTGAGCAGTTCATGACTTGCAATACTCCACTTTGGCCCTTACTTGGGCTAGCACCTATATGATTTTCCCAACCCTATTGCCCTTATGGTAAGCCCCAACCTTTTTTTATCATATGGGTGCTAGAAGGCGGTGACTGAGGGTTTCAATGCCTTGGGATGACGTTAAACTATCTGATGGTGAGGTTCTAGTTTTGGAGGTTTGGGGAATGTGGAGCACCCCTTCATCACCATTGCTCCCTGGTCCACTCTGACCCGGAGTGGTAGTACCTGTTAGGGTCCCATCTATGGGTTAAATAGAAAAAACATGAGTTGATAAACAAAATTGTATTATCCATTAAGAATTGACTTATTTCAAAACTTTATCGGCATTAAATGACCCACCGAGGTTGATATGCCGTAAAACAAAACAAAACAAACCAAAAAACAGACATGGCTGTTTTTAATTCAAGATGATGAGTTACTCCCCTTTGATATATTCTGAATTAATGAAGTTATTAAACGATTGAATTTCAAATTTCGAAATGAATTTGTTTTGTTTTTTTCAGTTCAGTTTTTTAAGTGTCATTTTAAAAAAATGGAAAAAGCTGTGTTAATTATTCTATACTTTATTATATTATTCTATTCTCGAGATAACTGTCATTTAGAACTGTCTTAAACCCAACGCCTATATCCGTTGCGCCATGTGTCCAATTGGACACATCGGCCGAAACGTTGTGCAAATAGAGATTTTCAGAGATTTTTAAAAAATTATAAAATGTAAAAAATACTTTTGTTTACTGTCAAACGAAATCGTATTTATTTAATCAAAGAAAATATTGTATAAAACATATCTCGCTAAAAATGATGACATAATATAAAACATTCTTATTTTTATGAATTTTTGAAAATAATGTTTGAATTAAAAATTGTCGTCAGAATGATTAAGGAAGAATCTAAGGGAAACAAACTTAGTTGTCATTTTCACTGATGTGTTATGGGTAAATAGGTTTGAATATGTGACGCGTGTATACTTATACTCTGTGAAAGAGAAACCAAACTGTGTTTGAAGAAATCTATTATTTTATTTGGAAACAAATAATTCTCCCATTTATATCTAGAAATTAAATTTGATGGTACCATGATTGGCTACAAAAGTAATAATTATGAGATTATTTATTATTCAGAAATTAATGACGAGGAAGATTGCGAGTTTACAAAATTTGAAATAGGGGCAGACTATTTAAATAAAGACAGACAATAGTCCAAATAACCCAAATTATCAAGCCTCATCTAAAAAATAAATTTAAAAAAAAAAAAAGAAAAGTTAAATCTTTTTTAAATCAATTTTTCTATTTAAGCCATAAATTCAAAAGTTTAAAAATCAAACTTTACTCTAGTTCTTGAATTGTATTACTAAGTCGTCGGATTGGCCTAAAGTCGGCATCAGCCAATCAGTGAGGGAGTCTATCCCCTTTTCACTAGCGCTAGTCAAGGAGATTGTTTTTGCGTCTGAGGTTGAACGATGTACCTACTATCAGCTCCTTACTTTACCGTACAGATCCTTGTGCCACTCATACGAAAACTGACGAAACTAAATCTGAACGCATATAAAAAGATTACACTGGTGAGGGCCAGTATCGAACTAGGAACCTTGTGGTTTCTAGCCGAACGCGCTACCGACTGAGCTAACCCGAAAACAGACTTTTGATGAATGATCCTTACTTTTTTTTTTTTTTAACCCACCCTTCATTTAACCCCAATTCTCGACTTTTTCACGCGCACTGGTCTTTACATATAACTAGTAATTTTATTCTTCAACCAAATATTAAAACCGACATACCAGTTGATAGAACTTTGAACATTCAATTTACAGAGCGTTTATCTTACGTGACAGAGGACAACAACTTGCAAATGCCATATTTGCAAGAAATTGTTAAGTCTTGCTACGATACTCAGAAGAGTTCTGGAGAATTGAGGAGACCTGCTGTCACCCAGACTCTAGATTTGATCCCCGACAAGTTCCAGATACCATATACTGACTTGAGACCTAAAATTAATAGATTCCTTCATACAAAATGGCAACAACGCTGGAATAACAACATCCGCAATAAACTCTTCCTAATCAAACCCACTTTGGGAGGCTGGAGACCAACTTTAAGGAAGTCTAGAAAGGAACAAGTCATTGTGTCCCGATTACACATTGATCACACAAGACTAACGCACTCCTATATAGTCAAACAAGAACAACAAACACAATGTGAAACATGTCAAACACCTTTGAGTGTTAAACACTTATTCATGGAATGCAGGTTTTTTGCTCACACCAGAAACCGTTATTTTAAAGCAATCAATATGAAATATCTATTTGAAAATGTCAACATGGAGGACATTGTTCTTTATTGAATGAAATAAAATTATACCATAGACTATATATACATGAACTTAATCAACACCATACAACATGATCCCCAATGATGCTAACACGTTGTTAAAACCAATTACTAAAAAATTATAAATATAAATACACTACATATATTACTTCCTAACCGTTAGGCATGGCATAACCCCAGACGAGTTGATATGCCGTTAAAATCAATCAACCAATAAAAAAAACATTTGGAAACTATGTGGTAGTTGGTCATGGTAACACAAGTACAGTGATACCGATAGATTTTTTAATTTAGTGCGTCCTGGGACGCATATATTCAATTTAAATGAGTCCCAGGGAAATTTGATGGATCCCAACAAAAATTTCTAAATAAACTGACGTTTCCGGGAGGTTCGGCCTCTTATTTGTTGTTTTACTTCATCATATTTTGTGGTCATTAAAAATCTCCCAAAAAGATAAACGATTTAGGAAGTTGTTTTTTATTAGCTTATTTTGTTCCTTTTTTTTTTGTCTAGAGGGGTCATGAAGTGCGATATATAGTGAGTAAATGTGTAACAATTTTATGTAGGCTTGCGGAAACTGCAACGTGGTGTGGGTGTTCATTAGGGTAGGTCGATTTTTCACTTTTTTAAAAATACTGATACCAAAAATTAGATCCTTTACTTGCACCATTTGTTGATGAAATTGCATCAAAGATCGTCTACTAAAATGCACTAAAATGCATTTTCTAAAAAATTGCAATGCATTTTCATAATAAAAATCATTGTGCAATGCATTTTCATAGGAAAAATCATTGCAATGCATTTTCATAATAAAAATCATTGTCCAATGCATTTTCATAATAAAATCATTGTCCAATGCATTTTCATAATAAAAATCATTGTCCAATGCATTTCATAATAAAAATCATTGTCCAATGCATTTTCATAATAAAAAAAATCATTGTCCAATGCATCATAATAAAAATCATTGTCCAATGCATTTTCATAATAAAAATCATTGTCCAATGCATTTTCATAATAAAAATCATTGTCCAATGCATTTTCATAATAAAAATCATTGTCCAATGCATTTTCATAGTAAAATCATTGTCCAATGCATTTTCATATAAAAATCATTGTCCAATGAATTTTCATAATAAAAATCATTGTCCAATGCATTTTCATAGTAAAAATCATTGTCCAATGCATTTTCATAATAAAAATCATTGTCCAATGCATTTTCATAATAAAAATCATTGTCCAATGCATTTTCATAATAAAAATCATTGTCCAATGCATTTTCATAGTAAAAATCATGTCCAATGCATTTTCATAGTAAAAATCATTGTCCAATGCATTTTCATAATAAAAATCATTGTTCAACAGTTTTCATAATAAAAATCATTGTCCAATGCATTTTCATAATAAAAATCATTGTCCAATGCATTTTCATATAAAAATCATTGTCCAATGCATTTTCATAATAAAAATCATTGTCCAATGCATTTTCATAATAAAAATCATTGTCCAATGCATTTTCATAAAAAATCATTGTCCAATGCATTTTCATAATAAAAATCATTGTCCAATGCATTTTCATAATAAAAATCATTGTCCAATGCATTTTCATAATAAAAATCATTGTCCAATGCATTTTCATAATAAAAATCATTGTCCAATGCATTTTCATAGTAAAAATCATTGTCCAACAGTTTTCAAGTTCTCAACTTATTTACTTGAAATTTTCCGGTACAATAAAATAAAATTAAATTAAATTAAAAAAAGCTGAACTCATATTTTTGTCCGATAAAAGAAATGGCCAATTTAAAGAAAGAAATCATTTCTTATTAAGAATTTATTTGAAATAATAAAAAAACTTGTAAGATACTTAAAAGTGAACTTACCTCCGCCATTGGTGTAAGCCAAATATGGAAATCTCCAAATATTTCCCAATCCGACGGCGTATCCAACCAAGGACAAAATAAATTCCACCTGGTTGCCCCATGTGCCACGTTCGACTTTCACTGGCTGAAAGAAAAATCAAGAACATATATATATACTCGAAAAAAAAAAAAAAAAAAAAAAAAAAAAGAATACACCAACTTTACCTCTGCAGGACTTAAGGGTTGACATGCCGTAAAATCCAACCAACCAACCAAACCTAAGAACTTTGTATACTTCAGCATAAAATAACCCAACAAGGGTTGACATGTCGTAAAATCCAACCAACCTAAAAGCACTATCAGTATTTCTGTTTTGTTTTTATATAATACTAGCAAATATATGCACCCTCCGGGTGCAAGTATTTAAGTTTCAATGTAATAAAATATTATATTAAATTAGAAAGGCTAATGAAACTAAATAAGAATGCAGATAAAAAGATTTGAAACAGAGGTGTCTATAATCGAAAAATAGAACATCTGAAACTTACTCTTCCATCATTCCCGTCTTTCAGTGTGATATTTTCCTAATCTAATTACTTAGTTAAAATAGGAAGTAAAGAATAAAATTACAGTTATTTCTTCTTGTTAATGGATTTCTTTTAAGATTTATCCCCCAGATGTTTGCTCATATTCATTAAGATAAAACCAAACAATTAGAAATCAATAATACTAAGCACATATTTATTAAAATCAAATTTTTAATATCAATATGCAAATTAGCCTTCTCGTTCACACTGTAAACCGCTATTTTGTTGTATATATAAATACAGTTGTATATTATTAGCATTTAGATAAGTCCTACAGTATTAATTAAAACACTTTTATTAATAATTGAGATTTAAATAAAAATAAAATTATGGAGAATGAGACGTAAATAATTATGGGAATTGTGACTTGAGTAGTAATATCGTTTCGGTTACAGACAGAAAAAACACCCAATCTCTATTATAATAAGATTATATATATATATATATATATATATATTTGTAAACACGGTTTGTTTGGAATGGCTTTTTGCCGATAATTTTTGGGAGAATAAGTGCTTAATTGGAGTCGTACCTAATTTTGAAAATTAATTAATAATGAATTAGGCGGGAATACCTATTAAATGTATGGCTAAACAAATCGAGAAAAATCAATCTCTGTATGTACATTTCGGCCTATTAGGCCTCATCAGCAGAGCTATAGATCGGAAGACCGCCCTGTGCGTGATTTGAAACCGGACTGCCAAGCTGACAGGCCGATCCCATAACCTCTACACTAAACGGACTTAGATTTTATGATTTGTTTAGAGTAGGTTAATATTCCACTTCTAGTGACTTTTATTACACGACGATATGATAAGTTGTAAACACGGTTTGTTTTGAATGGCTTTTTGCCATACATTTAATAGGTATTCCCGCCTAATTCATTATTATTAATTAATTTTCAAAATTAGGTACGACTCCAATTAAGCACTTATTCTCCCAAAAATTATCGGCAAAAAGCCATTCAAAACAAACCGTGTTTACAACTTATCATATCGTCGTGTAATAAAAGTCACTAGAAGTGGAATATTAACCTACTCTAAACAAATCATAAAATCTAAGAAGTCCGTTTAGTGTAGAGGTTATGGGATCGGCCTGTCAGCTTGGCAGTCCGGTTTCAAATCACGCACAGGGCGGTCTTCCGATCTATAGCTCTGCTGATGAGGCCTAATAGGCCGAAATGTACATACAGAGATTGATTTTTCTCGATTTGTTTAGCCATACATTTAATAGGTATTCCCGCCTAATTCATTATTAGTTAATTAATTTTCAACATTAGGTACGACTCCAATTAA
>CM042178.1:27394151-27441651 GCA_023376005.1 Doryteuthis pealeii | reverse complement strand
CAAAACAATTTTATTAATAATTGGGTTTAGATAAAAATAAAAATCGTTGAGAATGTGATGTCAATAACTAAGAGAATTGTGACTTGAGTAGGAATATAGTTTCGGTTACAGACAGAAAAAACGCACAATCTCCATTATAATTATATATATATATATATATATATAAGAAAATATTTTAAAAATATAACAAAACACAGGATGTTATGATTAGGGGAAACAATTTCATGTGTCAATACTTAAGCATTTCGGTATTTTGTACCATCTTCAGGACACTGTTAAGTAATGTTTATGTGAGGGACAAAATGAAAGATGTTAAGTGTATAGTGAATGTGTGAATAGGATGTTATTAACCGTTAATTTTATATGCGCGTTTGTTTACGAAAGCCAATGACGTGATCAATGCATGTGCAAAAATGGAAGGTGATCACGTCATTGGCTTTCGTAAATAAACATTGTCGGATTAATTCCTCACCGTATTTCCATATATATACACACCACACACACATTATATATATATATATATATATATATATATGAAATTTAACATTATGAAAAAACATATGATGTTTGTATTGTAATTGCTGACAGTACTGTTTCGACCAAATCGATAAGTTGGTCTTCATCAAAGAGCGACATAGATGGGAAGAGAGATATCCGTTAAAAAAAAAAACGACTGTTTACAGAAACGAACGCTGAGTTCAACCGCTGAAGTTTTTGAAAAATGCATGTTCTGTTTTAAAAAATAAAATAAATTTTTTTTTTAATTTTTAAAAAATCAGAAGCATTATAGTTTATAGAAAAACTCAAAAGAGTTTGTTGTAAAAGTTTATATATATATATATATATATATAATATATATTATATATACACACACACTCGACAAAAACGTGAGGTCACCCATTAAGCTCTGGGATTAGGGACAAGTAAGCTTATAAAGCGAATTAGATAAATAAAAAAATACCAGAGAATTAAAAAACACACAAAAAAAAACAAACAAAAAAAAAACATTAAAATCATTTTGTAAGATTTAAGAAAATGAACGTTTGACCTAATTTAAATTGACCCGATTCTTGAGCAACTACGGGCTAGTTGCTTCTAAAACTGAACATACAAATATATTTCACACTCTCTAATCACTTTCTTTACTACCACGGAGAAACAAACATATATAACGAGGGGGTAAGCAAGATATACATAGAGAGAGGAATGTAACAGGAAGAACGTAAGGTAAGAGATGGGCGAGTTTTTGACTTAATTGAGCTCAGTCGGTAGAGCGTTCGGCTAGAAACCACAAGGTTCCTAATTCGATACCGCTCCCGCCAACTCAGCGTATCAGTAGCACAGGGATCTGTGCGGTAAAGTAAGGAGCTGATGGTAGGTGGGCGCTCCACCTCAGATGCTAAAACAATCTCCTTGGTCTAGCACTATTGAAAAGGGGATAGACTCCCTCGCTGATACCGACTTTAGACCGCCCCGTCGACTTTACTTACTAGAACCAAGTAAAAAAATTTTTTCAAACATAACTCAATCCTAAAATTAAGGAATATTTTTATATGAATTTTGTGTCAAACTAAATTAAAAAAAAATACTCATTCCTTTTCATTATATATATATATATATATATATATATATATATATATATATATATAGATGAAACAAAGAAATCACAGTGCTCAACCACAAATTTGTAGGAGCTTTATTTATTTATTTGTTGAATTTTTTAAAAACATAATTGTTTTCCATAGGCAACTATCCAGGTTTTAGGCTATTTCGCCATCATCAGGTTGCTAATAATTCTTCGCATAAACACCAGAAGAATTATTAGCAACCTGATGATAGCAAAATAGCTTGAAACCTGGGTAGTTGCCTATGGAAAACAATTATATAAAAATTCAACATATATATATATATATATATATATATATATTATATATAATATATATAAATAGAGAGAGAGAGAGAGAGAGAG
This sequence comes from Doryteuthis pealeii, assembly GCA_023376005.1. NCBI lineage: Eukaryota > Metazoa > Mollusca > Cephalopoda > Myopsida > Loliginidae > Doryteuthis > Doryteuthis pealeii. Next base: position 27,439,682 of record CM042178.1, on the reverse strand, counting down.
AGAGAGAGAGAGAGAGAGAGAGAGAGAGAAGAGAGAGAGAGAGAGAGAGAGAGAGAGAGATAAAATGGTATGAAAAACATATCTGGTTAAATTGAATTTATTTCTTCAAGAGAGAAACAGGGAATATTTTGAATTTAAACTGGAAATATTATGTTTTTTCAAAAAAGCGTATATCACGATAAAAAAATAAACAATATTTCCAGTTTAAATTCAAAATATTCCCTGTTTCTCTCTTGAAGAATATGGATTTAAAAACATTCACATCTTAAAACGGCCACAATTATCATTATGCTCTGATGAAGATTTTTTGAGAAAATCGAAATATGGCAATATTAGTAATGCAGAAGTTGTAAAAACAAATTCAATTTAACAACAAAGTGTTTTTCATACCATTTTATCTATACATTTACCGTCGGATTCATTTTCTTTATTCCAAACTATTATATATATATATATATACTAGCAAAAGTACCCGCGTCCATTAGTAGAAGGTTTGTTTATTTTAGGAAGTTTTTTTTTCTATTAGGATATTTAAAAATGCACTCCTAAACTATATTACAGATTTGACGATAAACAAAGCTAAGAATTAGTGTATTATAATATTCGTTTATTTAAGAATAGTCTCATTTTGTTGTTTAATGTTTACATTTTTTAAACAATTTTTTTTTAATCAGTAGAAAGCAATAACCAAATTTGGCGTGTTTCTTAGTTATAGGGATATTAAAGTATATGCAGGATTTCGAATCTGAGTGACTTCTCTTTGCTGAGTTATTCGTCAACACGTACATACCAAAATATCTTATATATATATATATATATATATATATATATATATATATATATACACACATATACACGTGTTGTGTGTGTGTATTTGTTTCATTTGAAGATTTTTTTAAAAAATCAAATAAAATCCCAGTAATGAGTCTGACACGTGACGATGAGAACTTTGTTTTGGTTGTATCCTGCTCAACTGGCTGGACGACTTTCTTGATTTAAGAAAAAAAAAAAGTTGTTTTTTTAAACGATTTGTGTATTCACATCCTTTTCATCTTTTGTTTTCTTTTTCAAATCCCCAGTCACCCTACCCTACCTCTTCACAACCCAGTATGAATCTTCGGGTTTTTCGCCAATAAATGAATTGGACAATGATTTTTACTATGAAAATGCATTGGACAATGATTTTTACTATTGAAATGCATTGGACAATGATTTGTACTATGAAATGCATTGGATAATGATTTTTTATTATGAAAATGCATTTGGACAATGATTTTTATTATGAAAATGCATTGGACAATGATTTTTACTATGAAAATGCATTGGACATTGATTTTTATTATGAAAATGCATTGGACAAATGATTTTTACTATGAAATGCATTGGACAATGATTATTATTATGAAAAATGCATTGGACAATGATTTTTACTATGAAAATGCATTGGACAATGATTTTACTATGAAAATGCATTGGACAATGATTTTTTATGAAAATGCATTGGACAATGATTTTTTTTATGAAATGCATTGGACAATGATTTGTACTATGAAAATGCATTGACAATGATTTTATTATGAAAATGCATTGGACAATGATTATATTATGAAAATGCATTGGACAATGATTTTTACTTATGAAAATGCATTGGACAATGATTTTTACTATGAAAATGCATTGGACAATGATTTTTATTATGAAAATGCCATCGGACAATGATTTTTATTATGAAAATGCATCGGACAATGATTTTATTATGAAAATGCATCGGACAATGATTATTATTATGAAAATGCATTGGACAATTATTATTATTATGAAAATGCATTGGACAATGATTTTTACTATGAAAATGCATTGGACAATGATTTTTACTATGAAAATGCATTGGACAATGATTTTTTTTATGAAAATGCATTGGACAATGATTTTTTTATGAAAATGCATGGACAATGATTTGTACTATGAAAATGCATTGGACAATGATTTGTACTATGAAAATGCATTGGACAATAGATTTTTACTATGAAAATGTCGAGAGAGCAGAGATAGAAAGAGAAAAATTGATGAGAAAAAAAAAAATATAAGAAGAGAAGTGTGTGTGTGCAGTTCACATCATTTTTCTTAAGAATCAGACAAGAAGAGAAAAAAAAATAATAATAGCACGTAGATCGAATGATGCAGAAAGGAGACTGAAGGAGAGATTTTCGTGAAAAGAATAAATACCACAGATATTTTTATCAATAATAACACATAAGGTAATTGCATATAATAAGTACACCCCTAAAGTAATCTTTTTTATAATAAGTTTCTCCCTAAACCCAAATACCAGGATTTATTATTCTGTGGAAGTCATATTATTTCAAAATTGAATATAAACTAATACAAAATTATTTGCAGCTTTCTTAACTTAACCGTATAAAATATTATTTATCTAATAAATCTTTAGTAACCAAAATTAAAATTGAATATTAGGCGGTAGCTCATGTCGGTAGAGCGGTTGCTAGAAACCACATAGGTTCTATGTTTCTTGATAACATAGAGGCACTCGCCCAACTCAGCATTGAGAAGCACAGGAAATCTGTAGCAGGAAGAAGGAGCTGATGGTAGTGTGCGCTCCACCTCAGATGCTAAATAATCTCCTTGGCTGCACTAGTGAAAAGGGATACTCCCATTGCTGTATGGCTCATTACCGACCAATTAGGAAAACCCGACGACTTATTCTACTACTTTACAAACAATTAAATATATAAAATAATTATATATATATATATAAAAAAAAATGATTATATACTAAGGTGTTTATTGAAGTGATTAATTATTATTTAATTTATAAACTGACAATACGAGTGTTTACGGGTATTCATCAAACAATCATTTGGGCCATCATCTATATAGAATAGAGTTGAAAGCCTCAAATATGAGAGAAAAACCACGAGATATCCTTCTACCACCTGAGTCGTTTTTTTCATTTTAATACTTAGCAATAGTGTCAGACTTGATCCATTTTTATATTATGTCAATAAATATATTATTAAAAAATATGTTAGGAAAAATGGAAATGAATCTGAGCAGTATGTGAACTAAGTGAATGTGAAAAATAATCGTGAAGTGATGATTTTTTAATATTTGAAAGTATATTCTAAAATAGATGTTGATTTTATATATCTAATATTTGAATATATCTGAACAATAATCAAGCGAAACATTCAAATCGGACCTGCGTGATGTTGCGGTATTTATCAAGTGGTACGAACAAAAAAGAAGCATTAATACATTTGAATGTTTATTACAATAGAATTTGTAAAAATGTCCTGTTTAAAAAAACGGATTACATTGTGGTCCTTAATAAGAAGTTATCTCCTTGTTGTAGTAGAATGATACTCACTGTCACAGTGTGATCAGTTACAAGACAGGTAGCGAAACTCAATACAGCCCTGATTCTGGGAGATATGCAGTGAATGGATATTCTGCATCATATCCACGCAGAGTCCGCGAGCACTGTTTGAGTGACGCTTGCTCGTCTGTCCTGATGTCCTACTGCCGTGTTCATATGTTCTACCCCGACTACCGTGTTGAATACTTTTAAAAAAAAGTGTAAAAATATATGAGTTATTTGTTATTTATATTTATCGGAGACATCACCATGCATGATAAGAACCATTATTTACATAGTCATTCACTACTTGGAGATTTGATAAGAGAATACTGATGTATTATTAACCAATATATACCTAAGAAATAACTAAAGAGACCTCCGACAAGAGACGAAAAATAAATAAAGCACCGAGAGAGATGCTCCCGCACGCAAAAAAAACTTCCAAAGACTTTGACCCTATTGAGAGATGAGAAAACAAATAATACCAGAGAGAGAGAGAGGTATGATGAGAATAACCTGACAAGCGACCGAGAAGATACTGATACTAAGAGGAACAATAACAAGATGATATGAAGGGAGATGAAAGATGCAGAAAAGGCGACAGATGTATGCAAAAAAAAATCAGATAGTGCTAAGGTGAACATGAGACCCAGTCGAAATGCATCGGCAAGCTCCTGCGAACCGGGCACCGTCATATAAAGCCATAAAGAGAATTAGGTCTAAGTGGATGTGTTTTTAGGTCCGGAAGAGGAAACTGAGTAACTATTATTACACAAAGAAATCGTCCTGATAGAAGGCATGCACGGTATGCACGACCCCACTAACGGGATGGCACCACCATTCGTAGAGAAAGTAAGGAAGGATGAGATAGAACCCTGAAGGTGGCTGTCGGAGATAATACATTAATGCAGATATCTTGCGACAGAGGAGGAGAGTAAGATGAGAGAGATGATAGAGAAAGAGGAAAATAGAGTAGGTGATACTGTAATTAATAAAGAGAAGTTATAAGAAAGGACCAAGAAATAAAAGAGAGAAGAAGAATAAAGAAGAGTATGAAGTATGCGTTATTTGTATTAATTAGTAAAACGAGGAAAGAAGAAGAGAAGAAATAAAGATCCGAAGTTTTATCTTTCTTAATGTATTTTTTTTGCCGCATATATAATAGAATTTCACAGACATATAGGAAAAGAAAGCATAAAATAATTTCATTAATTTATATTAACAAATAAGATGATGAAAATAAATTTCTGATTGAAATTGGATACTAACTGGATTTCTACCATAAATGACTCTAGTTCGCCTAGGAGAATGAAGAGATAGAGAGAATAGAAATAAATATAATACTGGATGAGACAATGTAAGATGAATAAGATTACTGATAAACAAGAATGAGAGATAAAGAGTAAAGAAATAATGTTAAAAGAAGATGGTCTCTTGAATGAGCAGAGAGGCGAGAGAGACAGAAGCAGAGAGAGAGAGAGAGAGAATAAAAAAAATAAGAGAGATAGAGAGAAAGAAGAAGAAAAAAAGAGAGAAAGAAGAAGAAAAAAGAGAAGAGAGAAGAAAAGAAAAGAGAGAAAGAGAGAAGAAGAAAAGAGAGAAAGAAGAAGAAAAAAGAGAGAAAGAAGAAGAAAAGAGAGAAAAAAGAAGAAAAAAGAGAGGGGAGAAGAAAATGCGAAAACAAATAAAATAAAATTAAAATTAAAATTAAAAAAAGAAAGAAAATCTAAATTTAACCCTTGCAACATCGAAATTTCCTGTATTCTTTTTTCTTTCTCTTTTATCAAATGGTTCAATTACTTATTCGTTTTTTAACAAAAATATTTCCACTACAAGTTCTGACTGGTGGGACAACCCAATTTACATGCTTCGCTCTCCGATTAAAAAGAACAAAAAAACACACACACACACACAATAAAAAAAATAAAAATCCACAATAAACATGTCAAATCAAGAGTCGCTGCTCGTCGCTATCTATCTATCTATCTATCTATCTATCATCTATCAATCAAGGTGTGTGAATCTGTATGTCCGGAGGAGACTTCGAAAACAATACAATTAAAGACAAAGCAAATCACACAAACATACCAGCCATACATTCAATTTAAAATAGATACTACTGAAAAATAGACAAATAGATGGACAGAAAGTTAAACAAAAAAACCCCCAAAAACAACAAAAAAACAAACAAACTCGCACATAAAACTAATGACAATCCCTGAATGTACTCACACGGAGCAGTCTCTCATGTCTATAACCTTGCTGATGAGACCTAATAGGTCGAAATGTACATTCAGGGATTGACATTTTTTTCGATTCGTTTAGTCTTACATTTGAACATCTATGCCCGCCTAAATTCATTAATTATTAACTAATTAATTTTCAAAATTAGGTACGACTTCAATTAAGCACATATCCTCCAAAAATTGTCGGTTTAAAGCCATATAAAAATAAACACATTTGTTTGTTTACTTAACCTCATATATATATGTTGTAAACACGGTTTGTTTGAAATGGCTTTTTGCCGATAATTTTTGGAGAATAAGTGCTTAATTGGAGTCGTACCTAATTTGAAAATTAATTAATTAATAATGAAATTAGGTACGACTCCAATTAAGCACATTATATATAATATATATATATATATATATATATACATATAACCAGGGCTTGGTTTCTGAGCAAAAATAATGAAGATTTGATTTATATTTGTGAAGATAATTTAAAAAAAAAAAAAAAAATTTAAATGATAACATGGATTTTTTTTTTGCATTTAGTATTTTTTAGGAGACATTTTTCTTTTCAGAGTGGCTGGATCAGGGCAAGGTCTTTTTTTACATAAGGATTTTAATGGGGCCTCCTGCTAGGATCCAACCCGTGATTCAACAATAATGGATCTGCGAGACTATATTTTTTTACCCCCCCCTCCTCTACCTAGGCGACGCTGGGTAGCCGATTCTAGATCCTATAATATTCTGAATTTCAATATCAAGGAAGTCGTTCTCATCAACATAATTTTTTTTTTGTTTAGAATAAAAAAAAAATCCTCAGATTGAGGAGGATCAAAATGATCAAAAAAATGTTTGACACCCAGTGAGAATCGAACTCACTAACAATGTTCTGTTCACCTCACTCGCTATTACACCTGGAATGGATTAATGGCATTTCTATTTTGAAAATTGATTTGATATACGAGGGTATTGAGTTACGAGCGGAACGAATTAAACTCATAGGTCTAGGTATTACCGGAGGCAGGGGGGGGGGACTGGAACGGATTAAAGGCATTTCAGTTTATTTCAATGTTGAAAATTGATTTGATATACGAGGGAATGGAGTTACGAGCGAAAGAGTCTATCCCCTTTTCACTAGCGCTAGACCAAGGAGATTGTTTTTGCGTCTGAGGTGGGGCGCCAAACCTACCGTACAGCGCCCTACAGATCCCTGTGCTGAGTTGACGAGGGCCGGTTTCGAACCAGGAACCTTGTGGTTCATAGCCGGACACTCTACCGACTGAGCTAAGGGTAGATCGGGAATTTCTAAATCATTTTATCATTTCAACGAAAAATATCTTAGCTCTTATCCAAAAGTTTTATTAATTAAAAAGGAGAAGGAAATCCCTGAATTCAAACAAAAGGAGTCATCTTCTCGTTAGTCAGAACTATTTTGAGCACTCCTACTTACCTACATAGCTTAAGAATATAAAATTCATCCGGATGGCTTAAAAAGTTTTTAAATAAAAATTCTGAAATTCAGCAAGTGGAAACAGCCTCCCGTTTTACCGACATCTTCCGGATAAATCCCACTGTCCTTCCTCACCGGTTAGTAATATACAACAGTATGACCAGGCATTTGGTAAAATTAGTTTAACCAGGGGGTGGGGTTAAAGTTTAGGTGCCGGACAGGTGTTGGGGGTTCCCTTAAGATATTGTAAAAAGAACCAGGTACCTCTAAATTTGGAGTATTTCCAAAATGAGGTAACCAAGTGAGTAACCCGTAGAGTATTTTTGTAATTTAACCATTGTAATTCTTTTAAACCAGGGATCAAACTTTTTTTCAAGGTGGCCCGGATAATTGAAAAAATATTATTGTTTTCAAAGCAGATCGCTTCAAATTAAACATTCTGATCAATCGTAATTTGTATTATATATATATATATATATATATATATATGGTTTGCCTTTTTCAAAAATGTTTGTCTCATAACCTTTGACCTATTCGTTGCTTCACAGTAGCTCTTTGAAAATTACCTGTGTTTTCTCAAGCAGTTGTAACAAGTGAAAATTTGCGATCTCGTAAGTAAAAAGTGAAATGTTCACATGCGCGAAATTTTGTAACCTACCTACAGTAGTCAAGTCCATGAAAATTTAATGATTAAATTTAAATGGTATCATAACGTCTACGTTTTAACAAACAAATTCAAGTACCGTCGGGACGTAGTTTAGTGAATCCCGTTTTAGACAATGACAAAATAGATAAAAACTTTCTAATTACTTATTCTTAACTGTATATATAGATAGATTATTTATAGTATATCTACATCTAGATAAATATTCGGTACCATTATAGTATGTGGCCTACCTTTTGAGTGTGGCCTACCAAATCATATCTCTCTTATAGTATGTGGCCTACCATAAAAAGCATATTATAATGTTATAATAATAACTACTAACCCTAGCTCTATTTCAGAATTTTAGAATATTTTAGAATTAAATAGATCTCTGATTCATGTAAATTATGGATAAATTCTTTTTTTAATTATTCTTAATTACTATATACAGCTTATGACTGAATTGCATTTCTTGAGATTGAATATATGTGAAAAATAATTAGTTTGAATAAATTGCCTACTACTTATATCTATAAATATACTCTTACTGAGGTAGGACACATTCAAACTGGGTAGGCCACATACTATAACAGAATAAAAAAAAGGTAGGCCACATACTATAACGGTACCCAAAAAGTCTATACTTTTTGACACACCTGTATGTATATATATATATATATATATATATATATATACCTATATAGTAGGTTGTAGGCGTCTAAACCAACGCCCCAATTGCTTGCCTCAGCCTGACAGAGAGAAGGGTGTGTGGGGGCAACGATGCCCAAATTGACAAAAGGTGACCTAGAAGAGATAGATGCAACAGCCACTCGCGTACCTGGGTAAAGAGTAAACCTCTTTGAGAAAAAAAAATCACCGCTGGGTGGGAGGAGGTATACATATCTGAAGAAAGCACTGACTGAACAATTAGAAGCATTTCAGTCATCCACCCGACCGAATTTAACGAGTTTTACCGTCAAACAAATGGAGTGACCTAATCAGAGGGGGGCTAACAGTTACATTATATAAGTTAAACCTAATGAGTCAGATATATCTTCTAACAGTTTCGCTTAGTGCTCTTCATGGCAAAGAGTCAGATCTTTGCCCTGAAGAGCTACTAAGCGAAACTTTTAGTAGATATATCTGACTCATTAGGTTTAACTTCATTATTTACTCTACTTAGGTATTGAACACTCTTTACTTTTTAGCTTTAGAGTATCCGGGCGGTTTATATATGTCTTTTTGCCAATTTTTTTCTCCCCAGGTGATGTTTGGTAGAATATATTTACAATCAAACTATTTGCCGGTTTTTCCTTACCGCAAGGGTTTACCAACAAGTTTGGTATATATATATATATATATTGCAGTTACCATTAAATCCACCAAGCAAATAAGTATACAATCTTATTTACTTCGAGATTTTTTCTCGCTAAAACCGATTAAAAAGTGCTCAATATAAAGAGCTAAATAGACGATTAAAATCGAATGGTTTAAAATACGGATTGTTTAAAATATACCGACTCGAGTTTCTCGCAATATCGCGAATCTTCGGGGCATTTTTTTTTCTGTCATCGTTATGTATTTTATAATTTGGTTGTACCCATTTTCAATGTAGCGGCTGTGTTTACACACCTGTCCTCACCCTCTACGGAACGCCGGAATTTATTAGGCAGAGCTTGTGTTTATTTTTATGCCTACATTTGTTTGTTAACTCTGCTCGTGTGTTCAATATCTGCTCTGGGTCTCTAAATTCTGCTATTTTTAATATATATATATATATAATATATATATATTATAGATGGATTTTTAAATAAGTTAAAAAAAAACATTTACGTTTCTTCCTTCCATATGGCCTAAACTGATCACGTGACCTATTTTGGTGGTACCTAGTATTTATATATACATAAAAATAGCGCTTTACAATATGAACGGGAAGGCTAATTTGCATATTAATATTAAAAATTTGATTTTAATAAATGTGCTTAGTATATATATATATCTTTTTTTTTCTGACTTCCAACCAAGCCAGATTTTAAAAAAATATCTTTTTTACGTGTTTTTTTTTTATGGGTCAATCCAGCGAGGATCGAACTCGCATTTCCGTAATGATACTTTTTGACACACCATGTATATATTTGAAATGGACACAGCGAATCGAGTTCAAACCCTTGACGCGGCCGTTTTGTAAATAGTAGGGGAAAACTAGTTTCTTTAATTTTGGTAGGGTATCAATTCTCGGAGATCGATAACTGAGATCGATTAAACTATCCTTAAGATATTGACTATCAATCGCAACCTGCTCGTGTGGGGGGTTGGTATATATATATATATATATATATATATATATAGAAAAATTGAAAAAACACAGGTTTAAATGAGTTGAGTGGTGAGTTTATTGGCCGACGCTGCAGTGTTTCGATCTATTATTTAGATCATCTTCAGGGCATTTGTTTGTATATGGAAGGTGATAAAAATTGTTTATCACAGAATAACGAGAAAAGCGAGTAATAGTCTTTGTTTATCAGTTTGTTTAAAATTTGAAGTTTGAGAAAAAAGGACATTGAAAAAAAAAAATGGACGGTTTGAAATATGGCGTCAAATATTCTTTTTTTGTGGTGTGGGTATTAGAGTGTGTAAATGTGTGTATCGAAAAAAATTATTGTGCATTTTTTGTGTGTTTATGAATGTGTGGTTGCGCGTGTGTGTATAAATCTTTTGCGCTAAACCAGACTTTTCTCAGACTTCAAATTTTCATGATATATATATATATAATAATATATATAATATATACATACATGAATTTTATATATACAACACCCCTCACAGCAGCAGGTAAAAACTAAAGAACCTTCACCTTAACTGGACCACAGTGAAGTTTTATTGTGTAAAGCTATTTACATTATTCGCCTTTTATAACACATCACCCTTGACTCTTAATGAAGATATTAAATATACTAGAGGTATGCTCAATTTAAGGACTTTTCATACGTGCGTAAATTGTTAAAAAATTATCTTAAAACGCCAATAAAAAAATGGAGAATTATCTTTTTAAGGTTTTCTTTTACGTTTAATACAAAGAACAATTCCAAGGGAATATTTATTTTACATTTTATAAATTAAAAAAAAATCCCTAAGAAAAAAAAAGTAGACAACTGGAACTTTTAATATAACATTCCTTAGAAAATAAACTAAAGATTTAGGATCGCACCCCCCCCCCCAAAAAAAAGAAGGATAAATATTTTACGAGACTTAATTTTCAAATGTTAAGACATCCTACAACCATAAACGTCAGAGTATCGATTTTGTTTTTACATATGTTCCGTCATTGAATTATCTTTCCAAAAATGTAAAATTCATTATCATTAAAAAAAAAAAAAAAAAAAATTAAAAAAAAAAATTTGTACGGGGGATCAATGCGCGAAACAAAAAAACTAACGAAAAAAATTATTAGCCTTTTCAATTTAGTAAACATTTATTTACAATAAAAGTTCATCTTTTATTATTTCAGATACGGAAAGTTTTATTAAAATCCGATAGTTTATTTTATTTGATTTTTAGAAGAATTTCCAGTGATCCCCCTTATCAGCAGGTGTGCAAAATTGAGCATACCTAATACATTAGCAAGAATATGCGCCCTCTGGGCTTAAATTATTTAAGTTCTAATGTAATGAAGTATATTAACTTTTCATATATACGGCTTAGAATCAAGTCACGGTTCCCGCTAGATCACCAAAGCACCGATGAGCCTGTTTAATCTTATAATGGAGACTGTGTGTTTGTTCCCGAAACTATATCACTACTCAAGTCACAATTCCCTTACTTATTTACGTCATGTTCTTCATGATTTTATTTTTATTTAAACTTCAATTATTAGTAAAATTGTCTTACATTATTAATTCTATTGATCTTATCTACATACAAATAACATGCAAGTGTATTTATTAAGTACCACCAATTTTCCCTGTAAAATTTACCCCCCCCCCCTATATTTAACACAGTGAAACTTGCCTAAAGGTTAATTTTATCTTTAAAATTTTTGTGCATTCAAAAGAAGAAACATTAAACCAGCTCCTGATGATTTTTTAATTTTTTTTTTTTTCAGCTTACGGAAATAATGAAAAATTACGAACAAAAAACAATGTTTACATTTTTTCACCGTTAAATCAATTGAAATTTAACGTAGCAAAAAAAAAACAAAAAAAAAAAAAAAAAAAAAAAACAAACAAATTATGACTACTGGCTTTAAAAAAAAATCTATGAAAAATCAATTAATGGTCAGATTTTCACAAAAAAATCCATAATTATTTACTTTTGGGTGTAGATATGTTTGAAATAGTTTTTTCCTATAATATATTTGTGAAAATATTTTTTACGAGGTCTACCCCCCCCCCTATTTTATTTTATGAAATATGAAAAAATGAACCGACAAAAACGATTTTTACTTTTTTCTATAAATATAAGAGTGAATACTTATATTACAAGATTTCTATGAGCTTAAATGCGAGAGCTTTTTCGTAAAAGAACCATGAATACAGAATTCTGCTAAAAAGTATCAATAAAGAAACTGACCGTTATCAATAAAAAAAAAACGGACTGTTTTATTTATTTTTCAAGATAACGGTGAGTAATTTTTCCCCAATCAGATAATTTGATCTGATTGGAAGAAACGTAAATGTTTTTGAACTTTAAAAAAAAATCTCGCAAAAAATAAATAACGAACATTAACAGTTGTTACAAAGAAAAACTGTTTTTCTTTGTAACAACTGTTAATGTTCGTTATTTATTTTTTGCGAGATTTAAAAAAAAAAAATTCCAAAAACATTTACGTTTCTTCCTTCCATATGGCCTAAACTGATCACGTGACCTATTTTGGTGGTACCTAGTATTTATATATACATAAAAATAGCGCTTTACAATGTGAACGGGAAGGCTAATTTGCATATTGATATTAAAAAATTGATTTTAATAAATATGTGCTTAGTATTATTGATTTCTAATTATCTAGGTTTATCTTAATGAATATAAGCAAAAATCTCGGGGATAAATCTTAAAAGAAATCCATTAACAAAAAGAAATAACTGCCCCTTTATTCTTTACTTCCTATCTTAACTAAATAGTTAAATTAGGAAAATTTAGCAATGAAAGACGGGAGTGATGGAAGAGTAAGTTTCAGTTGTTCCATTTATCGATTATACCCCCCCCCCGTTTCAAATCTTTTTATCTGCATTCTTATTTAGTTTCATTAGACTTTCTTATTTGATATATTTTATTTCATTAAAACTTAAACCGGAGGGTGCATATATTTGCTAGTACTTTAAATGGCTAGTTGTTTTTTTTTACGGTATATCAACCTTTTCGGGTTATTTAATGCCGACTCAAATGATTTTGATAAACAAAGGACTCCACTTGCTGACAATACCTGCAGTGGCTTAAGTGCTCACCCAATTAAGTATTGAACAGACTCTTAGTATGACTTGACCGTTAGATAGATAGATAGATAGATAGATAAAAAGAGACCGAGATAGATAGTGGGTCGTTTTATGACATCAACCCTTTTCGGGTTATTTAGTGCCGAATCAAATCATTTTGATAAACAAAAGACTCCGATTGTTTAGAGTACCTGCAGTGGCTTAAGTTCTCACCCAATTAAGCATTGAACAGGCTCATCATTGTTTAACTTCGGTGATCTAGTGGGATCCACTGCTTTCAGCATGAATTGACTGTAATCATTTTAAATGGGTGATCACATAAGCAGCAACAGGCACGATAAGCAAGCCGAGGCATTTATCGTCAAATAAGTTAAGCAACAATAAGCTTGTTCACTACTTAGACGGGTGACGATTTATAAACAGCAGGTACTATATGCAAAACTTAGTAAATAACGTTAAAATTACCACTTATCGTCAGAGAAGTTAAGCAACAATAAGCATGTTCACTACTTAGATGGGTGACCACTTAGTAACAGCAGGTACTGTGTGCCATATCTAAGCAAACCTTAGTAAATAACAATGTCTCACCCGCTCAGGCGGGGTCCAGTGAGCTTCGGCCACTGGACCGGTGAGATGGTAAATTAATAGCGTCGATCCCAGAGGGCCATCCCTCCAGGCAATACCTGCCCCCTTGACTTAAAGGGGCAGGGCTGGGTTTATTGCCCAGCGCTTGAGGTGCCCCCCTTGAGGGGGAATGCCGACGGGATCGACGCAATTTTTCCACCTGCAACCCATGAGTCTCGGCTTGTGGGTGGTCCCACGTAAATAGGGCCTTCGTGCCTGACCCGGTACGAGTGGGGTACTGGGAAAATAAAACCTTAGTAAATAACAATGCTGAAATCACCGCTTAAATGGGTGACCACTTAGTAACAGCAGGTACGGTATGTATGCAAACCGTAGTAAATAACGTTAGAATGACCGCTTATCGTCAAATAAGTTAAGCAACAATAAGCATGTTTACTACTTAGATGGGTGACCACTTAGCAGATACTGTAAGTCAACCTTAGTAAATAACGTTAAAATTACCACTTATCGTCAGATAAGTTAAGCAACAATAAGCCTGTTCAACACATAGATGGGTGACCACTTAATAACAGCTGGTATTGCAAGTGACTTTACGTACCCGACATAGAAAGTCTTAGTAAATAATAAATTATATATTTTGTATTTAAGAACATTTTTAAGAATATTATTTTTATTCTTTCCATTATTGAAGCAGTACGAATTTTCTTTTGAATTAAAAAAAGAAAGAAAGAAAGAAACAAGATTGAGCGGGTTTTACAAACAGTCACTTCTAAAATCCTACAAACAAATCAAAACTTGAAAGATTTGTCGGATTCTAAATAGATTTACTGTAAATAGAATCGTTAAGTACAGGTGAGAAAGATGTCAGGGAATTTTTTTTTTTTTTTTTACCTGGAAAAAATTGATGTCATATAAACGAGTCAAATAAAATAGATGTATCGTCTGGATAAACAGGAAAAAGAAAATTATAAATGAATTTCGTACTCACCTCTTTGTCCATTTTTGTTGATTCGAAAGAATTTAGAAAAAAAAAAAATGGAAGCGATTTGCAGAAATTTGTTCAAAGCGACAAACAAAAAATATTTTCAACTACAAACGAAAATGTCTGTCACTGAGGGGAATCATGTTCTCATGATTAGTTTCAATCATAAAATTGAGATATATAGGGGTTTTTTTGTTGTTCTTTTTTAGTTGAGACGGTACGAAATGAGCAATTAAAATATCACAATCGACTCTACACGTTGAAATAGTCGAAATTTTATTCTTTAAAAAATAATATATATATATATATATATATATATATATATATTAAACCAATGAATGTATAAGATATAACTGTTTTCTTTTTAAATGCGAGGAAATGAAATTGCTTAAAAACGAATTAATATTTTATTTTTAGATACTCGAATTTCTCTAACTAAGGTTGGTGGAGGTTTTTTTTTTTTTTTTTTTTTTTTTTTTTTTTTTTTAAATATTTGATATCAAGTTACGATTTTTTTTTTTTCAAGTTTCAAAGCACATCGATTCGTGTCTACAAAATGTAATTAGGAGCTTCACCCGTGGTGTCTCGATATTTCTCACTGCAATTTATGTACTTCCCCCTAGAAATAGCGAAAAGTTCGTCAAAACCAACCCACAACTATTAGATATTGCGAATGAAGCAGTAAAAAAAAAAAATTTTCCTCCAGCCTCGCTCAACCAATCTCAACTAATATGCAAACTTTCCATTCGGTTCTCATTCTCTTTATTTTATAATTTTCGTGGGCGGAGTGTCAGGTAAGTCATGAATATTCATATGACTTACCCTCCTACATAAAAAAACCCCAAAAAAAACAAACAAAAAAAAACACTTTATCCCCTCCCCCCCCCCCCCCCCACCCCCACCCGACCAAAAAGTTTTGATTTCTGTAGAGATGGAAATTGGTGTTAGATCGGCATTATAAGTTTGAAAATAAAAATAACTTTGTTAATAAAAGAAATAAGGAGTTTTTTTTTTTATTGTAAAGGGCGAAACACACCAGGCCAATCACTCACACACTCACTCTCTTTCTTTCTTTCTTTCTTTCTTTCTCTCTCACTCTCTCTCTCCCTCCCCTCTCACTGTAACACACTCACATACTCCCTCCTCACGCGCATTTACTAACCTTTACTTAGATATGTCACACAGGCCCCAGGTTATCTACAGCACCTGCTTTGGTCCCTTAAGTGGTCACCCATCTAAATACCGAACAGGCTTATCGACGCTTAACTTCGTCATTACAACTTTGCCAAGTCAATCATTCTCTCTCTCTCTCTCTCTCTCTCTCCCTCTCTCTCTCTCTCTGTAACACACTCATATACCACCTCCCCACGCGCATTTCCAGTGCGTGTTGGTATTTACTAGGCTTTGCTGAGACTTGTCACAAAGGCCTCGGGTCGCTGTTGTTTGAAAACATTGGTTCCTGCTAGATCACCGAAGTTAAGCAGTGATGATCCAGTTCAAAAATTAGATGGGTGACTACTTCAGAAAAACAGCAGCTAAGTACTGGCCAAACCATCATTGCTTAACTTGTTATTCACTAAACTTTTTTTTTAAAAGTCTGGCACACACAGGTTTCTGGTTGCTCACAGTACCTGCTGTTACTAAGTGGTTGCCCATTTAATACTGACCAAGCTCATGATTGCTTAACTTGTTATTTACTAAGCTTTTTTTAAAGCCTGACAGACACAGGTCTCAAGTTGCTTACTGTACCTGTTGTTACTAAGTGGTCACTCATCTCAGTACTGACCAAGCCCATCATTGCTTAACTTGTTATTTATTAAGCTTTTTAAAGTCTGGCACACATAGGTCTCAGGTTGCTTACAATACTTGCTATTACTAAATGGTTACCCATCTGAGTACTGAACGGGCACAACGCCGCTTAACTTCGTCTTTATAAGTTTGAAAATAAAGAAAAATAACTTAGAGGAGTATAGAGAATTATTTTTCGTAAAGAAGTGAAAATCGTTAGGTCTCTCTCTCTCTCTCTCTCTCTCTCTCTCTCTCACACACACACACACACACATATATATAAAGACCCTCCTCCCCACGCGCAATTCCAGTGCGTGTTATTATTCATTAATCTTTGCTTAGATATGTCACAAAGGCCTTAGGTCGTTTACAGTAGCTGCTGTTTTTTCTGAAGTAGTCACCCATCTAATTTTTGAACTGGATCATCACTGCTTAACTTCGGTGATCTAGCCGGAACCGATGTTTTCATCGTGACTTGACCGTAAGTCAATTCCAGTGCATGTTGGATTTTTCAAAGAATTTAATCGTTCTCACTCTCTCTCCTTCTCTGTCTCTGTCTCTGTCTCTCTCTCTCTCTCTCACACACACACACACACACACACACACACACATAGATAGCAAAAGTATAATCTTTACAGATCATTGCCGTCCCTCACAATTCTACAACCCCACCACCAGAACCTTTCCTCTCATGAGCCCTCAAATGACTCATCAAAACCACAAAGTTTTATGCAAATATGACATAGGAAGGACGTCCTTATCGTTGTATCAGATGATAACATTTGTTGCTTATGTACCACCATATGTCTCTTAAAACCAGAAGCTCATATACAGACTTTGTTACAGATTGCACAAGACATACATAGAGAACCCCCGTCACGCACAATTCTAGTGCGTATTGTTATTTATTAAGTGGTCACCCATCTAATTATTGAACAAGATAATCACTGCTTAACTTCGATGATCTAGCCGGAACCAACATTTTCAACGTAACTTGGCCATAAATCAATTCCAATGTATTTTATTGGGCAATTGGATTAAAAAAAAAAATCAAAATTATGTCTCTCCCCTCCTCTCTCTCTCTCACACACACACACTCACTCTCTCTGTCTCTCTGTCTCTGTCTCTCTCAGTAAATAACAATACGCACTTGAATTATGCGTTGGGGTGAGGATTGTCAGTCTGTATGTACGTATGTATGTATGGGTGAGAGACAGAGAGATTTCGTGATCTAGCGGGAACCGGCGCTTTCAGTGTGTTATGGTCGTAAGCCAATTCCAGTGAATTTTGAACAAAAAGGGGAAGTCCATCCTGCTGCAAGACCTTCGAAATCAACTGCCTCCCACCCCGTACATCA
This sequence comes from Doryteuthis pealeii, assembly GCA_023376005.1. Taxonomy (NCBI): domain Eukaryota; kingdom Metazoa; phylum Mollusca; class Cephalopoda; order Myopsida; family Loliginidae; genus Doryteuthis; species Doryteuthis pealeii. Next base: position 27,421,835 of record CM042178.1, on the reverse strand, counting down.
AGCGCAAGATAAACGCATATGTGAGCAGCTTGGCCGAGACACTTATGGACCTATGGGAAGCCCTTCTTTCAACCGTCAAAAAACAAAAAAACAAAAAAACAAAAAACAAAAACAAAACGATTTGGATCACACACGTTCCGAACACACCGTTGAGAAAACCATTCTACAAGGTATTGCGGGTGACAATGCAAAGGGTGCAAGTCTCTCTCGCCACCCGTAATTATCGGTCATCGCCACTGGCAGGTCTCCTGCACAGCATCCAGAATCTGCACAGAGCTGATAGATGTAGGTTTTTGTTGGTCAGTCTACATTGGTGTGTCTATGTGTAGGTGTTCACAGGAGAACGTCACTTCTGTGTTCGTCATTGCTTCTTTAGCAGTGTGAACCATGTTTTGTTTGTCTAAAAGCCAGAAAAGCAATAAAGACAGAAAAGCTACAGGTCTCGAAACCCCCACCCCGAAGTATGTAAGGCAAGGGAATTGGGTGACTTCTTTATAGAAGTCTTCTTTTTAGATTTATGCAATAGATAATAATAATAATAATAATAATAATAATAATAATAATAATAATAATAATAATAATAATAATAATCTGTTCTTGAGAACGAAACGCATAAAATTCTCTGGGACTTTGAAATAAAAACGGATCACCTTATCCCAGTAAGAAGACCAGACCTAGTGTTGATAAGCAAAAAAGAAAGAACTTGTCAACTGGTGGATTTTGCAGTGCCAGCAAATCACAGGGTGAAGCTAAAGGAAAATGAAAAAATGGACAAATATCTGGATCTTTCCAGAGAACTGAAAAAGTTATGGAACATGAAAGGGAAAGTGATACCAATTGTAGTTGGTGCACTTGGAACAGCCCCAAAAGGATTAGAAAAGGGTTTGGAAAGTTTGGAAATCAGAGGAAGGATTGAAACCATTCAGAACACTGCACTGCTGCAATCTGCCAGAATACTCAGAAGAGTCCTGGAGACCTGAGGAGACTTGCTGTCACACAGACTCCAGTGAAAGACGATCAGCTAATGCTGATGTGAAAACTCAAAAGGAGTAAAATAATAATAATAGTAAAACAATTTAACAATAATAACAATAATAATGAAGAAATAGATTTTTAAAAAGAGAAGAAAAAGAAATCATCACTTCCCTTGCGTACTTAAAAAAAACACACACACACAAAAACTTTATTATAGTCTTCCGAGACTGAAATGCCAATAATAAATATAGCGAGACTATTTTCAACTAACGTCATTAGATCTCATAAAAGAAAGAAAAAGGTTTCACTCTAAAAAAAGGCAAGAAACTGGCGATATCCCGCAGAAACTATTACAGATACAGACAACGCAGATGATCTAGTGCTTCTCTCAAATATACCCGCACAATCCGAATCCCCCCTGCATAGCCTGGAGGATTAAATCCTACTTAACGGACATAAATTCCACCATCGTATGTCACCCCACAGAAAGAAAAAAATACTAAAAATCAAGGAATTAGCCGAATTTAATGAAATTTTCAGTGTTGATATATTAATGAATAAACAATATAATGCACTAGTTCTTTTATTTGAAAACTAAGTTTGAACCACGTACTTTTGAGGCGTAACTCAGATTCTCAAACATACGTGGTTCAAAGTTAATTGACCTGAACAAAATGTAAAAGTTTTAAAATAAAATAACTGGTGCATTATATCTTTTATTCATTAATATATCAACACTGAAAATTTCATTAAATTCGGTTAATTCCTTGATTTTTAGTATATTTTTTCTTTTGGCGGGACGACATACAAAGGTGGAATTTATGTCCGTTAAGTAGGATTTAACCGCCTGGAGAATGTAGCAAGAGTTATTGTTACATTTTCCAGGCTATGCAGGCGTGATTCGGATTGTGCTGGTATATTTGAGAGATGCGCTTGATCATCTGCGTTGTCCGTATCTGTAAGCTCATATAAAACTGGATTCATGTGCTTTAGACAAGATGGCGTCATCTCCACACTCGATGGCAAACCTCTGAAATTCGTAGACCTGTTCACATAACTAGGTAGCAATGTCTCATCTACAGAAATGCATGCATAAGAGGTTCACTGAATATGAACCCCGGTTCTTATGAAGTATCAGGTTACTTAAAGGAAAAGTACCCCAACGCGGACTACTTCAGTAGGACGACCACAAACGCGTTAGTTACATTTATACAACATTTATTTTAACAATAAATAGAGGAACAAGGTTCCCCATGCTATACAATGTCACAAGTGTCCAAACATACGTGGAAGTGTAAGAGAGACAGAATAGGTGGAAACCACTTACTGTATGTGGGGTCTGTACCGCATGGCATGCACCATGTGCGTGCTGGAGAGAGGTGACCAGTATGTCCGTACTTGTCCAGTAGCTTCGGCCAAAGAGCGTGATCTTCTTGGGTTCCTGCGTCACGTGACCCCCCCAAAAGAAACTCCCGACGCAGGAGATTACCAAAACCCTGTGACAAGGAAGACTACTCCATTTAGTCCCTTACACATGGACCACCATTGACAGATTATCGATCGTGCGAAAATCTTATCTCTCTGATAAAATAAAGCGAGAATCCTTTCAATCTGTAGCCGTGGAAGTGCAACTGTATGGCTGCACTGTAGCTGCCACTGTTTTTAGGCTGATTCCAGCAGTAAACAAATTTTGCCTTGTCATTGGCATCATGTCCGGTTTTAGGCCTCCCCTTCCCACTCCCTCCTCTTGACCCCCAAATAAAGTACCCTATGACCCTGATCACCCTCCTGGTAAAAAATGGTTACCTTATAAAAAATAGTTCTTGGGTTTTTTAATAACCCCTATTATATGTGTAAGTGCATTTTCTGAGATTGTTTGGAGTGCTTATTTTGCCTTTGTGTTTTATGATGAGTAACTCTCTGCTGTTTGTGCAGTGAAATAAAAAAGGGTTTTAAATAAAAGATAAAGTCTTGGACCGAGTAGGAATTTTTGGTATTGTCTAATCTAAAATAGTGCTGGCAAAAATCTTTCTTTCCGTTGAGATAGTCACTTGAGCAAGTCAAGCTTTTTGAGGCTCCGATTGTGAGCAACTTTGGCGGTAGTTTTGAAACCGCAATTCTTAGAACCACTAAGATATTGGTCCCTTTAATGTGCAAGTCCCTGAGTGCCAGCAAAGGTATTTAAGTCCTCCATTCTCTTCTCTGAAACTGCATTTATTTACATGTTGTTATTTTGTTTTAATTTGTAATTTCTCAAAATGAGAAATATCCTTTTCCCCTGTTAAATTATTGTTTGTGCTTTTTTGTGGCATTTGAGTTCTAAATACCCCAAACCCCCCTTCATATGTGTAATTTGTAATTCATAGTTTATGCTTTAAATGTTTTTATAGTTGGAATTTTCTGTGTAATATTTGTCTATTTTATTGTATTTGTATTTCATTGTATTTTGTGTGATATTGTGACTTATTCGAATTTTCGTTTAATTCACAGTTTTCACGGCATTCACTGTATGAAAAAATAAATAACTATTTTTGAACTACGGTGTTGTCTGTACGTCCTTGAGCGCACGGTGCGAAGCAACTTCTTTGTAAAGACACGGCTAGCCAAATTTGTTGTCAGCAAAATTGTGGGACTGCCATTAACAGTGAAAACTTTGTTTTCTAAACAGAAAGAAGGAACGTTTTCATAACAGTGAAAACTTTGGGCTTTTCTAAAGAAAAGTTAAAGACGTTTTTTCACAGAGAAAAAAACAGAAGAACGTTTTCATAACAGTGAGAACTTTGGTACAAAAAATTAGTAACAAACTTATTTTCCAAAAAAAAACAAAAAAAAAAAAACATTTTCACACAGTGGAAACTTTAAAATTTAAAAATTAAAGACGTTTTTCCACGGAGAAAAAACAAGACTTTTTCACATAAAAGTGAAAGCTTTGGTACAGCGGAGACTTTGCTTTTCCAAAACCAAGAAACAAAGTCAAAAACTTTGAGTACGACGAAAGTCGAAATTTTTTGAGAACATTTGACATCAAAAAAGCAAAAAACCTGAAAAGCCGTAAAAAATTTAAGTCTATGAAACGGACGTAAAAAAGAAAAGAAAGAAAGAAAGAAAGAAAGAAGTCATCTTCTTGCTAAAGAAAATAAAAGGCGAAAGGTATTAGCCCACCTCCAACATTGTGTGCGACTGCTAGAAGGGAGGGGAAGGTGAACGGATTGAAGATTTCCCTTTCTCACACTCAGTGTCAGGCGGAGAGACGGTCACCCAGTTCAAAAGAATTAGGAGACACCCCTCCCACTGTCCCGTTAAAGTTGTGCCGGCAAGGTTATGGAGATTCCGCAAAGTAAGCGAACTCCTCCATCAGAAGACAAAAAAAAAAACGAGCGTCTGCGACGAAGATATCGCTTATATGGAAACAAACTTGGAAAAAACTCCTTTGGTAGCCCGGTCGAATGAAACCGACCAGCGAGGCCGGCGGAGGTCGGACAGGGAAAGAAAGCTAACCCTGAAGGCCAGAGAACATGAGATGATGAGATATGAGAGGAATACATATAGAAAGCGGAGCGCGTTACAACTGCTGATGCGACAAATTTCAAAAAGGGACTTGAAGACACAGCCAGTCACTGAACTCCAAAAAATGCAATGTCTAGAGAAGGGAAGTGCAGCGATGGTCTCCACATTCAACTGCCTTCAGGATCTGGCAGGCGAGGACTTGGAAACAAGCATAATAGAGGAGGTGAAACAGACCAGCGAAAGAAAAAGGGAGTTGGTTTGCAAGGTCCGTCAAGCCATCAACCGAGTAGAATTCGACACAAAAGAGTCCGAAATTTATGTGACACCTGACTCTGTGTCTGAAATTTCCTCCCTTCCCTCATCTGCATCTAGTCCATCCACCTCTAGGCCCTCGTCAAGGAAAAGTGAAGCGACGCAGGACCAAACAAATCTACAAATGTTTGTGAAACACAAGGAAGGGAGCTTGTCCTCAGAGCAGAAGTGGAAAAATTCAGAGAATTGGGCAAGGATGGCTAGGCAGGAACTGGACACATACAACAGGTCGGGAGCAGTAAACCAGTTGAACGCCAGTAGGCACCAGGGTCTAAGAGGTACATCCCCAGGACCGTCAATATCAGGAGTCTCCAAAACATCCAGAGTGGAGATAGAGAGGCCTCTATCACTAGCAAAAAGGGATGGCTTCCGCAGTGGCCTGGAAAGGGACGATTTGGCGGAACTTATACGAGCCTATACCACGTCAATGTCTTTAAATAGACTTCCTGCCCCTGAGCCTGACGTTTTCTATGGGGACCCACTGGAATACCCGGATTGGATTGCCTCCTTCACCGCCCTGATAGGATCCAAAGATATATCTCCCCAGGAGAAAATCCACTACCTCAAGCGATACCTCGGTGGACCAGCTCGAGAAGCTGTCAGGGGGTATTTCCTGCTAAAATCAGAAACTGCATATAATAGAGTAAGGGAAGTTCTGGCAGAACGGTATGGATGTCCATTCAGGATAGCGGAGGCCTTCCGAACAAAATTGGACTCCTGGCAGAAGATCCAAAACAAGGACTGTAAGGGACTGCGAAAACTTGCAGATTTCGCACTGCAGTGCAAAGTGGCGATGGAGGATAACGCAGACTTATCCATCCTGAATGACAGTCGCGAGATTAGGAAAGTCCTGGTGAAGCTACCAGAGTGGATCACAAATCGCTGGGGGCGCATAGCAGCAAAGGCTAGAACCAGCCGCGGAAGGTACCCCCCTTTTTCTGAATTTGCGGATTTTCTGGCTGAAGAGGCGAACATTGCGTGCGACCCAAACATATCACTGGCTGCCTATCAGTGTGTCCCAGAAGTTGATGCGAGAATGCAGAAGAGGAAGTTTGGTGCAAATGTTTTTCTGGCCGGCACCCAGGCTGATGGTAAACTATGCAAATTCTGCCAGCGAAAAGGCCACACCCTACATGAATGCTGGACGTTTTCAAGCAAGAGTGGCGAAGAGAAAAGGATATTCATCAAGGAGAATGGGCTGTGCTTTGGATGCTTGGAAAAGGGGCATATGGCTAAGCAGTGCCCTAAGAGAAGTGTTTGTCAGCACTGTAAACAACGACACCCTACTTGTCTTCACCGGAAAAGTGACGAGAAACCAAGCATGTTGCCAGAGTCTACGCAGGACCCAAACCCAAAGGAACCACAACAGAAGGAAGAAGATTATAAAGAAGCATGCTGTCGAGGAGTATTAAATACCAAGACAGATACTCAACGCAGCTCCTCCATGATTGTACTTGTATGGTTGTCTTCGGAGTCTGAACCACAGAGGGAACATCTGACATATGCTATGCTCGATATCATGTCAGACTCCACGTTTGTCTTGACGGACACCTTGGAGATGCTCTACAGGTCACGAGAAGACATTTTTAGAGAATCCCAGCCCATCAACCTGAGGTTGACAACCATGACGGAAAGGGACAAAAGGATCAGCAGCCGAAGACTGAACACATTAATGGTGCGTGGATACGACTCGCAGGAGAGAATACCACTCAGGAATGTCTTCTCTAGAGAGTTTATTCCAGTGGAACGGTCCCATATTCCGACCACCGAAACTGCCAAAAAGTGGCCCCACTTAAAAGACATCGTACACCTGGTGCATCCCCTTATGAACTGCGAAGTTGGGTTACTGATTGGGTATGATTGTCCCCGTGCTCTGGCTCCAATAAATTGTGTTATTGGAAAGGATAGCGAGCCTTTCGGAGTGGAGACAGACCTAGGATGGAGCATCGTCGGGAAAGCTGAACTGCGAGAGGACTCTGGCGATGCTATAGGGTTAACCTATAGGGTGGTAACATGTGAAGTTCCCCCAAACCTGCAACCAATGGTGAATCGGAGGAAAAGCGTCAACCCGATTATCCCAACAAAGGTAAGCTTTACCTTTCTGTCCACTACCCATGAAGAGAATCTGAGGCCCGTTGATGTAGCAAACCTACTCGAAGCTGACTTCATAGAGAGGGAAAGGGAAAAGTCACTGTCACAGGAAGATCTCCGTTTTATGAGAACGGTGGAGGAAGGCATACACCAACAAGAAGATGGATACTTCACCCTGCCATTACCCTTCAAAGAAAAAAGGCCAAAGCTGCCCAACAACAGGAGATCCGCAGATCTCCGCCTGATGCACCTAAAACGCAGATTCATGAGAGACAACAAGCATTGCCAAGATTATAAAATCTTTATGGTTGACATAATAGAAAAGGGCGAAGCAGAGGAAGTACCGACATCAAACGACGATGGAAATACGGTATGGTACATCCCTCATCATGGGTGTACAACCCAAATAAACCAGGGAAGATCAGATTTGTCTTTGACTGTGCAGCCAAATTCCAGGGCACAAGCCTAAATGACCATCTGCTGCAAGGCCCTGACCAGTTGAATACTCTGGTAGGAGTTCTTTGTCGTTTCCGCCTGGAACACACCGCCATCATATGTGACATTGAAAGGATGTACCACCGCTTTCGTGTTAACCAGGATGATCGGGATTATCTACGCTTCTTGTGGTGGCCAGGAGGAGATTTAAATGCAAAACCCAAGGAATACAGGATGAAGGTGCATATTTCCGGGCTGTGCGATCTTTGCCCTAAAATTTATTGCCAGGAAGTATGCGTGCCTAGGATCGGAAGCCTCACGGTTCATTGCAAACGACTTCTACATGGACGATGGATTGACAAGTGTGGCAGACACGGCATCAGCAATAGAGCTTATTCACAAGGCTCGTGCTATATGTGCAAAGGGAAACTTGCGACTCCACAAATTCGCCTCAAATGACAGGAAAGTCATGGAAACTATTCCAAAATTGGAGAGAGCAAAGGACCTGGTGGACCTGGACTTGTCACTGGAAACCCTCCCTGTCGAGAGGGCACTGGGCATAAAGTGGTGCATCGAAACGGATCAATTCCATTTTCAGGTGGCGGAACGCAACCAACCAACCACCAGGAGAGGCATATTATCAACAATTGCCTCGGTGTTTGATCCACTGGGGATGATCGCACCCTTTATCCTAAAAGGAAAGCAAATCCTGCAAGAAGTCTGCAAAATAGGCTGCAGCTGGGACGAACCCCTACCCGAGGAACTCGTGACTCGATGGGACAAATGGAAATCTCAGCTGCCCAGACTTGCACTAAAAGTACCAAGATGCTATAAACCGAAAGATTTCGGAGAGGCAAGCGAGATGCAGTTGCACCACTTCTCTGATGCAAGTACCATGGGTTACGGCCAATGCGCTTACCTAAAACAAATAAACAGGAAAGGCCAGGTGCATTGTGCTCTCGTAATGGGAAAATCGCGAGTTGTTCCGATACGCCCTATCACCATTCCACGACTGGTGTTACAAGCAGCAGTGACATCAGCAAAGATGAGCAACTTAGTAAACCGAGAATTAGGATCGGAAAACATAACCAATTATTTTTGGACGGACTCACAAATTGTTCTGGCTTACTTGAAGAATGATGCCAAGCGATTTCATACCTACGTTGCAAATAGGGTGCAACAAATAAAGGAATCCACTAATATGCAGCATTGGTTTTATGTGCCCACCAAAGACAATCCGGCAGATAACGCATCTAGGGGACTAGATGCTGATGACCTAGAGACATCAAGCTGGTTCCGTGGACCACCCTTCTTGTGGGAAGTAAAACCTGTCACAAGAGACCCGACATGTGAGATCCCGGCAAATGACCCTGAGGTTAGGATGGCTAAGGCCCTGTCCACAACATCAAAGACCGAAAGTCCCAGCATGGCATTTTGGGAACAGTTCTCGGAATGGAAGAGAGCCGTCCAAGTGGTCTCCCTCGTTCTGCAGTATCTTCGCAGAAAAAGGGGACACGAAAGGGAATCTCCTGGAGCAGCTAAGGAACGGGCCGAAAGAAAGCTGATAAGATTAGCCCAGAAAAATGCTTTCCTAGAAGAATTAACCACCCTCCGCAAAGGGAGTGGCCAGGCCAAGTGCAAACCACTAAGAAAGGAAAGCAAGCTGTATGAGCTGGACCCTTTCATTGACGAGGAGGAAGTGCTCAGGGTTGGTGGAAGATTAACGAAATCCACCTATCCCAAAAACATAAAGCATCCAGTAATCCTTCCCCAGAAGGGTCATGTGACTAAGCTTATAATCAAGGAATGCCATGAAAAAATAGCACACCAAGGCCGAGGTATGACCATGCACTGCCTCCGAACCAGCGGTTTTTGGATCATAGGATGTAAAACTGCAGTATCATCACTCCTGTTCGGATGCATTACATGTAGGCGCCTGCGTGGGGCAACCCAGATACAAAGGATGGCCGACCTGCCAAGAGACAGAGCACAAGAATCACCCCCATTCTCGCACTGTGGAATGGACTGTTTTGGCCCCTTCCCAGTTAAGGAGGGCAGGAAAATGCACAAGCGCTATGGCGTGATATTCACCTGTATGGCACTGCGGGCAGTCCACCTGGAAGTGGTTGAGGATATGACGACAGATGCCTTCATAAACTGCCTACGTTGTTTCATATCTATTCGTGGACAGGTTCGAACCATCCGATGTGACCACGGGTCAAACTTTGTGGGTGCTAAAAATGAATTAGACTTGGAGCTGAGCAGGTTAAAGGTAGGCACATTAAAGGCCTTCTTGCTTCAAAATAACTGCGAACTCATACTCAATACACCAGCCTCTAGTCACATGGGTGGAGTATGGGAGAGGCAGATCAGAACGGTTAAGAGAGTGCTCGAAGGTTTATTGGCAAAACTGGGAAATAGGTTGAGCACATCATCACTGCGAACCTTGTTCTATGAGACAATGGCCATTGTCAACAGCCGCCCATTGACAGTTGATAGTTACAGCAATGTAAATGACCTAATTCCCCTCTCGCCAAACCAGTTGCTGACCATGAAGATCGGAAGCATCCCGCCGCCACCTGGATACTTTGTAAATGAAGATGCCTATTCTAAGAAGAGGTGGAGACAGGTTCAATACCTGTCTAATGAATTCTGGAAACGATGGAGAGATGAGTATCTCCAGACTCTCCAAGCACGAAAAAAGTGGACGCAAAATATGAGCAACCTCGAAGAAGGAGACATCGTAATCATTAAGGAGAACGACACTCCCCGTGGTCAATGGAAGCTTGCTAGAATTACAAACATCACCAAAGCGTCTGATGGATGCGTACGAAAGGTACGCGTTCTAGTGGGAGACAGAAATCGGGATAAAAAGGGAAAGCGCATAGGGACACCTGTATACCTTGACAGGCCCATACACAAACTCGTATTGCTTTTCCGCCCTGACAACAATTGAACACTCAGCTCTACCTCCCGATACATACACACACACATTACATCTCATCACTCACCAGAGGTTCACCAACCTCTTAAGCAGTTCCCAACAAGTTACCCCAATTTGAGTAAAAGGTTTTAAAGACATTAGCAAAAAAAAAGAATTTTTTTTTATGGACTTTTACAACCCCTTCAGTTTGTTGTACCTCCCCCAGAGACTTTTGACAAAAAGGACTGAGAACAAAAATGACTTTATTGTAAAATCACAATGGTGATTTTGGGGGGGAGTGTAGCTGCCACTGTTTTTAGGCTGATTCCAGCAGTAAACAAATTTTGCCTTGTCATTGGCATCATGTCCGGTTTTAGGCCTCCCCTTCCCACTCCCTCCTCTTGACCCCCAAATAAAGTACCCTATGACCCTGATCACCCTCCTGGTAAAAAATGGTTACCTTATAAAAAATAGTTCTTGGGTTTTTTAATAACCCCTATTATATGTGTAAGTGCATTTTCTGAGATTGTTTGGAGTGCTTATTTTGCCTTTGTGTTTTATGATGAGTAACTCTCTGCTGTTTGTGCAGTGAAATAAAAAAGGGTTTTAAATAAAAGATAAAGTCTTGGACCGAGTAGGAATTTTTGGTATTGTCTAGTCTAAAATAGTGCTGGCAAAAATCTTTCTTTCCGTTGAGATGGTCATTTGAGCAAGTCAAGCTTTTTGAGGCTCCGATTGTGAGCAACTTTGGCGGTAGTTTTGAAACCGCAATTCTTAGAACCACTAAGATATTGGTCCCTTTAATGTGCAAGTCCCTGAGTGCCAGCAAAGGTATTTAAGTCCTCCATTCTCTTCTCTGAAACTGCATTTATTTACATGTTGTTATTTTGTTTTAATTTGTAATTTCTCAAAATGAGAAATATCCTTTTCCCCTGTTAAATTATTGTTTGTGCTTTTTTGTGGCATTTGAGTTCTAAATACCCCAAACCCCCCTTCATATGTGTAATTTTTAATTCATAGTTTATGCTTTAAATGTTTTTATAGTTGGAATTTTCTGTGTAATATTTGTCTATTTTATTGTATTTGTATTTCATTGTATTTTGTGTGATATTGTGACTTATTCGAATTTTCGTTTAATTCACAGTTTTCACGGCATTCACTGTATGAAAAAATAAATAACTATTTTTGAACTACGGTGTTGTCTGTACGTCCTTGAGCGCACGGTGCGAAGCAACTTCTTTGTAAAGACACGGAAAGCCAAATTTGTTGTCAGCAAAATTGTGGGACTGCCATTAACATGCACCACTAGGAACGCTTGGAGAACAAGTTAGACGTGTACTACTCAAGGATGTTCCGTGCTGTCTTGAACAAATCCTGGAAGCAGAAACCCCACAAAAGAGCGGCTGTACGGCCACTTGCCTCCCATCACACAAACTATCCAATTAAAACGAACACGACACGTTAGACACTGCCGGAGAAGCAAGAACGAGCTCATATGTGACGTTCTCCTATGGGCACGTACAGATTGACACACGAGTGTGTGTCGGCAAGCAAAAACCTATTTCGACGAGCCCTGCGCGGATACTGGATACTGTGCAGAGGAACTTCTAAGAGCGACGATCGATAGGGACGGGTGGTGAGGAAGAGTGATGGAGATCCATGCAGTCGGCGCTACATGATGATGATGATGATGATGATCCGGTTTAGCTCAGTCGGTATTCGACTAGGAACGACTAAGAACGTCAAGGTTTCTGGTTCGACACCTGTCCTCGCCAACTCAGCGCATGAGTAGCACAGGGATCTGTTCGGTAAAGTAAGGAGCTGATGGTAGTTGTGGCGCTCCACCTCAGATGCCAAAAAACAATCTCCTTGGTCTAGCGCTAGTGAAAAGTGGATAGACTACCTTGCTGTTTGGCTGATACCGACTTTAGGCCACCCCGACGACTTTATATATATATATATATATATATATATATATATATATATATATATATACGTAGGCACACACATACACCCCCCAAAAAAAAAGTATAAATTTAAGTAGAAAAACATAGAATGTCTTCAGAACAAAAAAACAAATTACAAACACACACACACCTGATATATCAAATGAACATCTGATGAACTTTATCAAGACAACCCAAATAAAAAAGTTATAAAAAAAGTTATAAAAATTCAGCTAATGACTTTATTAGTAAACCACCCAAAAAACCAAAACACCTGTTTAAAAGACTAATGTTAAAAATGAAATTCCATTCCACTCCCACAAAAACAGGAAGAGGAGGTGAAATACTCATCTGTATGTATATATATACACATGCATGTAAAAATTTATTTTCATATTATCAATCAAAGCCTGAAGAAGATACCAGATCTGAAACACGTGTTGCATATGTAAAACAAAAAGAATTAAAAAAAATTTCTGAGAACAAAATACATTTTGCGGACCTTCTTTTTTTTATAAAATATTGAATTTTCTCCCGTTGGAACCAAACAACATTTTACATATATATATATATATATATATATATTATATATATATATATATATATCAGTCATCCACAGACACGTGTTTCGAAGTTTACTTCTCATCAGTGCTGTTCGACTTTTTTAACAGCTACCTCTAACCGGGAACGAAACCCGACAGAATTTTCGTCTGCCAAGTTCCTTTCCCTTACGACCGTCAGCGACTGTCAGTTCGGGGTGAACAATTAATTGATATATACTTACATGATATATGTTTTTACAATCACCAGAGAACTCAAGTCTGTAAACAGCAGGCGAGTAAATGCTTACGCTAAACGGTGAAACTAATGTCTCCCCTACAGTGCTCTACCATGACAATTGGGAGTATATATATATATATATATATATATATATATATATATGAACAAAAAGTAATAAGACAAACAGGAATATTTCTTTTGTGTTATTTATTTTTCTCAACTAGTTTCGACCTTAGGTCATCGTCAGGAGAAAATTTCTTGTTTGAAGAAATTATTTTTATAGAGTTTTTAAAAAAAAAAAAAATTTTTTTTAGGTGTTTGACATGCCATTATAATTCGGGCAGAGAAGTGTGATAGAAGTGGCGAGTCCATCATTTTTTACGTAAAAAAACTTCTTTCAGGCTGCATGAATAAATCTCTTTTTTAAAAATATATGTACCACCAAAATAGGTCACGTGATCAGTTGAGGCCATATTGAAGGAAGAAACATAAATATTTTCTAACTTAAAAAAAAAGCAAATCTCGCAAAAAAGAAATAACGAACATAAAGAGTTGTTAGAAAGAAAAACAGTTAATTCAAAGATCAAATTATTCAATTCGGGAAAAATTACTCACCGTTATCTTGAAAAATAAGTAAAACAATCCGTTTTTGTTTTTTTTTTTTACAACAGGGTCCGATCTTTATTGATATTTTTTTTTTTAGCTGAATTTTGTATTCATGGTTCTTTTACTAAAAACGCTCGCATTGAAACTTATAAAAATCTTCTGATATAATTATTCAGACTCTTATCTTTCATAAAATAAAATAGCGTAGGATGGGGTGTAGACATAGGAAAAAATATTTCATCAAAAGGTAAGTGATTATGGGCATTTTCGTGAAAATCGGGCCAATAATAAATTCGTCATGTTTTATTTGAATGATTGTTAGGTACCTCCAAAATAGGTCATGTAATCAGTCTACTCCATATTGAAGGAAGATACGTAAATATATTTGAACTTTTTTTTTCAATCTCGCAAAAAAGAAATAACGAACCTAAAGAGTTGTTACAAAGAAAAACTGCTAATTCAAAGATCAAATTATCCGGTTGGGGAAAAATTACTCATCATTATCGTGAAAAATAAATAAAACAGTCCGTTTATTTGCCAACACGGTCAGTTTCTTTATTGATATATTTTTTAGCAGAAGTCTGTATTCATGGTTCTTTTACTAAAAAGCTTTATCGTTTTTTGCCGGTTCATTTTTTCATAAAATAAAATAGGGGGTAGTAAATCTCGTAAAAAATATTTCCCCTAATATATTTTAGAAAAATACTATTTCAGACACCTTTTATTCTAAAGGTAAGTAATTATGGAAATTTTCGTGAAAATCCGACCGTTAATTTATTTTTCATAGAATTTTAAAAAAGCCTCTAGTCATAACTTGTTTTTGGCTACGTTAAATTTCAATTGATTTAACGGTGCAAAAATGTAAACATTGTTTTTCGTTCATAATTTTCATTATTTGCGTAAGCTGAAAATTTGTTAAAAAAATCATCAGGAGTTTGTTTGATGTTCCTTCTTTAGATTGGACAAAAAAATTTCAAGATAATATTAAGATTTATACAAGTTTTGTTGTGTTAAATATAGGGGGGGGGGATAAATTTCACAGAGAAAATTGGTGGTACTAGTATACAGATATGCTCATCTGGGATACTTAGCCCCGTCTTAGCTTGGTCGATCTCTGGGCTTGTCATGGGCTGGTGGTTGGATTTCTTAATCAATGCTGGTGGATGTTATCTTAGCTGGATCTTCTGTACTTTATACTGTAACGTCTTGTGTTGCTGTTTGTTTTTTTTTAGTTAACGAACACAATACTTTTTGTTTTGTTTAGAGCTCTTTATTTTTTTCTAAGATCCAGATCAAATCAAACACGCTTCAACAGACAGAGCGCCGTTAACGTCTATAGTCTTCAACGCCCAGACGAAATCTGACTTTCCTAGCACCTATCCCACGGCTCGTGCAGGCGAACCGGAAGAGGAGGTTAACGCAGGATTAAAAAGTGTAAATCATCTTTCCCGTATTTTTCACTTACCGTGCATAAGCAATAGGCTACCTACCAATTATGTAACACTACGACGGATACGGAGGGCTCTATAACATCTATCTTGGATATATATATATATATATCTTGATATATATATATATATATATATATATATATATATATATATATATATATCTTGGATAGAGCAAGTTTCTTCCTTAGTGCACATGATGTACATTGAATTTAGAATCCGATTGATTGATTTTAATGGCATGTCAAACACTTTTGGGTTATTTTATGCCTAGAGGGTAGAGAATTGCGTTCATAGTTAAATTTTCTTTTGCACCTAATAGTTTTTTTTTCTTTTACACGATTCTCTGAAATGTGCTTAATTTTTATACTGGTCATTTAAAAAAAAAAATTAAAAATTTAGTGAAACATCACTAATTAGGACTTAGCCTATTCTAGTTGTGGCCACCCCAAGCGGATTTAACAGGGATCAACTTCAGTGTGATTCTCCACGTCCCAAACAAACAAACAAAAAAAAAACTCCCAGCCAAAATCTGACTTTCTTAGCAACTTTCACATGGATCGCGCTGGCGAACCGGAAGGGGAGGTTAATACAGGATTGAAAAGTGTCAGTCATCTTTACTGTGTTTTTCCACTTAACAGTTTTTAATCTAATCTACACTTACCTTGCATAATCAATAGGATACCTATCAAATATATAACACTACGATGGATACGGAGTGCTCTATAACTCTTAGATAGAGCAAGTTTTCAGGAAAAAAATCCCCAAACCCCAAACAAACTAGAGAATGTCGAAGGAATTTTTGTGACATTATACAACATGACACCAACGTTTTAATCAAAGCCAGCAACAGCATCAAGAATATTCAGGAGCTGGGATCAACTTCAGTCTGACACCCCTCTCCCAAACAAAACAAAAAACGCCCTGCCAAAATCTGACTTTCTTAGCAAATTTCTCATGGATCGCGCTGGTTAACCGGAAAAAGAGGTTTACACAGGATTAAAAAAGTGTCATTCATCTTTCCTGTGTTTTCCCACTAAACAGTTAGTTTTTAATCTAAGCTACACTTACCTTCCATAATCAATAGGCTACCTATCAAATATGTAGCACTACGATGAATACGGAGTGCTCTATGACACTCTTGGATAGAGCAAGTTTTCAGGAAGGAAAAAAAAACAAAAAAAAAAACAAAACAAACCAGAGGACGTCGAAGGAATTTTCGTGACATTATACAACATGACACCAAAGTACAAATATTATCACATACGGCCATCATTGAGTCGACACCCGTTATAGAACACCCCTTGTTAAATACGTATATGTCATACGGTTATGTTCTGAAAACGTTCACATATTTGAGACATGATATTTTCTTTACTTCCTAAATTCCCTTCAAAATGCGAAGTTTTCTTCCCTTCCTTAACGATCATTCGCAGAAGTTTCCAATTTGTTTGGTCATTTTTTGTCATTCTGCTTTAGAGGTAAGAAAATCAGAAACGTAATAGACTTTTTGGGCGATGAGAATTTTACTCACCCCCATCTAATAATGAAAAAAAACAAAAAAAAAACAAAAAAACAAACAAGGTAATTACTTCATTTAAAGCTTTATTCAGATATAACATAACTGTGTATAACAATTTAGAGTACAAATCGATCCTTATTCATTTTTATAGTAAAAAAGATTTCCAAAGTATTTTTATAGTAAAAATCATTGTCCAATGCATTTTCATAGTAAAAATCATTGTCCAATGCATTTTCATAATAAAATCATAATATTCATTCATTTCCAATGCATTTTCATAATAAAATCATTGTCCAATGCATTTTCATAGTAAAAATCATTGTCCAATGCATTTTCATAATAAAAATCATTGTCCAATGCATTTTCATAGTAAAAATTGTCCAATGCATTTTCAAGTAAAAATCATTGTCCAATGCATTTTCATAATAAAAATCATTGTCCAATGCATTTTCATAATAAAAACATTGTCCAATGCATTTTCATAGTAAAAATCATTGTCCAATGCATTTTCATAGTAAAATATTGTCCAATGCATTTTCATAGTCCCATGCATTTTCATAATAAAAATCATTGTCCAATGCATTTTCATAGTAAAAATCATTATCCAATGCATTTTCATAAACAAATCATTGTCCAATGCATTTTCATAATAAAATCATTGTCCAATGCATTTTCATAGTAAAATCATTATCCAATGCATTTTCATAATAAAAATCATTGTCCAATGCATTTTTATAATAAAAATCATTGTCAATGCATTTTCATAGTAAAAATCATTATCCAATGCATTTTCATAATAAAAATCATTATCCAATGCATTTTCATAATAAAAATCATTGTCAAATGCATTTTTATAGTAAAATCATTGTCCAATGCATTTATATTGTAAAAATCATTGGACGATGCATTTTCATTGTAAAAATCATTTCTTCGCAATAAGGGTGGTCGGACTCAAGTCACAGTATTACGTTCACTTTCGAACTAATATCCTTGGGAAAAGTATGAACTTCCTCGTCCCACGCCAGCTATGAGTTAGATAATACCACAGTTATTTTTCTACAGGTACGTCTTTGGCATTAAATAACCCATGAAAGTTAATAGGCCGTTAAACAAAAGATGGTGAAACCCATACTTAAATGTGAGCCAGTTAACACCGAAATTCTTTGCGTATTTTAAAATGGCTGATCCAGGGGGAGACAATTAGGGTTGACTTTACCGTATTCTCCTTCCGTTCAGTTTTTAGTCATAATATAGACATGATATTAGATGAAGACTTTTTTTCCGAAATTAAACAGCTGAAACTGAAAAACTTTTGAAACGAAGTGTAAAAAAAACACGAACAAGGTAATTGTTTCATATTAAGCTTTATTCAAATATGACTTAACCGTGGTTCAGTTCTGGTGAAGATTCTTTTAGTATTTATAAATGACTTTTTTAGGGGGAGATAATCCATTTTTATTGTAAAAATCATTGTCCAATGCATTTTCATAGTAAAAATCAATGTCCAATGCATTTTCATAGTAAAAATCATTACCCAATGCATTTTTATAGTAAAAATCATTGTACAATGCATTTTCATAATAAAAATCATTGTCCAATGCATTTTCATAATAAAAATTATTGTCCAATGCATTTTCATAGTAAAAATCATTGTCCAATGCATTTTCATAATAAAAATCATTGTCCAATGTATTTTCATAGTACAAATCATTGTCCAATGCATTTTCATAGTAAAAATCATTGTCCAATGCATTTTTATAGTAAAAATCTTTGTCCAATGCATTTTTATAGTAAAAATCATTGTCCAATGCATTTTCATAGTAAAAATCCTTGTCCAATGCATTTTCATAGTAAAAATCTACGTTTCCTCTATCCCCAATATTGAGCCTCCCCTGTTGGCCGGGGCTTTAGTATACGCCGACTGCACCTCTCCAGAGAGGTAAGACACCCTCCCCCATGGGGCCACATGTTAGCGGTGGGTGGTGACCCGTGATGCTTAATGATGGAATTCTGATAGATGAGTAGTCCCTGACATACAACACTCTACCTATTTTATCATATGGGCACCAGAAGGCTGTGACTGAGGGTCTTCATCTCCTGGGAAGGTCGTTAAACTCTATCTGATGTTGAGGTTCCAGTTCTGGAGGTTTGGGGAATGTGGAACCCCCCTTTATCACCATTGCTCCTTGGTCCACTCTGACCCAGAATTGTAGTATCCATTAGTATCCATTAGGAATTAATTTATTTCAAAACTTTGCAGCGAAGATGAGGTTCAACGCTTCCTCAACGACATAGCGGCGAGCTGGTATGACATGGACATGCAAAAACTGTCAGGGTGTCTATAAAAAAGCCTCGGCCGAAATTTTACGAAGATTACGTTGAAAAATAGATACATGTCGAAACTATCGTATCGGAACCACAAAGTCCCGGGTTTGATACCGGTCTTTGCTCACTTGGATATGTGCAGTAAAGTGGGGAGCTGATGGTAGGTGTGGTGCTAGTGGTGGTCTAACTGCAGCAACTTGGTGGTCTAACCACTGTAACTTGGTGGTCTAACCACTGTAACTTGGTAGTATAAACAACAAACTTGGTGGTCTAACAACTGTAACTTGGTGACATAACCAACAAACTTAATGGTCTAACCACTGTAACTTGGTGGTCTAACCACTGTTACTTGGTAGTATAATTCCGTATTAAAACGAAGAATATATCATCAATCTATCTTGCGAAAAACAGGCAGCCATTCTTAATTTCAGAGTAGATGTACGTATTTTCGAACTTATCCATGTAGATACTCGCGTATGAGGGTGCTGCAACAGTGCCTATGGCGTCTCTTTTTGTTTGTATGAAGTATCGACCGTGGAAATTAAAGTTGTTTAGTGTTAAAATGTGTTACATTAGTGTTGTTATTCGTTCTGTGGGAGTTTTGTTGTTCTGGTTTTGTTGTTGAGGTATTTGTCAAAGGCTGAAAGTCCCTGGTTGTGCTTGATGTTAGTGTCTAGGGATCTGACATCCATTGTAACCAGAATCGTTTCCTGTGATATTGTTTTAATTCTACTGGTTTTGTTTAGGAAGTTCAACTATTTATCTGTAGTTTAATTTCTTAGCAAGTGTTGTATGTAGTGATTGAGGAAATTACTAGTCTTTCATGATTGCTGTTTTTTAAAAGGATCCTACCCAAAACTAAGGAACACCAAGGAACAACCAGAGGATCATACCCAACACTAAGGGATACCAAGGAACAATCAAAGATCATACCAACGCTAAGGGACACCAAGGAACAACAAAGGATTCTACCCTAAGGGACACAAGGAACAACCAAGGATTCTACCCAATACTAAAGGACACCAAGGAACAACCAAAGGATTCTATCCAACACTAAGGGATACCAAGGAACAACCAAAGGATTATACCCAACACTAAGGGACACCAAGGAACAACCAAAGGTTTCTTCACTAAACATCAGCCTCTATTAACACAAGGGATCTTCACTGGAAAGTGATCTCACTTGAAGCCTTAAAATGGCCACAAAAATCGTAACAATCTTTCATCGCATAAATCTTTTTATCCTTATACAGAGATGCCGTCAGCATATTCTACAACCACAACTAACAGAGCGTATAAATTTAATGACACGAAGAACCTTGGCAATAAGCCGCATATAAAATGTACAATAGGTACCACCAATTTGCCCTGTGAAATTTACTCCCATATATTTAACACAATGAAACTTGAATAAAGGTTAATAATAACTTGAAATATTTTTGTCCATTCAAAAGAAGAAACATTAAACAAACTCCTGATGATTTAAAAAAAATTGTTTTAGCTTACGGAAAAAATGAAAATTATGAACAAAAACAATGTTTATATTTTCGTACCGTTAAATCAATTGAAATTTAACGTAGCCAAAAACAAGTTACAACAGGAGGCTTTTAAAAAAAATTCTATAAATATCAATTAATGGTCCGATTGTCACGAAAATTTCCATAATTACTTATCTTTTAATGAAAAAATGTTTGAAATAGGGTTTTACTAAAATATATTAGGAGAAATATTTTTTACGAGGTCTCCACCCCCTATTTTATTTTATGAAATGTGAAAAAATGAACCAACAACGGTTTTTACTTTTTTTTTCTATAAAGATTAGAGTCTGAATAGTTATATCAGAAGATTTTTATAAGTTTCTAATTTTCCGACCGATTTGCAAGTTTAGCTGACTTTATTCCTGTTTTATTGCTGAAAAATTTATTCATTGCATTGGTAAGACCTCATTTGGAATTTACTAATGTGGTTTGGAGTCCAAGACTAATCAAGGACATAAAACTCATTTCGTATGAAGAAAGACTTAGGAATATTGACTTGCCAAGTTTGGTTTATCGACGTACAAGAGGGAATATGATTAAAGTCCATAAATATATCCATGGATCTTAAATTAAAATTTTCCAAACACATAGAAATACAAGTAAATAAAGCAAACAAGATATTAGGATTAATACGAAGGTCATATGAATACATGGATAAAGAAATGCTGAAAAATTTATTCATTACATTGGTAAGACCTCATTTGGAATTTCTAATGTGGTTTGGAGTCCAAGACTAATCAAGGACATAAAACTCATTGAGGAAGTTCAAAGAAAAGCTACTAAGGTAGTGAATGAATTAAAAACCCTTTCGTATGAAGAAAGACTTCAGTGCTATTTACCCATATTCTGGCCCATGTCACATCATCCAGGTAAAGAATCACCCACCCAAGGATTCCAAAAATGCTATCAAAAACATTTTAAAGTCAACCAATTTTAAGTTATTGATGATTTCTGATTTTTTTTCCTAGCAAGATCAATATCCCGATATAGCCCGGCATCTATGATAATTTTTTAAATATTATTATTTCACATATATTGAACATTATTTGTAGCAAAAAAATATGGAATTACCCCGTAGCTACAGGGAAAGGTGTATTCATGCCTTTTCCAAAGACAATAGGTTGAAATGAAGGTAAACTGAAGCCTGAATGTTGTTCCATTCTCCATACGATTAGAAGTTAGGCTTCTTAACCCTACATGTCCCTTAATGCTAGAATCAAATACGCTGCTATCTTGACAAATGGGTTGAATTCCAAATAGCTCATAACTCAATTTTCTCATATTTAAAATCAATTTTCCCCATTGAAATAAAAATGAAATGCCATTAATCCATTCCAGCCACACACACACCAAACACCCTCATTTTTGTTATGTTTTTTTAATAAGTAAAATAGTATTTTATTGTATAAAAACATAATAAAATAGAATGTAACGAATTAAGTCGGCTGGGGCATTAGAATGCACCGACTGCACCTCTGCAGATGAGTAAGACTCCCCCAATGGGGCCACCTGTTGGCCGTGGGTGGCGACCCCTGATGCTTAAGGATAGAACCCAGGTGGATGAGCAGTCCATGACTTGCAATATTCCACTTTGGTTCTTACTTGGACTAGACAGGCCCCTCCGATCAATCGGCTGGTCACGTCAAG
The DNA here is from genome assembly GCA_023376005.1 of Doryteuthis pealeii. Classification (NCBI taxonomy): domain Eukaryota; kingdom Metazoa; phylum Mollusca; class Cephalopoda; order Myopsida; family Loliginidae; genus Doryteuthis; species Doryteuthis pealeii. The sequence goes on along the minus strand of CM042178.1, from coordinate 27,399,780 downwards.
CCATAGCACCTATATGATTGCCCCAGCCCCAAGCCCTTTTTATCATATGGATGCTAGAAGGCGGTGGCTGAGGGTCTTCATGTCCTGGGAATGACGTTAAACTCTATCTGATGGTGAGGTTCCAGTTTTGAAGGTTTGGGGAATGTGGAGCAGCCCTTCATCGCCATTGCTCCCTGGTCCACTCTGACCCGGAGTGGTAGTACCTGTTAGGGTCCCATCTATGGGTTAAATAGAAAACCTGAGTTTATAAACAAAATTGATTATCCATTTAGAATGAATTTATTTCAATACTTTATTGGCATTAAATGACCCACTGAGGTTGATATGCCGTAAAACAAACCAAACGAATTATGTTATAATATGTTTTGATGTTTATCTTTTTTATAAATAATATTTTTCTTTGGTGTAATGAATTTGGAAAGTTAAATGTTTTTAATGAACTTATAAACACAAGCGTACCTGAAGCTCGCTCGTACCTCAAATTTTAGCTCTCAACACAAAGCAAAATCGTAACTCGGAAAACTCGCAAATCAAGGCACTCGTAAGTCAAGGCACAACTGTACTTATTAATTCTAATCAAAATGATACTTGCTAAGATTTTGCGAACCGAAGACAACGAAGTGATGTCCCTTTGAGAGTATCACCGATTATCTCCCTTCCTATTGTTTGTTTTGGTGCCGTTATAATATGTGGCCTACCTTTTTGATTCTGTTGTAGGGACTAGAACTCTCCTGTGCCTTTTAGGGACAGGAAGTAGTAAAGGTAACGTCCCCTGTCAAGTTGAGTGAAGAACCCTCTTTGACGGTTTGGCACCAACCAGTAAGCCTCGTAGAAACGAGCGTCCATCTCAGACTTTGTGGCTGAAAGAACTACCACCCCTCAGTGAGGGAGAATAACTGAAGACTCAACCTGACCCCCCTCAACGAGGGAGATATTCTGAATTGTAAGTACTGCCTAAGTACTTGTTTTATTGACTGTCGTTGAGTTTGTATGTAAATAAAATAGGTTAAAGGTACATGTGCTTTCCCTTTGTCTTTACATTCTGAAAACGTATATTTTATTCTCTTTAGACTGTAGACAGCCTTTCCTACACTGTTATAGTATGTGGCCTACCCAGTTTGAATGTGTCCTACCCCAGTAAGAGTATATTCATAGATATAAGTAGTAGGCAATTTATTTTAAACTAATATTTTTCACATATATTCAATTTCAAGAAATGCAATTCAGTCATAATCTGTATATAGTAATTAAGAATAATTCAAAAAGAATTTATCGATAATTTACATGAATCAGAGATCTATTTAATTATAAAATATTCAAAATTTCTGAGATAGGGTTAGGGTTAGGGGTTAGAGGTTAGGGTTAGGGGTAGTAGTTATTATTATAACATTATAATATGCTTTTTATGGTAGGGCACATATTATAAGAGAGACATGATTTCGATGGCCACAATTCAAAAAGTAGGCCACATACTATAATGGTACCGTTTTTTAAAAAGTTTTTTTTACTAATCTCTTGGTAACACAGGTGAGACCGACACACGATTCTTTAGCGACTAAACAGTGATGATATTAAGGAGAGTGCTTTGTAGGAATTTGCTTGGCACCGGACCCTGCGCTGCGGTTTCAAATCTAATGCTGTCTGTTGAACTAATGTCTTGAGTAGAACATTTACCCAGAAACATTAACTTCTGTAATATGTAACACCTCCAATATGTAACAGTCATTATATATATATATATATATATATATATATATATTTATAAACTTAGAAGGCGCGTGGGCTAGTGGTTAGAGTCGTGGAAAATGGACTCGTCGGTTCGAGTTCAATTCCTAGACGAAGCTGTTGGCATTTCACATTGCGCTAATACCCTTGGGAAAGGTATGAATCCATATATTCTCCTTCCAGTTATGGGTTAAATAGTAGGGCAGACTGGGCTCTTTAACCTTGGGTAGGTAACCAGTCTAGGAGAGGGATAATTCTGAATTCAAAATTCCTGAGGTCAGTCGTTGATTGGGTTATGTGGCATTCCTTGATACACCAATTCTTTCCTATCGACTGTGCCAAAAAGTGTGGAATGGTCCTACACAAGCCTTCACCACTATAAACAAATCACTGTGTTGGTTGTTCACTAGACGAGAGAGTTCATTTAAAAAAAAAATGTTATTATAATATATATATATATATATATATATATATATATATATAGTGTGTGTGTATGACTGGTATATATATGCTCCCAAATTTCATGGTTGAGCACTGTAGGGGAGATATTAGTTGACCTTTCATCGTTTAGCGTAAAAGTAAATGTTCGCCTGTTTACAAACTGGAGTTCTCTGGTGTGTGTAAAAACATACATCCTGTAGGTTTATAAACTAATTGTTCGCCTCTGTCTGACACTTCCCGATTGCCGTGAGAGTAAGGAGGTTCACGGACGAAAATTCTGTCGGGTTTCGCACCCGGCTAGAGGTAGCTGTTAAAAAGTCGAGTCGCACTGATGAGAAGTAAACTTCGAAACACGTGTCTGTGGATGACTGTATATATATATATATATATATATATATATATATATATATATATATATATATATATAAGGAGGATTGGAATAAATGCGATAGAATGTAGTGAAGATATGTGGAACACGGGAACAAAACTCAGACAAGTGTATGTAGGAGATATATTATATATTTCGCTAAGCATTAAACTCAGCATCATCAGTCGTTTATTATATATATGAAAATAAACGACTGATGATGCTTAGCGAAATATATCTTCTACATACACTTGTCTGAGTTTTGTTCCTGTGTTCCACATATCCCTACTACACACACACACACACACACCACAATATATATATATATATATAGTAAGGCTAGCGAAGACATAAGTCAGCTGGGCTTGGTAACTGTCAGTTTCTCGTCTATATGATTTTCAGACTTGGTTTGAAATGTGAGATACTGACACTTACCAAGCGCCGTTGACTATGTCTTCGCAACCCAAACTTAGATATATATAGTCTATCAATAACATTGAGCATTCTTTACTGATAAATATACCGAACTAGATAATCAATATATATATATATATATATATATTATATATATATATGTGTGTGTGTGTTAATAAAACTTACGTATGAATACTGCTTCATCTCTATCTATCTATCTATCTATCTATCTATCGTGTTTTGGATATGACAATAAACTGCATTCATTGATGAGGTTCCGGTCCTGTATCTTCTGGGAAATGTAGGATTAAAGCAATTTAAATTGAAGAAGCGCAGGACCGTGTTCCCAGATGACACAAAAACCCGAGACTTTCAATTATATTTCTGTCTGATGATTGGGATTACCAATCGAATCCTGTCTTATCATCTCCGGTCCGACCAATGAATTATTTAAATTATTTGAATTTTTCGGACTATTGTCCTCATCTGTGGATGTTTCCATATCAAGCCCATGTTGAACACGCGGTAGGTGTAACTGGAGGTCGAACTTTCTTTAGACGTTATTTTTTTTTCGATGCGGGTATCATTGGGGAACGAAAAAGTTTTGGTAAATAGGCCAAACCAAACTTTTCTCGTTCCCCAATGATACTTGCATTGAAATGATTAACCTTCACGCGCTTTTAAGCTGGACTATATTGATAGTGAAAAATTCGGCACAAATGCAGAATAATGCCCAATAGGAATCGAACCCACTAACAATAGTCTGTAAATCTAGCTTGCGAACCATTACACCACGTGAGGTGCTCTGTTATTATAGCATTGAGCATTCTTTCAATGCAAATACTATTTGCTGCCCTTCATTACACCCCCCCATATATATATATATATATATATATATAATATATATATATATTACCCGCCTTGATTTAAAACACCAAAGAATTTACTCTGACGAAGGCCGTTATTCCTTGTATACTAAAAGATTTTCTAGTTTTCTATTATTATTATTATTATTATTTTATTTTGTAATTAAAATAATAATAAATAGAATACATGTATACATGAATAAACTCCTGGCCGAAACACGTGTCAGTAAAATAAATTATTTTTTATACATTCAGTATTTCCTTTCCTTTGTTTATTTTTCCTTTCCACACACACAGACACACACACGCACACACACACACACACACACACACACACACACACATATATATATATATATTATATATATATATATATATATATATATATATATTATATATATAGAGAGAGAGAGAGAGAGAAGAGAAAGACAGACAGAGACAGAGAAAGATAGATACATAGATATGTATAACAGTAGAAAAGAGTTATAGGTCTACCATGGCGGTTTCAATCCTATACATGAGATCGTATAGATCGAAACCGTGGTAGACCCATAACTATTTTCAACTATTACTATTATTATAGGTTTATGTTTTGGATATATTGACCACTCTTGGATAAATAACAAATGCTAAAGCGACAATTGGACACTATATATATATATTTTATATATATATATATATATATATATATATATATATATATATATATATATATTTTTTTTTTGATTAATTCCAACGTTTGACTAACAGCGTTCTGTTTTTACTAACGGTCTTTTTCCCGTCTTATATTTTTGTTGATGACCGACCCACGTGCGGTTGATACATTATAATGCAATAGGGTCCTCATATTAGTTGAGGATGGGCCGAGTGTTGCTTTTTAAACCGTCAAGAGAATTGGGCCCCGAAACGGTTTGCACACTTTCTCTTCTGATGAGCCTATTTCAGTTGTAAACATCGTTTGTTTTTTCATTATATCTTATTCATACTGTCGGATTAATTTCCATTTTATTTTCACACACATATGTATATATATATATATATATATATATATATATATATATATATATATATATATATATATATAAGATAAAAGCATCCAATAGAGAGCTAAGTTGGGGATGATTCTATTTGGGGTCATCTGTATCCTCCGTATATCCCCAATGCACGGCCATGCAGATGCACACCTATAGATTTATACAAGGATTATGTCAAATCCCAGGAGAGCTCAATGTAAGATAATTAATGAATTAAATATATACATAGCAATATTTATAATTTCAATAGGAAAGAAAACTTAACAAACCGTCATTTATGATAGCCAAGTGACGGTTTGTTTTTCTTTCCTATTAAAATTGTGTGCGTATATATATATATATATATATATATATATATATATATATAGCTGTTAAAATCAAGTCACACCGATGAGACGTATACGTCGAAACACTGTATATATGGATGACTAATATGTATATATATATATATATATATATATATATATTAGTCATCCACATATACAGACATTCACAAATGTCACACGTATATATATATATATATATATATATAATATATATATATTATATATATATATACGTGTGGACATTTGTGAATGATTACGAAACTTATGGAGCACTTAGTGAGGAACTAACTCACTAATAACTGATTTACGAGATCGGCTTGCTAAGCATATATGTGCATATGCATCTACAGTGTATCTCGTAATCTAATAAATTTACCAATTCTTATTGAAATCATCTCAAATATTGACAGAATCTGTAGAAACAACTAAAAAATCTAAGCTTAATATTTGATTTTG
>CM042178.1:27356651-27389151 GCA_023376005.1 Doryteuthis pealeii | reverse complement strand
ATTCTTTATTTTATAGATATGATTTATGTGAGTAGTAAGTCCCCCAATCCTACTAGTGTTTTTTTCAGGTACACTAACGTGACCCAACACGAAACATCAATATATAATATATAAAGTAAAGTCGGTATCAGCCAGTCAGCGAGGGAGTCTATCCCCTTTTCACTAGCGCTAGACCAAGGAGATTGTTTTTTAGTCTGAGGTGGGGCACTACACCTATCATCAGCTCCTTACTTTACCGCACAGATCCCTGTGCTACTCATACGCTGAGTTGGCGAGGGTCGGTATCGAACTAGGAGCCTTCTGGTTTCTAGTCGAACGCTTTACCGACACGAAGTCTTTTCTATGTAGGGATATTAATGGGGCATCCTGCGAGGATCTAACTCACGATTCAGTAATAATTGATCTGTGAGACTAACTTTTTTGCGCCATCCCTCTACCCAGTCGATGCCGGGTTGCCGCTTCTATTGAGAAAATAAAGCGTTCAATAAACATTTATTGATAAGCGTATTATCTCAAAAACTAAAGTGAAGTCCTACATTCCTTTTCAGTGGATTGAATATACATAGAATAAGTGTTGTATATAAGGTGTGCTACAATAAACCACTAAATTTATAGACTAAGCGAGGTCTCGTAGTTTAAACCTCAGCCAATCAACAGCCCTAATGCGTGGCTGGTTGACTACTTAATCACTGATACTGAGAGACGTCCATTTGCAATCATTGACGAAGGACTGACCAAGACTGAGGAGCACCAAGGAACAGCTAAAGGATTCTTTACCAAGGATCGCGCTCTGTTTATCACAATTAAACAAACGCTCTTTCATGAAGCCTAAAAAGGATGGCCACTGAAATCGTAACTCACGATTCAGTAATAATGAATCTGTGCGACTAACTTTTTCCTAGTTTTTCAACTGGAGTCTGTTCAATTAACAACAGTAATCCCTTTCGTTCAGCAAACTGCTCTCACAGTAACCGCATTCCTCTGACCGTCGTTCTTCTTTACCCAAAACACAGTAGTCCACCGAATTTCACCTCTCTCACAGTCACATGCTTCGTTGCTGTCCCCCCAGTGTCAGCGACCGTCCGTTTTTTATTATGGCTCGGCTACCCTTTATGCAAATTCCGTCTCGTCCCATCCGGGTCTCTCGTGCACGGCACAAGCGATTCTTTGCCGCTTACGTTATGAGGGGGGGGGGGTCGGCCATGCCCATTATACACACTCCTATTCCCAGGCGCGTGGTCTAATGGTTAGAGTCGTAAGAAATGGACTCGTCAACGCGAGTTCAAATACCTGGACCAAGCTGTTGGCATTTCACATGGCACTAATACCCTTGGTAAAGGTATGAATCCAATTCTTCCTCCAGCTATGGGCAAATAGCAGGACAGACTGGACTCTTTAACCATGGCTAGTTAACCAGTCTAGGAGAAGGAAAACTCTGAATTCAAACCTGTTAAACTCTACTTAAGAAATTGACCTTGTGTCGCATTCTGCACTTGCGGAGGGGTTGGTAAATATATATACCCAGGCGACGCCGGGTTGCCGCGTCTATTGAGAAAATAAAGCGTTCAATGAACATTTATTGATAAGTGTATCATCTCAAAAACTAAAGTGAAGTCCTAGATTTCTTTTCAGTCGATTGAATATACATAGAATAATCAGATCTAAAATCTGAAGCACCAAAAAAAAAAAAAAAAAAAAAAAAAAAAAGAAAAGATATATGTTCTCCAGTGTTATCTATCTTTACTTATCTTAGGTCAAAATTCTTGAAATATGTAATACATCCCAAAAAACATTTCTGCAAATGGAAAATGACATTAACGCTTATGGAGTGACACACAGACATGACACCTCACTATATAATAATATATATAATATATATATATATATATATATGTTGGACTCTCCTATCGTGAACGATCAGCAGTGAGTGATTTGTTTCCTCCCATGTTGTGCATGCTATCAAGGAGACATTTTGTGTTTACTCGAATGTGATAGCAGCCCAGCCATGCTGTGAGCTATGAAGCCACACTGACAGATGAAATGTTCTAAGGCGGGAGTCAGATGTTTTTGTTTTAAAGTTAGACGGAGCTGATCTCGATGCTTCAGTCTATTTTCTTCAAAGCTCTTTAGTCTAGTGAAACATGTCTTACGCCATTCTTTCCGATTTGATGCTAGATTTTCTCAAGAACCCAGGTTAAGAATAAGGCGTTTCAAATTGTCCTTCAATTTGTCTTTATAGCGTAAGAGTTGACGTCCAATAGAACACTTAGCATTTAGTAGTTGTCCGTATAAAATCTTCTTTGGAAGCCTGTTCTCATTCATTCTGAAAACGTGACCAGCCATATATATATATATATAATATTATATGATTTTGAAGGCAATTTACAATGCAATGTGTTGAAAGTTTATATTTATTAACTTTTTTTTCTTAATTCTAAATTATTCGGAAATAAAATTCCATCATCAAAGTAATTGAAGGTACTAGGTGTTTTTTTTTTATAGTACTTATCCCACGGCGATGTTGTAATCATCTGTTGTTTTAAGAAGTTGGGGAACGCTGTATATTTGAAATTTTTTTTTCTTTTTCGCTTACTTCCGTGATGTTAAATCGGATATTTCCGTGATGTTAATTCGGTTCGGCTGCTCCTGCGCTCGTGGAGATTGTTCGAAATTATTTTAATTTTATTACTATAAATTTAGCCTCGCTCCGGCATAGTGAAATAAAGGTTTTTTTTTTATAGTATGTTTGAAGCATTGAGTGTATGTGTAATAAAAAGATTTTTGAAGGCAATTTACAATGCAATATGTGTTGAAAGTTATATTTATTTAACTTTTTTTTTTAATTCTAAATATTTTCGGAAATAAAATTCCATCATCAGAGTTATTGAAAGTACTAGGTGTTTTTTTTATATAGTATTTATCTCACGGCGATGTATTCAGAATATTTAGAATTAAAAAAAAAAGAAAGTTAAATAAATATAACTTTCAACACATATTGCATTGTAAATTACCTTCAAAAATCTTTTTATTACACATACGCACAATGCTTCAAAGATAAAAAACCTTTATATAATATATAGATAATATATATATATATTTGGGAGAATGTGTGCTTAATTGAAGTCGAACCTAATTTTATGAAAGTTAATAATAATTAATAATTAATTAATTAGGCGGTCTTTGTATCTATAGCTCTGCTGATGAGGCCTAATAGGCCGAAATGTACATACAGAGATTGATTTTTCTCGATTTGTTTAGCCTTAAATTTAATAGGTAATCCGCCTAATTAATTAATTATTAATTAATTAACTTTCATAAAATTAGGTTCGACTTCAATTAAGCACACATTCTCCCAAATATTGTCGGCTGAAAATAGCCATATCACAAACATCGTCTGTTTGTTTACTTCTCGTAAGTTCGTGTAGAGGTCACTTAAGAGGAATAATAAATACCTACTCCTTAACAAAACGAAGAAATCTGCTAAGTCCGTTTGGTGTGGTGGTAAGACGCTTGACAGTCAGCTTGACAATCAAGTTTCGAATCGCACACGGGGCGGTCTTTGTATCTATAGCTCTGCTGATGAGGCCTAATAGGCCGAAATGTACATACAGAGATTGATTTTTCTCGATTGTTTTAGCCTTAAATTTAATAGGTAATCCCGCCTAATTAATTAATTATTAATTAATTAACTTCATAAAATTAGGTTCGACTTCAATTAAGCACACATTCTCCCAAATATTGTCGGCTGAAAATAGCCATATCACAAACATCGTCTGTTTGTTTACTTCTCGTAAGTTCGTGTAGAGGTCACTTAAGAGGAATCTCCTTAACAAACGAAGAAATCTGCTAAGTCGTTGGTGTGGTGGTAAGACGCTTGAATCAGCCTTGACAATAAGTTTCGAATCGCACACGGGGGTCTTTGTATCTATAGCTCTGCTGATGAGGCCTAATAGGCCGAAATGTACAAGATTGATTTGAAGTAATAGGTAATCCCGCCTAATTAATTAATTATTAATTAATTAACTTTCATAAAATTAGGTTCGACTTCAATAAGGCAAATATTGTCGGCTGAAATAGCCATAACAAACATCGTCTGTTTGTTTACTTCTCATTATATTATATATATATATTGGTTAGGAGGTTAATTTAGAAGGCCATCACAATGCAGTTTGGAATATAAAAAATAATAATACGGTAACAATGGTGGTGTGTGTTGACCTGTATTTTTTTTTATTATTTCTTGAATTTTCCGAGGTAATACCTCTTATCAAAAGAATTGAACTGAAGCAGTACAGCTATGGCATTTCTTCCTAAATGAATTTAAGAAAAAAAAAAAAAAAAAAAAAAAAAAATTCATTTAGGAAGAAATGCCATAGCTGTACTGCTTCAGTTCAATTCTTTTGATAAAGAGGTATTACCTCGAAAATTCAAGAAAATATAAAAAAAATACAGGTCAACACACACCACCATTGTTACGTATTATTATTTTTTATTTATTCCAACTGCATTGTGATGGCCTTCTAAATTAACCTCCTAACCAATACATACACAATGCTTCAAGCAAATTATGAAAACTCTCTTATATATTATATATATAATATGCTTATAATTTAGTTTTATAATTTGCTTGGAACAATGTGTTTATATTGGTTTGATGGTTGGTTTTGAAGGCTATCACAATGCAAGTATAAAGAAAAAATAAGGTAACTATGGTGTTGTTTGTTAATCCCATCGCCTGGCCTTCTTCTTGTCGGTATATGTCAGAACCCATCTATGTTTACTTATGTTAGGTCAAAATTCTTGAAATATGTAATTACACCCCCCCCCAATTTCTGCAATTGGAAAATTACATTAACGCTTATAGAGTGACACACTGACATGATACCTCATATATATATAATATACAAATGTGTCTTTTGAGTAAAAACCACAACAAACACCATTGGATCTTACTTTTCAACCTGATGATTGCTTCGGCATGAAACCGCGGTCGTTTGAAATGAACATTGATCTATGAAACATTGTAAAATAAATAAAAATTAGCTCTTACAAACTGTGATTGAGCACTGTATTTTCTTTGTTTCATCGCAAAAATTTTGTTTTTACGTATACCTATATATATTATAATTATATATTATATATATATTGTGTGTGTGGTGTGTGTGGTGTGTGTGTGTGGTAAATATGGTGAGGAAATTAATCCGACAATACGAGAAGAAAAATATTCTAAAAATATAAAAACACAGAATGTTATGATTAGGGGAAACAATTTTTTTTTGTGTCAATACTTAAGCATTTCGGTATATTGTACCATCTTCAGGACACTGTTAAGTAATGTTTTATGTGAGGACAAAATGAAAGATGTTAAGTGTTAGTGAATATGATGTTATTAACCGTTAATTTTTTATATGCACGTTTGTTTACGAAAGCCAATGACGTGATCAATGCATGTGCAAAAATGGAAGGTGAAGATCATAGGATTTCATTTTGTCCCTCTCATAAACATTACTTAACAGTGTCCTGAAGATGGTACAATATACCGAAATGCTTAAGTATTGACACATAAAATTGTTTCCCCTAATCATAACATCCTGTGTTTGTTATATTTTAAAATATTTTCTTCTCATATATATATATATATATATAAATATATATATTGTCGGATTTAGTATGAAGCATGTAAATATAAGAAACTCAGTTTTAGAATGTTAAGTTTCGTTTCATTTCGTTAAATTTTCGGGGACGTTTGAACCCCTTCATCGGAACTGTTGACACAGACAAGTTCCCGCATACAAACAAACGAGTAGAGCAGCAACAAAGAAGAAAGGAAGGTCACTAAGAGCGACCGCCCACACCACCCAACGAGGTCACAAACAGATGATACCCACTAACACAAACAACGACTATATATAGACGCCATTAAGACCAAATCAGCCCAATTATATTTCACACCTAATGCTTCCTACTAAATCCAAACAATATATATATATATATATATATAATATATATATATATATATATATATATATATATATTGATGTTTCGTGTTGGGTCACGTTTGTGTACCTGAAAAAAAAACACTAGTAGGATTGGAGGACTTACTACTCACATAAATCATATTTATAAAATAAAGAATTTGGCAGCGGATAAGCAACATCAGATAATCAGGATTTACATTTTTACATTTCATCTTGGACGATTTTGACGGTCTCATTTTTAAAACCAGAGGGGGTTGCAAGATGATAACGGTCGTAATGGCTCAATGGAGGAAAAACGTTTACATTTTTTGCAGGTCAGTTAACTAGAAACCGCGTATCTTTGAGGCGTAACACAGATTCTCAAAGGTACGTGGTTCAATGTTAATTGACCTGAACAAAATGTAAAAGTTTTGAATAAAATAACTGGTGCATTATATCTTTTATTTATGAATATATCAACACTGAAAATTTAATTAAATTCGGTTAATTCCCTGATTTTTGGTATTTTTTTTCTTCTTTCGGCGGGGTGACATACGATGGTGGAATTTAGGTCCGTTAAGTTCGATTTAACCTTTAAATCTGTTTTTAAAATTTTTTTAAAATTTAAAATCTAAAATTCTGTTTTATATTCCCTTTCATATTTTTCAAACCAGGAAACGTTTCTGTGACGTAAAAAATTCGTTTATGACGTAATCAATTTCGAATGTTTTTCTTGGATTACCGATTTTCAAAATAAAATCGTCAACGCTGTGTCCTGAGGAAGATCTATAGTTTGCATGCCCGATATTTTTATTTTTTTATTTTTTTGTTTTGTTTTATATTTAGAAGAAATTTTAAATAGAATATTCCGTGCTTGTAAACAAAATTTGATCGAAACACGTGTTTGACTAAACAACAGCATAAATTTCATGCAAACCAAAGTATATTTTTTCTTCCAATCATTTTTTCATTGGAAAATTATCTCGCCTACAACTTGGAGGCGACTAAAGGACAGTTTGATATCAACTTGATTTAAAAAAAAGCTTTTCTTTAGTTGAAGGACTTTTCATTGCTTATCTAGGAATTCCCAGAAGAAGAAAAAAAGAAATTTGAATTATTTAACTGTGTCAGTAAAATCGTTTTCTGTTTTTTTTTTTAAAAAAAAGAACGTTTCCACATTAAAAGATCAAATAACTTGATGAATATTCATCTTGTGTTGATAAATGTGTTCGGAATAAAACATTAATTAAAAACGTACACAGTCCAAATAGCACCTACTGGTTGAAATGGTCCTATATAACGAAGCGCGTGGAAATAGAATCGTCGCCCCGAGTTCAAATCCTGGATGTGATAATTGCATTTCACTTAGCGCTAATACCATTGGGAAAGGTATGAATCCTACTCTCCTCCAGCTATGGATAAATATAGTAGGCACAGACTGAGCTCTTTAACCTTGGTTATGCAACCGGTCTAGGAGAAGGAAAACTCTGAATTCAAACCTGTTGAACTCCGCTTAAGAAATTGACCTTGTGTCACATCCTGCTCGAGCGGAGGGGTTGGTATATATATATATATTATATATTATATATAAAGTCGGCGTGGTCGTGCCTAACGTCGGTATCAGCCAGTCAGCGAGGGAGTCTATCCCCTTTTCAATAGCGCTAGACCAAGGAGATTGTTTTGGCGTCTGAGGTGGAGCGCCACACCTACCATCAGCTCCTCACTTTACCGCACTAGAAGAAGAAATATATGATTTCAAACCGGCTTTAAAATGATTGACCTCATGTCACGTCCTGTCCGTAGGGTAGAGATTGTGTAAAGACATCTTTGTTAAATATTAAATATATATATATATATATATGTCTTATCTTATTATAATGGAGATTGTGGGTTTGTCTGTCTGTAACCGAAACTACACAAGTCACAATTCCCTTTGTTATTTACACACATTCTCCATGATTTTATTTTTTATTTAAACCTCAATTATTAGTAAAATTGTTTTACATCATTAAGACTGTTAACAATATCTACATACTAATAACATGCAATTATATTTATATATCAACGAAATAGCGGTTTACAGTGTGAATGGGAAGGTAATTTGCATATTGATCTTAAAAAATTTGATTTTAATAAATATATGCTTAGTATTATTGATTTCTAATTGTTTGGTTTTATCTTAATAAATATCAGCAAAAATCTCGGGGATAAATCTTAACAGAAATCTATTAACATAAAGAAATAACTGTAATTTTATTCTTTACTTTCTATTTTAACTAAATAGTTAAATTAGGGAAATTTACCACTGAAAGACGGGAGTAAGGGAAAATGGTGGAACAGTTAGTTTCAAAGTTGTTCTATTTTTCGATTATACCCCCTCTGTTCTAAATATTTTTATCTGAATTCTTATTCACTTTCATTAGCCTTTCTAATTTAACATGATATTTTATTATATTAAAACTTAAATACTTTCACCGGACGGTGCATATATTTGCTAGTATATATATATATATATGTAGGCAGGTTACTGGGGGATTATTAATAGACTATGTATACTAGTTACCTCATAAAAGTTATGCACATGGTGGGGGTCCAGGTATTTATTCAGTTTTTAAAAAGATGTACTGAACAAATCTTGGAAATTTGAGATGTGCCTCTCTTTTCTAGTTCAGGTAGAAGATAGTCAGTTTCTAGACTGAATGTTGATTTTGATGTTGGTATGAGCTATGCAGCGAGGGAATCTATCCCCTTTTTCACTAGCGTTAGACCAATGAGATTGTTTTTTTTTGCGTCTGAGATGGAGTGCCACAACTACCATCAGCTCCTTACTTTACCACACAGATCCCTGTGCTACTTATACACTGAGTTGGAGAGGGCCGGTATCGAACTAGGAACCATCTGGTTTCTAGCCGAACGCTCTACCGACTGAGCTAAACCTGCCCTTGATTTTAATGCACCAGTATGCAAATACTGTTTTATATCCTCCATGTGCAAGTGGAGACTTAGTATAATCTAATTATTACAACTGTGGGGATTATTTTCCCTTTGCCAGGAAGAGTTATCTTCCCGGTGTTGCCGTTTGTTCCCAGTAGGGGACCTCTGGTATTTAAGCGCCTTATTTGAACTTCTCTTCCTCTTTTAGCTAAACCTCCGGTACGAGCATATGGGTTAGACTACTGTCTACCCCTTTCTCGGCGGGGCTACGATTCCCCCGCTTAGTAGTGATCTCTATGTACGGACGCTCCAGTCCTTTGATGTATGTATGTTTAGTACACTATTTACACTATCTTGTATTTTATGTACGTGTTCCATGTGCTGTTATCTATATAAAAATGTTTTTGTCTCACAAACGTGTCGGGGTTTGTTATGTCTCAACTAGTTATGACTCTGTTATAACTTTGAATCTTACACAACTTTTAAGAGCTATTTCAATACTTCAATTTATAAAAAAGTACAATAATCTTGATTTCTCTCTCTCTCTCTCTCTCTCTCCTCTCTCTCTCTCTCTCTCTCTCTCTCACACACACACACTATTTTTCTTTCCTTCTTTTCGTCTTTTCCTTGTGTTCGATTGAAATAGATCAGAGTTATCTCTTCCACGCGCTCACCCTCTCTATTTCCCCTGCTCTCTCTTTTCTTTCTTTCTTTCTTCTTATACTTTTTCCGTGTAAGCGTGTCCTTTTTCTTCCCTTTCTTTTTTATAATGAAAACGGAATGGTCAATATTTAGCTGAGGTGACGACACTCATGAGAAATAAGAATTCGGCGGTTAAGCAACACCAAATAATCAGGATTTCCATTTGTGCATTTCATCTTGAATGATTTGGACGGTCTCATTTTTAACCAGAGGGTGTTGCAAGACGGTAACGGTCGTACTTTTAAGGAACATAGGGGTGAGTATTTTCTGATATCCAACCATGTCAGTCGAACACAAGGATCATTAGTGGCGAACCATGCACAAACCGAAACCCATGCGTGGCTAGTGTCTAAAAATTGCGTGAAACTCGTCGGTATACCTCTTTTAAGGCGCCTCAGGCACTGGGCTATAGACCCAGTCCTGCCCATTTTAGACGAGGGGGCAGGTACTGCCTTCGAGGGATGCCCACCCCAGGAATCACGCTGATACAAAAAATATCTTACCGGTCAAATGGGCGAAGCCACTGAACACAGGTTTCTGAGAAATGGCTATGAGTAAATAGTAGGGCAGACTGGGCACTTTGACCTTGGTTAAGCCACTAGTCTAAGAAGAGGAAAATCTGCGTTCAAACCTGTTAAACTTCTCTTAAAAATTTACCTTGTGTCCATCATATCACACAGGTGGAAGGTTGGATAAAAACATGAATATCCTTATAATATCAAATTCTTTTGCGTGTTTTTTTTTAGTAACAGAAATTATATATACTAGCAAATATATGCACCCTCCGGGTGCAAGTATTTAAGTTTTAATATAATAAAATATCATGTTAAATTAGAAAGGCAATGAAACTGAATAAGAATTCAGATAAAAATATTTGGAACAGAGGGGGTATGATTGAAAAATAGAACAGCTTTGAAACTAACTCTTCCATCATTTTCCATTACTCCCGTCTTTCATTGGTAAATTTTCCTAATTTAACTATTTAGTTAAAATAGGAAGTAAAGAATAATATTACAGTTATTTCTTCTTGTTAATGGATTTCTTTAAGATTATCCCCGAGATTTTGCTCATATTCAATAAGATAAAACCAAACAATTAGAAATCAATAATACTAAGCACATATTTATTAAAATCAAATTTTAAATATCAATATGCAGATTAGCCTTCCCGTTCACACTGTAAACCACTATTTGTTGTACATATAATACAATTGCATGTTATTAATATGTAGATATGGTCAACAGACTTAATGATGTAAAACAATTTTATTAATAATTGAGGTTTAAAAAAAATGGAGAATGTGATGTAAATAACAAAGGAATTGTGACTTGAATAGTAATATAGTTTCGGTTACAGACATACAAAACCCACAATCTCCATTAATAAGATATATATATATATATATATATATATATATTATATATATATATATATATACTCCTATCCAACATTCCTATCCATAAAAACGCCAGCGACCACAGCAGTCAATCAGTGTAAAAAAATCTTGTAAAAGAGGAATTACTTCCTCGAAATATTGGATGAAATAAAATGGAACTTAGCACATAACATCTTATTCAGTTAATATATATATATATATATATATATATATATATATATATATATATATATATGTACCGTTCATAGCAAAAGACACGTACATACAATTGCCTACAATCAACCAACATCTTGATTTACACAGTGGAGTTAACCCTGAAGATCCTCAACATGGTGAAACTCGAGTAGGTTATCACTTGAACCTATATCAAAATATATCTAGGGTCATCCATAAACACGTGTTTCGACTTATCAAGTCTCTTCAGTGTAGCTAGAGATTTTTTAAGCTACCTTAAGCCGGAATTGAAATCTGATCGGTTGGCTGTCATCACTTACAGAATGGGAAGGGGATTTTAACTGTTTTAATACACACATCGCTTTGTGTGTAAAGGCCGTCATAGAGGGCTACATTCCTTGATATATACTAGCAAATATATGTACCCTCCGGGTGCAAGTATTTAAGTTTTAATGTAATAAAATATCGTATTAAATTAGAAACGCTAATGAAACTAAATAAGAATACAGATAAAAAGATTTGAAACAGAGGAGGGTATAATCGAAAAATAGAACAACTGAAACTTACTCTTCCATCACTCTCGTCTTTCATTGTTATTTTTTCTAATTTAAGTATTTAGTTAAAATACGAAGTAAAGAATAAAATGACACTTATCTTTTCTTGTTAATGTATTTTATTTAAGATTAATTGAAGAGATTTTTGCTCATATTCAATAAGATAAAACCAAACAATTAGAAATCAATAATACTAAGCACATATTTATCAAAATCAATTTTTTAAGATCAATATGCAAATGAGCCTTCCCGTTCAAACTGTAAACCGCTATTTTGTTGTATATATAAATACAATTGCATGTTATTATTATGTAGATATGGTTAACAGTAGAATAACGTAAAACAAATTTTATCAATAATGAGGTTACAGATAAGAAGCAAAATCTCTTCAAATTAATCTTAAATAAATACATTAACAAGAAAAGATAAGTGTCATTTTATTCTTTACTTCGTATTTTAACTAAATACTTAAATTAGAAAAATAACAATGAAAGACCGAGAGTGATGGAAGAGTAAGTTTCAGTTGTTCTATTTTTCGATTATACCCTCCTCTGTTTCAAATTTTTATCTGTATTCTTATTTAGTTTCATTAGCGTTTCTAATTTAATACATTTTATTACATTAAAACTTAAATATTTGCACCCGGAGGGTGCATATATTTGCTAGTATATATAAGGAATGTAGCCCTAGCGATGTGTGTATTAAAACAGTTAAAATCCCCTTCCCATTTTGTAAGTGATGACAGCCAACCGATCAGATTTCAATTCCGGCTTAAGGTAGCTTAAAAAATCTCTAGCTACACTGAAGAGACTTGATAAGTCGAAACACGTGTTTATGGATGACCCTAGATATATTTTGATATAGGTTCAAGTGATAACCTACTCGAGTTTCACCATGTTGAGGATCTTCAGGGTTAACTCCACTGTGTAAATCAAGATGTTGGTTGATTGTAGGCAATTGTATGTACGTGTCTTTTGCTATGAACGGTACATTATATATATATATATATATATATATATATATATATATATATACTGAATAAGATGTTATGTGCTAAGTTCCATTTTATTTCATCCAATATTTCGAGGAAGTAATTCCTCTTTTACAAGATTTTTTTTTACACTGATTGACTGCTGTGGTCGCTGGCGTTTTTATGGATAGGAATGTTGGATAGGAGTATATATATATATATATATATATATATATATATATATATATATATATATATATATCTTATTATAATGGAGATTGTGGTTTTATGTCTGTAACCGAAACTATATTACTATTCAAGTCACAATTCTTTTTATTTACATCAATTCTCCATTTTTTTTTAAACCTCAATTATTAATAAAATTGTTTTACATTATTAAGTCTGTTGACCATATCTACATATTATAACATGCAATTGTATTTATATGTACAACAAAATAGTGGTTTACAGTGTGAACGGGAAGGCTAATCTGCATATTGATATTTAAAATTTGATTTTAATAAATATGTGCTTGTATTATTGATTTCTAATTGTTTGGTTTTATCTTATTGAATATGAGCAAAAAATCTCGGGATAAATCTTAAAAGAAATCCATTAACAAGAAGAAATAAACTGTAATATTATTCTTTACTTCCTATTTTAACTAAATAGTTAAATTAGGAAAATTTACCAATGAAAGACGGGAGTAATGGAAAATGATGGAAGAGTTAGTTTCAAAGCTTGTTCTATTTTTCAATCATCCCCCTCTGTTCCAAATATTTTTATCTGAATTCTTAGTCAGTTTCATTAGCCTTTCTAATTTAATATGATATTTTATTATATTAAAACTTAAATACTTGCACCCGGAGGGTGCATATATTTGCTAGTATATATAATTTTCTGTTACTTAAAAAAACACGCAAAAGAATTTGATATTATAAGGATATTCATGTTTTTATCCAACCCTTCCACCTGTGTATGATGTGACACAAGGTAAATTTTTAAGAGAAGTTTAACAGGTTTGAACGCAGAGTTTTCCTCTTCTTAGACTAGTGGCTTAACCAAGGTCAAAGTGCCCAGTCTGCCCTACTATTTACTCATAGCCATTTCTTCAGAAACCTGTGTTCAGTGGCTTCGCCCATTTGACCGGTAAGATATTTTTTGTATCAGCGTGATTCCTGGGGTGGGCATCCCTCGAAGGCAGTACCTGCCCCCTCGTCTAAAATGGGCAGGACTGGGTCTATAGCCCAGTGCCTGAGGCGCCTTAAAAGAGGTATACCGACGAGTTTCACGCAATTTTTAGACACTAGCCACGCATGGGTTTCGGTTTGTGCATGGTTCGCCACTAATGATCCTTGTGTTCGACTGACATGGTTGGATATCAGAAAATACTCACCCCTATGTTCCTTAAAAGTACGACCGTTACCGTCTTGCAACACCCTCTGGTTAAAAATGAGACCGTCCAAATCATTCAAGATGAAATGCACAAATGGAAATCCTGATTATTTGGTGTTGCTTAACCGCCGAATTCTTATTTCTCATGAGTGTCGTCACCTCAGCTAAATAATTGACCATTCCGTTTTCATTATAAAAAAGAAAGGGAAGAAAAAGGACACGCTACACGGAAAAAGTATAAGAAAGAAAGAAAGAAAGAAAGAAAGAGAGCAGGGGGGAAATAGAGAGGGTGAGCGGCGTGGAAGAGATAACTCTGATCTATTTCAATCGAACACAAGGAAAAGACGAAAAGAAGGAAAGAAAAATAGTGTGTGTGTGTGAGAGAGAGAGAGAGAGAGAGAGAGAGAGAGAGAGAGAGAGAGAGAGAGAGAAATCAAGATTATTGTACTTTTTTATAAATTGAAGTATATTGAAATAGCTCTTAAAAGTTGTGTAAGATTCAAAGTTATAACAGAGTCATAACTAGTTGAGACATAACAAACCCCGACACGTTTGTGAGACAAAACATTTTATATAGATAACAGCACATGGAACACGGTACATAAAATACAAGATAGTGTAAGATAGTGTACATAAACATACATACATCAAAGGACTGGAGCGTCCGTACATAGAGATCACTTACTAAGCGGGGGGAATCGTAGCCCCGCCGAGAAAGGGGTAGACAGTAGTCTAACCCATATGCTCGTACCGGAGGTTTAGCTAAAAGAGGAAGAGAAGTTCAAATAAGGCGCTTAAATACCAGAGGTCCCCTACTGGGAACAAACGGCAACACCGCGGGAAGATAACTCTTCCTGGCAAAGGGAAAATAATCCCCACAGTTGTAATAATTAGATTATACTAAGTCTCCACTTGCACATGGAGGATATAAAACAGTATTTGCATACTGGTGCATTAAAATCAAGGGCAGGTTTAGCTCAGTCGGTAGAGCGTTCGGCTAGAAACCAGATGGTTCCTAGTTCGATACCGGCCCTCTCCAACTCAGTGTATAAGTAGCACAGGGATCTGTGTGGTAAAGTAAGGAGCTGATGGTAGTTGTGGCACTCCATCTCAGACGCAAAAAAAAACAATCTCATTGGTCTAACGCTAGTGAAAAGGGATAGATTCCCTCGCTGCATAGCTCATACCAACATCAAAATCAACATTCAGTCTAGAAACTAACTATCTTCTACCTGAACTAGAAAAGAGAGGCACATCTCAAATTTCCAAGATTTGTTCAGTACATCTTTTTAAAAACTGAATAAATACCTGGACCCCCACCATGTGCATAACTTTTATGAGGTAACTAGTATACATAGTCTATTAATAATCCCCCAGTAACCTGCCTACATATATATATATATATACTAGCAAATATATGCACCGTCCGGGTGAAAGTATTTAAGTTTTAATATAATAAAATATCATGTTAAATTAGAAAGGCTAATGAAAGTGAATAAGAATTCAGATAAAAATATTTAGAACAGAGGGGGTATAATCGAAAAATAGAACAACTTTGAAACTAACTGTTCCACCATTTTCCCTTACTCCCGTCTTTCAGTGGTAAATTTCCCTAATTTAACTATTTAGTTAAAATAGAAAGTAAAGAATAAAATTACAGTTATTTCTTTATGTTAATAGATTTCTGTTAAGATTTATCCCCGAGATTTTTGCTGATATTTATTAAGATAAAACCAAACAATTAGAAATCAATAATACTAAGCATATATTTATTAAAATCAAATTTTTTAAGATCAATATGCAAATTAGCCTTCCCATTCACACTGTAAACCGCTATTTCGTTGAATATATAAATATAATTGCATGTTATTAGTATGTAGATATTGTTAACAGTCTTAATGATGTAAAACAATTTTACTAATAATTGAGGTTTAAATAAAAAATAAAATCATGGAGAATGTGTGTAAATAACAAAGGGAATTGTGACTTGTGTAGTTTCGGTTACAGACAGACAAACCCACAATCTCCATTATAATAAGATAATATATATATATATATATATATTTAACAAAGATGTCTTTACACAATCTCTACCCTACGGACAGGACGTGACATGAGGTCAATCATTTTAAAGCCGGTTTGAAATCATAATATTTCTTCTTCTAGTGCGGTAAAGTGAGGAGCTGATGGTAGGTGTGGCGCTCCACCTCAGACGCCAAAACAATCTCCTTGGTCTAGCGCTATTGAAAAGGGGATAGACTCCCTCGCTGACTGGCTGATACCGACTTTAGGCAACGCCGCCGCCGACTTTATATATATATATATATATATATATATATATACCAACCCCTCCGCTCGAGCAGGATGTGACACAAGGTCAATTTCTTAAGCGGAGTTCAACAGGTTTGAATTCAGAGTTTTCCTTCTCCTAGACCGGTTGCATAACCAAGGTTAAAGAGCTCAGTCT
This sequence comes from Doryteuthis pealeii, assembly GCA_023376005.1. Taxonomy (NCBI): domain Eukaryota; kingdom Metazoa; phylum Mollusca; class Cephalopoda; order Myopsida; family Loliginidae; genus Doryteuthis; species Doryteuthis pealeii. The sequence continues at coordinate 27,372,602 of CM042178.1, read as the reverse complement.
GTCCTACTATTTATCCATAGCTGGAGGGAGAGTAGGATTCATACCTTTCCCAATGGTATTAGCGCTAAGTGAAATGCAATTATCACATCCAGGATTTGAACTCGGGGCGACGATTCTATTTCCACGCGCTTCGTATATATAGGACCATTTCAACCAGTAGGTGCTATTTGGACTGTGTTACGTTTAATTAATGTTTTTATTCCGAACACATTTATCAACACAAGATGAATATTCATCAAGTTATTTGATCTTTTAATGTGGAAACGTTCTTTTTTTAAAAAAAAAAAAGAAAAACAGATTTTACTGACACCAGTTAAAATATTTTCAAAATTTCTTTTTTCTTCTTCTGGGAATTCCTAGATAAGCAATGAAAAGTCCTTCAACTAAAGAAAAGCTTTTTTTTAAATCAAGTTGATATCAAACTGTCCTTTAGTCGCCTCCAAGTTGTAGGCGAGATAATTTTCCAATGAAAAAATGATTGGAAGAAAAAATATACTTTGGTTTGCATGAAATTTATGCTGTTGTTTAGTCAACACGTGTTTCGATCAAATTTTGTTTACAAGCACGGAATATTCTATTTAAAATTTCTTCTAAATATAAAACAAAACAAAAAAATAAAATAAAAATATCGGGCATGCAAACTATAGATCTTCCTCAGGACACAGCGTTGACGATTTTATTTTGAAAATCGGTAATCCAAGAAAAACATTCGAAATTGATTACGTCATAAACGAATTTTTTACGTCACAGAAACGTTTCCTGGTTTGAAAAATATGAAAGGGAATATAAAACAGAATTTTAGATTTTAAATTTTAAAAAAATTTTAAAAACAGATTTAAAGGTTAAATCGAACTTAACGGACCTAAATTCCACCATCGTATGTCACCCCGCCGAAAGAAGAAAAAAATACCAAAAATCAGGGAATTAACCGAATTTAATTAAATTTTCAGTGTTGATATATTCATAAATAAAAGATATAATGCACCAGTTTATTTTATTCAAAAACTTTTACATTTTGTTCAGGTCAATTAACATTGAACCACGTACCTTTGAGAATCTGTGTTACGCCTCAAGATACGCGGTTTCTAGTTAACTGACCTGCAAAAAATGTAAACGTTTTTCCTCCATTGAGCCATTACGACCGTTATCATCTTGCAACCCCCTCTGGTTAAAAATGAGACCGTCAAAATCGTCCAAGATGAAATGTAAAAATGTAAATCCTGATTATCTGATGTTGCTTATCCGCTGCCAAATTCTTTATTTTATAAATATGATTTATGTGAGTAGTAAGTCCTCCAATCCTACTAGTGTTTTTTTTTTCAGGTACACAAACGTGACCCAACACGAAACATCAATATATATATATATATATATATATATATAATATAATATATATATTATATATATATTGTTTGGGATTTAGTAGGAAGCATTAGGTGTGAAATATAATTGGCTGGCTGATTTGGTCTTAATGGCGTCTATATATAGTCGTTGTTGGTGTTAGTGGTATCATCTGTTGTGACCTCGTTGGGTGGTGTGGGGGCGGTCGCTCTTAGTGACCTCCTTTCTTCTTTGTTGCTGCTACTCGTTTGTTTGTTTTATGCGGGAACTTGTCTGTGTCAACAGTTCCGATGAAGGGGTTCAAACGTCCCCGAAAATTTAACGAAATGAAACGAAACTTAACATTCTAAAACTGAGTTTCTTATATTTCACATGCTTCATACTAAATCCGAAACAATATATATATATATATATATATATATATATGAGAAGAAAATATTTTTAAAATATAACAAACACAGGATGTTATGATTAGGGGAAACAATTTTATGTGTCAATACTTAAGCATTTCGGTATATTGTACCATCTTCAGGACACTGTTAAGTAATGTTTATGAGAGGGACAAAATGAAATCCTATGATCTTCACCTTCCATTTTTGCACATGCATTGATCACGTCATTGGCTTTCGTAAACAAACGTGCATATAAAAATTAACGGTTAATAACATCATATTCACTATACACTTAACATCTTTCATTTTGTCCCTCACATAAACATTACTTAACAGTGTCCTGAAGATGGTACAATATACCGAAATGCTTAAGTATTGACACAAAAAAAAAATTGTTTCCCCTAATCATAACATTCTGTGTTTGTTATATTTTTAGAATATTTTCTTCTCGTATTGTCGGATTAATTTCCTCACCATATTTACACACACACACACACACACACACACAACACACACATATATATATATATATATATATATATATTAGTTATACGTAAAACAAAATTTCTTTTGCGATGAAACAAAGAAAATACAGTGCTCAATCACAGTTTGTAAGAGCTAATATTTATTTATTTTACAATGTTTTCATAGATCAATGTTCATTATCAACGACCGCGGTTTCATGCCGAAGCAATCATCAGGTTGAAAAGTAAGATCCAATGGTGTTTGTTGTGGTTCTTTACTCAAAGACACATTTGTATATATATATATAGTGAGGTATCATGTCAGTGTGTCACTCTATAAGCGTTAATGTAATTTTCCAATTGCAGAAATTGGGGGGGGGTGTAATTACATATTTCAAGAATTTTGACCTAACATAAGTAAACATAGATGGGTTCTGACATATACCGACAAGAAGAAGGCCTGGCGATGGGATTAACAAACAACACCATAGTTACCTTATTTTTTCTTTACACTTGCATTGTGATAGCCTTCAAAACCAACCATCAAACCAATATAAACACATTGTTCCAAGCAAATTATAAAACTAAATTATAAGCATATATATATATATATATATATAAGAGAGTTTCATAATTTGCTTGAAGCATTGTGTATGTATTGGTTAGGAGGTGATTTAGAAGGCCATCACAATGCAGTTTGGAATAAATAAAAAATAATAATACGGTAACAATGGTGGTGTGTGTTGACCTGTATTTTTTTTATTATTTCTTGAATTTTCGAGGTAATACCTCTTTATCAAAAGAATTGAACTGAAGCAGTACAGCTATGGCATTTCTTCCTAAATGAATTTTTTTTTTTTTTTTTTTTTTTTTTCTAAATTCATTTAGGAAGAAATGCCATAGCTGTACTGCTTCAGTTCAATTCTTTTGATAAAGAGGTATTACCTCGAAAATTCAAGAAATAATAAAAAAAATACAGGTCAACACACACCACATTGTTACCGTATTATTATTTTATTTATTCCAAACTGCATTGTGATGGCCTTCTAAATTAACCTCCTAACCAATATATATATATATATATATAAGTAAACAAACAGACGATGTTTGTGATATGGCTATTTTCAGCCGACAATATTTGGAGAATATGTGCTTAATTGAAGTCGAACCTAATTTTATGAAAGTTAATTAATTAATAATTAATTAATTAGGCGGGATTACCTATTAAATTTAAGGCTAACAAATCGAGAAAAATCAATCTCTGTATGTACATTTCGGCCTATTAGGCCTCATCAGCAGAGCTATAGATACAAAGACCGCCCGTGTGCGATTCGAAACTTGATTGTCAGCTGACTGTCAAGCGTCTTACCACCACACCAAACGACTTAGCAGATTTCTTCAAGGAGTAGGTTTTATATTCCTCTTAAGTGACCTCTACACGAACTTACGAGAAGTAATGTTTGTGATATATTTCAGCCGACAATATTTGGCTTAATTGAAGTCGAACCCGGGATTCTATTAAATTAAGGCTAAACAAATCGAGAAAAATCAATCTCTGTATGTACATTTCGGCCTATTAGGCCTCATCAGCAGAGCTATAGATACAAAGACCGCCCCGTGTGCGATTCGAAACTTGATTGTCAAGCTGACTGTCAAGCGTCTTACCACCACACCAAACGGACTTAGCAGATTTCTTCGTTTTGTTAAGGAGTAGGTATTTATATTCCTCTTAAGTGACCTCTACACGAACTTACGAGAAGTAAACAAACAGACGATGTTTGTGATATGGCTATTTTCAGCCGACAATATTTGGGAGAATGTGTGCTTAATTGAAGTCGAACCTAATTTTATGAAAGTTAATTAATTAATAATTAATTAATTAGGCGGGATTACCTATTAAATTTAAGGCTAAACAAATCGAGAAAAATCAATCTCTGTATGTACATTTCGGCCTATTAGGCCTCATCAGCAGAGCTATAGATACAAAGACCGCCTAATTAATTAATTATTAATTAATTAACTTTCATAAAATTAGGTTCGACTTCAATTAAGCACACATTCTCCCAAATATATATATATATATATATATATATATAAAGGTTTTTTTTTATCTTTGAAGCATTGTGCGTATGTGTAATAAAAAGATTTTTGAAGGTAATTTACAATGCAATATGTGTTGAAAGTTATATTTATTTAACTTTCTTTTTTTTTAATTCTAAATATTTTCTGAATACATCGCCGTGAGATAAATACTATATAAAAAAAACACCTAGTACTTTCAATAACTCTGATGATGGAATTTTATTTCCGAAAATATTTAGAATTAAAAAAAAAGTTAAATAAATATAACTTTCAACACATATTGCATTGTAAATTGCCTTCAAAAATCTTTTTATTACACATACACTCAATGCTTCAAACATACTATAAAAAAAAACCTTTATTTCACTATGCCGGAGCGAGGCTAAATTTATAGTAATAAAATTAAAATAATTTCGAACAATCTCCACGAGCGCAGGAGCAGTCGAACCGAATTAACATCAAGGAAATATCCGATTTAACATCACGGAAGTAACCGAAAAAGAAAAAAAAATTTCAAATATACGCGTTCCCAACTTCTTAAAACAACAGATGATTACAATCGCCGTGGGATAATAGTATAAAAAAAAAAACACCTAGTACCTTCAATTACTTTGATGATGGAATTTTATTTCCGAAAATATTTAAATTAAGAAAAAAAAGTTAAATAAATATAAACTTTCACACATTTGCATTGTAAATTGCCTTCAAAAATCTTTATATATAAAAAATATATATATAATATATATATATGGGCTGGTCACGTTTTCAGAATGAATGAGAACAGGCTTCCAAAGAAGATTTTATACGGACAACTATTAAATGCTAAGTGTTCTATTGGACGTCAACTCTTACGCTATAAAAACAAATTGAAGGACAATTTGAAACCCTTATTCTTAACCTGGGTTCTTGAGAAAATCTAGCATCAAATCGGAAAGATGGCGTAAGACATGTTTCACTAAGACTAAAGAGCTTTGAAGAAAATAGACTGAAGCATCGAGATCAGCTCCGTCTAACTTTAAAAAAACATCTGACTCCCGCCTTAGAACTTTCATCTGTCAGTGTGGCTTCATAGCTCACACAAGGCTGGGCTGCTATCACATTCGAGTAAACACAAAATGTCTCCTTGATAGCATGCACAACATGGGAAACAAATCACTCACTGCTGATCGTTCACGATAGGAGAGTCCAACATATATATATATATATATATATATATATATATATATATATATATAGTGAGGTGTCATGTCTGTGTGTCACTCCATAAGCGTTAATGTCATTTTCCATTTGCAGAAATGTTTTTTGGGATGTAATTACATATTTCAAGAATTTTGACCTAAGATAAGTAAAGATAGATAACACTGAGAACATATATCTTTCTTTTTTTTTTTTTTTTTTTTTTTTTTTGGGTGCTTCAGATTTTAGATCTGATTATTCTATGTATATTCAATCGACTGAAAAGAAATCTAGGACTTCACTTTAGTTTTTGAGATGATACACTTATCAATAAATGTTCATTGAACGCTTTATTTTCTCAATAGACGCGGCAACCCGGCGTCGCCTGGTATATATATATTTACAACCCCTCGCAAGTGCAGAATGCGACACAAGGTCAATTTCTTAAGTAGAGTTAACAGGTTTGAATTCAGAGTTTTCCTTCTCCTAGACTGGTTAACTAGCCATGGTTAAGAGTCCAGTCCTGTCCTGCTATTTGCCCATAGCTGGAGGAAGAATTGGATTCATACCTTTACCAAGGTATTAGTGCCATGTGAAATGCCAACAGCTTGGTCCAAGGTATTTGAACTCGCGTTGACGAGTCCATTTCTTACGACTCTAACCATTAGACCACGCGCCTGGGAATAGGAGTGTGTATAATGGCCATGGCCGACCCCCCCCCCTCATAACGTAAGCGGCAAAGAATCGCTTGTGCCGTGCACGAGAGACCCGGATGGGACGAGACGGAATTTGCATAAAGGGTAGCCGAGCCATAATAAAAAACGGACGGTCGCTGACACTGGGGGGGACAGCAACGAAGCATGTGACTGTGAGAGAGGTGAAATTCGGTGGACTACTGTGTTTTGGGTAAAGAAAGAACGACGGTCAGAGGAATGCGGTTACTGTGAGAGCAGTTTGCTGAACCGAAAGGGATTACTGTTGTTAATTTGAACAGACTCCAGTTGAAAACTAGGAGAAGTTAGTCGCACAGATTCATATTACTGAATCGTGAGTTACGATTTCAGTGGCCATCCTTTTAGGCTTCAATGAAAGAGCGTTTGTTTAATTGTGATAAACAGAGCGCGATCCTTGGTAAATGAATCCTTTAGCTGTTCCTTGGTGCTCCTCAGTCTTGGTCAGTCCTTCGTCAATGATTGCAAATGGACGTCTCTCTGTATCAGTGATTAAGTAGTCAACCAGCCACGCATTAGGGCTGTTGATTGGCTGAGGTTTAAACTACGAGACCTCGCTTAGTCTATAAATTGTAAGTGGTTTATTGTAGCACACCCTTATATACAACACTATTCTATGTAATATTCAATCCACTGAAAAGGAATGTAGGACTTCACTTTAGTTTTGAGATAATACGCTTATCAATAAATGTTTATTGAACGCTTTATTTTCTCAATAGAAGCGGCAACCCGGCATCGACTGGGTAGAGGATGGCGCAAAAAAGTTAGTCTCACAGATCAATTATTACTGAATCGTGAGTTAGACCTCGCAGGATGCCCCATTAATATCCCTACATAGAAAAGACTTCGTGTCGGTAAAGCGTTCGACTAGAAACCAGAAGGCTCCTAGTTCGATACCGACCCTCGCCAACTCAGCGTATGAGTAGCACAGGGATCTGTGCGGTAAAGTAAGGAGCTGATGTAGGTGTAGTGCCCCACCTCAGACTAAAAAACAATCTCCTTGGTCTAAGCGCTAGTGAAAAGGGATAGACTCCCTCGCTGACTGGCTGATACCGACTTTACTTTATATAATATATATTGATGTTTCGTGTTGGGTCACGTTAGGTACCTGAAAAAAACACTAGTAGGATTGGGGGACTTACTACTCACATAAAATCATATCTATAAAAATAAAGAATTCGGGGCGGATAAGCAACATCAGATAAATCAGGATTTACATTCATCTTGGACGATTTTGACGGTCTCATTTTTAACCAGAGGGGTTGCAAGATGATAACGGTCGTAATGGCTCAATGGAGGAAAAACGTTTACATTTTTTGCAGTCAGTTAACTAGAACCACGTATCTTTGAGGCGTAACACAGATTTCTCAAAGATACGTGGTTCAAAAAGTAACTGACCTGAAAATGAAAAGAAAATGTTTAAATAAATAAACTGGGTGCATTAATCAAATGCGAAATTCGACCAGGATTTGAACTCGGGGTCGCAGTATCCATTTTCCGACGATGACCATAAACATACGAGCGCCTCCAAATGTGCTTGAAGATATGGCAGATCAAAACCCCCAAATAGAAAGCAGAGGAGCATTCTAGATACCAAGTTTTCTTTTTGGGGCGACGGGGGGGGGCACAGAGAGGGGTTGGGTAATTATTTATTTATTATATATTTTTGGTACAGTTAATTAATTCAACGTTTGCGTGATCTTGAAATTCAGTCTTGTAATTTTTCTTTTCTTTTTTTAGCTCTGGCTCTGTCTACCTGCAAGCTCCCCTACTGCCTACCCACCTCCCCCTCCCCGTCGCTTTTCATCGCACTGTCAGTGGGCCATATCAATGGTATCACCTTATCATTCGGTTCTTTATTAATAGGCGTCAAGACAAAACACCCAAAACAACGCTGAAATTTGTTGAGACACCAATGAAATTATTTAAGGTAACTTTTACTTTCTTTTCCTGTTTTTTTTTTTCTTTCTTCTTTTTTTTGTTTTTTTTTTTTACTATTTTGATAGAGTTGTAAAACCTGACATCGTGACAATATACAGAATGTCTTGGAGAGAAATTATATCATTCCTTAATTTAAGAACTTAACCCAATTTCATTCAAACCTTCTCAAATGCTGTGGTAGAAGAAAATAAATTCTAGGTGTTGAAGAAAAAAAGAATTCTAAAAAAAAAAAAAATCTTCATACAATGACTGCTATTTACACAGTAGCATTGCAACCAACAAAGCCTTCCTCAGAATCATGACTCTGGTTCAGCATGGTTTCGGGGGCCGAAGTAATCATCATTACCACTAACCAGAGCGTCCCAGCAGTATCTCACGATACCACCAAACTTTGTCGGTTTGATGTCACCAATATAGAACTGCCATATCCACGCTGATGCGGTTAGAGGCTTCTCCTGAATCTTTTTTAAGTATTTCCTCTTGTCTGTGGAAAAGTCCCAAGTTTAAGACAAAAATGCCGAGGTTGGAGTTGGTAATAACCCCGGGGCCCGACTTCAATGGGAATACATTTGTTATCCATGCCGTTTCTGACGCATTATTCACGTAGGTCTTCATATTTTTCTACGAGACACACGGAACAATGTATTTTCTATATTCAATGTTTGGTTTTTCCTTTTCAAGTAGAGTAATTCATTCACTGAAAAGGAAAATGTGTCGAAACAACTCTAAAGGTGTTTAAGTTCTATCAACACATGTGCCTAGAATTTGAGATCATTTGAACAAGAATTGTTGGATTCAGAAAAGTAGTTATCAATTTTGCAAATGCCCCCTTAAAAAATAAAGAATTCATCATTCGCATCTGATGAGTCGGAGAATTAGACATTTTGTCTAAGCTCCCTGAAAAGTTATAAATGCACAGATTCTAAGTCTTTTGTATTTTATTTAAATATATGTATATATATATATATATCTATATATATTATATATATATATATATATATGTGTGTGTGTTGTGTGTGTGTGTGTGTGTGCTAATTAAGTCGTTTTGTGTGTGGGGATTCGACTATATATTCCCTACCTCTAAGCATTCCAGTAATCTGAAGTTCTTGCTTTTAGTTCTAACCCTTATGTTACGAGAGTAAGTTGTTAGCGTCTTTTATTCATTATTTTTCATCAGGGAAAGTTGGCCTACACTCCACATAATAGAGATCATTTTGCACAATCTAATTAATTACTCAACCAATCTAATTCAAATAATCTTTAGAATTTAACAGAAAACAAGAAACAACTAAAATACTATATTTAACGTTTATGCTTTTTCATTCTTTTCGGATATAGAAATTCAATTCACTAGAAAAAGAAAAAGGTGTATAAACATTGATCGTCGAATTTAGAGTTGTTTTGATACAACATGCTGGCAAATATCTGAATGAAGAAAATTGAAATGATTTTTGCAATCTTGAATTAAAACTCAACCGAATTCGGAGGATTCAGTAATTGTTGACAGCAGGCGAGAGGACAACTAAAATTCTGTTCTTGGTGTTTAGCTTTTTATTTCGGGTATAGAAAGTTCCATTCGCCTGGAAAAGAAAAGGCTGTTTAAACATTAAGCGTAAAATGTAGAGTCTGTTTCCTTGATACAAATGTGCTAAAATCTTGAAATAATGTAGAAGATATTGTCCTTTTTAGTTGAATTGGCCAAACCATCAGCAAACAAATATTTTTATTCATGGATTAATTAAAATCGATTTAAAGTGCTCAATAAAAAGCTAAATATACATATAGCATGTATATATACATATATATATATATGGGTACATAGTTATATAATATATATATTATCTATATGTGTGTGTGTGTGTGTGTGTGTATACAATTACATACATATATAATAATACCCGACATATAGCATCATAGTCATAATATATAACATGCAATATACGATATACAATCAATATATTATATATAATACGATAAGTATATGCCAACTGGTAACCATATGACCCGCGTTAACGCCGTCTTACTGCGTCCTATCAATTGCCCGACCTCGCAATCACCTACACACGGTTTGAAACGTACCATCTCGGGACTTGCACATTTTCTCCGATTTGTCTTAGCTCTAGCATTTGAACATATACTGCCCGCCTAATTTCATTATTACTTAACCTTTACTTTCAGCAACTTAGATTATGACTTCGACTTAACCACCTTCTCAAAATATGTACATATATATGGGGTATATATTATGTACATACATATATGTACATATGATATATGTACTTATATAATATATACATATATACATACAATATATATATTAGCATACAATTAAATATAATATATAAATATCTACAATATATATATATTATAATAATTATATACATACATAATTTAATATACATACATATATACATATATTAGAATATACATAACATAAACAATATATATAATATACATAACATACATACATATATATATACATACATACATAATATATATATATATACATAGCAATAGCATAATCTTACAGATCAAATTGCCGTCCCACAATCCCATAAACTCCACACCAGAACCCTTCCATTGCATATATATATATATATATACATACATATATATAATATATATATATATATATAATATATTATATATATTATATATATATTATATATTTGTGGTAAAAAAAATTTCTGCTATAAAAAATTAAAAATTTAAAAAAAAAAAAAATCTGTTTTCAAATGCCTTAAAAATAAAGAATTCATCATTCGCAATCTGATGAGTCGGGAGAATTAGACATTTTTGTCTAAGCTCCCTGAATAGTCTATAATGCAAGATCTTCTAAGTCTTTTGTTATTTATTTAAATAATTATTATATATAATATATATATAATATATGTTGTGTGTGTTGTGTGTGTGTGTGTGTGTGCTAATATTAGCGTTGTGTTGGGGATTCGACTAATATCCCTACCTCTAAGCATTCAGTAATTCTGAAGTTCTTGATTTTAGTTAACCCTTATGTTACAAGAGTAAGTTGTTAGCGTCTTTTATTCATTATTTTCATCAGGAAAGTTGGCCCTAACTCCACATAAGATATCATTTTGCAATCTTAATTAAATTACTCAACCAATTCTAATTCAAAAATCTCAGATTTAACAGCACGCCGATAAACAATTAAACTATATCTAGTGTTTAAAACTTTTATTTCTTTCGGATATGAAATTCCATTCCTTGAAATGAAAAGATGTTGAAACATTAAACATGGGAATTTAGAGTTGCTAGAATTTGTGACCATTGAGGAAGAATTTGTTTTTTAGAAAAATAGAATATCATTGGCAATCAATTCTAGTTCAAATAACCTCAGATCTTAACAGAAACAAAGAAACAGCTAAAAATTCTATATTTAGTGTTAGACTTTTTTATTTTCTTTTCGGGTATAGAAATTCCATTCACTGGAAAGAAAAGTTGTTTAAACATTAACATTGTTTAAGTTGTTTAAAATTAAAGTAGTTTTGAATTTTTCTCCTCATTCTTAAAAAAAACTCTGAACTTGGCAGGTTCATATCTTCTAAAGTAGACTTTGCCCCAAACAAAATTCTTTGATGAACTTAGGCAGACATAGTAGATGTTAAGAAAAAAATATTAGAAAATTGAAGAGGACCCATTTTCGAGGTGAAAAGTTGTTGATTTTGAGTCATGCTTTGGGTGGGCAAAAATAAAGTTTTCTATCAGGCTAGGGTTAAAATAGTTTGGATATTTGAATCTACAGTCCTTATTGCCTTACATACAAATTTCAGAATATTGAATGTATGAAAGTATTTTTAAATTTAAAAAAAAAAAACTGAGATTTTGCGACATCGCACGGCCCTTAATTTTGAGGCAAAAATGGAAATTATATCCCCCTCTAAAATCGGAACGGTAAGGATTAAAAGACAAAATAATTTGAGATCTTTGAAATAAGAAATTGTAAACTCATTAGATTACAAAATTATATCAAATTTTCCTGTTCGAAGGGTTTTAGGAAATTAACGCAGGAAATAGAAGAAAATAAGCTAGGGATCTTGTTAAGGATGGAAATATATGGCTCAACACGTACATGTCCTAAAAGAAAGAAGAAAGAAAGAAAGAAAGAAAGAAGATTAAACTTAATTATACTATTCCTAGTTTGCTCTACACATACTGTTAGTAATTTGAGATCATTTGAATGAGAATTGGTCAAGTATATAGATTATGAAATTATATCAATTTTCCTGAAACACTCTGTACATCAAAGTGATATCAAATTTTTAACAGCACATGTAAAAACAACTTAAAATTCACTTTATGTTAGTGCCTTTTCTTTTTCAACGAATTGCATTTCTGTACGGAAATCAAATCAAAATCAAATATTAAGCTTAGATTTTTTAGTTGTTTTCTACAGATTCTGTCAATATTTGAAGATGATTTCAATAAGAATTGGTAAATTTTATTAGATTACGAGATACACTGAGATGCCTATGCACATAATACTTAGCAAGCGATCTCGTAAATCAGTTATTAGGAGTTAGTTTCCTCACTATGCTCCTAAGTTCGTAATCATTCACAATGTCCACACGTATATATATATATATATAATATATAATATATATATATAATTATATATATATATACGTGTGGACATTGTGATGTCTGTATATGTTGGATGCTAAATATATATATTTATATATATATATATATACATATTAGTCATCCATAATATACGTGTTTCGACGTATCGTCTCATCGGTGTGACTTGATTTAACACTATATATATATTATATATATATATATATATTATAATATTACGCACACAAATTTTATAGAAAGAAAAACAAACCGTCACTTGCTATCATAAATGACGGTTTGTTAAGTTTCTTCCTATTAATATAATATGCATGTATATATTAATTATTAATTATCTTAGCATGAGCCTCCTGGGGAACTCATAATCCTTGTATAAATCATAGGTTGCAATCTGCATGCGTGCATTGGATAATACGGAGGATACGATGACCCAAATAAAATCATCCCCAACTAGCTCTCTATTTGATCTTATCTTTATAATATATATATATATAAATATATATATATATATAAATATAATATATAATATACAATATGTGTGTGAAAAAAAAGAATTAATCCGACAGTATGAATAAGATTAAAGAAACAAACGATGTTTACAACTGAAATAGCTCATCAGAAGAGAAAGTGTGCAAACCGTTTCGGGCCCAATTCTCTTGACGGTTTAAAAAGCAAAACACTCGGCCCATCCTCAACTTAATATGAGGACCCTATTGCATTATAATGTATCAACGCACGTGCGGTCATCCAACAAAAATATAAGACGGAAAAGACCCGTTAGTAAAAAACAAACGCTGTTAGTCAACGTTGGAATTAAATCAAAAAAAAAAAATATATATATATAATATATATATATTATATATATATAATATAAAAAATATATTATATAGTTCCAATGTGTTTAGCATTTGTTATTTTCCAAGAGTGGTCATAAATCCAAAACATAAACCTATAAAATAGTATAGTTGAAAAAGTTATGGGTCTACCACGGTTTCGAATCTATACGATCTCAGTATAGGATTGCAAACCGCCATGGTGACCTACACTCTTTTCTACTGTTTATACATATTCATGTATCTATCTTTCTCTGTCTCTGTCTGTCTTTCTCTCTCTCTCCTCCTCTCTCTTATAAATATATATATAATATATATATATATAATATATATATATATGTATATATAATTTTGTGTGGTGTGTGTGTGTGGTTGTGTGTGTGTTGCGTGTGTGTGTCTGTGTGTGGAAAGGAAAAAATACAACAAAGGAAAGGAAATAACTGATGTATAAAAATAACTTATTTACTGACACGTGTTTCGGCCAGGATTTATTCATGTATACATGTATTCTATTTATTATTAATTTAATTACAAATAAAATAATAATAATAATAATAAATAGAAAACTAAATCTTTAGTATCAAGGACTAACGGCCTTCGGTCAGAGTAAATTTTGGTGTTTTAAACAGGCGGGTAAATATATATATAATATATCTAATTAATATAATATATATACGGGGGTGTATGAAGGGACAGCAAAATAGTAATTTGCATTGAAAGAATGCTCCAATGCTTAGATAACAGAGGACATCACTGGTGTAATGTTCGCAAGTCAGATGTTACCACTATTGTAGTGGTTCGATTCTATTGGCGCATTATTCTCGCAGTTTTGTGCCGATTTTTCCACTATCAAATAGTTCCGACTAAAAGCGCGTGAAGTTAATCATGCAATGGCGAAGTATCATTGGGGACGAGAAATTTGTTTTGGGCCCTATTTACCAAATCTATTTCGTTCCATGAAAACCGCGCATCGAAAAAAAAAATAACGTCTAAAGAAAGTTCGACCTCCAGTTACACCTACCGCGTGTTCAACATGGGCTTGATATGAAACATCCACATAGTAAGATGACGGACGATAGTCCGAAAATTCAAATAATTTTAAAATAATTTCATTGGTCGGACGGAGATGAATAAGAAGGATCGGATTTGGGTAAATCCCAATCATCAGACGAAATATAATTGAAAGTCCTCGGGTTGTTTGTGTCTTCGGACACGGTCCGCGCTTCTTCAATTTAATGCTTTAATCTACATCCCCAGGATACAGGACCGGAACCCTCATCAATGAATGCAGTTATTGTCCATATCCAACACGATAGATGGATCAGATAGATAGATAGATAGATAGATGAAGCAGTATTCATACGTGCAGTTTTTATTAACACAACAACACATATATAATATTCTATTATTATATAATATAATATATATTGATTATCAGTTCGGTATATTTATCAGTAAAGATGCTCAATGTTATTGATAGACCTATATATATCTAAGTTTGGTGCGAAGACATAGTCAACGGCGCTGGTATGTCAGTACTCACTTTCAAACCAAGTCTGAAAGATCATATAGACGAGAAACTGAACAGTTACCAAAGCCCAGCTGCTTATTCTTCGCTAGCCTTACTATATATATAATATATATGTTGTGGGTGTGTGTGTGTGTGTAGTAGGGATATGTGGAACACAGGAACAAAACTCAGCCAAGTGAATGTAGAAGATAATATTCGCTAAGCATCATCAGTCGTTTATTTTCATATATATAACATAAACGACTGTGATGCTGTTTAAATGCTTAGCGAAATATTATAACATATCCCCAACATACACTTTGTCCTGAGTTTGTTCTCCGTGTTCCACATTCTCAACTACATTCTGTGATCTTATCCAATCCTCCTTATATAATATATAAAATTATTATATATTATTTATATATATATATATATACCAGTCATCCCAGTACCACGTGTTTCAAGTTTACTTTCTCATCAGTGCGACTCGACTTTTTAACTAGCTACCTCTATCCGGGTGCGAGAACCCGACAGAATTTTCGTCCTGAACTCCTTACTCTCACGGCAATCGGGAACTGTCAGCCAGAGGCGAACAATTAGTTTATAAACTACAGGATCGGTATGTTTTTTACACACACCAGAGAACTCCAAGTTTGTACACAGGCGAACATTTAACTTTTACGCTAAACGATGAAGAGGTCACCTAATATCTCCCTACAGTGCTTCAACCATGAAATTTGGAGCATTATATACCAGTCATCCACACACACACTATATTATATATATATATATATCTATTATATATACTATATATAATAAAATTTTTTTTAAATGAACTCTCTCGTCAGTGAAACACCAACACAGTGATTTGTTTATAGTGGTGAA
>CM042178.1:27306138-27356551 GCA_023376005.1 Doryteuthis pealeii | reverse complement strand
AGAAGACGATAAAAATATCTCGGCCCCTAACAGCACCACCCAAACAGTTCGACCCTAGCCAAGGATAGTTATTGTGTATAGCCAAAACACGTGTATGTGGATGAATTATTAATATATGCTCCCATAAATTTGGTATGAGCTCTCTAATTGGTAATTTAAATTAACTTTCACTACTAAACATATAAGCAATGATCGTTTCCCAGGAAACTTGATCTCTCAGTGATCGTAAAAATATATAAACAAACCTATGTATTTAATAGTTTAAAAACACCAGTCCCGCTACAGCTGTCAGTGGCCGAGGGGATAAGATATCAGGCTGGCAAAACAGTCTGAGTTCGACCCTAGCCAAGGATAGTTGTTGTGTTTAGCCACACTAAAGAGGCGTGAAACGCCGAAACACGTGTCTGTGGATGACTTATTAATATATATATATATATATATATATATATATATATATATATATAATTAGATTAGATATGATTAGATTAGATTACTACTTCCAGAAACCACCTTGTCAGCTGGGACGTTAGAATGCACGACTGCACCTCTACAAAGGGGTAAGACTCCCCCAATGGGGCCACCCGTTGGTCGTGGGTGGCGACCCGTGATGCTTAAGGATAGAGGTGGATGAGCAGTCCATGGCTTGCAATACTCCACTTAGACATTTACTTAGGCTAGATGGGCGGGCGGAGAGGCCCCCTCCAATCAATCGGCTTGTCACGTCAAGCCCTAGCACCTATATGATTGCCCCAACCCTATTGCCCTTATCGCAAGCCCCAACCCTTTTTATCATATGGGTGCTAGAAGCGGTGGCTGAAGGTCTACATGTCCTGGGAATGACGTTAAACTCTATCTGATGGTGAGGTTCCAGTTTTGGAGGTTTTGGGAATGTGGAGCATCCCTTCATCACCATTGCTCCCTGGTCCACTCTGACCCGGAGTGGTAGTACCTGTTATGGTCCCATCTATGGGTTAAATAGCTAGACCCCATTCTGCCAAACAAACTCAAGAAAAAATAAAAGTCCTTAGGTTGGGAAGTTCTTCCTCACCTCCATACTCGCCAGACCTTGCTCCATCAGATTTTCACTTATTCCGTTCTTTAGTGAATTTCATCAGTGGAAAAAGATTCATAAATGTTCACGAGGTTAAAGCGTTGAATTCCTTTATTTCTTCCAAAGATGTTCATTTTTTTTGAAAGAGGGATTAAAAAGCTGCCAAGTAGATGGACAAAGGTTATATGTAATTATGGTGACTATTTTGTTGAGCAATAAAGATTTGTCAGTAATATTTCTTTCAATTATTATTCCTAACAAAAATCGGGACATTAAAATAAGGAAGTGAATAAGACAGTATATCAGAGAAGAAGTTTGAATAAAAAACCCACAGATGTCATTAATCAATGTTTATTTATTGGCTTATATTGCAATATTTCAATCTTTTTCTTTAAGAATTCTTTCAGAATCTTAAATATATTTTCTCTTAAAGTCCGTTATGAATTGCTTGCCTTACAACTGGTCATATTAAGAAAAACTGTTTTCTTCGGTACATAACAGTTAGGCTCTGACAATGATCTTATACAGACTGAAATATTGCAATATTAGCCAATAAATACAACATTAATTAATAACATCTGTGTGTTTCTTCAAATTTCTTCTCTGATATAATTGATTTCAATATAAAACTATACGCAGGCTTGCTTTAAATAAGTCTGAGAATAAAACAATATTATAAATCAATAACATCAAATAATTATTTATTAAACACAGTTTTGTTAAAACCGGAATGCAAATTATTAACACCATATACTATGGAAACATTTATTTTTTAATGATATATACACATTTTGAATATGTGTAAGTAAAGGAAACAGTGACAAATATTTTTCAATCTTAAACACATTTTTTCTAAGAAGAAAGAAACAGAAACACCTAATATTTTGATTGTTGTTTGGTTGGTTTTAAAGTATGTTAATACTTTCTGGGTTATGTAATGTTCTTTAGGGTAGGTCGATTTTTCACTTTTTAAAAATATCAAATTGTCCATCTATGCGAGAGTTGTGTGGTTAGTATACTGAATACTGATACCAAAAAATGTGATCTTTTACTTGCACCATTGTTTGAGGAAATAGCATCAAAGATCGTCTACTAAAATACACTAAAAATCCTCGTTTCAGCAAAATTTAGAAAACGAGAATTTTTAGTGCATTTTAGTAGACGATCTTTGATGCTATTTTCTCAAACAATGGTGCAAGTAAAATATTTAATTTTTGGTACCAGTATTCAGTATACTAACACACAAAGTTCGTATAGATGGACAAGTTGATATTTTTTAAAAGTTCAAAAATCGAGCTACCCTAATCACTCATGTGTGGGTAAAGAGACAACCCAGTCTTCCTAATTCTAATCCATTATGCGTGTCGCCATACGGCAGAAACAATTCCCCTTTAAGTTAATTTGTTACATAATCTATGCATAGATTATTGTCAACCCCCTGTATTTCTGAAGGGATGGCCCCTTTTTATATCACGGGCGTGACTTTCCATGGAATATTACAGAAAACCCGCGAAATACGTGAAGTCACGTGGGACCTGGTTGGGTCTTCAGTTTCAGCTTGGACGTCAGGCAGATAAGGTCTTTCTGTCTTATCTGAAGCTCACTGCACACGCGCGTTATGTTAGTTACATGAAATGTTAGGTAAGTAAATAAAAGCTTACATAAATAATATGGTTTTGTGGTTGATGAATGTCTTGGTAACAAGACTGATCTAGAAGAAGAAATGAATTAAGTGCGACCGACCATTAAGACGAAGTCCAGACGCTAGAAGAAGAACGTAAGATACCAAAGATGAACAGAAGAAAAAAAAGAAGTTAAAAGAAGAGTATACAACAAATTATTATTATTATTATTATTCCACTGAAAAAAAAAATCCTTTTTTTTATTGTTAGTCACAAAACAAACTCCGTTGTTCATGCATGAACATGAAAATAACTACAAAGAGAAATAGTTCAAATATTTTTACATGATATTTTTCATCATAAATAAAAACGAATATATATTTATGAAACAATGAATACACAAGTTAGAGATGCCTAAAACTTTCACTACCAACAACAGTAAAAAAAAAAAAAAAAAATTAAAAAAAGAAAAAAAGAAGAAGAAAAAGATTTTAAAAAATATCTCGGCCCCTAACAGCACCACCCAAACAGCACCACCCCTAACCCCGTTGGGCAGGGATATATTTGTCTCATACCCCACTTGTATGGACTGGGCACAAGGCCTCGTTTTAATGTGGCCCTACCCACAAGCCGAAGCTCATGGGTGGGAAAGAACAAAAATTGCGTCGATCCCCTCGGCATTCCCCCTCAAGGGGGGCGCCTCAGGCGCTGGGCAATAAACCCAGCCCTGTCGCTAGGGGGAAGTTATTGCCTGGGGGAAAAGCCCCCTGGGATCGACGCTATTAATTGTACTTTACCCCGATCCAATGGCCGAAGCACACTGGACCCCCGCCCGGAAGGACGAGTATTTCAGGGAAGTATACACACCGTCGGGCAGATTGATTATAATCATTTTCTTTCGGTGACTATATAAATACTGTTTAATGCAAATAACTTGTTGGCAATTGGTTAAAGAATTCCATTATAAATATCCCAAATGTGACAGGATAAATTTATATGGCTAGTATATCCTGTTTGTATGGATTCGTTGATTAGAGAAAAAAAAAGACTGTTTGATAAGGTGACTACTAGCTAAAGTCCAGGTGATTTTAAAGCTAGAAACACTGTTATATGAAAAAAGTGAATGGGAAGTGAATCCGACAGTATGAAATTAATATTTAGAAAAAACAAATGTTAAAATTCGCTGACAGAAATCTGTTTCGACCCTTTATTGAAGTGGTCTTCATCAAGAGCGATGTGTGTATGATAGAGAGACGGTATGAGTGGACCGTTATAAGACGAAAGTAGTACAGATGAAACGGAATTTAAAAAAAAAAAATTTTTTTTTTAAATTTTGAAAATGCATATTCTGTTTTGAAAATAAATAAAATAAATTTTTATTTTATTTTAATAAATCAGAAGCATTATAGTCCACAAAGAAAACTCAAAAGAGTTTGATGTAAATATGTATAAAAATGTATAAGAAAGTATCAAAAAATTAAAAAATCCCAGCGTTGCAAACCACGATAGTCACCGGAGATGTAGATATCCAGGTATTTTTGTTTTTTTCAAAAGATAGAATGAAAAAACTGTTATATATATATATATATGTATATATATCTTATCAATTCTCCTACTTCCAGCCTCCACATCCATTAATATACTTTGAAGAAAAAAAACTGGAATCAAAATGACACACACAGCACACTTTATGAACACCCCCAGAAACAATGAATACCCAAATTCATACATACGCCATTTAAATGATAGAAAACACGGACACTACACTACACACACACACACACACACACACACACACACACACACTAACACATGCTTCCTGAAACTACCACATTTCAGCAAGACAATCACCAAAGAAATACGCAGGGCTATTTATAAAGAGGGACTAGATATCCAACTAGCCCACTCTGGGCCCTCACTACGCCAACACCTAACAAAAAAACATAAGAATGTTATTACAGCATGCACACTAGCCAACTGCCCAATAAGAGATCCAAATATATGTAAAAAAAACTTACACCATTTATCGTTTAACTTGCTTTAAATGCCTTAATTTCTATATAGAAAGTACAACCAGACCCCTACAAATTAGAATTAAAGAACATATCCACACACGTGCATCCTTTAATCAAAAGCAAAAATAAGGACAATAATTTCTCCATTAAAATAGAGACAATAATATGCAACGTTGGTAATCTCAGAATTAGAGAAGGTTTATTAATAGCTAAATTACACCCTCACATAAACAGTAGGTTAGAATTAAACACTGAATTAATAATTAGTTAACATACACATTCTATAAATACACACACACACACACACACACACACACACACATATATATATATATATATATATATATATATATAAAATAAATAAATAAAATAATAAAAGGAATGAAATTGAAATTGATTGAACAACGGATATCACGGCTCTTCCGCGTGGGTTATAACAACCCACGAGATGCGTGTTTATAACGTTCAAAACAAAAAAACACACAAGACCGCGTCCATTTCAAAAACAGTCTCTGAAGATGAAGTTTCTTCGAAATTGATTAGACACTGTACATTATTTTATTTTTTAAATTTTTTTATACGCATTGTAATTGCCTTTTAATATAAATGAATAATAATATACATAACAATGCTTCAAGCAAATTATCGAATAATATTTTGTATTAATAAATGTTAATTTGTTTGAATTTTTAAGATGAGGTCAGATAATTTCTTTTATTTAGATTTTTCGGACTGTTGTACTCGTCTTTATTGTTACTAGCAAATATATTCACCCGCCACCCATGAGTCACGGCTTGTGGGTGGTCCCACATTAATAGGACCTTGTGCCTAACCTGTACACATGGGGTACGTGGTAAATATCTAATATGTAGATATGGTCAACAGTATTAATAATATAAAACAATTTTACTCATAATTGAGGTTTAAATAAAAATAAAATTATGGAGAATGTAACGAAATAACTAAAATTATGGAGAATGTAACGGAAATAACTAGGGAGAATGTAACGTAAATAACTAAAGGAATTGTGACATAAGTAGTATATAGTTTCGTTCCAGAAAAAAAAGAACAATCTCCATTATAATAAGTATACACAACGTTTCAGCTGATGTACCTTCTAGCCTTCTTCAGGTGTTTCTGATCAAAACTCGGAAACGTTCATGTCGGACTCGAGATCATTTACGGAACTTCGAACCAACCCTTTATTTGATCCAGTGGATTTATTTGACTCAATGGATTTATTTGATCCAGTGATTTATTTGATCCAGCGGATTTATTTGAATCAGCGGATTTATTTGATCAAGAGGATTTATTTGATCCATGGATTTATTGATCCAGAGGATTTATTTGATCCAGTGGATTTACTTGATCCAACGGATTTATTTGATCATAGATTTTATTTGATCTAGAGTATTTATTTGATCCCATGGACTTATTTGATCCAGAGGATTTATTTGATCCATGGATTTAGTTGATCCAGAGGATTTATTTGATCCAGTGGATTTACTTGATCCAACGGATTTATTTGATCCAATAGATTTATTTGATCCAGAGGATTTATTTGATCCCATGGATTTATATGCTCCCATGGATTTATTTGATCCAGAGGGTTTATTTGATCCCGTGGATTTATTTGATCAAGATGATTTAATTGATCCGATGGATTTATTTGATCCAGTCGATTAAATAAATCGTTAATTTAAAGACTCATATTGATTGTATCCAGGAATCAAAATCTATCCTCGCTAACCAAGTGGATATTATCGTATGGCAATGTTAGGTACTTAGGCAGTAATATCTCCTCCACAGAAAACGATGTTAATGCACGCATAGGAAAGACATGGTCCGCTATAAATAAACTATAAGTCATATGGAAATCCAAACGAGACAATTTTTCCAAACCGTTGTCGTGTCAGTACTGCTGTACGGCTGCACCACCTGGACCCTAACAAAGCGACTAGAGAATAAACTCGATGGGAGCTGCACAAGAATGCTGCATGTGATCCTGAACAAGACGTGGAAACAACACCCCACGAGAAAACAGCTGTACGGTCACCTGCCATATATCACCCAAAGCATCCGAGTAAGGCGGACAAGACACGCAGGACACTGCTGGAGAAGCAAGGACGAACTCATAAGTGACGTCCTCATGTGGAAGCCAGCACATGGGCACGCCAGTGTGGGCCGGCCAGCAAAGACATACATTGACCAGCTCTGTGCGGATACTTGATGCTGTGTAGAGGACCTCCCGAGAACGATGAGCGATAGAGACGGATGGAGAGATATTGTCATGGATATCCGTGCTGCTAGCGCGACATGATGATGATGATGATGATGATGAGCTGTATAATTGTTGACTTATTGGTACTTCTATATGGCATGTCAACCCTTGTTGGGTTATTTAATGCTAAAGTCAGTCATATTCTATTTCTCCTCTCAGTTAATCATTCATACAGTAAACTTTTCATACATTAAGTTTTAATCAAACTTTCTTTACGTTCTTCAGTTAAAAGGGGATAGATTCCCTCGCTGTCCGGATGATACATCCGCCTGGGAACCGCATGGTACTTGGGTCCATACCATCCCCCACCAACTCAGCATATTAATAGAACAGGCATCTGTGCGGTAAAGTGATGAGCTGGCGGTAGGTGCGACGCTCCGGCTCCTATGCCAAAAACAATCTCCTTGGTCTAGCGCTAGTGAAAAGGGGATAGACACCCTCGCTATCTGGCTGATACCGACTTTAGGCCACCTCGACGACTTTAATTCGCATCTTCTACAGAATTTCATATTTTATTAATTTTGGCCTTGTTCTTTTTTGTATGTTTTACTTAATTCTATTAGAGCTCTTTTATGTTGCTACACGTTGATTTCTCATTACGTAGGGATGTTGTTTTTATGTTATCTCGGTTTTCTCTAACTGCTTTCGACTCTCTTATCTGGCTCTTTATTTGATTGGTATGTATTCGGCTGCTTCTTTTAAGTGGGTGGTGACTAAGCTTTCATTTTGAGTTTGAGTTTTGTTTAACGGCATATCAACCTCTGTGGGTCATTTAATGCCAAAAATATTATTTTGGATTTCAGTCTTTAAAGTAGTGGTTCTATGGAGATAATTGGTTATGTTCTGTTATATTTTGTTGAAAAGGTTGCTTTTTTTTAAATAAAATTTAAAATGTTTTCAGGGTTTGTATTCTTAAAGATGTCTCTCAGGTTTCTTGCTTGATAGGAATTAGTGCGGACATGTTTAAGTCTGTTACAATTTAGAAGGATATGCTTGGTTGTAAGTTGTACTTTGCATGTTGGGCACACTGGGGCATCTTCCCCTTTTAACAGGTACGAATGGGTAATGTGGGTGTGCCCAATACGCAATCTGGCGAGTATTACTTCTTCTCTTCAAATACTTCTGTGGCCTTTCGGCCACTGTCCAATAACTTCTTGTATTTCGTGGAGTTTGTTTTGAGTAAGATTGTCCCATGATTTCTGCCATTTGTCTAATATAAATTTGTTTATGGTTGGTTTCAGATCTGTATATGGGATTTTAGATTTGCTCATATGTGTCTGAAGTGCCTTTCTTGCGGCTTTGTCTGCCTTTTCATTTCCTTGGATACCAATGTGACTTGGTATCCAGATGAATATAATGTTATTATTTTCAGAGAGGGTGTTTAGTTTGTTTAGGAGCTTCGTGATCAGAGGAGATGATGTGTTTTTGTTATGTAGTGCTAATAGGACTGATTTAGAGTCCGTGCATATAATAAATTTGGAAGCTTTGTGATTTGCTATGATATTCATAGCTAGATCAATGGCTGTGGTTTCTGCACTGTAGATTGAGGCTTCATTTGGTAGGCGTTTTAAGGATTCTTGTTTTTGAGAAATAGCGGCACAACCAACTTTTTTTCCTTGTTTGGATCCATCTGTATAGATGTGATAATGATCTGGGTACTTATTTAGTATTTTAATGAATTTCTCTTGGTAAGTGATAGGGTGTGTTTTTGTTTTAGGTAATTTAGTCAGTTCTAAGTTTATAGTTGGTTACTTTATGGTCCCTGGTGCCGTGTTGGAGAGTATGGTATGGTGTACTATATTGGTGTCGATTTTGATTTCATTGAGGAGATCAATTATTCTTAAGTTAAAGGGTCTGATTTCTTTTTTAGTTATTTTAGATTTGCTCATATGTGTCTGAAGTGCCTTTCTTGCGGTTTTGTCTGCCTTTTCATTTCCTTGGATACTAATGTGACTTGGTATCCAGATGAATATAATGTTATTATTTTTAAAGAGCATGAATAATTAATTAATTAATTAATCAATAAGTATGTACTTACCCAATACGTGATAATATAGCATTTATCATCGCACAGCAAGGAAATGTAGTGAGTTCGATCCTCATTGGTGCCACATTAATTTGGCCTTATATCAATGATATATTAATGAAAAATAAGGGAGAAAAGTGACATTAATGTAAAGTGAAACGCAAATAGCCTCGTCATGGTTTTAAACCCTGTTCGTCACGCCTGTTTCCTTAGACGATAACCGTTACGCCATGCTCGCTTCCTTTATTTCTATATTAATACTCGTGTTCCTTAAAAGAACTACCGTCATCATCTTGCAACACCTCCTGGTTAAAAATGAGACCACCCAAACCGTCCAAGATGAAATTAGAAAAGGCAAATCTTTCTAGTGTTGCTTATCCGCCGAATTCTTTTTTCTAAATTCTAAAAAATGGGCAATACCATATATTATAAATAACTAAAAGGAATAAAAAGGACATGCTATACACAAAAATATAAGAAGAAAGAAAGAGAATAAGGAAATGAGAGAGAGAGAGAGAGAGAGAGAGAGAGAGAGAGAGAGAGAGAGAGAGGGGGGGAGTACACGGAAGCGATAATGATAATCTGTTTTATTCATTAATTGGTACTATTAAAACTCGCGTCACAATGTAACAATTCTCCTCCTCTTAAATTACTTTTTAATATCATATTATAAAAATTAAATATTCTTTTTTCAGTCTTGTTTAGCCAGAAACATAAGTTGAAAGGTTCTTAAGTTTAAGAGATTATTTAAAAATTTTTTTTTTTGTTCTGAATTGTTTTGATTTTTGACTTTAATTGAATTTACACGCAAATGAAATAAAAGAATTTAAACTTTTTACTCTGTAATTTTTCTTATATATTTTTCAAAGATTTATACATTGCTCTTGTTTTCATTTAAATGTTCATGGTTTTAATAAAACATGTGTTCTTATAAATTGCCATCAGGAATTTAAAATCTTGTTCATGTTTCTATTTTCGTCATACAACGTGTGATAGCACGTGCGATACCCTGTCCTCGTCAGCTGTCGACTAGGAGTGATAACACAGTTTCGGTAGCTACGACAGGACTGCCACTTCCTAGCGCTACCAAGCAGCTTTCGCCACCGGACAGGGTATTAAAAAAAAATTGTATATATGTATTAAACAGAGAATAGATTATATCATCCGTTCATTGGAGATGTTTCTTTATCAGTGCAGTTTGTTATTTGAAAACGCGTTTGTTTTTGGCCGTTGAGTTGATTACGCGATTGCAGATGTTACGTAGCAAACACGGGAATGATGATTCCGCGCGCGTATCATTCGTGCTGTAAACCTATCTAAATCTAGACCAGATCCAACTAGATGCATTTTGCACCGTAGATTGAAGACGATGTGAGGCGATTTTCAGACAGCGGCCAGTGATTCCTATTTTTGATAGAAACGAAATGACTGAGTGTCCTAGAAATCCACGACACCCAATCTCAATAGGAATAACATGGCATGTCCAACCCTTTTCCACGCAGTCGGCACGCAGTGATTCCTATCGGTTCTTTTTATATCTGATATATATTTTTGTTTAATGCTGGGAAGAAAATATGTTCATTTTACAGGAATGGATCATACAACATTAAAATATCTGGAATTCTAGAATTAAGCAACAAATTTACATATCAAAAACTTGACTTTTTAAACCAGTCAAATTGATTTACATTTATCAGAGGTATATATTTACCCCCCTCCCATTACGGGCAGGATGTGACACAGGGTCAATTTTTAAGCCAAGTACTGCAGGTTTGTATCAGTTTTCCTTCTCTTTATAAAAGTTAGAGAGCCCAGTCTGCCCTACTATTTACCCATAGCTGAAGAGATTGATTCATACCTTTCTCAAATCTCTTTCGCCATTACTCGCAGGTCCACTCTGACTTAGAGTTTATATAATTTAATTTTTAATATCACGCAACATAACGTATTGCATATTTGGAGTCGTCATCTTATTATAATGGAGATTGTCTGTTTTTCTGTCTGTAACCGAAACTATATTAATACTCAAATCACAATTCCCTTAGTTATTGACATCACATTCTCCATGATTTTATTTTTATTTAAACCTCAATTATTAATAAAATTGTTTTACATTATTAATACTGTTAACCATATCTACATACTAACAACATGCAATTATATTTATATATACAACAAAATAGTGGTTTACAGTGTGAACGAGAAGGCTAATTTGCATATTGATATTAAAAACTCGAATTCAATAAATATGTGCTCAGTGTTATTGATTTCTAACTATTTGGTTTTATTTTAATGAATATAAGCAAACATCTCTTCAATTAATCTAAAATGAAATCCATTAACAAGTCATTTTATTCTTTACTTCCTCTTTTAACTAAATACTTAAATTAGAAAAAAAAAACAATGAAAACGAGAGTGATGGAAGAGTAAGTTTCAGTTGTTCTGCTTTTCGATTATACCCCCTCTGTTTCAAATCTTTTTATCTGCATTCTTATTTAGTTTCATTAGCGTTTCTAATTTAATACGATATTTATTACATTTAAATTTAAATACTTGCGCCCGGAGGGTGCATATATTTGCTAGTACAACTAAAATTCTTTTTTCCCCCAATTTTATTCCCTTTTATATGTCACGCCTTCCAACAGATATGATATCATCATAAGTCGGCTGGAACTCGCACATTCCACAGGGAATGAGGGGAGGGTCATTGTTCGGCACAAAAGAACCGGTTATTGTTAACGCCTGTCCGCCTCTTCACAACGCCGCCACTACCACCACCGCCGTAGCAAATTTAATGAACCGTTGCCCCCTCCTCCGTTACGAAGGGGGGTAGGATGGAAGCCCTCAATGGGGGTAATTGATTGCACTATTGAACTCCTCTCTCTTCTTTTTGTCGATGGGGGACAATATTGCAAAGGTTTGCACTTTAGGATTCAACATTTATGTCAAGGACATTCACTGGGAATTATGTCTGTCTGTGTGTCTCTCTCCTTCTCTTTCTCTCACGCCCTGGTGTTGGGAGTTAGAATACAACTGAAGGCAGAGGGATAAGACACCATCGAGAAAAAGAGTTAGTTATGGCAAATATGTCTAAATAAAAAATGTTGCCCAATATATATATATATATATATATATATATATATATATATTTATATATTAAAAATAAATGTTCACTCTGATGAAGGTCGATTCTTGTATGTGTGCGAAATATTTTCACACACATAAACTGACCGAAACACATGTGTAAGTGATATCGATTAATGTGATATCGATTAAATTCATTTTATCCATTTACTTTTCTTTTCTTTACTCATTTTTCCTCATATATATATATATATATATATATATATATATATATATATATTATATAACTTTTCCGTCGCAGTGGCTTCAGTAAATAATCCAAAAGTGCTCAATATATTAAAAACACAAAGCAGTAATAATACTAATAATATTATTGTTAGATGAAAATAAAGTGTCTACCATGGTTTCAATCAAAAAATGATTTCCTCAGAACTCTACCCTACGTTAACTAAGTCGATGTAATTCCTTAGTTAAATTTAACTAAGGAATTACATCGACTTAGTTAACTTAGAGTAGGGTCCTGAGGAAATCATTTCAATTTGATTGAAACCATGGTAGACACTTTATTTTCCATCTAACAATAATATTATTAGTATTATATATATATATATATATATATATATATATATATATATATATATTTAAATAAATAACAAAAGACTTAGAGATCTTGCATTATAGACTATTTCAGGGAGCTTAGACATGAATGATAATGAAATAGTCTATAATGCAAGATCTCTAAGTCTTTTGTTATTTATTTAAATATAAATTTGTTAGAGACTCTAACAATAAGAGCACACATTGAGCTCTCAAACTGCGACAAGTTGTTTTTAAAAAAAACCTATGTCGTAAGGAAGATTTCTTCTCTGGACTTTTGGATTATATATATATATATATATATATATATATATATATATATATATATATATATATATATATATATCCTTCCATCTGCTAAATACGATGGTGTAGTGCCCACAATCTTTTTTTCATCTGCATCTGCATGAGTGGCCGAACAGGCCAGTTTGTGAATGGCAATCTCTGGTGCAGAGGCTGCAAACAAACAATGATGCTTGCTGGAGTTACTGTTGTCTCTCCTTCCTTCTTTTCTGCGGCGGCTTCTTTCCTCTCCTTTTCACTCCTTTTTGTCCCTTGTTTGACGAGGAGGCGCCAGGTCGCTCGGTTTTCTGCACCAGCCTCCCATATATTGGTGTTGATGTGGCATGTCTTCATGCCCTACTTGCACACACACACACACACACACACACACACACACAGATATATATATATATATATATATATATATATATATATATATATATAATAAGTATATTTTGGGAGCATTTTTTCTTTTAAACATGTTTTGTTGAACTCAACGGACAATTCTTGTCTGGCGAGTTTTTGTTTTATCCTTTCTAACTGTCTGGCCATCTTTTTAATATCCGGGTGGAATTGGCGTATGAATCCGCCAAAGGTTTTACAACGAGCGCTTTTTGCACTACTTGGTGCCATCATACTATTTGTTAAAAAAAATAATGGAAACATCTCACCAGTTCCACACCTGATGATGGCACTAAGTAGTGCAGAAAGTGCTCGTGGTAAAACCTTTGGTTGGTTCATACGCCAATTCCACCCAGATATTAAAAAGATAGTCAAACAAAAACTCGTCAGACAAGAATTGTCCGTTGAGTTCAACAAAACACACACACACACACACACACACACACACATACACATATATATATATATATATATATATATATATATATATATATATATAAATAATGATTTGGCATGGAATTACCCATATAATTATCAGTGTGAATCCCAGGGAGGGAGCATATCCCCAGGCAACACCTGTCCCTTCGTCTAAAAGGGGCAGGGCCGGGTTTATTGTCCGGTGTCTGTGGTGCCTCAAAAGAGGAATGACGAAGTGATTCGCGCACTTTTTGCACTGGCCACTGCATGAGCTTAAGTTTGTGTGTGGCTCCACAAGAGACGTTGGGTTAAAATTCAAAATTTTAACCGTTAGTTGTGTTTTTAACCGTTTTTCATTGGACGTTATTTTCTTTTAGAGGGCAGCAAGAGAACTAATTTTTAAGGAAGATAAATATTTTCAGATAATTAATTAACATAAAAAACACGGATTATTACACTTTTGGTCATTACTTAAGAAAAACACGCGCCGCATGTAATATTGAAATAGAAAGTACGTTTTTTTGTTTGGACATATTTATTAATTCTGACTTATCATTATCATTCATCTGTTTTATTTTATCTATTTTTTCCTTAAACACAACTAACGGTTAAAATTTAAGTTAAAAATAACATAAATCGTGACCTTAGTAATAATTAAATTCATTAAAATCTATGCCCAAGCCAAATTTTTCCGTTTTAATTTTGACGACGATTTGAAATTTTAATCCAAATATTTTAGTCAAAAAGTAGTAACATAATGAGCATCAGTAAAAAAAATCCTTGTGTAATCCAGCCTGGTGGGAGGTCAGGAAAATATCTACTGGATGCCATAAAACTGTAAATTATTTTTACTTAGTAATAGTTAATTGAAGCTATAATTAGGATAAAACTAATGGCTATTATTGAATAAACAAATGTTATTCATATTAGTTAGGAATACTTGAAAACATATGATTATTTTTTAGATAGAAATACTTGAAACCATATAACTGTGTGCAAATTATTGCTTGATATAACTGTGTGCAATTATTTGTATTAGATAGGAATACTTGAAACCATATGATTATTTATTTTAGATAGAAATACTTGAAACCATATAACTGTGTGAAAATTATTTGTATTAGATAGGAATACTTGAAACCATATGATTATTTATTTTAGATAGAAATACTTGAAACCATATAACTGTGTGAAAATTATTTGTATTAGATAGGAATACTTGAAACCATATGATTATTTATTTTAGATAGAAATACTTGAAACCATATAACTGTGTGAAAATTATTTGTATTAGATAGGAATACTTGAAACCATATGATTATTTATTTTAGATAGAAATACTTGAAACCATATAACTGTGTGAAAATTATTTGTATTAGATAGGATACTTGAAACCATATGATTATTTATTTTAGATAGAAATACTTGAAACCATATAACTGTGTGCTAATTATTTGTATTAGATAGGAATACTTGAAACCATATGATTATTTGTTTTAGATAGAAATACTTGAAACCATATAACTGTGTGAAATTATTTGTATTAGATAGGAATACTTGAAACCATATGATTATTTATTTTTAGATAGAAATACTTGAAACCATATAACTGTGTGAAAATTATTTGTATTAGATAGGAATACTTGAAACCATATGATTATTTGTATTAGATAGAAATACTTGAAACCATATAACTGTGTGAAAATTATTTGTATTAGATAGGAATACTTGAAAACATATGATTATTTGTTTTAGATAGAAATACTTGAAACCATATAACTATGTGAAAATTATTTGTATTAGATAGGAATACTTGAAACCATATAACTGATTATTTGTATTAGATTACTTGAAACCATATGATTATTGATAGAAATACTTGAAACCATATAACTGTGTGAAAATTATTTGTATTAGATAGGAATACTTGAAACCATATGATTATTTATTTTAGATAGAAATACTTGAAACCATATAACTGTGTGAAAATTATTTGTATTAGATAGGAATACTTGAAACCATATGATTATTTATTTTAGATAGAAATACTTGAAACCATATAACTGTGTGAAATTATTTGTATTAGATAGGAATACTTGAAACCATATGATTATTTATTTTAGATAGAAATACTTGAAACCATATAACTGTGTGAAAATTATTTGTATTAGATAGGAATACTTGAAACCATATGATTATTTATTTTAGATAGAAATACTTGAAACCATATAACTGTGTGCTAATTATTTGTATTAGATAGGAATACTTGAAACCATATGATTATTTGTTTTAGATAGAAATACTTGAAACCATATACTGTGTGAAAATTATTTGTATTAGATAGGAATACTTGAAACCATATGATTATTTATTTTAGATAGAAATACTTGAAACCATATAACTGTGTGAAAATTATTTGTATTAGATAGGAATACTTGAAACCATATGATTATTTATTTTAGATAGAAATACTTGAAACCATATAACTGTGTGAAAATTATTTGTATTAGATAGGAATACTTGAAACCATATGATTATTTATTTTAGATAGAAATACTTGAAACCATATAACTGTGTGCAAATTATTTGTATTAGATAGGAATACTTGAAACCATATGATTATTTGTTTTAGATAGAAATACTTGAAACCATATAACTGTGTGAAAATTATTTGTATTAGATAGAAATACTTGAAACCATATGATTATTTATTTTAGATAGAAATACTTGAAACCATATAACTGTGTGCTAATATATTGAGTATTTTTAGATAGGAATTATTTGTATAGATAGGAATACTTGAAACCATATGATATTTGTATTAGATAGAAATACTTGAAACCATATAACTGTGTGAAAATTATGTATTAGATAGGAATACTTGAAAATATGATTATTTTGTTTTAGATAGAAATACTTGAAACCATATAACTATGTGAAAATTATTTGTATTAGATAGGAATACTTGAAACCATATAACTGTGTGCAATTATTTGTATTAGATAGGAATACTTGAAACCATATGATTATTTGTTTTAGATAGAAATACTTGAAACCATATAACTGTGTGAAAATTATTTGTATTAGATAGGAATACTTGAAACCATATGATTATTTATTTTAGATAGAATACTTGAAACCATATAACTGTGTGCTAATTATTTGTATTAGATAGGAATACTTGAAACCATATGATTATTTGTTTTAGATAGAAATACTTGAAACCATATAACTGTGTGAAAATTATTTGTATTAGATAGGAATACTTGAAACCATATGATTATTTATTTTAGATAGAAATACTTGAAACCATAAAACTGTGCAAATTATTTGTATTAGATAGGAATACTTGAAACCATATGATTATTTGTTTTAGATAGAAATACTTGAAACCATATAACTATGTGAAAATTATTTGCATTAGATAGGAATACTTGAAACCATATGATTATTTATTTTAGATAGAAATACTTGAAACCATATAACTGTGTGAAAATTATTTGTATTAGATAGGAATACTTGAAAACATATGATTATTTGTATTAGATAGAAATACTTGAAACCATATAACTGTGTGAAAATTATTTGTATTAGATAGGAATACTTGAAACCATATGATTATTTGTATTAGATAGAAATAACTTGAAACCATATAACTGTGTGAAAATTATTTGTATTAGATAGGAATACTTGAACCATATGATCTTGATAGATAGTTATTTATTTTAGAAAATACTTGAAACCATATAACTGTGTGAAATTATTTGTATTAGATAGGAATACTTGAAACCATATGATTATTTATTTTAGATAGAAATACTTGAAACCATATAACTGTGTGAAAATTATTTGTATTAGATAGGAATACTTGAAACCATATGATTATTTATTTTAGATAGAAATACTTGAAACCATATAACTGTGTGAAATTATTTGTATTAGATAGAATACTTGAAACCATATGATTATTTATTTTAGATAGAAATACTTGAAACCATATAACTGTGTGAAAATTATTTGTATTAGATAGGAATACTTGAAACCATATGATTATTTGTTTTTAGATAGAAATACTTGAAACCATATACTGTGTGAAATTATTTGTATTAGATAGGAATACTTGAAACCATATGATTATTTGTTTAGATAGAAATACTTTGAAACCATATAACTGTGTGAAAATTATTTGTATTAGATAGGAATACTTGAAACCATATGATTATTTGTTTAGATAGAAATACTTGAAACCATATAACTGTGTGAAAATTATTTGTATTAGATAGGAATACTTGAAACCATATGATTATTTGTATTAGATAGAATACTTGAAACCATATAACTGTGTAAAATTATTTGTATTAGATAGGAATACTTGAAACCATATGATTATTTATTTTAGATAGAAATACTTGAAACCATATAACTATGTGAAAATTATTTGTATTAGATAGGATACTTGAAACCATATGATTATTTATTTTAGATAGAAATACTTGGAAACCATATAACTGTGTGCAAATTCATTTGTATAGATTAGGAATACTTGAAACCATATAACTGTGTGTCAAATATTTGTATTAGATAGGATACTTGAAACCATATAACTGTGTGGAAAATTATTTGTATTAGATGGAATACTTGAAAAATATGATTATTTATTTTAGATAGAAATACTGGAAATCATATGATTATTTGTTTTAGATAGAAATA
This sequence comes from Doryteuthis pealeii, assembly GCA_023376005.1. Classification (NCBI taxonomy): domain Eukaryota; kingdom Metazoa; phylum Mollusca; class Cephalopoda; order Myopsida; family Loliginidae; genus Doryteuthis; species Doryteuthis pealeii. The sequence goes on along the minus strand of CM042178.1, from coordinate 27,338,064 downwards.
CTTGAAACCATATAACTGTGTGAAAATTATTTGTATTAGATTTGTATTTTAATTCCTACCGAAAAGGCAATACAATAATTTGGGAAATGACCTTCGTGATTACTACTCTGTAAGGTTACAAGCTATAAATTGTGGCCACCCAGTGAGGAACGATCTCATTATGTAGTCTTACTTTTTTTCCCGTTTTTAGAGGGGTTTTTTTTTTATCACGGATATCCTTTTCAGACATTTTTATTTTCAGTAATTGAAATTCCATCGTTTAGGTCAATTTGCAAAATACTGAACAATGAATGAATTCATAATCCATGGCTTTTGAGATATGTATGTCTCACCTGTCCTTCAGGTAAGCAAGATTAGTTTTCTTTTCTTATTTTCATTAAAAAGGCAAAAATAAAGGAAAGACATAAAGCTGTCCCGAAATATGGCGTGCAATGTTGGGTGGGGGAGGAGATACCTAACAGAGAGCATAACGTGAAGGTATTTAATTGTTTTGAAGGAGAGAGAGAGAGAGAGAGAGAGAGAGAGAGAGAGAGACGAGGAGGAGAGAGAGAATATACAGTGCAACAGAAGACAGTAATAACCTTTTATACTCTGTATGGGGGGGTGTCTTTGGGAGAGGGTGAGTGGGGAAGGGAGTAGAAGAAGTAGAGGTAGATAGAAACATACGAGAGATTAGAAGAAGAAGAAGAAGAAAGTACTAATGAAGAAGAAGAAGAAACAGAAAGGAAGAAGAAGAAGAAAAAGAAGAAGAAGAAAAAAGAAAAGAAAGAAGAAGAAAGGGAAGAAAAGAAAAGAAGAAAGAAGAAGTACTAATAGGAAGAAGAAAGAAAGAAAAAGAAGAGAAGAAAAGAAGAAGAAGGAAGAAGAAAGAAAGAAGAAGAAGAAAAGAAGAAAGAAATACAATTGAAGAAAAGAAAAGAAGAAGAAGAGAAGAAGAAGAAGAAGAAGAAGAAGAAGAAGATAAAGAAAGAAGAAGAAGAAGAAGAAGAAGAAGAAGAAGAAAGAAGAAGAATACTAATAGAAGAAGAAGAAGAAGAAGAAGAAGAAGAAAGAAGAAGAAGAAGAGAAAGAAGAAGATAATAATAGAAGAAGAAGAAGAAGAAGAGAAGAAGAAGAAAGAAAGAAAAGAAGAAATACTAATTGAAGAAGAAGAAGAAGAAGAAGAAGAAGAAGAAGAAATACTAATTTGAAGAAGAACAAGAAGAAGAAGAAGAAGAAGAAGAACAACAACAACACAACAACAGTAAGTAAAGTAAAGTCGTCGGAGTGGCTTAAAGTCGGTATAAGCCAATCAGCGAGGGAGTCTATCCCCTTTCACTAGCGCTAGACAAAGGAGATTGTTTTGTTTTTTTAGCATCTGGGTGGAGCGCCACACCTACCATCAGCTCCTTACTTTACCGCACAGATCCCTGTGCAACTCAACAATAAACAACAACAACAACAAGATATATTTGGGGTCTGGATATGCGCACTGATAAATTTCAATAACATTTAATGTTTCAAATAGGAAAAAAACATTTTAAGATGTTTATTTATTTTATTTTTCGCTCGGTCCTATTTATGACCCACACCAAAAAAGTGTGACACACATCTATTGAGAGGGAAAACAAAAGAATATATATATATATATATATAATTAATATATATATATATATATATATTACTAGCAAATATATGTACCCTCCGGGTGCAAGTATTTAAGTGTTAATGTAATAAAATATTGTATTAAATTAGAAAGGCTAATGAACTAAATAAGAATACAGATAAAAAATTTGAAACAGAGGGAGTATAATAAAAGATTTGAACAGAGGGAGTATAATAAAAAAATGGACAACTGAAACTTACTCTCCATCACTCTCGTCTTTCATTGTTATTTTTTCTAATTTAAGTATTTAGTTAAAATAGGAAGTAAAGAATAAAATGACAGTTATTTTATCTTGTTAATGGATTCATTTAAGATTCATTGAAGAGACTTTGGCTTATATTCATTAAAATAAAACCAAACAGTTAGAAATCATAATACCAAGCACATATTTATTAAATTCGATTTTTTAATATCAATATGCAAATTAGCCTTCCCGTTCACATTGTAAACCACTATTTGTTGTATGTATAAATATAATTGCATGTTGTTAGTATGTAGGTATGGTTAACAGTATTAATAATGTAAAACAATTTTATTAATAATTGAAGTTTAAATTAAAATAAAATCATTGAGAAAGGGACATTAATAACTAAGGGAATGTGACTTGAGTAGTAATATAGTTTCGGTTACAGACAGTAAAACACACAATCTCCATTATAATAAGATATATATAATTATATATATATATATATAGGTATATATATATAGGTATATATAAAAACAATTTTTTTTTTGTGATGAAACAAAGAAAATATATGAATTAAGACCTGATGTAAATCAAATCAACAGAACCTACAACCAGGAATAGTAGAGCACTCTAGGAAAAAAGAAATATTCAGTTAAAATGGATCTACACGAAATGGATTATTCGGTAAAAAATATCCCTACAGCTCCCACTGGAAGATCTTTAAAAACTCAACAAATAAATATATATATTATATATATATATATATATATATATAATATATATATATATATATTAGAAATAATATATAATATTATATATATATATATATATATATTTAAGAAATATATATATATAAATATATATATATTATAATAATATAAGGAGATAATTTGGCATGTACGTGTCGACGCATAACTCCAAAACGGGAGGTCACTCAGATTTAAAATCTTGCATACACATTGATATCGTTCTATCTAAGAAACGAAGAAAGTCGAAAGAAATGAAAGAGAAAGACAGAAAAAACAAAGAAAAATAAAGATAAAAATAATTCTAAAGTTTACAGAATTAAAGTTCTCAGAAAATGTTTGTTGGTTGGTTTGTTTTGTTTTTACGGCATATCAAACTCAGTGGGTCATTTATGCCGATAAAGTTTTGAAATAAAGTCTTCTTAATAGATACTCAATTCTTTTTTATGAATACATTTTTCTATTTAAATCCATAGATAGGACCCTAACAGGTACTACCAGAGTGGACCAGGTAGCAATGGTGATGAAGGTTGCTCCACATTCCCCAAACCTCCAGAAATGGAACCTCGCCATCAGATAGAGTTTAACATCATTCCCATGCCCTCAGCCACTGCCTTCTAGCACCCACATGATAAAAGGTTTGGGGCTTGCCATAAGGGCAATCTGATTGGGGCAATCATATAGGTGCTAGGGCTTGACATGACCAGCCGATTAATCGGAGGGGGGGCTCTCTGACCGCCAGTCTAGCCTAAGTGGAGTGTTGCAGGTCATGGACTGCTCATCCACCAAAAAACTCCATCCTTAAGCATCACGGGTCGCCACCCACGGCCAACAGGTGGCCCCATTTGGAGGAGTCTTACCCCTCTGCAGAGGTGCAGTCGGTGCATTCTAAACATAACATAAACGAGACCGAATACAACAAAAGCTGCAAAAATATGACCTTACTTAGGCTAGACGGGCGATCAAAGAGGCCTCTTCCAATCAATCGGCAACTATGTGATTGTCCCAACCCCGTTGTCTTATGGCAAGCCAAACCCCCCTTTTTTTTTACATATATGTGCTAGAAGATGGTGGCTGAGGTTTTAACGTCCCTTCCTCGGCATTACCCCAGATCCACTCTGACCCGGAGTGGTAGTACCTGTTAGGGTCCCATTTATCGGTTAAATAGAAAAATATGAATTTAAAAAAGAATGTGTGCAGAAATTGAGTACCCATTGATATATTTCTAAGCGGCAATGAATTCACTAGAGTCCTCTGACTTTGTAAACAAAGTGAGGGTTAGCTACACGCCAGAATGGGGAATTTTACAATTAAATCTCTATTTAGAGAACTCAACCAAAGTGGGAGAATATATTAATAAATAAGTTATCCACAGACACCGGTTTCGAGGTTTCACCTCTCACCAGTGTGGCTACACTTTATATATATATATATATATATTATATATATATATATATATATATGTGTGTGTGTGTGTGTGTGTGTGTGTGTTGTGTGTGTTGAATAACTTATTACCTTTGCTTCGAGATGGCGTAGAATCTAAATCAAATGTTCGTATTATTTTCACACGTACGAATAACTTTAAGACATTGAGAAATTCAATCATACACTTTGTTATTTATTACACATTTTTATTTATTGTCATTTAAACATTGGAATTCTTATTTGTGTTATTTCAAATTCTAAGCACAAGTCATTTCTATTCAGTTGGTATTGTGTACAACCCCCTTAAAGTTTCGAGTTAACACTTCATTCAATGAAATGATACGCTTAAAGGTTTACTTTAATACAATATATGATAATTGCAAATTACGTATATATAACAAATTACGTATATTATAATGACTTATTATATATATATATATATATATATATATATATATATATATTGGTTTGGAGGTTGATTTTGAAGGCTATCACAATGCAGGTGTAAAGAATAAGGTAACAATGGTGTTGTGTGTTAACCTGTATTTTATTCTTGAATTTTCGAGATAGAATCTCTTTTTCAGAAGAACACTGGAACTGAAGTAATTGTCGTCTTGTTATGGCATTTCTAGTTAAAATTTTAACTAGAAATGCCATAACAAGACGACTTCAGTTCTAGTGATCTTCTGAAAAAGAGATTCTATCTCGAAAATTCAAGAATAAAATACAGGTTAACACACAACACCATTGTTACCCTATTCTTTACACCTGCATTGTGATAGCCTTCAAAATCAACCTCCAAACCAATATATACACAATGCTTCAAGCAAATTATAAAACTCTCTTATATATATATATATATATATATATATATATATATATATATATATATATATATATTAAAAATTAGTTATATATCTAAATATATAAGACTAAGATTTTGGTATGTACGTGTTGACGTATAAGTACAAAACGGGAGGTCACTGATTCGAAATCTTGCATACATATTGATATCCTTCTAACTAAGAAACATGCCAATTTTGGTTATTGATTTTTACTAATTAAGGGATATAATTAATTAATTAAGCCAAAATCACCCAATTTGCAGAACTATCCATATACCAGAACCTGCTGATAATAAAATATTGTCCGCTGACTGACTTTTTTTCACAGCGATTTATAGCGATTTACAGCAGAAATGTATCAGTTTAGCGAATAAATTTCGCAGTCTAAGCTGTTCTGCTAGGAATTTATTACCTATTCTTGGACCAATCTTTAAAATATTTATATTGTTGAAAAGAAAATAATATAATCTTTCTGAATATGCATTCTTATGCGTTTTTATTAATTGAATTTTTTTTTACAGCGAGTTAAAAAAAAAAAGAAAAATTGGCTTCAGAGAGCTGATATGTATAATTTTTTTTTTTCATTCTAAATTTCAAGAAAAAAAATTCTTTTTCTCGCCTATTTACTGTTCAATTTTCTTTAAGATATCCATATTGCTCGAAAGAGAATGGAATAATCTCTCTAATATGTAATTTTATTGAGTTTTTATCAATGGAATTATTTTTTACAGCGAGTTAAAAAAATGATATTTTGTTTCAGTCAACCTAGAATTCGTAGTATCATTTTTTCATACTTAAATTTTAACATAAAATCAAATCTTATTTATCGCATATTTCTGTTTCTATCTTCAAATATTTATTTCGTTAGTAAAAAAGATCTTTCTAAATTATGTAATAAGTTAAGTATGTCTTTTGTACATTGAATTATTTTTAAAACGAATTAAATAACAAATCAAACGAAAACACTAACGACAAGACAACTCAACTTTGTTTTATAAATTCCCGTCGTTCGTCAATTGTAAATAAAACCTTTTTTTTTTTTTCATAATCGCGTTAATTTATTTATTTTAATATTAGAAATACAAATAAAATCATGATACAAATGTAGAATAGTGCGCAAGAGATAATAGTATTACCATTAGATTACCTAATACATTTCACGGAAATACCTGAAAACTCAAATTATGATATAGTGAACCAATTATTTTTTCTCTCTGTCTCTCATTTTCAAGGAATAAAAAAATTACCTTAAGTCTGGGATTAGTCTATTAACAATTTTTTTCTTTTTAAATTTTATCCTTGGAATTTTTTATAGTAAAATAAAAAGAGAAAAAAGTTATTAAAAATCGAAAGGATTAAATTATGTTCTACACACAAATGAATTAAAATATTTTCTAAAAGGAAGTTTGATTTACGTAACGTTTAGCGTTCGTTGGGATTTANTTTAAAATTTACAACTAACAACAGTGAAATTATTTGAAATTTACGACTAGCACTCAAAATTATTTCAAAGCTTTCCATTTTTTTTCTTTTTGTAATACGTAATTTTATTTTCAATATTTAATTTTATTGATTTATTTTTAATTTTAAATTAAATTACAACAGTAAAAATACTTGGTTCAAATTTGACATTCGATCGACTACATTTTTGAATTAATAATGTTATAAGATTATTTATCGTTTTACATAAATTTGATTACTTTATTTAATTCTTTTTTTCTTTTAGCAAATCGCGTCATTTATATTTTATTTAAAAAATATAGTTCATCATTGAATTAAAATTTCTTACTATATCATTATGTGATGGGCTAAACTTGCAAATCGGTCGGAAAATTTAGGGTGACCAAGAAAAAAACAGAACGCATAAAATTTGTAATAAAACTGTTAATTTTAACTAGGGGTTAGGGTTAGGGTTAGAGGTGGGGCTTAGGGTTAGTTTAATGGGAAAATAAATAATTTGGGTTCTGTTTATTCTAGGACACCTGTAAGTAAATAAAGTTGTCGGGGCGGCCTAATGTCGGTATCAGCCAATCAGCGAGGGAGTCTATCCCCTTTTCACTAGCGCTAGACCAAGGAGATTTTTTTTTAGCATCTGAGGTGGAGCGCCATCAGCTCCTTACTTTACCGCACAGATCCCTGTGCTACTCATACGCTGAGTTGGCGAGGACCGGTATCGAACTAGGAACCTTGTGATTTCTAGCCGAGCGCTCTACCGACTGAGCTAACCCGGCTGTAATATGTTTTAATTTTTCGACCGATTTGCAAGTTTAGCCATATGATGTCATTCCCTCAAATCTGACGAATAACAATAACAAAATTTTAAAATAAAAATACGATGTAGTTAACTCAACTTAGTTTTGAATCAGTATTTAATTTGGCGGACCTGAACATTCGGACCCCCCCCCTCTAAAATATTCGTTTTTAATTTTTTTTTTCTTCTTTCAATGGATTTTTATCGATTGCACACCAATCTATCAGACCGTAAAAAAGAATTTTAAAAAGTTATTTATTTTTCGAGTTTTCAGGGATGCTCAGTACCCCGTATAAGTTTATCGTAAACCGACCCCCCTATCGCAACCGCTAAAAAATTTTATTTATTTTTTTCCTTCAATGGATTATTATCGATTACACACCAATCTGTCAGATTTTTTAAAAAATTCTTAAAAGTTCTTTATTTTTTGAGTTTTCAGGGGTGCTCATTTCCCCTTATAAGTTTATAGTAAATCGAATCCCCCATATCGGAACCACCCGAACTAAACTTGTGCAAAGGTGTCAAAGTTAGGCTGGCCCAGAAAAAACAGAACCCAAATTATTTATTTATTTTCCCATTAAACTAACCTTAAACCCCAACACCAACCCCAAATCCTAACCCTAAATCCCCTTAGTTAAAATTAACAGTTTTATTATAAAATTTGTGGGTTCTGTTTTTTCTGTGTCACCTTAATTTTGACACCTTTGTGCAAATTCAGCCCAACTGTTAAGGTAGAGCGGTTCCGATATGGGGGTTCGATTTACTATAAACTTATACGGGGAAATGAGCACCCCAGAAAACTCGAAAAATAAAGAACTTTTTAGAATTTTTTTTTTTTAACAATCTGATAGATTGGTGTGTAAACGATAATAATCCATTGAAGAAAAAGAAAAAAAATACAAAGAAAAATTTTTTTAAAGCGGTTCCGATATGGGGGATTGATTTACTATAAACTTATACGGGGAAATGAGCACCCTAGAAATCTCTAAAAATAAAGAATCTTTTAGAATTTTTTCTTTTACAGTTTGATAGATTGGTTTGCAATCGATAATAGTCCGTTGAAAGAAGAAGAAAAAAAATTTAAAACAAAAATTTTAGAGCGGGGGTCCGAAAGTTCAGGTCCGCCTTTAATTTTTTCGTATATACAAGAGTTTTAGAAAAAAAAGCCTTTTACAAAAATAGGTAGTTAAATTATATAACTCCTTATTTCGTAAATAAGTACATAATAACAATAACAAAAACTCAACTTTGGTTTAGGGTTAGTTTAATGGGAAAATGAATAAATAATTTGGGTTCTGTTTTTTCTGGGTCACCCTAATTTTCCGACCGTTTTTCAAGTTCAGCCCTTATCTCGAGATTTCTTTTAATCATTTATAAACATTTTTTTCAAACTTTAGAAGTTACTTTAATTCCTTCATATTAGTGTCGTCTCGAATATAACATTTATTTCGACCGTTTAGACATTTCTCGGTGATTTTTAAAAAAATTTGATAAATAATTATCTCTTATTAGTTACCACCAATTTTCCCTGAGAAATTTACCCCTCCCCCTATATTTAACACCATGATACTTGCATAAAAATTAATATTATCTTTTTAAAAAAAATTCCATTCGAAAGAAGAAACATTAAACAAACTCCTGATGATTTTTAAAAAATTTTCAGCTGACGGAAATAATGTAAATTATGCTTGGAAAAACAATGTTTTCATTTTTGCACAGTTAAATCAACTGAAATTTAACGTAACCAAAAACAACTTACGACAAGAGGATTTTTAAAATATACTATGAAAAATCAATTAATGGTCCGATTTTCATGAAAATATATTAGGGGAAATATTTTTTTTACGAGGTCTATCCCTCATCTCCTATTTTATTTTATGAGATATTAAAAAAATGAACTAAAATTGGGTATACCTATCTCTTATTTTCTCCTCATTCACTCTTTAGTGTTCCTATTTTTTGTTAGTCCGGTCATGGACCGGGTACTTTAGCTAGTATATATATATGAACATTGTCTGGGTAGAGGATGGATAATAAAAAGTTAGTCTCGCAGATCCATTGATTGTTTTCTTCTTACGTAATTGATATATGCTTTAACCACAAACGCCACCAATGACTTTCCCTTCTCTTACTATTCAAATACCAATCTTTAAATATCTTTCCAGATAGAAATCAAATCTTCATTATTCTTACACAAAAAGCAAGCTCTGGTGATAGTGAATGTTTATACATATTTACTTTGTCGTTAATTGTTTTATTTTCGTACTTTCCTCCGGACATACATACACACAAACTGCCCTTTATATATGTATAGATTAGGGATACCCAAACTGAAGCTAAACTGCGTTTTTGACAAAAGGAATTTAGCCACCCCCCCTACAGAAAATAATTCACCAAAAATCAGGGAATTATCGGATTTTAATGAAATTTTCAGTGTTTATTTATCAATGAATGCTCTTTATAATACATTATTTATTTTATTTCAAAACTTTCTCATATTTTTCAGGTCACTTATTTTTTTACCCCCCTTATGTTGGGGGCGTAACATTTTGTTCGAGTTGGTCTTATAGTTTTCTAATTACAGTATAAATAAACAAACAAACAGACCGAAGTTATGAATAGAAACAAACAAAAAATTTTTTTACGGTGGCTTTTCTATGAGAAAATAAGTACCGAAAATGGAAAAATAAAATGTAAAAAAATAATAGATAATTAATTTTTTGGAGATTTTTTTTTACTCATTTCGATAATTATTTAATTGGCTATTATCTTATAAAAGAAAAAATTATACATCGATATTTTTTCTGCTTAAAAAGGGGGGGAGGTACATTTTCAATCGAGTTTTTCTTCAAAAATTATACTTTGATGTAATAAAATAAGGTTTGCATTAAATAGATATTTATTTTTAGAATCTAAAAATATAACATTTTAAACTTAAAATCCGAATATTTTTATTTTAAATGAATTTTATATATTAATTTTTCATAGCAAAAATACTAAATTAAAATTTTGAAATAAAATAACTAATGCATTATAAAATTCATTAATTGATAAATCAATACTGAAAATTTCATTAAAATCGGATAATTACCTGATTTTTGGGAATTTTTTTTGCAATCGCGAATGTTATATTAAAATTGAAAACAAGTGCGTAAAACCATTGAAAAAGAGACAGAATGGCGGATCGCGTCGAAATTTACCAAAACAAATAGTTTTAAATGTATTAACAATAAACTGCATATGTAATGATATTTTTCTTTTTTTTAATGATGATCATTATGTTACTACTGTGGCGTTAGTTTCGTATTTGCCTGGGGAGTTGTCTGCCCGTTTAGTTCGCTGGTTCCCGCTAGGGGCTGTTTATATTTAAGCGGCTGGTTTGAACGTCTCTTTCTCTTTTTGCTGTCGCTCGACCTACGAGACACATGGGTTAGACTCTGGTCTAGCCCCTCCTCGTTAGAGTTTCGGCCCTCAACGCCGGACTAATCACTGTAAGTGATTTATACAGCATGGGCTATTCTTAGTCTCATGTCTGTACTTTTTATGTTTTTCCCTTTTACTTTTGTATGTATGTTTATGTACACCTATGTATTATGTACCCTGTTTATCCATGTGCTGTACCATATTAAATGTCTTGTCTATCAATCCTTGTCGGAGTTTTATATTCAAGTATATATCACTTTAAACCGTACACTACTTATCATTTTAGACAAAAGTTTGACCTTAAATAATAGATTTAATTAATTTTAATTTGTTTTTAAAAACCTAGCAGACGACAAAATTGGGTATGCCTAGTATAGATAGATAGATGGTGAGGCAATAGACACCATTTGTAATATTTAAAGAACAGAACAAGAGAAATTAACAGAAATTAACAATTGCGTAGTGGATTTTTCTCTCTCCTTCTTTCCTTCTTTTTGGTTCCTTTATTTCGGTGCGTGTTCTGCATTAGATAATAAATATATAAATATCTATCAGGGAGTAAAGTTTAGACTTTTGCATATATCTATGCAAATTTTTCTATATATCTATGCAAATTTCTGTATATATCTATCCAAATTCTATTATCAGTTAACCTGATCTGTTTCAGACTTTTCATCAGTCAAATTATCGACATATCTGAAAACTTTATGCAAATTAATTCAAATTTGAAAGGATTTTTTTTTTTGAAGAGAAATTCACAGACACGTGCAGAGATTTATATAAAAATATCTTGGACTTAAAGTACTGGTTTCCTCGCCAGATACCAAAGTTAAGCAACGAACAGCCAGTTCACTAAAAATAATGGGTGACCACTTAGTACGAGCAGGTACTGAACTGCGAGAGTTAACTTGTCAACCATTACACCACTGTTGAACTCTAACGAAACACTTTTTAAAACTAACAAAATGCTTAGAGTTTTATATTTTAAATGTTATGATGTTTTTTCCGAGATAAATTTCAGTAAGCAAATCTTTCATGTTTAACATTAGATATTAAACTCATTTGCTTTCCTTTTAGAAGTCCGCCATTAAGACAGCGCTGAAGAAATGCACCCTCACCTTCAAGCCTGGAAGATCTGACCTCCGACAGACAAGGTTGGCGACACGCGTGCCGCGCAGGAGCCGAGCAGCTCAATATCGAGATTAAAGAGTTGTAGAGCGGCGACGTCTTCGTCGTCATGAACCACCAAATGCAGATGGGAATTTCCCTTGCAATATGTGTGACCGAATCTTCAAACACAGAATTGGACTCAATATCGAGATTAATAGGGTTGTAGAGCGGCGAAGTCTTCGTCGTCATGAACTACCAAATGCAGATGGGAATTTCCCTTACAATGTGTGTGACCGCATCTTCGAGCCCAGAATTGGACTAACTAGCCACCAGAGGGTGCATAACTGTTGAAGACATGGAGTGACGTCATAGTCGTCTGCTATTGACATCTAAAGCACATTATTATTATTATTATTATTATTATTATTATTATTATTATTATTTATTATTTATTTATTTATTTATTAATTAAGACAACGCTGAAGAAATGCGCCATCACACCTTCAACCTGGAAGATTTGGCCTCCAACAGACAAAGTTGGCGACACGCGTGCCGCGCAGGAGCTGAGCAGCTCAATGTCAAGATCAACAGGGCTGTAGAGCGGCGACGTCTTCGTCGTCATGAACCACCAAATGCAGATGGGAATTTCCTTTGCAATGTGTGTGACCGAATCTGCAAGTCCAGAATTGAACTAACTAGCCACCAGAAGGTCCACAAGTGATGAGCCACCGTCATCGTCGTCTGCGAAAGATATTAAACTAAAAACCTTAAGACTTTCACTCTCTTAACAATGAGCTTAAATCGAGTCTGGTTAGACCAGTGGACTTGCTTATTGGAGTTCACTTCAGAAAAAATATATTTTCAATTAATACTATAAGATGGGAATGATCTTATTTTCTGTTATAAGGTTCAAAGTAACCTTCCAACGTGGGTGTATATGTGTACATGAATTAATCCGACAAAGAAGTTATTTATAATAACAAACATAGACTTTATTTTGTGAGCACACGGAGAAAATACATACATGACAGGTATACACATACTCATGACAAGGTACAGTAAGATATGGAGAACAGATATATAAATATACACAAAGGATGTAGGACTACGTTCTAAAGGGGTGATACAGAGTTACATGTTGAAATAAGTCACTTACTGATAGTTTGCTGGGGGGCCGGCAAAGCCCCCCCCCCACACACACACACTTAAGGACAGAGGCACCAATCGCCTAACCCATATGTAATGGTTGCCAGACCGAGAGAAAGAGAGATTTTCTCCCGGATTACTGTTTATATACAGCCGCCACCTATCGGCGAAAACCTGCAGCAAGGGAAGATAACCCTATTGGACTCATGTCCATCCCAACAGGGGCGGACAATCGCTACAATACTAAAAAAGAGGGTGCAAAGTAAAATCTCGATGGTATTTACACAATAAAAGATATGAATTATATTATTTTGCTTCATGGTATGAACGAACAATATGCTTTTCTATCAAGGGGGGGGGGGATTGATAAGTTTGTGGTGTAAGGTACAAGGATATGGGTTACATTATTTCAAATCAATTTATATACATTTCAATTCTTTGAATGATTACACAGAAAATTTGAATCTCATAACTGTTTTATCATTTTTTTGGATCATGACACCATTAGGCACCCCAGTCCAAAAAGGAACTGAATTTTGCTTTTCACCGGTTGTTAGTAAACAAAACAGCCGGCCGATAAAAACCAGTAACATATTTTAGACTAAAATAGTTTTTGATTTTAATTTTAAAAATTAGTTATTTCATGTTGTTGTCGTTAGCATATGTGCAAAAATTAATTTTGACACTAAAGATAAACTAATATTGTTATTATTTTTTAAATAAAACTTAAAACGAAAGACATGTTTATTTATTTTCCATGTGCCTCTACGGATAGTTAATAAAAAATGAGTTATTTCATGTTGTTGTTAGTATTTGTTAAAAAATAATTTTTAACCAACAATAAACTAATATTGTTATTTAAAAAAAAATACTTAAAACGAACGACATGTTTATTTATTTTCCATGTGTCTCGATGGATAGTTAATATTAAAAAGTATTTATTTAAAAAAAATATTTTGCTGGGTTAGGGTTGGGGGTTAGGGGTTAGGTGCTAGGGTCAGGGTTAGCAGTTATTATCATAACCTAATAATATACTTTTTATAGCTTTAATCATTCCCATGTTAAACGTGTCTAACGTTAAAAGTTTTATAATTAAAAAAGAATTTCTATTGAATTAACAACAACATGAAATAAGTAAAAAAAAATGTATCTTTAATATAAAAACGTATCTTTCGTTTATAGTTTTTAATTAAAAAAATGCGTCTAAAAATCGTCTGTTAACAAACAACCGGATTTTGACGGTGAAAAGCAAAACATGTCCTTTTGAATGTAGGTCGCAAATGGGGTGCTTAATGGTGTCTTGGTCCATTTTTTGTTGAGTCAGCAATTGTTGAGAAAATGGGCATTATTGTTCATTGTGGCATCATCTGGAAACCGAGTATCACCCTGACGTTGCGAGGGAACGCAAAGTCTGGAGACAAACAGAGAGTCAAGACCCCCCCTCCCCAATAGATGGGTACTGATTTTACTCGAAGTACAGTTAGCGAATTAGCGAAGATTTTCCTCTTTCCAAACAACTAGTACGTATGCAATAGGGTCCTTCAATAAATACAACAGTCTATCTTTTGCACTTGGTAATAACAGGTGCAAAGATCATAAGGATTGTTGGATTATCTCCCTTGTCTGCCAAAGAAGTTTACTAATGACCGCTAGATGGCAAGACTATAGCAACATCCTAGTATAAAAGAAAAAAATCGTGAATACAGTCCCGCACTTTCTTTACAGAATAACCCATACGCAAGGGACTATTCTCGCCTTTCTGGGACCAAGACTTACATCACCAATGAATCCCGCGACACATTGAACATGATATTACACAGAGGGAGAGAGAGGTGTTAAAGTTTAGGTACTGGACAAAAAAACTGTGATCTTGTAAAAGGTACCTGGCACCTCTAGCGGAGACGGCTTCATTCCTGAAATGTGGTAACCAAGTGAGTACATGGTACTATTAGTATTTTAGCAATTTAACCATTGTAGTTCTTTTAAATGTCAGGTGGTGGCAACATGTTTCAAACAGGACCATCCTGAAGAGAACTGGACTCCCTGGCATGCACGAAATACTTGTCCAACGCAACCTGAGATGGGGCTGACCACTTAAACAGACTTGGGGATGACAGACTACCAAAGCAGATTCTGTACTCCCAACTGAGAGAGGGATCACGTAGAATCGGTAGACCAAAGCTCAGGTACAAAGACAACATCAAGAGAATCCTGAAAGACTTGAATATTTCCATAGGCAGTTGGGAAGATACAACTAGAGACTGATTAAATTGGAGGAAAATGATTCGCGTTGTGTCATCATCGGATACGATGGGAAGCAAGTAGTAGTTCTTTTAGACAATAGTAAAATTAAAATAGTAAAACTGTTGTGGATTTTATTTTTTTTTAAATTGGCAATGAAAAAGCACGGTTTATAGTTGGGCAATTCATGTCAAATCATCCAGAAAAATATAAAATTATCACCTACCCACTTCAATTTTTCGGAAATTTTATACAGGTTTGGACCATCCCCAAAATTTGAGCTTCCAATTCCAAAAATTGTTGGAGTTATGTCGATTTTTAGCTCTCCAAATTTGGCGGGGGTGGCGAAAAATGACAACTTTTTGTAATCTATTTTTGTCTGTAAAAATGAGTTCTAGAGCTTCCCTACTCCTAAAAATTGGTTTATAAAAGCATTTTTACTCGCTGATCAAACTCATCCTTTTTCCATCCACTTTATTTCAAGTATCTTATAGTTTTAATTACTTTGGATTCTTGTTTAAGTGCGAATTGTATTCAGTTGTATGAAATGATTTCAAGAGTTATTCGAAAACAAATACCTTTACAAAATCTATGATCTTATTAAATAGTTTATTATCTTATCAGACAACGAAGTGAAAGCTATTTGTCTCCCATAATGATTCAAAGCCGGTGTTTCTATAGAAGTGGGGGGGGGGATATATGGGGCGAAATAGACCTTCGAATCAACAAGCTCCAGCCGAGGGGGAACCAAAAACAAGCGAGTTCTCCGTCTTCTCACAAGCCAGACCCTCTGTTGGTCAACACATTCTTCGCCTGAGGTGCAGTCGGTTCATTCTAACGCCCCAGCCGACAGGGCTGTATTACACTTTGAAAAGATTCACAAGGACATGAAGATGTCACTTAAGAAAGATACCTCTTTTGACAGTATGGTTAAAAAGTGAGCAGCTCGATAAATGGTAGGGGATATTTTTTTTTCTATAACGTAAATAGCTACAAAATAAAGGTTGCCGGACCGAGAGAAAAACAGAGATTACCTCCCGGGCTGCAGTTTATATACAGCCGCCACCTATCGGCGAAGGGAAGATAACCCTATCGGACTCATGTCCATCCCAACAGGGGCGGACAATCGCTACAATACTAAAAAAGTAGGTGCAAAGTAATTAAAGAAAAATCTAGAAGGGGTGTTACACAGCCATAAAATAACCCTGATACGGCTTGGAAATTTTTTTCGCTTTCTCTTATCAGTGAGATCAGATTTACATATGAAAAGAAAAAAAGAAATGTGCGAAAAGCGAACAAAACCATCAGCATATAATCGAGATTGGCATTTCAAACTTGTTTACATTTAGAAAAAGTAATTCTTACTTTGTAATTAAATTGTGTGTGAATAAATTTAAGCTGAAAATAATTTGTTGGTGTATTTAAATTTGTTTGGTCCACTTTCAACATTGTAGAGTGGACCTGGGAGTAATGGCGAGGAAAAGGTATTCCACACTCCTCAGAGCTTCAATATTAGATGTAGCTTAACGTCATACCATGAACACATATTGGATGTCGAGGCAACAGATTAAGAATCTTGGATTTAGAACAACACTAGTTGCACCAGTATTAGTTTGGTTCGTTGGGTTTTACGTCATATCAACCCACGTCGGGTTATTTTATTCCGAAGACGTTTTTTTTTATTCATTCTTGATGGGTACGCAATTTTTTTAAAACTCAATTTTTGACATTTTTGAAACTATATTTTCTATTTAACCTATAGATGGGACCCTAACAGGTACTACCACAAAGAATATGGGAGTAATGGTGATAAATGGTCAGAATTGGAACTACACCATAGCAAATCCAGACCGACCATTTCCAGTTTCAAGGAACTTTTTCCAAGACAGAAAAGAAAGGTTCAGCGATTTGTTGAATTTTGAATCAGTGGGGAGATTAAAAAACACGTGGAATTTTGACCATACCTACATATGCATATACTAGCAAAAAAAAAAAAAAAAAAAAAAAACGCCCTCCGGGCACAACTATTTAAATTTTCATAAAATTAAAAAATATTAAAAAATGAAATTAAATGAACACAAAAAATTATATTGAATAATGTGTGAGACGAACTGTTCTGCGCTCTGCACATTCGATGTCTAGACCACAAACGTTGTGATATTCTGTGTTGGCCGATTTGAAGGGCACGAGTCAAGACAGGTTCACAAGGATTAAAACAAACAACAACTACAAAGTTTGTAAACAAGACGTGGATGGAAGAAGAGGGTCTGTGATACTTTAGCGATCTTCTCACTCGCTGTCTCGGCTTCTACTCTACTGCTACTAGCAACCTTCACACCTCCACGGCCGGGTCCTAACTCACTCAGTGCTGGAATTTAGCTGTATTTATGTAAAATTCTCCTTCCCCACCCATCTTCTCCGGACCACACAGATGGCCAGTACTAAATCCAATCGCCGACTCTTAGACGACATTAACCGTTAAAATTAAAGCAATTAAATCTTTTTCCAGACTTAGTGTCTTCAACACTTCGAACATTAATTTTTTCAAAAGAGATTTCCTCATAGAAATAGCCTCTTTGCTTTTAATACCTGGGTGCATAAGATATTATCACTAAGTGGCCTAACTTCATGGTGGTCGTACAAGTCTCTTAAACTTTTACTAATCTTTGGATTCGTAAAAAGGTCAACCACCCACCCCTTTTACTTATGCCTGGCTTTAACCTATTCTCTTTCTTATTCATTTATTTATTTATCTATTCTGACCATGTTCGTCCTCAATCATAGTATCACAAATGAAACTAAATACGAACACAAAAAAAACACTACACTTATTTCTACTTTATTCTAATTGATTTCAATATGAAATTATACATAGGATTGCTTTAAATACGTTTGAGGATAAAACAATAATATTAGAAACAACAACACCAAGTAATCATTTATTAAACACGGTTTTGTTAAAATTGTGTGTGAATAAATTTAAAGTAAAAAAATTGTTGGTTCATTTAAATTTGTTTGATCCACTTTCAACATTGTAGAGTGGACCTGGGAGTAATGGCGAGGAAGGGGTATTCCACACTCCCCAGAGCTCCAAAATTGGAGCTTCAATATTAGATGTAGTTTAACGTCACAATCTGAACACATATTGGAAGTAGAGGCAATACGTGAAGAATCTTGGATGAATAAATTTAAGCTAAAAAAATTTGGTTATTTCCTATAACTCCAACCTAAAAAAGGTCTGATTGACTGATAAATTATTTATTTATTTATTTATTGATCTACTAGGAAAAAAGAAGACTGGGTTAGGGTTAGGGCAGTTTAGGGTTTGTTTAATGAGAAAATAATGGGTAGATTAATTAACAGATAAAATTAATTCAGGGTGGTTCCCCTTTTTTAGGTTGGAGTTATAGGAAATAACCAAAAATATTGTGGTTTATATTTAAATTTGTTTGATCCACTTTCAACATTGTAGAGTGGACATGGGAGTAAAGGTGATGAAGGGGTACTCCACACTCCCCAGAGCTTCAAATTGGAGCTTCACCATTAAGCTGAAAAAAATTTGTTGGTTCATTTAAATTGTTGTATCCACTTTCAACATTATTAAACGTATCAAAAGCAATCCTGTGTACAATTTTATATTGAAATCAATTAGAATAAAGTAAATAATAATTGCAATCTTGTTTGTGTTCGTATTTAATTTCATTAGTCTTTATAATTCCATACAATACTAGTTGGATGCATACCTTTCCCAAGGAATTTAGCGCTATGTAAAATACAAACAGCTTCGTCCAGGATTTGAACTCGGGTCGACGGGTCCATTTTCCTGTGATAATAACCATTGCACACCATGCCTCCACTTCAATCTCTAGGTTGACATGCCGTAAGATCAGATAAGTCATTCCAGTTTCTAAGTTAATTTCATCTGATCAAATAAGTCATTCCAGTTGCCTGTGTGTGCGCATGTCTGTGCGCATGCGTGCCAACGAGCGTGCGGATGTGCATGCCAGTCTAAAAGAGAAGGATGGGAAATTGCTTTGAATAAATATAAAAGCGAAAAAAAGAACCGGTACGAGTCACTGCGTGCCGACTGCGTGCCGACTGCGTGGAAAAGGGTTGGACATGCCATGTTATTCCTATTGAGGTTGGGTGTCGTGGATTTCTAGGACACTGAGTCATTTCGTTTCTTTCAAAAATAGGAATCACTGGCTGCTGTTTGAAAATCGCCTCACATTGTCTTCAAACCACGGTGCAAAATGCATCGAGCTGGATCTGGTCGAGATTTAAAAGTCTTCAACACGAATGATACGCGCGGAATCATCATTCCCGTGTTATTACGTAACATCTGCAAATCGGGTAATCAAGTCAACGGCCGAAAGCAAACGCGTTTTTAAATAACAAACTGCACTGATAACAAAACTCCTAAGATGAACGGATCTTATAATTTCTTCTCTGCATTATTTTTATTATTTTTCTTAATATCCTGTCCGGTGGCACAAGCTGCTTGGTAGCGCTGGGAGTGGCAGTCCCGCCTTGAGCTACCGAAACTGTGTTATCACTCCTAGTTGGCGGCTGATGAGAGCAGGGTATCGCACGTGCTATCACACGTTGCATGACGAAAATATATGTTTTGTTAAACTCTACTGACAATTCTTGTCGGACGAGTTTTTGTTCGATCCTTTCTGTCTGGGCATCTTTTTAATATCTGGGTGGAAGGTTCTTTTACGAGCGCTTTCTGCACGTCTTTGCGTCATCATCAGGTGTGAAACTGGTGGAATGTTTCCGTTGTTTCGCTTTTAAAACGAGCAGTAGCAGTGGGAATGAGTAGTTGTATGGGGCTCACAAGTTCCGTCCAAACGAACATTGGGGGTAGAAATTTGTAGGAGGGGGGCTCGAAAGTTTCTAAGAATTTAAGGGGAATGGTGGAAGGAGGATTGGCGGGAAATTATAGGCATTTAAGGACATGTTGACTGGTTTCAAAGTTTATCTTGTTTAAGGTGGGTTTGTTTTGTTTGATATATAAAGCTTCGAGTATTTGAAGTTTTTGTTTGTTTTATATATATATATATATAATATATATATATATAATATAAACAAAAACTTCAAATACTCGAAGCTTTATATATATATATATATATATATATATATATATATATATATATAATATATAGGAGAGTTGGAGTATGAGGTAAGGTAAAAGGAAAAGTGGACAAAAAAATAATGACTCAAACAAGTAGAAGTAGGAGAGAAATATTTCGTTCTTTTTCACGCGAAGAACATCATCAGTCTAACTTTATCTAAAACAAAGTACGTACATTTGTATTTATAGAAGAGAAAAACTTACTTTACCCTCAATTTCACCACAAACTCTATGAATTAACTTTTTGCGAATTGGGTTACGGTTTAGGGGTTTGGGGATTAAGGTTGTTTTTAATTACGTATTTCTTTTAAAAAAATTTACTATACATTTATATACTACATTTATATACTACTAAATATATGCACCTATTGCCCTTATGGCAAGCCCCAACCCCTTTTTATCATATGGGTGCTAGAAGGCGGTGGCTGCGGGTCTAGATGTCCTGGGAATGACGTTAAATTCTATCTGATGGTGAGGTTCCAGTTTTGGAGGTTTGGGGAATGTAGAGCACCCCTTCATCACCATTGCTCCCTGGTCAACTCTGACCCAGAGTGGTAGTACCTGTTAGGGTCCCATCTATGGGTTAAATAGAAAAATGTATTTATAAAAAAATTGTATTATCCATTAAGAATTGATTTATTTCAAAACTTTATCGGCATTAAACGACCCACTGAGGTTGATATGCCGTAAAGCAAAACAAAACAAATTAAGGATAAAAAATTAAGGATAAATATATGCACCCTCAGGATGCAAGTATTTAAGTTGTTTAAACTTGCAAATCGTCGTCAAAATTAAAACGGAAAGTTTTTTGGTGGTCCTCCATGACAGTTTAACTACATTCTGTGAATCACCTTTTTGCAAATTGGGTTACAGTTTAGGGGATTGGGGATTAATGTTGTTTTTAATTACGTATTGCTTAAAATAAAATTACTATACATTTAAATTAACCATTGAAATTGATTATTGAATCCAACGGTAGACACATTAGTCTCAGTTGTTTGTGTTAGTATTGCAATGTATATTTTCAATTAAACACGTTCTTAAAAAAATATTTTTCAACATTAAATGTATAGTAATTTTGGGGTTTTTGTTGTTGTTTTTTTAGCAATACGTAATTAAAAACAACCTTAATCCTCAAACCCCTAAATCGTAACCCAATTCGCAAAAAAAAGTTTCCTTTTCCGACCAATTTGCAAGTTTAGCCCTATTAATTTAGACTTGTATACCTGTTAAATAAAATTATGTCCGCTTTTTACCATTTTTAACCAACAAAACAAAATGTCTTCGGTACAAAATAACCCAACCAGGGTTGACATGCCGTAAAATCCGACCAACCAACAATGATCAGATAAGTCATTCCAGTTCTTTGTGCGTGCGCATGTCTGTGCGCATGTGTGCGAGCGAGCGTGCGAGCGTGATGGTTTGCGCATGCGCGTGTGTGAGTGCTGTGATATTCTTTTTATTTTATTTAATGAGATCGCGATAGAAGACGTTGATCTTTTCAAAGTTCCATAACAACTTCCGCCGCTTCGCCTACTGAACGTCCTCACTGACCCAATTTCCACATACCTCACTCCACGGGCTTTTGTTCCCTAGGCTTCTTTGTTCATTGTGATCTTCCCCCTTCCCTACTCCATCTCTCCCTCTCTCTCTCTCTCTCTCTCTCTCTCTCTCTCTCTCTATATATATATATATATATATATATATATATATATATATATATATTATTCAACACTTACGGGCATTACTATAAAGGAAGTATTAGTGATAAGTATTTGAATATACCGAAATTGTATTTCTATTACCTAACAATTTCCCTCTCTCTCTCTCTCTCTCTCTCTCTCTCTCTATATATATATATATATATATATATATATATATATATATATATATATATATATATACCTAGAGTGTGAGATGGTCACTATTTCAGCTTTTGCTGGAATGGTGTACCAAAGGCAGTATTATTTGTAGAGTGCTCAATGTAAAATAGAGCTGTTATATAATATAATAAGATAAATATATAAAGGTTTTACATATCTATTTATTAGGTGACAAAGGAACATTCACGACTATATTGGTTTCATGCGAGGCAATCATCAGGTGAAGATGTTAAAAATGCTATTAATATTATATATATAAATATATAGACTATTAATATTATATATATATATACATATATATATATTAATATATTAATATTAAAACAAAAAGAATAAAAAATTTTTTCTGAGAACAAAATACATTTTGTGGACCTTCCTTTTTTATAAATATATATATTATATATATATATATATTATATATATATATATATATATAATATATATATATATGTGTATTCAGAGATTTTAAGGTTTCCAATTTATTTCTATTTGTGCCGTCTGTCTGATGAGACTAAAAAAATTTTTAGGAGTTTTGGAAATTTATTTTNTTTAATTTTCTAAAAGCCTTTTAAGTTTTGGTCAAAATAAATGTATTACAGAATGACGTTTTTTCTAGTTTTTCTTTCCTTTCAAAGGTATATATATATATATATTAATATATATATATATATATTTATATATATATATATTCAACCATCGATGGCAAACTCCTAAACTCTGTAGAACAATTTAGATACTTAGGCAGTAACATCTCCTCCACAGAAAACGACGTTGATGCACGCATAGGAAAAGCATGGCCGCTATAAATAAATTATCGATCATATGGAGGTCCAATCTCACAGACAAGTTAGAGACAGTTTCTCCAGGCGCGATCGTCGTGTCAGTATTCTGTATGGCTGCACCACGGGACCCTAACTAAGCGACTAGAGAATAAACTAGATGGAGCTACACAGAATGCTGCGGGTGATCCTGAACAAGACGTGGAAACAGCACCCTACCAGAAAGCAGCTGTACGGCCACCTACCACATATCACCCAAACTATCCGAGTAGACGGACAAAGACACGCGGACACTGCTGGAGAAGCAAGGACGAACTCATAGCGACGTCTACTGTGAAGCAGTACATGAGCACGCCAGCGTGGGCCGACAACAAAGACGTACATTGACCAGCTCTGTGCGGATGCAGGATGCTGCTAAAGGACTCCCGAGAATGATGAGCCTAGGGACGGATGGAGAGAGATTGTCATGGATATCTGCGCTGAAAGCGCGACTGATGATGATGATGATATATATATATATATATAATTTTTTTTAACATATAAAGTAATATTACTTTATCTAGACTTTGTCAAAAGAAAGAAAAACTTTAAGAATAACTCACAATGTATATCTATTATATATATATATATATATATATAATATATATATATAATACAACATTTACAGGCATTACTTAAAAAGTATGTTAATAAGTATTGACAGACAAAAATAGTATTTTTATTACCTAACTATTTTCCTTCACCTAATCTTCCTACCCCTCTCTCTCTTTTATAATATATATATATATATATTTTTGTTTGTTATAAGTCATTCACAGACACGTGTTTCGGCGTTTCACGCCTCTTCAGTGTGGCTAGACACAACAACTATCCTTAGGGTCGAACTCAGACTGACTGTTTGCCTTCTGATATCTTATCCCTCTTTCACTGACAGCTGTAGCGGGAGTAGTTGTTTTTTTTTAACTATTAAATACATAGTTTGTTTATGTATTTTACGATCACAGAGAGATCAAGTTTCCGGGGAAACGATCATTCCTTATATGCTTAGTAGTGAGAGTATTTTTAAATTACCAATTAGAGAGCTCCATACCAAATTTATGGAGCATATATATATATATATATATATATATATATATATATATAATATATATATATATATAATAATAGAAATGGGTTTGTATTTGAATGAAAAAGTTTTCTGGTTTATAAAGAAAAGAAGAGAAAAAAGGCGTTCTTTTTTCTCCATTCTAATATATATTTTTATTAGTTTGTTTGTTATTTTGTTTACGGCATATCAACCACCGTGGGTCATTTAATGCCGGATAAATTTTAAGATTCGTAAGGATTTTTTTTAAGAAATTTTTTTTTTTAAAGAAATTTTTTTTAAGAAATTTCTTTTTGTAAAACAAGTTTTCTTATTTAACCCACAGATGCGACCCTAACAGTACTACCACTCCGGATCAGAGTGGACCTGAGAGCAAGGTGATGAAGGGGTAGTCCACATTCCCCGAACCTTCAGAACTGGAACCTCACCATTAGAGAGTTTAATGTATTCCCTACAATCCCTCTCTCTCTCTCTCTCTCTCTCTATCTCTCTCTCTCTTACACACACACACACACACACACCGCGCGCGCGCGCACGCACACACACAATCTGTCTCTTACTCTCTCTTTCTCTCCCTCTTCTCTTTTTTCTCTCTCTTTCATTCCGTCTCTTTCTATCTCTTTTTCTTTCTTTTTCTCTCTCTTTCTCTTGACTTTCTCTCTCTCTCTCTCTCTCACTCTCTCCCTCTCTCTCTCTCTCTTTCATTCTCACTTTCTCTTTGACTCTCTTTCTCTTTGACTCTCTCTCTCTCTCTCTCACTCACTCACTCACGCACTCACTTTCTCCCTCTTTCTCTCCATCTCTCTCTCCATCTCTCTCTCTCTCTCTCTCTCTCTCCTGTCCTTCCTGTCTATCTCTCCTCTCTTTCTTTCTCTCTCTTAACACAACACACACACACCCCGTCTTTTCACACTCTCTCTCTCTTCTCTTTATCTCCCTCTTCTCTCTTTATTCCCTCTTTCTCTTTCATTCTGTCTCTCTTTCTCCCTCTTTCTCTCTATTTTCTCTCTCCCCTCCCTCTCTCTCTCTCTCTCTCTCTCTCTCTTCTCTTTCTCTCTCTCTCTTACACACACACACCCGTCTTTTCATACTCTCTCTCTTTCTCTTTATCTCCCTCTTTCTCTTTTATTCCCTTTTCTCTTTCATTCTGTCTCTCTTTTCCCGCACACTCTGTCTCTTTCTCTGTCTATCTCTCTTTCCTTGTCTCTTTCTTTCTCACTCTCTCTTTCTCTCCATTTATTCTCTCTGTCTTTTCCTATCTCTCCCTCTCTCCACCCCCTCTCTCAGTCTCTTTCTCGTCTCTTTCTTTCTCTCTCACTCTCTCTTTCTCTCCATTTATCTCTCTCTGTCTTTTCCTATCTCTCCCTCTCCTCCACCCCCTCTCTCTGTCTCTTTCTCTGTTCTTTCTTTCTCTCTCACTCTCTCTTTCTCTCCATTTATCTCTTCTTTCTTTCCTATCTCTCCCTCTCTCCACCCCTCTCTCTGTCTCTTTCTCTGTCTCTTTCTTTCTCTCTCACTCTCTCTTTCTATCCATTTACTCTCTCTGTCTTTTCCTATCTCTCCCTCTCTCCACCCCCCTCTCTCTGTCTCTTTCTCTGTCTCTTTCTTCTCTCTTCACTCTCCTTCTTTCTCTCCATTTATCTCTCTCTGTCTTTCCTATCTCTCCCTCTCTCTCTCTCCACCCCTCTCTCTGTCTCTTTTCTCTGTCTCTTTCTTTCTCTCTTCCACTCTCTCTTTCTATCTCATTTATCTCTCTCTGTTCTTTTCCTATCTCTCCCTCTCTCCACCCCTCTCTCTGTCTCTTCTCTGTCTCTTTCTTTCTCTCTCACTCTCTCTTTCTCTCCATTATCTCTCTCTGTATCTTTCCCTGTTCCCCCCCCTCCTCTCTCTCTCTCGCACACACATTGTCAAATGATACATAACATACAAATGAATTACCACAATTATAGAATAAAATATGATAAAAAAAACTAATAGATGTTTATGAAATGGTCACATGCTTCATTGTGTCCTATTTTTTTAGAATCAAATATACTTAAAATTAAAATAAATTTTAATTTTTATCGATAATTCATTTCAAAGAAGAGGTATTTTGTTACATGGAATGCTCACAGTTTTGTACTTAATATATTTAATTGTAAGTTTTGGATGGAGATAGATAACTAGAGTAAACCAGCATACCGTATTGACCTACAAATTGGTTCCAAATTTTCTTTTCTTTCGTTTTACATTCTTTTCTACTTCATTCCTTTCCACTTCACAATTTTCAACAGATATCTTTACTCTTTACTTCTCTTCTTTAGCTCTCAATCCCACGCGACCGTTATTTTCTTCCTCCTCCTTCTTTCCTTTTTCGTTATCTTAGATCTATAAGTCTTATCTATCTTCTTTTTTTTTTGTTTTCTTTCGTTGCCATATCCCAGCACATAAACGGAGCAAAATAAATTTAATTCTATTTCTTTCTTAACTTTCCATATTTTCTTTTTTCATTTATATTGTTGTAAATTATACCCCAATTCGATTACTGATATTTTTTTACTTTTCTTTCTCTTTACACTTCCTTTTTTTGTAAGCATATTATTTCTGTGTGTCTTTCTGGACAATGATTTATTATGAAAATGCATTGGACAATGATTTTTATTATGAAAATGGCATTGGACAATGATTTTTACTATGAAAATGCATTGGACAATGATTTTTATTATGAAAATGCATGGACCAATGATTTTTACTATGAAAATGCATTGGACAACTATGAAAATGCATTGGACAATGATTTTTTATGAAAATGCATTGGACAATGATTTTACTATGAAAATCTGCATTGGAAATGATTTACTTATGAAAATGCATTGGACAATGATTTTTATTTTTGAAAATGCATTGGACAATGATTTTTATTATGAAAATGCATTGGACAATGATTTTTTTGAAAATGCATTGGACAATGATTTTTATTATGAAAATGCATTGGACAATGATTTTTACTATGATTTTTATTATGAAAATGCATTGGACAATGATTTTTATTATGAAAATGCATTGGACAATGATTTTTATTATGAAAATGCATTTGGACAATGATTTTTATTTTGAAAATGCATTGGACAATGATTTTTATTATGAAAATGCATTGGACAATGATTTTTTATTATGAAAATGCATTGGACAATGATTTTTATTATGAAAATGCATTGGACAATGATTTATTTACTATGAAAATGCATTGGACAATGATTTTTATTATGAAAATGCATTGGACAATGATTTTTATTATGAAAATGCATTGGACAATGATTTTTATTATGAAAATGCATTGGACAATGATTTTTACTATGAAAATGCATTGGACAATGATTTATTATGAAAATGCATTGGACAATGATTTTTACTATAAAAATGAATTGGGCGATGATTTTTACTATTAAAATGCATTAGAAACGATTTTTTACAATAAAAATGCATTGGACAATGATTTTTACATAAAAAATATTACACACACACACATACATACAAATAATAAAAATGACTAAAGAATAAAAAAGATAAAATAGGACCAGGAAGAGTCTGTTATAAAACCATCGCCGCTGAACGGTTTACATAATCCCGTTTTACATAGACCACGTTACCTCGCACAGTCTATAAATTTAGGTGGTGTATTGCAGGACACCTTATATTAAAAAAAATATTCCAACAGGTTAGGCAAAAGAGAATGAAACAATCAAGCCACTTCATTCCAAATTGGTCACACACCAGCTGCACCTTCTCGGCCCATTCCATCATGGACCCATGGACTCAGGGATCAACTTGCAATCTTATTCAGGACTTCTCCTTCTACTTCATCTCTTCTTTTTGCTTCTCAACATTTGGAATCTACTATAGTTTAATCCGAACAAATTCTATCAACTCAGTTACTTCCCGTCCCAAGTCCTCACACAACAACTAGAAAGTCTTCTGCATCACGGAATCAACATCTGGCCTATATTCTCCCTCTACTATTCAGTTTTACCAGCCTTATCAATTTAACTGCTATCCCCACTCCACAGCTTTAAGGTCTTCATGCATATTGGAATCTGCACCCGATTGATACTGTTTACTCTTCCTTCTTCATATACAACCAGCATTTCTCATATTCCGCAAGTGACCTACCGTCTCCATACATCTTACAACATATCCTGATGAGACTTACATAAACCGAAACGTTTATAACGTCGACTTATAGAAGAATAAATTCATCTTTTGTAAAATTTAATGTTTTTCTATTTTTCTACGTACTGTCGGATTTAATTCCCAATTTTACTCATATATATATATATATATATATATATATATATATATATATAAAAGGGTTTTGTAATTTGCTTGAAGCATTGTGTATATATTGGTTTGTTGGTTGGTTTTGAAGGCTGTCACAATGCGAGTGTAAAGAAAAAAGAAGGTAACTATGATGTTTTTTTGTTAACCTGTCATTTATTTCTCAATATTTCGGGAAGAAATTCCCATCCTCAGAAGAATACTGGAACTGAAGTTGTCCTAGCGGCTGCTAGATTCGTTCTAGTTTCTTGTGTGTATGTGTCTGGAATAATAATAAAATAAAATAAAAAGAAATGATCAGACACACAGACATAAGCACCACGCACACACACATACGCTTACATTTACACACACAAGCACGCGCACACACACACTTATACACACAAACACACACATAAGCAAGCACCCCAACCATACACATACACACACAGAATTTGGAAGAACCAAGACAGAACGAATCTAGCAGCCGCTAGGACAACTTCAGTTCCAGTATTCTTCTGAGGATGGGAATTTCTTCCCGAAATATTGAGAAATAAATGACAGGTTAACAAAAAAAACATCATAGTTACCTTCTTTTTTCTTTACACTCGCATTGTGACAGCCTTCAAAACCAACCAACAAACCAATATATATATATATATATATATATATATATATATATATATATATATATATAAGGTGTTTCAGAAAAATATCTAATTTCGTAATCTAATAATTCTCGTTCATATGAATAGCTGGATCTGTTGCCAGTAAAAGATCTCATTTTTGGTATCAATATCCAGTATAGTAACACACAACTATCGCATAGATGGACAATTTGATTTTTTAAGTTAAAAATCGACCTACCCTAATATACAAATATGTGGAATTGGGAAACGAATACAAGAAGCGGGATAGATTTTGTGGTTTTACTTTATTCTAGTAGGAACTAGCTCTTCTATGATCTTTGATTTGTTCTTTTTCTCTCAACCATGAAACGTCTTCTATCCACAGAACGAGAGTGAATTAGAAGACCTTGTTTCTTTTATTGGGGTTAGCAGGACAGCAAACGCCATCTCCTACCCGCGACCACTTAGATGACTGACGAAGTCTAATATCAACAATTTTCGTTAATTAGTATTATTTGGATTATTCGGACTATTGTACTCAACTCTATTGTTATCTGTACAACGTTTCGGCCGATGTACCCTCCGTTCTACAGATAACAATAAAGATGAGGACAATAGTCCGAATAATCCAAATAATACTAATTATCAAGCCTCATCTAAAAAATTCAGAGAAATAATTTTCGTTATTTTCTATTTTGCAGATATAGTTAAACTTATTTCATTTCGGTTACTAGTAAAGACGTTTGACTTAGTCATTTCTTCTTGCCTCTGGATGTATTTTAATTTTAATGACTTATCTATTTACACCCTTTGACCACTTTCCCTTAGAAATCATTTATAATATTACATGAAATTTCAGTAGTGGTGTTTTCTGAGCAGTCTCAATCTTTCCAAAATATATTTACCAGAGTCTTTCGGATTGTTGCAAGGGCTCCGAATATGATTGACATTAGTGTCACCTTTTGTTGTAACCTAACAATGGTTACTAAATGAGAAATAACCAAACGGATGTTGGAAATGAAATGGAATATTCATAACATAAACAAAATACAATACTAACTAGTGGCATGAAGAAGGTAAACTACTGCTAGTGGCAAAAAACTCATGCCAACTGCCAAATCCACAGCCTTTATATCAATCCTTCTTTCTGTTGCATTCCTTCTCCCTCTCCCCCCCCCCTCTTCTGGTCATGCATATTATGCCTCCTTGGAAAATAAATATGGACAACAAAATGATTTAGAAACTTCAAAAGAATTTCAAATGTTCAACTTATAAGTAAAAATGTATCCTAGAAACAATCAGTATTTAAAGCTGTTGATTGTTTAAAAAAAAAGGGGGCGGTTGATAGAGACTGGCACTTTTTCGGGTGTAAGGGAGATAAATGCGTAAACATCGTTCAAAAGTTATCTTGACTTTTGGGTGTAAATAGGTAAGAATCTATGGAGGACTCTAAAATAAAATTTTATTTTATCCTAGTGTCTCTCACTGATCCGGGTCATCAGGGGAGATAAATTTTTTAATACGTTTGATGATCTGTATACGAAAATAATTTGTTAGTAATAATTATTATTAATAATAATCCGAAGAGGAGTAAACCCTGGAAACAAATCCGGAGCCGGGGTCCCTCAAGTGCTACACAGAAACTCCTCTGTTCTTATCCTTGCCTTTGGACCACAGTGGCAGTGTGGAGAGGGGGGGGTCTGATGTTTGGACAACAGCTCATCCTCCAAAATAACCCGCACAGGCTACGTAGTAATAAATAAATAAATAAAAACTACGCCATCATCTTTCGCAGACAGAAGGATACCACCACCACCAACAAAGCATTTGGACGGACACACACAATATATATATATATATATATATATATATATATATATATATATCCACTAAAACCGTGTTTCGACGTATTACATGCCTTCAGTGTGGCTAGATATTTGCAGGAATCGAAACCGGACCGATTAATCATCAGTCAGACTTCTTAACCACTCTGCCATCAGTACGCCTACTGGCTGGAACGGGGATTTTAACCGATAAAGTAGTATATATGTAAAGGCCGCTAGAGAGTGCTCCATCCGTTTTATAGAAGAGCGTTGTCTTTACCCAACTCGGCTCAATCACAACTCGTCTCAACATCATATCGACTCAACCCTAACTTGGCTCAGCCCCTACGACTCAATCCCAAGTCAGTTCAAATCAAACTTTATGTCTTTTAGTCCAATAATAATAATAATGATAGTAATGTTGGGAAGGTGATCCACTGGGAATTGTGCAAAAAATTAAATTTTGACCATACAACAAAATGGTATATGCATAAACCGAAATCTGTTCTTGAGAACGAAACGCATAAAATTCTCTGGGACTTTGAAATAAAAACGGATCACCTTATCCCAGCAAGAAGACCAGATCTAATGTTGATAAACAAAAAAGAAAGAACTTGTCAACTAGTGGATTTTGCAGTGCCAGCAGATCACAGGGTGAAGCTAAAGGAAAACGAAAAGATGGACAAATTCCTGGACCTTGCAAGAGAATAGAAAAAGCTGTGGAATATGAAGGGTCAAAGTGATACCAATTGTAGTTGGTGCACTTGTAACAGTCCCAAAAGGATTGGAAAAGGGTCTGGAAAGTCTGGAAATCAGAGGAAGGATTGAAACCATTCAGAACACTGCACTGCTTCAATCTGCCAGAATACTCAGAAGTGTCCTGGAGTCCTGGGGAGACTTGCTGTCACTCAGACTCCAGTGAAAGACCATAAGCTAATGCTGATGTGAAAACTCCAAAGGTGCAAATAATAATAATAATAATGTGTGAAATGTGATTCACTGGAATTGTGCAAGAAATTCAATTTTCATCATCAACTAAAGGGTATATGCACAAACCGGAATCCGTCCTGGAGAATGAGACGCACAAAATTCTCTGGGACTTTGAGGTACAGACGGATCACCTAATGCCAGCCAGGAGACCAAACTTGGTGTTTATCAACAAGAAGAAAAGAACTTGTCATTTCATGCCAATTGAAATTAGTGCCCTTGGAACTGCTTCAGTAGTTTGGAAAAGAGTTTGGATAAACTGGAAATCAGA
>CM042178.1:27278638-27301138 GCA_023376005.1 Doryteuthis pealeii | reverse complement strand
ATATATATATATATATATATATATATATATATATATATATATATATATTTACTTTCCCCTTAATTGTTTTATTTTCGTAGTTTTAGCTGGACATACATGCATGCATGATGGCAGCAAACTCGTGTTCGAGTATTGCCATTGCTCGATAAAAAAAACTAAAATAAAAACAAAGTTCAGAAGTTCAAAGAGTACAACGATGAGCTTCAAAAAGTTCAACAAGTTCAATGGTGAGCTGCGCGAATTTGGCTTTTTTGTCCAGCTAAAGTCTTGCACATCTTCCCACACTCACAAGTTATTCCAAAGAGCACAGGGTAGTTTATTGGTCCATTTCGCCGATGCACAGTTTGGTGACTCATCAGGTCACCTCTGCTCAAACACAGCCTTCCGCATTGTTCCCTGTACCTCTTCTGAGGCTTTTGAGCCAAACGCTTTCCGTTCGCAAGCTCTCCATAGAACAGTTGTTTAGGAAGTCGCACATACATACATACATACACACACACAACTGCCATTTATATATGTATAGTTGGAGGTAGGTCATTTTCATTATTTGGCAATTACTGTTCCAATTCGAGTGTCATATTCTTATACTAGCAGCGGCTACCCGGCGTCGCCTGGTTAGAGGGGGATTTTTTAAAAGTTAGTCCCGCAGATCCATTATTACTGAATCGGGAGTTGAATCCTCGTGGGATGCCCCATTTAAATACTTATGTAAAAAAAAAATTAGACCTTGCATTGATCCAGCTACTCTGAAAAGAAATGTTAATGTCTACTGTCTAAAATAATGAAAAACGTTCCATGCTATTATCATTTAAATTTTATTTTTTAATTATCTTCACGAATATAAATCAAATCTCTATTATTTTTGCTCAAAAACCAAGTCCTGGTGATATTTAATGTGTATATATATTTACTTTGTCGTTAATTGTTTTATTTTCGAAGTTTCACCCGGACATACAGATTCACACAACTGCCCTTTATATATGTGCAGATAGATGACAACAAAGCAGTCGGAGAGGCCCCCTCTGATCAATCGGCAGGTCACAAACCCTAGCACCTATATGGTTGCCTCAACCTTATTACCCGTATGGCAGGCCCCAACCCTTTTTATCTGTTGGGTGCTAGAAGGCGAAGGCTGAGGGTCTTCATGTCCTGGGTATGATGTTAATGTTTATCCGATGCTGAGGTTCCAGTTCTGGAGCTCTGGGGCATGTGGAGCACCTCTTAATTACCATTGCTCCTAGGTCCACTCTGACCCGGATCTGAATACACGTGACACCTTGTCAATTTCCCATAGCGATAACCATTACATGACGAGTGCCTTCTTTTTGCGTGTAAGGAGATCTGTAATCCTGATTCAATTACAACAGTCCGGTTGGGAAGAATCGGTTTTCAAAAATCCAGCAGTTTGGAAGGCTTGACCCAAATAAAACAATTCAAAAGCCACCCGACGGGGTACTAGGTCTCCCTAAATTCTTAACCCCTCCCCCACCGGGGAATGCAAGGAAAGAACTAAAAAATTTACATAAATCATTAGTCTGACATTTCACATTCTTAGCTTTAGTTTCTTTGTTTAATGCTATATCATTTATGCCATATATATATATATATATATATATATATATATATATATATATATATATATATGAAGTAGTCAAACAGTGTGTTTGAAAATGGTGAAGGCCGACAATTTGTGGGAAATTATGTGCTTAATTAAAGTCATACCTAATTTTGTTAATTAATTAATTATAACTAAATGAATTAGGCGTGCATATCGGTTTAAATGTAAAGCGTAAAAAATAACCCAAATTATTTATTTATTTTCCCATTAAACTAACCTTAAACCCCAACATCAACCCTAGCCCTAACCCCTAAGCCTAACTCTAACCCTAACCCTAAACCCCCGTAGTTAAAATTAACAGTTTTATTACAAAATTTGTGGGTTCTGTTTTTTCTGGGTCACCAGTATACAGGGTGACCCAGAAAAAACAGAACCCAAATAATTTATTCATTTTCCCATTAAACTAACCCTAAACCCCAACCCTAACCCTACTCCTAACTCTAACCCTAACCCTAACCCTAAACCCAAACCCTAGACCCCCCATGGTTAAAATTAACAGTTTTATTACAAAATGTGTGGGTTCTGTTTTTTCTGGGTCACTCTAATTTTGACACCTTTATGCAAATTCAGCCATATATATATATATATATATATATATATATATATATATATATATATATTAGTATATTTCTTTTCAAAAAATCAAACTTAAACATTTCCAAAAATCCTCTTTAAATCTTTTTTTCATAATTTCCACTTCCGTTTATGTATACATTTAGCAAATGGTTCAAAAGTTCTATGGTGTTGGTATAGCACGCCCCCCTCTCTCTCTCTCTCTCTCTCTCTCTCTCTCTATATATATATATATATATATATATATATATATATATATATATATATTGTGTGTGTGTGTGTGTGTGTATGTGTGTATTTAGGCGGAATTTTTTCTTGTAGGCATATATTGTTAAATAATGCAGCCATTTTTTGTCTGCAAGTTTTGTCCTTTGTTTTTTTCGTATTGCCGGATTATTTTTGTAATATCTGGCGAAAATTGGCTGATGTATTTGCCATATGTCATAGACCAAGTACTTTCCGCCCTAACGTGGGCCATCTTCAGGGTATTTTTGAAACCGTACAACAATGGACTATTCCATTTTCTATTTATATAGGTTGTGTTTATTATTTATTAATGATAACACTAATAATCTTATTATAATGTAGATTGTGGGTTTGTATGTCTGTAACCGAAACTATATTACTATTCAAGTCACAATTCCCTTTGTTATTTACATCACATTCTCCATGATTTTATTTTCATTTAAACCTCAATTATTAATAAAATTGTTTTACATCATTAAGACTGTTGACCATATATACATACTTATAACATGCAAATGTATTTATATATACAAGAAAATAGCGGTTTACAGTGTGAATGGGAAGGCTAATTTGCATATTGATCTTAAAATTTTGATTTTAATAAATATATGCTTAGTATTATTGATTTCTAATTGTTTGGTTTTATATTAATAAATATGTGCAAAAATCTCGGGGATAAATCTTTTAAAAAATCCATTAACAAGAAGAAATAACTGTAATATTATTATTTACTTCCTATTTTAACTAAATAGTTAAATTAGGAAAATTTACCAATGAAAGACGGGAGTAAGGGAAAATGATGGAAGAGTTAGTTTCAAAGTTGTTCTATTTTTCAATCATACCCCCTCTGTTCCAAATATTTTTATCTGAATTCTTATTCAGTTTCGTTAGCCTTTCTTATTTAACATATTTTATTATATTAAAACTTAAATACTTGCACCCGGAGGGTGCATATATTTGCTAGTAATAATAATAATAATAATAATAATAATAATAATAATAATAAGAAGAAGAAGAAGAAGAAGAAGAAGAAGAAGAAGAAAATAGAATAAAGTGTTCCACCTGATAAGATTGCCATTTTTTGAACTTGATCAATGCCCTTTCCAAGATAAGAGTTATGCCCCTTTAGTAATTAGATGTTTGGAGAGAGAGGTTGATCAACAGAGATGGCATTGTTGGTTTATTTGCACGACAATGGTTTTGCTGGACCATTAATAAATGCTAGCTGACCTGGAGTGGTCTATAGGGTTCACACTGGAATGAAGAGTTCAATTAAAACATCTGTGTTGGTGTAGACTGTTTGGTGGCTCTACCGGCTAAAATATGTGCCAGGGGCGATTGACAAAATTATCAGCTCATGTTCCAGGTTGTCTTCCTTCCAAGTAGGAACCTGCTAAAATTGGTAAGGACTGAGCTTATTGTCCAGCACCTGAGGTGCCTCTGAATGGAGAATACTGACAGAACTGAGCAATTGTTTTTTTTTATGAACAAAGGACTCAAATTGCTTACGGTATCTGTTGTTATTTAAGTGGTCATTTGTTTATACATCTCTCGTAATTCCAAGTTATTTTTTTTTTCAAAATTGAATACGGACGTAAAAAATAATCCAATTGTTAAAAACACATAAAAGTTAAATGTTTAGAAAGATTATGTTATTTTATTTTCAACGATATAAATATTTGAAAAATTGGACGAGAAATAAGTGATGAATTTAAACTTTATTGTCTACATAAACGATGCCTAGCTGAGAGTTTACGTTACGCCGTACGCCTGTCGGACAAATAAATTTGAGTTTTTTTTTTTCAAAATACAAACTTTCGAAGCAAATCCCGAACGGTATAGCAATCTTTACATTTCACAAATTATATATCAAAATAATTCTGAAACTTTCTAATATCACGGACATAGTGCTTCTTTTTTGCTTCTAATACACATTTTGAACAAATAGCCTTGAAGTTTGCACTATTGTATTTTTACTTCCACGGGTCCTAGAAACAAAAAAAGCCCCGTTTGTACTTCCAGGTGTCTTCTAATTGAGTGCAAAATTTCAAGAATATTGAAAAAGATTAGCCACTTAGATTTTCCAAAGAAATGACCAAACTTATCGTTGCTTAACTTCGGTTATCTAGTGGGAACCCAGGTTTTCAGCATGATTGATCGTGAGTTAGTTTGATAGACAGATTGATAGATAAATAGACAGATAGATGGATGGATCGAAACAGACATACAGACAGACAACATCTAGATATAAATTAATCCCAATGTTGAGATTTTTGCTATATAAGGTGTATGCTAGGCGCCTGCTTTTACTTATAGACTCAGCAAGAACCATACGATCTCTCTTGGCCAATCACTGGCAGTACTCTGCTGCTGATACAATACTTAAACCAACAGCACTGGCCATAACTACTTTGAACCTTCGTGGACGACGGACATAGGATTAAATCACTGGACCTTTAAAAATACGTAGGATAGGACTTATACACAGGATAGGAGTTATTCGCTAACCAAAGGATTCCATAACTTAGGACTTACTTATTTTAAGCCCTTTTCAACTGGCCAAGGATGGCATTTAAAAACTTTACATCGTTGCTTAACTTCGGTTATCTAGTGGGAACCCAAGCTTCCAGCATGACTTGACCGTTAGTTAGTTTGATAGACAGATTGATAGATAAATAGACAGATAGATGGATGGATCGAAACAGACATACAGACAACATCTAGATATAAAATAACCCCAGATGGTCTGACATGCCGTTAAGATCAATCAATTTAGATAAATTTAAGCATCCTTTTTCTGCCCTAAAGCAATTATGACCCATCCAATGTTTCAACTGGTTGGAACGACCTGAAAATCAACACCTTAAATCTTCTGAGACTGCAATGCAATACGAATACGATATAATATATATATATATATATATATATATATATATATATATATAGTGTGAGATAGTCACTGTTTCAGCTTTTGCTGGAATTGCGTACCAAAGGCAGTATTATTGGTAGAGTGCTCAATATGAAATAGAGCTGTTATATAATACATAAAAAAAATAAATATATAAATATATATGTTTCACTGTGTCTGCTGAAGTCCCGGTTTCGATTTCTGTCGGAGGGAAATCGTTAGTATATACCGCTGATGAGACTTAATAAAGTCGAAACAGTCTGTACGGTATTCTACACACCGAGCCATCCTTTGCCGGGATTACACTTGTCAAGTTCATTTTCTATAAGAAAAAGTATCGAATTTTATGCGATACATGCGTTGTAAGTGCCTTCAAGTAAAAATTTAAATATATAAAGGTTTTACGTATCTATTTATTAGGTGACAAAGGAACATTCACGACCATATTGGTTTCACGCGATGCAATCATCAGGTGAAGATGTTTCAAATGCAAGGAAAATCATATATATATATATGTGTGTGTGTGCGCGTGTGTGTGTATGTGTGCGTGTATATCAATGTTATTTATCAATTTGAATGTCAATTGGGTAGAATTCATATCCGATAATAATAACAAAATGACAACTTACATTGGGTATACTACAACAACATTAATCCTAAAGCAATTATGACCCATCCAATGTTTCAACTGGTTGGAACGACCTGAAAATCAACACCTGAAATCTTTTCGATGTCACGCTTGATTACTCAAAAAGAAATTACTAAGATTCATTTGATAAGGACTACAGAGAAATTGTCGCACTCACTGAGAGGAAACGCCTCGCTTTTACCAACTGGAAGATAGATACACCCACCCCATCCCCATAACCGACCGACTAAAGGCTCGTATATATAAATATATATATATATACATAACACGATTCACCGGTGGGTCGTATGGCTTTAAACGTGTTAAATATATGACTGGACGTCAGTTAACTTTGAATCACGTATCTTTGACGCGTGACACGGATTCTCAAAGATACGTGGTTCAAAGTTAACTGACCTGAAAAAAAAATGTAAAAGTTTTTAAATAAAATAACTATTGCATTATATTGTTTATTCATTAATATATCAACACTGAAAATTTCATTAAATTTGGTTAATTCCCTGATTTTTGGTATTTTTTTCTTTCGGCGGTGTGACATACGATGGTGGAATTTAGGTCCGTTAAGTTCGATTTAAACGTGAAGCTACTGTTGCAAATTTTCAAAACAATGGAAAAATCTGAATTTCGTGTTTTTGATAAAGCATTGCTTTCTGATGGGAAATAATACTGTTCAAGCAAAGCAATGGCTTGATAAGTGTTATTTGGACTCTGCTTCGTCGGAAACAACGGTTAAGAGGTAGTATGCTGACTTTAAACACGATCGTACAGACACAGATGAGGCTGAACGCACAGGTCGCCCAAATTCGTCAGTTGTCCCGGAAAACACACACACACACACAAAAAAAAAACCCTCCTCAAACGCGTTTAGGCAGATCATAATTTGAAGTTGCGTGAGATAACAGGGGTTTTGAAGATATCAGAAGGTAGCGTATTCGCCATTTTGCATGAACATTTGTCAATGAGAAAGCTGTCTTCAAAGTGGGTGCTGCATCTGCTCGCAGTCAATCAAAAACAACAATGCGTCGACGATTCAGATCGTTGTTTGCAACTGTTTCAACGCAACAAAAAGGAGTTTTGGGGTAAATGTGTGACAATGGATGAAACATGGATCCACCAGTTTACACCGGAGTCAAATCGGCAATCAGATGAGTGGACAGCAGCAGGTGAAAGCTGATATGTTGTTGTTTAGTTAAGCTTCTTTAATGACAACAGGACTCTCATCCACCGCCTTCTAGCACCCGGCTGAACTTGCACAACGGTCGGAAAATTAAAACGGAAAGTTTTTTGGAGGTCCCCCATGACAGTTTAACTACAGTCTATGAATGAACTTTTTGCGAATTGAGGTTACGGTTTAGGGGTTTGGGGATTAAGGTCGTTTCTAATTACGTATTGCTTAAAAAATTACTATACATTTAATTAACCATTGAAATTAATTATTGAATCCAACGGTAGACACATTCGTCTCAGTTGTTTGGTTAGTATTGCAATGTATAATTTCAATTAAACTTGGTTTTGAAAAATATTTTTCAACATTAAATGTATAGTAATTTGTTTTTTTTAATTGTTTTTTAAGCAATACGTAATAAAAAGCAACAACCATAATCCCCAAACCCCTAAACCATAACCCAACTGGCAAAAAGTTCATTCATAGACTGTAGTTAAACTGTCATGGGGGACCACCAAAAAACTTTCCGTTTTGATTTTCCGACCGTTGTGCAAGTTCATCCCTAGCACCCATATGATAAAAAGGGTTCGGGGTTGCCATAAGGGCAATAGGGTAGGGGCAATCATATAGGTACTAGGGCTTGGCGTGACCATCCGATTAATCGGAGGGGGTCTCTTAGATCGGCCGTCTAGTCTAAGTGTTACATAATTATGGATCCCTAATATCTTGTTAAGGTAGTATAGAAATCCTTATGGCGATCAGTACAGCTGATGGCCTTGAGAGTGAGTGACAGCGTTTGACCTCACTCTGACCTTGCGGTCTGGGGATGATCGTGAGAACTGGAAGGCGATAGAAAGCCCCCTTCCGGTTTAAGGATACTCAGTTAGAGTTAGAACTTAGAAGCGAAGCTAGCAAGATG
Organism: Doryteuthis pealeii; assembly: GCA_023376005.1. Taxonomy (NCBI): domain Eukaryota; kingdom Metazoa; phylum Mollusca; class Cephalopoda; order Myopsida; family Loliginidae; genus Doryteuthis; species Doryteuthis pealeii. The sequence goes on along the minus strand of CM042178.1, from coordinate 27,293,060 downwards.
TGAGTCTCACTGCATGATTGTCTGGTCTGGGGGTCTATGGAATAAAGTAACATCATCGTAAATCGAAGTCTTGTTGTTATTACTAAAAACTAACAATGACACAGGGCTTCTGATAACAAGAGATCCCTAGCAACATAAACCAGACACGGAACCCTCAATAGAAGACCAGACGAGACCTGTAGAAGATATACCAGACCAAGATAGAAGAAGCAAAGCCGGCCAGAAGACTAGACGACAGAGTAAGACGTAAGAAAGTATATAATATATAGATATATAGTGCCGGTAAAGAGGTATGCAACATATAGCTATTTGGTACCGTCAAAGAAAAGGCACTACGTAACATAAGTAACGGCCTAAGTGGAGTGCTGCATGCCATAGACTGCTCAGCCACCTGGGTTCTATCATCACGGGTCACCACCCACAGCCAACGGAGACCCCATTGGGTGAGTCTTACCCCTTTGCAAAGGTGCTGTCGGTGCATTCTAACGGCTTCATATCGGCTGGGGTTTCATAAATAAATGTACAGTGTCTGACTGCTTATATTTGTTCTCCTCCATGCTTCGCCTGTGCTTTGTTGAGTCCACTCTTGCCGGTATGGAGTGTCGCATCTCATAGACTGCTCAGCCACCTGAGTTCCCTTCTTAAGCATCACTGGTTGCCACCCACGGCCAACAGAGGTGCAGTCGGTGTGTTCTTACGCCGCAGCCGATAGGGTGGGTAATTGCTATGAATGACAATCTTGTTTTCCTTTTTGATGTTACAGATGGTTTCACAGAGACATTAATAAAACGCCACCATTATGTCATTCGTGACATCAACAGGGGGCACGTATGCAAGGAATGATCTGACGTATTAGCGGAATTAGATATGGGCTAGGAATAAATTAAAAGCTTGATCAAGCAAAACAAAGTCTTATGTAAATTATTAAGACAATGCTCAGAGGAAGAATTAACAGAAGAGGAAAATAAACCCCGTGAAGATAGATGTCAGCCCAAAGAAAATGGCGACCGAAGTAGAAACAGTTAATGAAATAAGGGCTAAAACAAACTTGATCAATTAAAGGCAAGTCTTGTGAAAATTATAAATATAATGTTAAGCCCAGCCCAGAGAAAGAATTAAGAAGAAAAATCAAATCCCAGCAGAAGCTAATAGAAGTCAGCCCAAAGAAAATGGCGACCGAAGTAGAAACAGCAGCAACAAGTCAGCGCCAATCAGAGAAGTGGTAATAAGTGTACCAATTAAGATCTACCATCTATCATCTAATCTATATCTCTGTCTCTCACTGTCTCTGTCACTGTATCTGTGTGTGTGTCTGTCTGTCTCTCTATTATATACCCGAGAATATCAATATATATATATATATATATATATATATATATTATATGCCCACACCAATTGACCCCTCAACCACTGTCACCGCCCCCGCACTTCAAACAAATATCCCCTACCCCCCCCCACACACACACAACTGACCCAGCGACCCCATCCGACCCAAAATTCCCCGCTCCTCCTTATCTCGCATCACTACACACTCACCCCCTTGACCTCCCCCCGTCGCCACCGTCGCCACCTGTACTTAAACGTATGCTTTGCTTTAATAAAGACGTCTGTGAACACGGACGAAACTGTTTCACCCTGTGACTTGTTTTGAGTTGTTCGTTTCTTGACCACTTTCCTTCTATCTACAGCATATCGTCGGATCCTAAACCCACCCACCTTCCTTCATATATATATATATATTAAGAAAGAATGAAAAAACACAGGTTAAAATGAGTTAAGTGGTGAGTTTATTGGCCGACACTGCAGTGTTTCGATCTATTAATTAGATCATCTTCAGGGCATTTGTTGGTATATGGAAGGTAATAAGAAATTTTTTATCGCAGAATAACGAGAAAAGCGAGTGGTAGTCCTTGTTTTTCAGTCTGTTTAAAATTTGAAGTTTGAAAAAAGGAGACGGTTTGAAATATGACGTCAACTATTCTCTTTTACGGTGTGAGTATGGGACGGTGTAAGTGTGTGTATCGAAAAGAACGCATTGTGCATTTTTTTAGGTGTGTGGTTGCGCGTGTGTGTATAAATATATGTAGTTGCGCGCGCGTATATATATATATATATATATATATATATATATATATATATATATATATGAATTGTATAGTGTAAGGGTGGCATTAGTTGAACTTTCACCGTTCGACATAAGGCATTTACTCGCCTGTTGTTTACAGACTTGAGTTCTCTGTTGATTGTAAAACATACATCTTGTAAGTATGTATCAATTAATTGTTCGCTTCGGGCCGACAGTCCCCGACAGCTGTGAGGGTAAGAAGCTTGACAGACAAAAATTCTGCCGGGTTTCGCTCCCGGCTAGAGGTAGGTGTTAAAAAAAATAGAACTGCACTGATGAGACGTAAAAGTCGAAACACGTGTCTGTGGATGACTGATATATATATATATATATATATATAAATAATAAATATATATATAACTAAATAACAATGGTTTCTCAAAGACATCAACAGCGGAATTAAATATGGGCTAAGAATAAATAACATAACATCTTATTATAATGAAGATTGTGTGTTTTTCTGTCTGTAACCGAAACTATATTACTACTCAAGTCACAATTCCTTTAATAATTATTTACGTCAAATTCTCCATGATTTCATTCTTTTAAACCTTCAGTTATTAATAAAAATTGTTTTACATTTTAATACTGTTGACCATATCTACGTACGAATAACATGCAATTGTATTTATATATACAACAAAATAGCAGTTTACAGTTTGAACGAGAAGGCTAATTTGCATATTGATATTTAAAATTTTATTTTAATAAATATGTGCTTGGTATTATTGATTTCTAATTGTTTGGTTTTATCTTAAGAAATATAAACAAAAATCTCGTGGATAAATCTTAAAAGAAATTTATTTACAAGAAGAAATAACTGTAATATTATCCTTTACTTCCTATTTTAACTAAATAGTTAAATTAGGAAAATTTACCAATGAAAGACGGGAGTAATGCAAAATGATGGAATAGTTAGTTTCAAAGTTGTTTATTTTTCGATTATACCCCCTCTGTTCCAAATCTTTTTATCTGTATTCTTATTCAGTTTCATTAGCCTTTCTAATTTAATATGATATTTTATTATATCAAAACTTAAATACTTGCACCCGGAGGGTGCATATATTTGCTAGTTAATAATAAAAAAAATAAAGAAAGAATAGTTAACATAGTGTAGCGTAATTATCATTGTCTACGGGAAATTTGGGGATTGAAAATAAATCGGTTTTCGGATTTCTGGAGAAAGAGAGGAAAAAGAAATAAGAACAAAGAGAGGTTAAAGTTTGGAACTCAATTGACCGAGCAATGACCCCGGAACTAAAGTTAAATAAAACCGGAAGTTCTAGGTTCTGCGGAGGAACGGAAGTGACCCTCACACCCCGGGGCGAAAAACGGAAGAAGAGGAAAATCGGTCTCTTTTTCGGCTGAGCTTTCGTGGGAGGCAGAAGGGGGCTTCCCTGATTCCCCCCGTATGGGTTTCGCATAGAAGTACCGAACATGATTTACGCTAGAATAATTTGACCTTACCCCCTCTCTCTCTCTCTCTCTCTCTCTCTCTCTCTCTCTCTCTCTCTCTCTCTCTCTCTCTCATTCTCTTTGAAAAAGAACCCACGAGCCTAGAAATAAATAAACAGCCCCTTTGTGGCTATACGACTTTCGTATGTTGTTTTTGAACTAACGACTATTTCTACTACTACTACAAACGACTTATACTAAAACTCGAGTGGAAGCGCGTGGTGTAATGGTTAAAGTCATGGAAATGGACTCGTAGCCCCGAGTTCAAATCCTGGGCGTGGTAATTGCATTTCACTTAGCGCTAATACCCTTGGGAAAGGTATGAATTCTACTCTCCCGCCAGCTAGGGGTAAATAGTAGGACAGACTGGGCTCTTTAACATTGGTTAGGCTACCGGTCTAGGAGAAGGAAAACTCTGATTTCAAATCTGTTAAACTCCGCTTAAGAAATTGACCTTGTGTCACATCCTGCTCGTGCGGAGGGGTTGGTAAATATATATATATATATATACATACTACAACTTGAGTTTGGCCCGATGCAACAATAGCTAAACACTTGTATCCGGTCTTGGTTAACAGAATGAGAACACTCTACCCCCGTGGATTGAATAGATGGTTCGGTTCGAAGTTCCGTGTAGGCTGATGGGATTGAATTATGATAATGGCGAATTTAATGGCTCCCGATTATGACTTAATGGCTCCCGATTTGAACTTATGGCTTTAATGGCTCCGAATTTGACTTCGATTATGACTTAATCCCGATTATGATGGCTCCGAATTTGACTTAATGGCTCCCGATTATGACTTAAATGGCTCCCGAATTTGACTAATGGCTCCGATTAATGACTTAATGGCTCCCGATTATGACTTAATGGGTCCCCTCCCGAATTTGACTTAATGGCTCCCCTAATGACTTAATGGCTCCCGATTATTAATTTTAATGGCTCCCGAATTTGACTTAATGGCTCCCGATTATGACTTAATGGGTCCCGACTTAATGGCTCCCGAATGACTTAACCTCTCCGATTATGACTTAATGGCTCCCGAATTTGCTTAATGGCTCCCGATTTGATAATGGCTATGACTTAATCCCGATTATGACTTAATGATGACTTAATGGGTCCCGATTATGATTTAATGGCTCCCGAATTTGACTTAATGGCTCCCGATTATGACTTAATGGGTCCCTTAATGGCTCCCGAATTTGACTTAATGGGTCCCGATTATGACTTAATGGCTCCCGAATTTGACTGCTCCCGATTATGACTTAATGGCTCCCGAATTTGACTTAATGGCTCCCGATTATGACTTAATGGCTCCGATTATGACGACTTAATGGCTCCCGATTATGACTTAATGGCTGATGGCTCCCTTAATGGATTCCAGAATTTGACTTAATGGCTCCCGATTATGACTTAATGGCTCTCGAATTTGACTTAATGGCTCCGATTATGACTTAATGGCTCCCGATTATGACTTAATGGCTCCCGAATTTGATAAGAAGGTTCCCCGAGTTCAACAAGAAATTCCTGGGGGCTATATTGGTCGAAACGTTTCGTTCAGAGATTTTATTTTGCTGAGGTGGAGCGCCACACCTACCGTCAGCTCCCCACACTTCAGCGCACAGATCAGATTACCCAATCTGTGCTACTCATGCGCTGGGTTGGCGGTGACCGGTATCAAACCAGGAACCTTCCGATTCTTAGGTGGGTGCTCTACCAACTGAGCCAAACCGGCCCTTAAAAAAACTTCGTGTTTTTATTAAAATTATCAATAAAGAAACTGACCGTGTTGAAAAAAAAACGTACTGTTTTACTTATTTTTCAAGATAACGGTGAGTAATTTTTCTCCAATCGGATAATTTGGTCTTTGAATTAACTGTTTTTCTTTGCAACAACTCTTTATGTTCGTTATTTCTTTTTTGCAAGATTTTTTTTAAAAGTTCAAAAATATTTACGTTTATTCCTTCAGTAGGCTAAACTGATCACGTGTCCTAATTTGGTGGTACCTAATATCTATATCTATCTATCTATCTATCTATCTATCTATATATATATATATTATATATATATATATATATATATATATATATATATATTCAAAATTTTAATGTCGAACCAACATTGGATTTATAAGTAAATACCAACTTGTACTGGAATTGCACGTGGGGTGGGGAGTATGTAGGTGGGGAGAAAGAAAGAAAGAAAGAGAGAAAGAAAGAAAGAGAAAGATATAGAAAGAGAAGGAGAGAAAGAAGAAGAGAGAGAGAGAGAGAGACAAAGAGAGAGAGAGAGATAGGAAGAAAGAAGAAAGAGAGAAAGAGAGAGAGAGAAAGAGATAAGAGGAGATAGAAAGAAAAAATTAAGAAAGAGAAATAAAGAGAGAGAGAGAGGAGAAAGAAAGAGAGAGAAGAGAAAGATATATATATATATATATATATAGAAAGAGAAGGAGAGAGAGAGAAAGAACGAACGAACGAAAAAAAGAGAAGCAAAGAAAGAGAGAAAGAGATAGAAGAGAAAGAAGAAAGAAAGAAAGAAAGAAAGAGGTCTGAGAAAGATCGAAAGAGAAACAAAGAGAAAGAGTAAGAAAGAGAGAGAGAGAGAGAGAGAGAAAGAAAGAGAGACAAAGAGGAAGGAAGAAAGAAAGATAGAAAGAGAGAGAGAGAGAAAGAGATAGAAAGAAAAAACTGAGAAAGAGAAAGAAAGAGAGAGAGAAAGAGAGAGGAGAAAGAAAGAGAGAGAGAGAAAGAGAGAGGAGAAAGAGAAGGAGAGAGAGAGAGACAGAAAGAAAGAAAGAAAGAAAGAAAGAAAGAAAGAGAGAGAAGGATATAGAAAGAGAATGAGAGAGAGAAAGAAAGAAAGAACGAAAGAAAGAAAGAAAGAGAAGAAAAGAAAGAGAGAAAGAGATAGAAAGAGAAAGAAAGAAAGAAAGAAAGACTGAGAAAGATAGAAAGAGAAACAAAGAGAGAGCGAAGAAAGAAAAGAGAGAGAAAGAGAAAGAAGGAACGAAAGAGAGAGAAAGAGAGAGAGAGAGAGAGAGAGAGAGAGAGAGTTACCTGTTGTGCTTCGCCTCTCTTTACAAAAAAAAAACAAAAAAAACTTTAAAAAAAAGAAAAGTAAAAAATAACTCCGCATTTTTTTTTATTAACACAAAGTTATTTTTATTTTTCAAACTTGTTAAAATGTCGATCCAACATTGGATTCCATCTCTATAGAAAACAAAATGTAGGTTTTATTTGTTTTTGTTTTTTTTTGTATATGTGTGTAGGTGTAGAGAGATTTTTTTTAGTGAAGTGGGAGGGGCAAGTCATATGAATATTCATGATTTACCCGCCTCCCTCTACTACGCACCCGAAACCATAAAACAATAATAACATTGCCAGGGTAGAAATATTTTTCTTCTTTTTTTTTACCTTTTATGTAGTATAGGGTTTGTCAGTTAGCAAAAGCCATAGAAAGATTTTTACTGCTGCAGTCACAGTATTCAATACCTGTGGGCTGGGTTTTTTTCGCGGATTTTTCGCTATTTTTAGGGGGAAGTAAATAAATTGCACCGAGAAATGTCTACAATAACAGGGTGGTAAATATGAAGACATTAATAAGTTATTGAATTTGTTTAAAAAGAAATTTGATACGAGATATTAAAAAAAAAAAAAAAAAACTTGCTCCAAGTATTATACGATAAATCGCGAATTATTTGAATATCTTAATATTCGTTTTTAAGCAATTCTATTTCCACTTTTAAAAGTAGTTATATTGGTTTAATTTACATACATTTTTTATTTAAAAAAAAAAAAAAAGAAAAAAAGAAAGAATTTCGACTATTTCAACGTGTAGGGCTGATTGTGATATTTCAATTGTTGATGTTGTACAGTCACAACTAAAGCAGAAAAACGCAAAAGAAAGAAAAAAAAACCCAAAAAAAACCCTGTAAATCACAATTTTATGAAAGGACTCGTGGAAGCCTAAACCTTTTCTTACCCCCTCGGTGACACAAATTTTCGTCTGGAGTTGAAAATATCTTTGTATTTGTCGCTTTGAACAAATTTCAACAAATCGCTTCCATTTCTTGTTTTTTTTTGTTTTTTTTCTAAATTCTTTCGAATCAACAAAAATGGACAAAGAGGTGAGTACGAAATTCATTTATAATTTTCTTTTTCCTGTTTATCCAGACGATACATCTATTTTATTTGAATCGTTTATATGACATCAATTTTTTCCAGGTAAAAAAAAAAAAAATTCCCTGACATCTTTCTCACCTGTAATTAACGATTCTATTTACAGTGAATCTATTTAGAATCCGACAAATCCTTTCAAGTTTTTATTTGTTTGTAGGATTTTAGAAGTGACTGTTTGTAAAACCCGCAAAAACTTTCTTTTTTTCCTTTTTGTCTAACTTCAAAACAAAATTCACACTACTGCAGTAATGGAAAGAATAAAAAAAAAAATTCTTAAAAATATTCTTGAATACAAAATATATAATTTGTATATTATTTACTAAGACTTTCTATATGTCGGGTACGTAGGACACATGCAATACCAGCTGTTATTAAGTGGTCACCCATCTAAGTATTGAACAGGCTTATTGTTGCTTAACTTATTTGACGATAAGCGGTCATTTAACGTTATTTACTATGGTTTTACATACAGTACCAGCTGTTACTAAGTGGTCACCCATTTAAGTAATGAACATGCTTATTGTTGCTTAACTTATCTAACGATAAGCGGTGATTTCAGCATTGTTATTTACTAAGGTTTGCTTAAATATGGCACACAGTACCTGCTGTTTACTAAGTAGTCACCCATCTAAGTATTGACTAGACTCGCTGTTGCTTAACTTATCTGACAATAAATGCTTTTCGTTGCTTACAGTACCTGATGCTGCTTGGCTGGCCACCCATTTAAAGTATTATTATTAGTAGTACTAGCAAAAAAAAAAAAAAAAAAAAAAAACGCTCTCGGGCGGTGTAAAAATTAATTTTTAACAGATATTGGCTGAGGGGGTAGGCGTTAAAAAATTCAATGCCAGACGGTTTGTGTCATAAGTAAGTAAAATTATCAAATGAGTAATAAAAAATAAATAAAACAATTTGAAATGGAAACGTAGTTCGGTCCCCTCTTTTCAAATAAAATGTTGCGTGCACCAGTTAATTATCAATTAATTAGTCATTTTGAATATTCTACACATAAATTGTAGGTATTTATTCATTTGTAAACTTCTAGTTTAGTTCTTGATACTGAAAAAAAAAATGACCATTTTTTGTTTGTAAATAATTTTCTCGTAAAACTCCATACGTTAGATAACTTTAGATATATATTAGAATAAAACAAAGTATATATAAGTATATGATACCGGGCATGTACTTATTAAAAATTGTTTAAAAAAACAATAAGGAGCGTCTAAGGTGACATGTTTAAATTTTGTGTGTACATAATACAAGGTTGTTATTTATTCTATGTATTGACGATTTTTGGGTAATGCGACGTAAGCAGTGGCGTAGTTTCGGTTATTGAAAAATAAAGACCGAATCTCCATTATTAGTAGATTAGAGAGGATGGTTCACTTTGGTGACCAATGGGAACGGGTACTTGATCCTAAATCGTTTATATGCAAAGAGTTATTTCAACGAATTTATATTATCAAAATGGAAGCGCGTGGTGTAATGGTTAAAGTCATGGGAAATGGACTCGTCGCCCCGAGTTCAAATCCTGTATGTGGTAATTGCATTTCACTTTGCGCTAATACCCTTGGGAAAGGTATGAATACTACTCTCTCTCTCTCTCTCTCTCTCTCCAGCTATGGATAATTAGTAGAGCAGACTGGGCTCTTTAACCATGATTATGCAACCGGTCAAGGAGAAGGAAAACTCTGAATTCAAACCTGTTAAACCCGCTTAAGAAATTGACCTTGTGTCACATCCTGCTCGTGCGGGGGGGTTGCTAAATATATATATTATCAAAATGGTCTTCTATTACTCAGAAACTAGATTATTTGGCTTTCAAATTTTTGTTTACGTTCTATATATAGTTATTTACTAAGCTTTTCTTAGATGTGGCACAAGGCCAGAAGTATAAGCACCCAATGAGAATCGAACTCACTAACAATGGTCTGCGAATCTAGCTTGCTAACCATTATATCACACAAGGTGCCCTTTATACTAAGCGTAGCTTAGATGTGGCACAAGAACAGAAGTATGGCACACCCAGTGAGAAACAAACTCACTAACAATGGTTTACTGATATAGCTTCCTAACCATTACACCAAATGAGGTACCCAGCGTTATATATATATATATATATATATATATATATATATATGGACTCTCTCGTCGATTTCGACGCATGAGGGTTCATCCAATGAACAATCCACACAGTGGTTTTGTCTGTAGTGGTGAAGGCTTGTGTTGGACCATCCGCACTTTTTGGCACAGTCGATAGGTAAGAATATATATATATACTAGCAAATATATGCACCCTCCGGGTGCAAGTATTTAAGTTTTAATATAATAAAATATCACATTAAATTAGAAAGGCTAATGAAACTGAATAAGAATGCGGATAAAAAGATTTGGAACAGAGGGGGTATGCTTGAAAAATAGAACAACTTTGAAACTAACTCTTCCATCATTTTGCATTACTCCCTTTCAGTGGTAAATTTTCCTAATCTAACTATTTAGTTAAAATAAGAAGTAAAGAATAAAATTACAGTTATTTCTTCTTGTTAAGGGATTTCTTTTAAGATTTATCTCCGAGATTTTTGCTCATATTCATTAAGATAAAACCAAACAATTAGAAATCAATAATACTAAGCATATATTTATTAAAATCAATTTTTTAAGATCAATATGCAAATTAGCCTTCCTGTTCACACTGTAAACCGCTATTTTTTTATATATAAATTATGTAATGTAGATATGGTCAACAGTATTAATAATGAAATACAATTTTATTAATAACTGAGGTTTAAATAAAAACAAAATCATGGCGAAAGTGATGGAAATAACTAAGGGAATTGTGACTTGAGTAGTGATATAGTTTCGGTTACAGACAGAAAAACACACAATCTCCATTATAATAAGGTATATATATATATATATATATATATATATATATATATAGACAATTGAGTGGCCTATAAATTAAACTAACGTAGATAAAATAAAATGTTGAAAAAATAAGATTTACTTTTATTAAAGTCCAAGATGACGCAGGAAAAATTAAATTAAATGCGTTATTTCAGAGTGGATTTGACATAGGGTTAACCCACCTTATTTAATTTGAATTCTCTGAATTCTCTATAACATAAAGGCATGGCATGGATAATTTAAATTGAACAAAAAATCATATCAGATAAAGCCAATTTCTTTTAACATTTCATTCATTTACTTCACGGTGATTTTTTTTTTTTTAAGAGGTTTCACTCCTTAATCGGGTGGGCGAGTGGCTGTTACATCTAATTCCCACACACCCTCCTCTCTATCAAGTCGAAGCAATTAAGGAGTTGCTTTAATCGCCTACATCTCGCTCATATAAAGCTAGCATGTAAGTAAAGTAAAGGTTTGCGGAGTGGCCTATTGTCGGTATCAGCCGGGCAGCAAGAGAGTCTATCCCCTCTTCGCTAGCGCTAGAACAGATACCGTATTTGACGGCATATAGGACGCACATTTTTTCCAAACTTTTGGCTCAAAAATTGCCCTGCGTTGGCGAAGTTTGGAGTTTTATTATTATTATTATTATTATTATTATTATTATTATTATTATTACTAGCAAATATATGCACCCTTTGGGTGCAAGTATTTAGGTTTTGATGTTATAAAATATTATAAACTATTTAGAAAATGATAAACTGAGGGGGTATAATCGAAAAATAGAACAGCTTTAGATTTAACTCTTCCATCATTTTCTTTCACTCCCGTCTTTCATTTTTCCTAATTTATCTATTTAGTTAGATTATGAAGTATTTAATAAAATTACAGTTCTTTCGTCTTGTTTATGGATTTCTTTTAAGATTTATCCGAGATTTTTGCTCATATTCATTAAGATAAAACCAAACAATTAGAAATCAATAATACTAAGCATATATTTATTAAAATTAAATTTTAAATATCAATATGCAAATTAGCCTTCTCGTTCACACTGTAAACCGCTATTTTGTTGTATATATAAATACAATTACATGGCATTAGTACGTAGATATGGTCAACAGTATTAATAAGGTATAACAATTTTATCAATAATTGAGGTTTAAAAAAAAAACAAATTCATGGTAAATGTGACGTCAATAACTAAGGGAATTGTGACTTGAATAGTGATTTAGTTTCGGTTACAGACAGACAAACACACAATCTCCATTATAATAAGATTATTTCCTATTTAGATGTCTTGTGTATGCTGATTGCTTGCCTGTATTGCCAAATTGCTTTTATACAGCTATGTTTCTGCTTGTGTAATGCACAGCTAGACTTCAACAATATATGCCTAAATACACTAAAAACTTTTTTTTCCTGAATCTGACCTGCTGAAATGGGTGTGCGTCTTATATGCCGTCAAATACGGTAGTTCTTTTTTTTTTTTTTTTTTTTTTTTTGCAGAAGTGGAGCACCACACCTACTACTTAATTGGTTTTTGAGGGGATGTTTTTTAGAGAAAGGTTTTCTAAATTCGATTTATGTTCGGGTGAGGTTACATGGCGTAGTGGATAACCCACGGTGGTTGTTATGCCATTAAACAAAGAAGCCTTACAAAACAACAACAGAGATCTGTCTCTTTAATAAATATTTATTAATCTGAGAAAAAAAGAAAAAGAATGAAAGAGAGTAGGGGAAAGATAAAGAGAGAGGATGAGCGCGCGGAAGTGATAGTGCTAATCTGTTTCAATTGGATAATTGAAATCGCATTGATTCCATAACCGTCGGCCGGGGCGTTAGAATACCCCGACTGCACCTCTGCAGAGGGACAAGACTCCCCTAATGAGGCCACCTGTTGGACGTGGGTGGCGACCCGTGATGCTTAAGGATAGAACCCAGGTGGTTGAGCAGTCCATGACATACAACACTCCCCTTTGGCCATTACGTGGGCTAGACGGGTGGTCGGAGAGGCCCCCTTTGGTCAATCGGCTAGTCACGTCAAGCCCTAGGACCTATATGATTGCTCCAACCCTATTGACCTTATGGCAAGCCTCAACCCTTTTTATCATATGGGTACTAGAAGGCGGTGACTGAGGGTCTACATGTCCTGGGAATGACGTTAAACTCTATCTGATGGTGAGGTTCCAGTTTTGGAGGTTTGGGGAATGTGGAGCACCCCTTCATCACCATTGCTCCCTGGTCCACTCTGACCCGGAGTGGTAGTACCTGTTAGGGTCCCATCTATGGGTTAATAAGTTTATAAAAAAAATTGAGTGTCAATTAAGAATGAATTTATTTCATAGCCTTGTCGGCATTAAATGACCCACTGAGGTTGATATGCCGTAAAACAAAACCAAACCATCGATATTTTTTTCGCCAATTTTAATGCTCAGGTGGAAATTGGGTAAGTAGGAGTGCTCAAAATAGTTCTGACTAACGAGAAGGGGACTCCTTTTGTTTGAATTCAGGGATTTCCTTCTCCTTTTTAATTAATAAAACTTTTGGATAAGAGCTAAGATATTTTTCGTTGAAATGATAAGATGATTTTGAATATTCCCGATCTACCCTTAGCTCAGTCGGTAGAGTGTCCGGCTAGGAACCACAAGGTTCCTGGTTCGAAACCGACCCTCGCCAACTCAGCACAGGGATATGTAAGGCGCTGTAAGGTAGGTTTGGCGCTCCACCTCAGACGCCAAAACAATCTCATTGGTCTAGCACTAGTGAAAAGGGGTTAGACTCCTTAAGCTGATACCGATTTTAGGCCACCCCGACGACTTTACTTCTTTTTTTTTTTACTTACTGTTGTAAGGGAAGATACATTCCCCTACAAGATAGTTGGACTCGTCCAACGGAACACATATAAAGATACGAATACGTGAGGTCGAGTTTACGTAGTAGTATTCAAGTCACTAGTTTAAACTTGTTTGAACTTTCTTTCTTTCTTTCTTTCTTTCTTTCTTTGTATTTGCTTTTCTCTTTCTTTCTTTCTTTCTTTCTTTCTTTCTTTCTTTTTCTTTGTATTTGCCTTTCTCTTTCTTTCTTTGTATTTGTTTTTCCTTTCTTTTCTCTTTTTTCTTTTCTTTCTTTCTTTCTTTGTATTTGCTTTCTCTTTCTTTCTTTTCTTTCTTTCTTTCTTTGTATTTGCTTTTTTCTTTCTCTTTCTTTTCTTTTCTTTCTTTCTTTCTTTGTATTTGCCTTTCTTTCTTTCTTTCTTTCTTTCTTTCTTTGTATTTGCCTTTTCTCTTTCTTTCTTTCTTTCTTTGTTTTTTCTTTTTTTCTTTTTCTTCCTTTCCTTTCTTTCTTTCTTTCTTTGTATTTGCCTTTTCTTTCTTCTTTTTTCTTTCTTTTCTTTCTTTCTTTCTTTCTTTCTTTGTATTTGCCTTTCTCTTTTCTTTTTTTCTTTTTTCTTTCTTTCTTTCTTTTTGTATTTGCCTTTCCTCCTTTCTTTCTTTCTTTCTTTTTCTTTCTTTTTTTTTCTTTCTTTGTATTTGCTTTCTTTTCTTTCTTTCTTTTTTTTCTTTCTTTCTTTTCTTTCTTTCTTTGTATTGTTTTTGCCTTTTGCCTCTTTCCTTTCTTTTTTCCTTCTTTGTTATTTTTCTGCTGCCTTTTTCCCTCTTCTTGCTTTTCTCCTCTTTTTCTCTTTTCCTTTCTTTTCTTTCTCTTTGTATTTTGTTGGGCTTCTTCTTTCTTTTTTTCTTCTTTCTTCTTTTCCTT
>CM042178.1:27270710-27278538 GCA_023376005.1 Doryteuthis pealeii | reverse complement strand
CGATTCTCATTCTGTCTTATCCTTCTTTCCGATTTTCTCATTCTTTCTTTCCTTCTTTCCGATTCTCATTCTTTCTGTCCTTCTTTCCGATTCTCATCTTTCTTTCCTTCTTTCCGATTCTCATTCTTTTCTTCCTTCTTTCCGATTCTCATTCTTCTTTCCTTCTTTCCGATTCTCATTCTTTCTTTCCTTCTTCCGATTTTCTCATTCTTCTTCCTTCTTCCGATTCTCATTCTTTCTTTTTCTTTCGATTCTCATTCTTTCTTCCTTCTTTCCGATTCTCATTCTTTCTTTCCTTCTTTCCGATTCTCATTCTTCTTTCCGATTCTCTTCTTTCTTCCGATTCTCATCTTTCTTTCCGATTCTCATTCCTTCTTCCGATTCTCATTCCTTCTTTTCCGATCCTCATTCCTTCTTCATTCTCATTCCTCTTTCGATTCTCATTCCTCTTTCGATCTCATTCTTTCTTCCTTCTTTCCGATTCTCATTCTGGATTCTCTTTCTTTCTTCTCTTTTGTTCTTTCTCTTTCTTTCTTTCTTTTTGTTCTTTCTTCTTTCTTTTTGTTCTTTCTTTCTTTCTTTTTGTCTTTTCTTCTTTTCTTCTTTCTTTCTTTCTTCTTTTTTCTTTCTTTCTTTCTTTCTTTCTTTTCTTTCTTTCTTTCTCTTTTCTTCTTTTTTGTGTTTTCTTTCTTTCTTTTTTCTTTTTGTCTTCGTCTTTCTTTCTTCTTTCTTTTTTGTTCTTTCTTCTTTTTCTTTTTGTTCTTTCTTTCCTTCTTTTTTTCTTTCTTTCTTTCTTCTTTCTTTTTTTTCTTTCTTCTTCTTTCTTTACTTTGAGTTTGCTTTTCTCATTCCTTCTTCAAAATTCTTGAAAGCTAGTTCATTTCTTTCATTGCTTCTTTTTTTTGTTCAACCAAATCTTTCTTTTCTTTCTTTCTTTCTTTATCAGAATATGAAGAAGAGTGTAAGACTTTTCGTTATCATTTTTTTTTGTTTTCCTTCTAGCTTGTTTTCCAACTCTTATTCTCTTTTTTTTCTTTTCTAAGTTTTTTTTCTTTCTTTCATCCAAATCCTTGAAAACTTCTTTCTTTTTTTCTTATTTTTTCTTCTTTCCAAATTCACTGTTGGAGAACTGCGCGTTGACTTTATTATTTAGATTCCTATACAAATGTAATAAACCGTTTTCCGGATTTTCAATGATGTATTTGATAAATTCAATCACAGCACCTGTCTTTCGAGGTAACACTTTGAGGTTGGGGTGAGGGATAAACCTTGTACGTGAGAATGACTTTTGTACGATTGAAATTCAAATCTAATTTGAATGGTGACTGGCAGGAAATCTATGATTTCAGATGCATAACACTGGGATTGGCTTATACAAGAAGCTAAATATCAGATATACAGGGTGTCCACAAAGTCTGGGTACATGGGATCAACACATACTTTTAAAACAAAACAATTTTATTTAATTATAATGTTAATAAATAATAATTTCAATATGATTTCCATCATTTTCAATGCATAACTTGATACGCCTTGCAAAATTCAGGTGAACTCAATTAAATAAGTCTACATTGCCATCAATTCCAGCACACTGACTGATAATACGTTCTCTCATGTGGTTTAAATCTGTAATCTTTATTGAGTAAACGAACCATATGACCTTTAGGCACCCCTTTCTGATCTCGATTCAGAAGGACATGTTTTTCATTTACACCGTCGGTTGTTTGTTAACAGACGATTTTTAGAGTTTTTTTTCTTCAAATTATCCCTAACTCTAATCCTTAACTCTAACCCTAACCCCTAACAAACAACCGGATATTGACGGTGTAAATGAAAAACATGTCCTTCTGTTGGAGAAAGGTCTGGTGAACGAGGGGACCATTCCACATGACCCCTTCTTCCAATCCAATGAGGAAAAGTGTCATTCAGCCAATCTCTCACAGCTGTGACAAGATGAGGCACCCTGCTAAACCAATTCAGAAAAGTATTTTTTATTGGATTTAAACAAAAGTAAAAACGTAAAATTATTATTTCTTATGATTTCATTTACTGCTAAATCACCATATCTGCCTTTTCGGAAAAATAACATAAATAAATACAACAGTGAAATCTCCATGTGTTGTATACCCTTTTCATTACTTACTCCTATTCTTCTTCTGGCGTCTTTGACATCTTCAGTTCTTCTAGCGTCTCTGCTAACATCTCTTCTAGCGTTTGGACTTTGTCTTGGTGGTCGGTCGCACTTAACTCATTTCTTCTTCTAGATCAGTCTTGTTACCAAAGACATTCATTAATCACAAGACCGTGTTATTTTTCTTAAACTTTTATTTCCTTAACTATACATTTCATGTAACTAAATATCTGACTAACATAGCGCGCGTATGCAGTGTGAGTTCCAGTTAAGGCAGGAACATCTTCACTGCCTGACGTCCAGCTGAAAACTGAGGACCCAGCCAGGTCCCACGTGACTTCACGTAATTTGGCGGACTTTCTGTACTATTCCATGGAAAGTCCCGCCCGTGATATGAAAAGGGCCATCCCTTTAGAAATACAGGGGATTGACAATAATATTATGCAACCTCATAGATTATGTAACACAAATGAACCCAGACTTTGTGGACTCCCTGTAGTTTAATGCCATACCCAGGACATTTAAGACCTTCAGCAACTGACTTTTATCACATATATGGTAAGAAGGGTTGGGGCTTGCCATAAGGGCAATACGGTTGGGCCAATCATATAGGTACTAGGGCTTGACGTGACCAGCTGATTTATTGGATGGGGCCTTTCCGACCGCCTGTTTAGTCTAAGTAAGGGCCATAGGGAAGTGTTGCATGTCATGGACTACTCAGCCACCAGGATTCCATCCTTAAGCATCACGAGTCACCACCCACAGCCAACAGTTGGCTCCGCCCTGTCGACTGGGGCATTAAAATACACCTCTGCAGAGGGGTAAGACTCCCCTATTGGGGCCGTGGGTGGCGACCCGTGATGCTTAAGGATGGTACCCAGGTGGTGAGCAGTCCATGACAAGCCCTAGCACCTATATAATTACCCCAACCCTATTCCCTTATGGCAAACCATAACCCTTTTATCATATGGGTACTAGAAGGCGGTGGCTGCGGGTCTACATGTCCTGGGAATGACGTTAAACTCTATCTGATGGTGAGGTTCCAGTTCTGGAGGTTTGGGGAATGTGGAGCACCCCTTCGTCACCATTGCTCCCTGGTCCACTCTGACCCGGAGTGGTAGTACCTGTTAGGTCCATCTATGTGAAATAGAAAAAATGTGTATAAAAAAAATTGAGTACCTATCAAGAATGAGTTTATTTTAAAACTTTGTCGGCATTAAATGACCACTGAGGTTGATATGCCATAAAACAAACAAAGCCAACAGGTGACTCCATGGCGGGGGGGGGGTCTTACCCCCCCACATAGGTACAATCGTGTATTCTAAAGCCCCTGCCGACTGGGCTGTAAAATGATTTTGAAAAATTCCCGATCTACCCGTGTATAGGTCGAATTCAGACGACCTAATTTCTAGGCAACATTTGGAGGCGGAGGGGGGGGGGCAAATATTGTTGATGAGAATAACTTTTGTGATATTAAAATTCAAATATAATTGGAATGGCAAATATTTTTCATTTCTTATTAACTAAAATAGGAAGGACACTGGTGTTAGTGAATTCGATTCTCACTGGGTGTCACACATTGTTTTAATTATTTTAATCCTCCTCAAACTGAGGATTTTTTTAAATTCTAAAAAAAAAAGGGGGGAATACAGTGATACCTTGACTTACGAGTTGAATTTGTTCCGCTCGTAACTCAATTTCCTCGTATATCAAATCAATTTTCATTATTGAAATAAACTGAAATACCAATAATCCGTTACACACCTACCAGTGATACCTTGACTTACGAATTTAATTCGTTCCGCTCGTATCTCAATTTCTTCCTATATCAAATCAATTTTCAAGATAGAAATAAATAAAAATGCCATTAATCCGTTCCAGGCCGCCCTAAAAAATACCCTAATTTTTTTTGTTACAATTTTGGTGCCATTATAGTATGTGGCCCACCTTTTGAATGTGACCTACGAAATCATGTCTCTCTTATAGTATGTGGCCTACCACAAAAAACATATTATAAGGTTATAATAATAACTACTAACCCTAACCCTATTTCAGAATTTTAGAATATTTTAGAATTAAATAGATCTCTTATTCATGTAAATTATGGATAAATTATTTTTCTAATTATTCTTAATTACTATATACAGCTTATGACTGAATTGCATTTCTTAAAATTGAATATACGTGAAAAAATAATTAGTTTCAATAAATTACCTACTACTACTTATATCTATAAATATACTCTTACTGAGGTAGGACACATTCAAAACGGGTAGGCCACATACTATAACAGAATCAAAAAGGTTGGCCACATACTATAACGGCACCAATATGTTTTAATGTTTTTTTTTTTATATAAATAATGATTGTCTTTAGAGTATTAAATATGGAACTTATTAACATAAGCGTATCTGAAGCTCGCTTGTACCTTTAAGTTTAGCTTTCAACTCAAAGCAAAAAAACGACTTAGTGACAGCTGGGAAAACTCACATACCAGGGTACTAGTTAGGTATATAAACGGGTCACCGGATTTCAGATGCTTGCATTCTATTGTGGAGATGTCTCAATCTGGTGTAGTACTCCGCTTTACCAGTGAGGGGATCTATCCCCATTTCGCTAGCGCAGGGAGATTATTTTTTACTGAAGTGGAGCGCCACACATACCGTCAGCTCCCCAATTTACCGCACATATCAGATTACCCAGTCTGTGCTACTCATGTGGTTCCTGGTTCGATACCGGCCCTCGCCAACTCAGCGTATGAGTAGCACAGGGATCTGTGCGGTAAAGTGAGGAACTGATGGTACATGTGGCGCTCCACCTCAGACGCTAAAATAATCTCCTTGATCTAGCGCTAGTGAAAAGGGGATAGACTCCCTCGCTGTCTGGTTGATACCGACGACGACTTATTCAAAATTGTTAACAGAACGCAGATTGTTTTCAAATTTCATTTGTCTATACAGTCGTAAGGAAGTCATGGTTAAATCGAACTTAACGGACCTAAATTCCACCATCGTATGCCCCCCCCCCCTCCAAAAGAAAAAAAAATACCAAAAATCAGGGATATTAACCGAATTTAATGAAATTTTCTGTGTTGATATTTTAATGAATAAAATATATAAGGCACCAGTTATTTTATTTAAAAACTTTTACATAATTTCAGATCAGTTAACTTTGAACCACGTATCTTTGAGGCGTAACACAGATTCTCAAAGATGCGTGGTTCAGAGTTAACTGATCTGAGAAATGTCAAAGTTTCTTTTTTTAAAAATAAAATAACTGATGCATTATATCTTTTATTCATTTATATATCAACACTAAAAATTTCATTAAATTCGGTTAATTTCCTGATTTTTTTTTCTCTCTCGGCGGAGTGGCATACGATGGTGGAATTTAGGTCCGTTAAGTTCGATTTAACCGAAATCAATAATCTCTAATTTCAGTCAAATTCCTCGAATTGCAAACCTCAACCCTTTACACCGCCATTTTGAAATTTAAGAGACGCTTAGTATAAAAAATAAAAATAAAAATACTTGATTTCTATTAGTTACGATGATCTGCTTAACAACAGAACATAAGACTGTTTTTTTTATACCTTTTTGGTTATTTCCAATAAGTCCAACATAAACAAAGGGGAACCACTCTTAACTGATAAATTATTTATTTTCCCATTAAACTAACCTTAAAACCTAACCCTAACCCTGTTTTCTTTTTTCCCAGTAGATCAATAAATGAATAAATAAATAATTTATCAGTCAAGAGTGGTTCCCCTTTGTTTATGTTAGACTTATAGGAAATAACCCCCTTTTTTTTGTTTTTGAAGAAAATTTTTTCCTATACATGACAACTTTAAACCAATTTGTGTATGTATGGGAGGGGGGTTTTGTACTCGGATTTTTAAGTGGAAGAAGAAAATTTAAGTGTCAAATCTCACACGTCCTTAAAAGGGCGTCCCATTGTGGTGCAATCGTTAGCAAGTTTGTTGCAGATTCATTACTACTGAATAGCGAGTTCGATCCTCGCTGGTTGCCCCATACTTGCGAACTTGTGTCATATCCTACACGTAGCGAACGGGTTGGGTAAATAAAGGGCGTCACCTTGTGGTGCAATTGTTAGCAAGTTAGTCTTGCAGATCCATTACCATTGATAGTGAGTTCGATCCTCGCTGGATGACCCAAACTTGCGACCTTGTGTCACATCCTAACCGCGGAAAACGTGTTGGGTTAATTCCCATTAAGTCTTGTTCGTTTGATTTTTACGTATTTGTCTGAATCTTTGAGATGAGTGTTGGTCATTTTTCGGACTGTTGTCCTTATCTTTATTGTTATATACAAATTGATATAGGAGACAGAGAGATAGATAAAGATAGACAGATATATAGATATATACATAGACATAGATATAGTAAAGTCACCGGGGGCCAAAGTAGGTATCAGCCAATCGGCGAGGGAGTCTATCCCCTTTTCACTAGCGTTAGACCAGGGAGATTGTTTACATCTGAGGTGGAGCGCTACACCTACCATCATCTCCTTACTTTACCGCACAGATCCCTGTGCTACTCATACGCTGAGTTGGCGGGGACCGGTATCAAACTAGGAACCTTGTGGTTTCTAGCCGAACGCTCTACCGACTGAGCTAAACCGGCCCTATGAATAGATATAGCTAGATATATATATAGATAGATAGACTGAGACAAAGATAGATATAGCTAGATATAGATATATAGACCGAGACAGATATGTATATATATATATATATATATATATACATACATACTGAGACAGAAAGATATAGATAGGTAGACATATAGATATTATATATACTAGCAAATATATGCACCCTCCGGGTGCAAGTATTTATGTTTTAATGTAATAAAATATTGTATTAAATTAGAAAGGCTAATAAAACTAAATAAGAATACAGATAAAAAGATTTGAAACAGAGGGAGTATAATAAAAGATTTGAAACAGAGGGAGTATAATAAAAAATGGAACAACTGAAACTTACTCTTCCATCACTCTCGTCTTTCATTGTTATTTTTTCTAATTTAAGTATTTAGTTATAAGAGGAAGTAAAGAATAAAATGACAGTTATTTTATCTTGTTAATGGATTTCATTTAAGATTCATTGAAGAGATTTTTGCTTATATTCATTAAAATAAAACCAAACAGATAGAAATCAATAATACTAAGCACATATTTATTAAATTCTATTTTTTAATATCAATATGCAAATTAGCCTTCCCGTTCACACTGTAAACCGCTATTTTGTTGTATATATGAATATAATTGCATGTTGTCAGTATGTAGACATAGTTAACAGTATTAATAATGTAAGACAATTTTATTAATAATTGAGGTTTAGATAAAAATAAAATCATGGAGAATGTGATGTCAATAACTAAGAGAATTGTGACTTGAGTAGGAATATAGTTTCGGTTACAGAGAGAAAAACACACAATCTCCATTATAATAAGATATTAGATATATAAACAGACATATAGATAGATGGACAGACATATAGATATTATAGATATATATTATAGATATATATTATAGACAGATAGATATATATTATAGACAGATAGATAGATAGATATTATAGACATATAAATATTATAGATATATATTATAGACAGATAGATAGATATTATAGACAGATAGATAGATAGATATTATAGACAATAGATAGATAGATATT
>CM042178.1:27215710-27265710 GCA_023376005.1 Doryteuthis pealeii | reverse complement strand
CATGACATGCAAGGCCCTTACTTATGCTTGACGGTCGGTTGGAGAGCCCGCCCCCGATCAATTGGCTGGTCACGTCAAGCTAGAACCTCTATGATTGCCCCAACCCTGTTGCCAACCCCTTTTTATCATGTTGGTACTAGAAGCCGGTGGCTGTGGGTCTTCATGTTCTGGGATGACGTTAAACTCTATCTGATGGTGAGGTTCCAGTTTTGGAGGTCTGGGGAATGCGGAACACTCCTTCATCACCATTGCTTTCTGGTCCACTCTGACCTGGAGTGGTAGTACCTGTTAGATAGTTTTTTTTCTATTTAGTCCATAGATGGGTCCCATCTATGGGCTAAATAGAAAAAAAAACTCTATCTGATGGTGAGGTTCCAGTTTTAGAGGTCTAGGGCTTGACATGACCAGCTGATTGATCGGAGGGCGCCCGCCTAGCCTATGTCAGGGCATAAGTGGAGTCTTGCCTGTTATGGACTGCTCATCCACCAGGATTCCATCCTTAAGCATCACAGGTGCAGTCGGTGTATTCTAACGCTCTATCCATATATAAAGAGTGGATTAGATTTGTGGCTACCGACATTTATGTGAAGATGTTTAATTCATCCTGAATAGAAAAATACATTTTGTGTGTGTCATGAAATTTTCTGTTATTTCCCAACGAAAACAAAAAAAACAAAAAGTAAACTGAGATTTTAAAAAAATTGTTTTTATTAGCAAATCCACGTACAAAAGAAACGTCATTATTCTATATATATCCGGTATCTGAGCTATGACCCCCCCCCCCACTTCTCCAGTTCAAATGTAGCGACCAAAGAGGCATTGAAGCCGTGTAGCTGCTAAAGAGACAAGTACCCCCGTTAAAGGAACAGGTTTCAAATATGAAGCGTTAAATTATGATTATTATACTTTTTACATATTGAACTATTTAGCAATAGCTCTTAAGTAAACATATCGAACGTTTTTTGTTTGTTTTTTTAAATAAATCCACATACAAAAGAAACGTCGTTTTTTCTATATATATCTGGTATCTGAGCTTTGATCTCCCCCCTCCTCCAGTTCAAATGTAGCGGCCAAAGAGGCATTGAAGCTGTGTATCTGATAAAGGGGCAAGCATCCACGTTGAAGCCGTGTAGCTGCTAAAGGGGCAAGCATCCACGTTGAAGCCGTGTAGCTACTAAAGGGGCAGGCATCCACGTTGAAGCCGTGTAGCTGCTAAAGGGGACAAATTAAAATTAGTGAAATAGATCCCTAATTAGGACTGAGCTTATTTTAGTAGTGACCACCCCAAGTGGATATTAACAGGTTTGAATTCAGTTTTCCTTCTCCTAAACTGGTTGCCTAAACAAGTTTAAAGAGCCCAGTCTGCCCTACTATTTACCCATAGCTTGAGGGAGAATAGT
This sequence comes from Doryteuthis pealeii, assembly GCA_023376005.1. NCBI lineage: Eukaryota > Metazoa > Mollusca > Cephalopoda > Myopsida > Loliginidae > Doryteuthis > Doryteuthis pealeii. The sequence continues at coordinate 27,264,310 of CM042178.1, read as the reverse complement.
TTGATTCATACCTTTCCCAAGGGTATTAGCGCTATGTGAACTGTCGCTTCGTCCAGGATTTGAACTCTGGTTAATTTCCTACGACTCTAACCATTACACCACGGCCTCCAGCATAAGTATCCACGTTGAAGCCGTGTAGCTACCAAAGAGACAAGTACCCCCTCCCCCGTTAAAGCTGTGTAGCAGCCGAAGGAACCAAATATGAAGAGTTGAATTATGATTATTATATTTTTTACATATTGAACTATTTAGCGATAGCTCTTAAGTAAACATTAAGTAAGTTGTATTTATCAAATTGTCATACTGTGGTATATCCGCAGGTGCTACTGAATACCTTTCGTAGGATGTGACACAAGGTCACAAGTATTGGGGCATTAAGCCAGGATCTAACCCGGCCTCCAACACACAACATAAGTATCCACGTTGAAGTCGTGTAGCTACCAAAGAGACAAGTAACCCCCGTTAAAGCTGTGTAGCAGCCGAAAGAACAGGTTTCAAACATGAAGAGTTGATTAGATCTATGTATATTTGTTGATTATATTATATATATATATATATATATATATATGAGATGTTCTGTAGACTTTAATTTCTAATCCTTGATGAATAGAAAAATACATTTTGTGTGTGTCATGAAATTTTCTGTTATTTCCCACCGAAAAAAAAAAACAAAACAAAACAGATAAAAAAAAAGTGTTTTTTTCTTTTCTCTTTTTTTCACTTCTTTTAACAAATCCACTTACAAAAGAAATGTTGTTTTATTTCATTCGTTCTGCATCAATGATTTCCTTCAAAATCTTTTATATATACACACACACACAAGAGGATATATATATACATATATATTTTTTCTCGATTTGTTTAGCCTTACATTTGAACAGATATGCCCGCCTAAATTCATTAATTATTAACTAATTAATATTCAAAAATTAGGTATGACTTCAATTAAGCACATATCCCCCAAAAATTGTCGGCTAAAAGCCATACAAATAAACACAGTGTTTATTTACGTACTCTCATGTATATATATGTGTATATGTAAGTGTATATGTATGTATGTATATATGTATATATGTATGTATATGTAAGTATGTATATATGTATGTATGTATATATGTATGTATATGTAAGTATGTATGTATATATGTATATGTAAGTATGTATGTATATGTAAGTGTGTATATATGTATATGTAAGTATGTCTATATGTATATGTATGTGTATATGTGTACGTATGTACGTGTATATGTAAGTATATGTACGTGTATATGTGTATGTGTATATGTATGGGTATATGTATGTATATATGTATGTGTATATGTATATATGTATGTGTATATGTATATATGTATGTGTATATGTATGTATATGAGTGTATGTTTGTATATGTGTATATGTATATGTATGTATATATATGTGTATATGTATGTATATATATGTGTATATGTATGTATATGAGTGTATGTATGTATGTATATGAGTGTATGTATATATGTATATGTGTATATGTATATATATATGTGTATATGTATGTATGTATATATGTGTATGTATGTATATATGTATATGCGCCTGTGGTTTACAGACTTGAGTTCTATGGTGATTGTAAAAACATACATCTACGTAAATAAATATCAATTAATTTCGCCTCTGACTGACAGTCTCCGACGGCCGTGAGGGTAAGGAACCTGACAGACAAAAATTCTGTCGGATTTCATTCCCGGCTAGAAGTAGCTGTTAAAAAGTCGAATCACATTGATGAGCCGTAAACGTCGAAACACTGTGTCTGTGGATGACTATAATATATACATATAACATTGCGAATATCATGGATAGTGCATTACGATCTAAGTTAGAGGGTATCGTGAACATGGAGTCAACGGCGTCTGGTTATTGACAGTTTCTCGTCTATGCGATCTTATATATATATATATAATCATGCATTCATCTCAAAACAGTGTTTTCTTCGTCTCGATTTCTGGAAAGTCCACTCGATAAGCATGTCAGTCCACTCGATTTCTCGCTGCGCCAGTTCACTGGATTTCTCGACTCGTATGTCCATTCGAAAACCATGTCAGTCCAGTCGATTTCTCGCACCGACAGTTCACTCGAATTCTCGACTCGTTAGTCCACTCGATAAGCCAAGCCAGTTCACTGGATTTCTCGACTCGGTAAAAGTCTGAAATATTTGGCTTCAGGTTAGCCTTATCTTGTTTTTAAACAGGTCTATGAAGATTTTAAGAGTAGAACAAAAAACTTCAGTAACCAAAGAAACCAAAATCTTCGCTGGCTTGAGCATGTCAGGAAAATGGAAAATAGCCGCATCCCAAAAGATCTTTTGTATAGCGAATTAATAAAAGGCTCCCGATAGGTAGGTAGACCACGCCTACGCTTTAAAGATGTCTGCGGGAGAGACTTGGATGAGTCGTCCATGAGATGCAACACTAACATATGCCATATTAACACCAACACGTGGTAGGTAGATACAGAAAACCGAGCGGCAAGGCACAAAGAGGGGCGAGGTGGAGAGGGAGTAGTCTCGACAGCAAAGAGAGCCTGAAAGAGGGAGAATAAACAGCAGCCCCAGAAAGCATCACAGTTTGTGTGCAGTCAGTGCACCAAAGACTGTCGCCCAAGAATAGGCCTGCACAGCCACTTACGCAGATGCAGATAACTTTTTATGTATTTATATATTTATGGACGGAAAACATGCTGTTCATGTTGGTGCAATCTAACACGTTTGTATTGGGCACTTTATCTTGGTCTATATATATATATATATATATAGAGAGAGAGAGAGATAATCTAATGCTCTTCAGGGCTAAAATCAGATTTTAGCCCTGAAGAGCTTTATGCGAAACTAATAGTAGGTTCGTCTGACTCATTAGATTATCTTTATTATTGCTCTACTTAGGTATCGAGCACTTTTTACATATTAGCTTTCTCCTAGCGGTTATATGAATATATATATCTTATATACATATATATATACATATAAATTGTTTTTTTCTTTTGGCCAAATACTGTACCAATAGATTATTTTTTGTTGGTACGAATATATTGGTCTTTTCTTTTTTTCAAAAAAAATTTTTTTTTCTTCCTGGTTGATGTTTGGTAGTATATTTTTACAATCAAACTTTCTGCTGGGTTTTTTCTCTCCGCAAGGATCTACCAACACGCTTGGTATATTAAATATATATATATATATATATATATATCCGATATGTGAGCTTTGATCTTCCCCCTTCTTTATTTAATTTTCATAATTTGATTTGATTAAAATACATTTTTATTCATTAATTTTATTTTTAAATTTCAATCTTTAATCTAACTTGTCCGCCCTGTCGATTGGGGCGTTAGAATGTACTGACTGCACCTCTGCAGAGGGGTAAGACTCCCCCAAATGGGGCCACCTGTTGGACATGGGCGGCGACCCGTGATGCTTAAGGACGGAGTCTTGGATGAGCCGTCCATGAGATGCAACACTCCACTTGGACCCTTACTTGGACTAGACGAGGAGAGGCCCCCTCCGATCAGTCGGTTGGTCACATCAAGTGGGTCAATTAATGCCGATAAAGTTTTGAAATAAATTCATTCTTAATGGATAATCAAATTTTGTTTATAAACTCCTGTTTTTCTATTTAACCCATAGATGGGACCCTAACAGGTACTACCACACTGGGTCAGAGTGGACCAGGGAGCAATGGTGATGAAGGGGTGCTCCACATTCCCCAAACCTCCAAAACTGAAACCTCATAATCCCAGGACATGTAGACCCTCAGCCACAGCCTTCTAGCACCCATATGATAAAAATGGTTGGGGTTGCCATAAGGGTAATAGGGTTGGGGCAATCATATAGGTGCTAAGGCTTGATGCGACCAGCCGATTGATAAAGTGGGGTTTTGCATGTCATTGACTGCTCAACCACCTGGGTTTTATCCTGCGAGGTTAAGCAACGATGCATTTGTTCAGTATTTTTAAATGGGTGACCACTATATACAATGTCTGGCCTGATTGCCCTTTTATAATTGTCTTATTGACAAGGCCAGTATGGAACACCCGGTGAGAGGCTAACTCACTAACCATTATCCAATGCAAGGTGACTAACCTGTTTATCGGTAGTGAGATGAAGTAACCCCTCCTCCTCCCCTGAAAGCAAATAACAAATTTCTACGTTTTTTCTTTCTTTCTTTCGTTCTTTTTTTGTTTGTTTTTCGTTCTTTTTCTTTTACTTTTTCTTTTTCTTTTACTTTTTCTTTTTCTTTTACTTTTTCTTTCTTTTCTTATTTTTCTTCCTTTTTTTTTCCTTCTTTTTTTTTGTTTTTGTTTTTCTTTCTTTCCTTATTTTTCTCTTCTTTTTTTTTCGTTCTTTTTCTTTTTCTTATTTTTATTTTTATTTTTCGTTCTTTTCTTTATTTTCTTTTCTTTTTTTTGTTCTTTTTTCTTTCTTTTTTCTTTTCTTCTGTTTTTATTTTTCTTTCCTAATATTTCTTTTCTTTTCTTTCTCTTCTTTTCCATTCTTTTTCTTCTTTTTGTTTCTTTTTTTTTTTTTTTTAAATCTTTTTTTTTTTCATTCTCCCATTTCTTTTTTTTTTCCTTTTTCATTGTCTTTCTTTTCTTCTGTTTTGTCTTTTTCTTCTTTTTTCTTTTTTCTTTTTCTTCTTCCTTTTCTTATCTCTTTCTTTTTTCTTCCTTTCCTTTTTCTTTTTTCTTTCCTTTTTTTTCTTCCTGTCCTTTTCCTTCATAAAACTTGTAAACTTTTTAAGATCCAATCAGAAATGTGAAAGAAAACACTTTGAGGATTTTTCTATTTCTTTTCGTCGATTTATAGGGAACCTCTTGTCTCTTCCGACTCTTGCTCTACCTCTCATTTCCGAGACAAGTGTCCGTTTTCTTCATCTCTCTCTCTCTCTCTCTCTCTCTCTCCTCTCTCTCTCTCTCTCTCTCTCTCTCTCTCTCTAATAGCTCAACAATGACCTCATTGTATTTTTTACAACCGACAACAAAGTTGTTTGTATTTTCGGTTTTTGTTGACATTAAAGAAATTTCATAAATGAAAAGAAATCCGAGAAGAAAGAAAATAATCAACAGCCAATGAAAAAGAAGAAAGAAAAAAGGATTTCTCAATAATTGTTGGAGAAAGGGACAATCCCACTCTTTTTTTCTTAGTATCGCTATATGTTCTTGTCGTGGATCTCTTGAATACGAAGGGCGTTTGGATATCCACGACTTGAGTACGAAAGGCATATATCGATACGACGACTTGGGTACGAGGGGCATATCCCCCAAGCGGAGATCCACGACTTGGGTACATCACTCAAGGGAGATCTACGACTTGGGTACGAGGGCATATCCCCCAAGCGGAGATCACGACTTGGGTACATCACTCAAGGGAGATCTACGACTTGGGTACGAGGGGCATATCCCCCAAGCGGAGATCCACGACTTGGGTACATCACTCAAGGGAGATCTACGACTTGAGTACGAGGGGCATATCACCCATGGGAGATCCACGAATTGAGTACGAAACACGGACTAACGATATTGTTTATTTTCTCAGGTTTTAGATTTTATCGAAGAGAAACCTTCACACACACACACACACACATATATATAACGTCATCCACAGACACCGTGTTTCGATGTTTTGCGTCTCATCAGTGTGGCTAGACACAGAAATTAACTCCGACCAGGAACGAAATCTGACTGACTTTACGTTAACCCGATCCGTTAGCCTCTGGGCCATCGCCAGCTGCCATTTAAAGAGCGGTGTTTTAACTGTTTTAAATACATAGATCTGTGTATATACTTTACGATCACCAGAGGGGTCAAATCTGTAATCAGATGATCATTGGGTTATGCTCCTAAAGAGCTCTACCGAGTTACGGGAGCATATATATATATATATATATATATATATATATATATATATATGTGTGTGTGTGTGTGTGTATATACTCATCAGTGTGGCTAGACTTAACAGCTATATCTAGCCAAAAGCGAAACCTGATTGACTTTTCAGCAGTCAGACCCTTCCACTCGGCCGGCCGTAGCTGTCAGTAAGAGGCGAATATTTTAACTGATAAATACATACATCAGTAGATGTATGTTACGATCACCTAGAGAACTCGAGTCTGTAAGCAACAGACGAGTAATGCCTTACGCTAAACCGGTGAAAGTCCGTTAAAGTCACCTCTAGAGAGCTCTCCCGAGTGTGTGTGTGTGTAATGACTGTCAACTCGTGTTCGAATAAGACCATTTCCTGTTTTTTTTTGTTGTTGTTGTTGTTTTATCATAGTTGGGTGCCAGTAGCATTTGATACTCTATCCTTGTGTTTTCACAGATGACTCACCAGGCCAGTCCTGGAGAAACATACTCTTCCACATAAACTACATGTTGGAACTACTCCACTTTGTATGTTGCTGGGCTGAAAATTACCCTTCTACTTCAATTTTTGTGTTTAATTGGTTAGACTCAAAACAAAGAGGTAGATGATGGCTCTCCAGCCAGGTCTATTACAAGCTAGCTTCTCCCAGTTCTCCACAACAAAAGCAGTGTTCTTCAGAGTGTCCTTGAGGCAGTCCTTAAACCTCAATTTGGGTTTGCACTGACGACATTTGCCAGTTGTGATTTCCCCGTAAAATAGTTGTTTTAGGATTGGGCAATCATTCATGTGAACTAGATGACCAGACTAATGAAGACGTGATCTAAGGATTAAACTCTCAATACTAGGCAGGTGACATCTTTCAAGTATTGTGGCATCTGGTGTAAATGACAACCATTCTATCCCTAAAATCCTGCGAAGGCAATTCTGATAGAATCTCTTGAGAGTGCCCTGAGATGTCGTTTGTAAACAACCCAGGTCTCACAGGCGTATTATATATATATATATATATGGAAAAACGTACTTGCTGTTACTAAGTAGCGAACAAGCATATCTAAAAAAAAAAAAAAAAATTAAAACTAATCTCTCTCTCTCTCTCTCTCTCTCTCTCTCTCTCTCTCTCTCTTTCTCTTTCTCTCTCTCTCTCTCTCTCTCTCTCTCTCTCTCTCTCTCTACTCTCTCATGTAATTCTCTCTCTCTCTCACTCTCTCATCTCTCTTCTCTTCTCTCTCTCTCTCTCTCTCTCTCTCCTCTCTACTCTCTCTCTCTCTCTCTCTCATGTAATTCTCTCTCTCCACTCTCTCTCTCTCTCATGTAATTCTCTCTCTCTTCTCTCTCTCTCTCTCTCTCTCTCTACTCTCTTATGTAATTCTCTCTATCTATCTCTACTCTCTCATGTAATTATCTCTCTACTCTCTTTTATAATTCTCTCTCCCCTCCTCTCTCTCTCTCTCTCTGCTCTCTTTTGTAATCTCTCTCTCTCTCTCTCTCTCTCTCTCTCTCTCTCTCTCTCTCTCTCTCTCTCTCTCTCTCTCTCTCTCTCTCTCTCTCTCTCTCTCTCTCTCTCTCTTTTGTAATTCTCTCTCTCTCTCTCTCTACTCTCTTATGTTCTCTCTCTCTCTCTCTACTCTCTTTTGTAATTCCCACCTTCTCTCTATTCTCTTTTGTAATTCTCTCTCTCTCATTTGTAACCCCCCCTCTCTCTCTCTCTCTCTCTCTCTCTTAACTCTTTTTTTGTATTTCTCTCTCCCTTTTCTAATTCTCTCTCTCCCTTTTCTAATTCTCTCTCTCTCTCTCTCTCTCTTTACACTTTTTTGTATTCTCTCTCTTTCTAATTCTCTCTCTCTCTCTCTCTCTCTCTCTCCTCTCTCTCTCTCTCTCTCTCTCTCTCTCTTTACTCTCTTTTTTATATTTCTCTCTCCCTTTTCTAATTCTCTCTCTCTCTCTCTCTCTCTCTCTCTCTCTCTCTCTCTCTCTCTCTCTCTTTACTCTTTTTTTATATTTCTCTCTCCCTTTTCTAATTCTCTCTCTATATCTCTCAACTTTTTAGGAGTCTTTCTCTCTTTCTACTCTTTGTTTTGTCTCTCTCTCTCTCTCCTCTGCTCTTTTTTGTGTCTTTCTTTCGCTCTATCTCTTTAACTCACACACACACACTCACACACACACTCACTGCCGCATTACCAAGTTTCTTAGAAGGGATATTTGATATCTCTAATTATAGTAAACATTTCTTTGTAATATATATTTCTCCAACAAATGGAAATTTACTGTCAAGGATAAAAAAATAAACTAAGTCTATTAATCAATTGGAGTTCCAATATTGCGTTTCATTTTGCGCTAATGCCCTCTGCTTACGAAACGCAAAGTTTCAGGTGCAATAATGGTCCCTGCCAACTCAGCGCATGGGTAATACAGCTTCACTAGTCTGATCTGTATAGTAAACCATTTGAGAGCTGACGGTAGGTGTAATGCTCCACCTCAGCAAAAAACAATCTCCCTGCTCTAGCACTAGTGAAAAGAGGATAGACTCCCTTGCTTTTCGACTAATACTGACAATAGGTCTCTCTGCACATTTTACTTTTTTTATTGGTACCATATATATTTTATCTATGAAAAAGACAAATAGTATAGTCTTTAGCCTTCGTACGTATTTTTTGTATTTTTGAAAGTTTTTTTAATTTTTTATTTCAATTTTCTAACATTTTTTTAAGTTATCACCGTGAAAGGAATTAATGAATTGTCCGAAAGAGTTTTCATTTGTAGACAAAGTGCTTTCAGTTTTCTTCTGAATCAAGTATGTTATTATTTTGTTATTATTTGTCTAAATTATTGTTTTGTTTTTGTTGTCTAAGTGACGCTAAATAACTCTAGCAGTTTATTTTGACAAAAAAACAAAATAATCTAGACAAATAATAAAAAAATAATATAACCATTGGCACTTTTGTTGTCTGCTAGGAATTTTAAAAGCGAATTAAAAATAATTAAATCTATTATTTAAGATCAAACTTTTGTCTAAATCGATAAGTAGTAACATAATAACCATCATTAAAAAAAGAAAAATATCATTACATATGCAGTTTATTTTTAATAGATTTAAAATCGTTTGTTTTGGTCAATTTCGACGCGATCCGCCATTCTGTCTCTTTTTCAGTGGTTTTAAGTGCTTGTTTACAATTTTACTGTAACATTCACGATTGCAAAAAAAAAATTACCAAAAATCAGGTAATTATCCGATTTTAATGAAATTTTCAGTATTGATTTAACAATTAATGACTTTTATAATGCATCAGTTATTTTATTTCAAAACTTGAATTTAGTATTTTTGCTATGAAAAATTAATATATAAAATTCATTTAAAATAAAAAATATTCTGATGTTAATTTTAAAATGTTATATTGTTAGATTCTAGAAATAAATATCTATTTAATGCAAAACTTATTTTAAACACATAAAGTAATAAATTTTGAAGAAAAACTCGATTGAAAATATACCCCCTCCCCTTTATTAAGCAGAAAAAATATCAATGTATATTTTTTCTTTTATAAAATAATAGCCAATTAAATAATTATCGAAATGAGTAAAAAAAAATCTCCAAAAAATTAATTATCTATTATTTTTTTACATTTTATTTTTCGATTTTCGGTACTTATTTTCTCATAGAATAACCACCGTAAAAAAAATTTGTTGTTTCTATTCATAACTTCGGTCTTTTATCTCATTATTTATACTGTAATTAGTATCGAAAATGACCAACTCGCAAAACATTTTACGCCCCCAATATAAGGGGGGTCAAAATTAAGAGACCTGAAAAAAATGAGAAAGTTTTGAAATAAAATAAATAATGCATTATGAAGATCATTCATTGATACATAAACACTGAAAATTTCATTAAAATCTGATAATTCCCTGATTTTTTGTAAATTATTTTCTTTAGGGGGGGGGGCTGAAGTCATTTTGTCAAAAACGCATTTTAGGCTCAGTTTGCCAGTAGCTAAAATAATAACAGCCTTGATTCAGAAGAGAACTGATTGTAATTGGTTTGCTCATGAAAACTCTTTCGGGCAATTCATTAAATTCCTTTCATGATGATACCTTTTTATTTTTTAAAATTATTTTGTGGATATAAGCCGTGCTAAAATACACCACTTAAATTTATAGACTAAGCGACGTCACGTGGTTTAATCACAGCCCGAATGCGTGGCTGGTTGATTATTTGGACAATATTACCTTTAGGCACCCCTTTTTGATCTCGATTAAGGAAGGACATGTTATTCATTTACACCGTCAATATCCGATTGTGGATTAGGGTGAGAGGTTCGGGTTAAGGATTAGTTTTATAATTTTTTATATCTAAAAATCGTCTGTTAAAACAACCGGATATTGACTGTGTACATGAAAAACATGTCCTTTCTTAATCGAGATCAAAAAGAGGTGCCTAAAGGTCATATGGTCCGACTATTTAATCACTTATACTGAGTTCAAATCCTGGACGTGGTAATTGCATTTCACTTAGCGCTAATATCCTTGGGAAAGGTATGAATCCTACTCTCCCTCCAGCTATGGGTAAATAGCAGGGCAGACTGGGCTCTTTAACCATGGCTAGGTAGCCAATCTAGGAGAAGGAAAACTCTGAATTCAAACCTGTTAAACTTCGCTTAAGAAATTGACCTTGTGTCACATCCTGCTCGTGCGGAGGGGTTGGTAAATATATATATATATACTGAGAAAAGTTCATTTACAATCATTGACGAAGGACTGACCAAGACCGAGGAGCACCAAGGAACAACCAAAGGATTCTTTACTAAGGACCGCGCTCTGCTTAACACAAAGGATCTCCGCTGGACAAGCGCTGTTGCTTGAAGCCTAAAGGATGGCTACTAAAATCGTAACAGAAAATTGAAACTTTTTTTTTAAAACTTACCCCCCCCCCCCCCCAAATACGTACGAAGGTTAAGTCTACTTAAAATAGCCTTGATAATGGTTCAAACGAGAACTGAAAGTTAACTAGTGTTTTTTTTTATATCGTAGTTGGTAACCTTTAAGAAATGTTGATCTGAAATCTTTTCTCATTTAAATGGTTATGTCCTACAAGCTCGTTAAGCATAACAGTACATACTATCTATCTATCTATCTCGATTCCTAAGTCTATCTCTCTGTCTCTGGTCATAGGTATCTATCTATCTATCTATCTATATGTCTGTCTATCTATATATTTATGTCAGTTTCGAAGCCTTGTTATATCTATCAATATACCTGTCTATCTTTCTATGTCAATTTCGAAGCCGTGTTATATCTATCAATATACCTGTCTATCTTTCTATGTCAGTTTCGAAGCCGTGTTATATCTATCTATCTATCTCAATTCCTAAGTCTATATCTCTGTCTCTGGTCATAGGTGTCTATCTATCTATCTGTCTATCTATATGTCTGTCTGTCTGTCTATCTATATATTCATGTCAATTTCTAAGCCTTGTTATATCTATCTATCTATCTCAATTCCTAAGTCTATATTCTGTCTCTGGTCATAGTGTTCTATCTATATGTCTGTCTGTCTATCTATATATTTATGTCAATTTCTAAGCCTTGTTATATCTATCTATCTATCTCAATTCCTAAGTCTATATCTCTGTCCCTGATCATAGGTATCTATCTATCGATGTATCTCTCAGTTTATTTACATCTATCTGTCTATCTATTGATATATCTATCTATATATCTATCTTGTCTACTTGGCAGTAGTTGGTCTGAAATGCGAGACATAAACACTGTTAACCCAATTTGAGCATGTGTTTTTTGTCCAACATGTAATATAACAGTAATAAAATTATTGACAAATTCAATAACGATACTTTACGAGTGTTCTCATTGAAGAGTTCTTTTTTTATTGTTTCATCTCTGTAAATATCTAAAGAGTTTCTGTTTGTTTTGCAAATACACTCGTCTCAATAAATCGTCAGCATCATGAGGCCTGGGCAATACAGTGAGTAAAGATTAGTACATAACAAGTTAAGCAACTATGAACCTGGTCAGTACTTCGATGGGTGACCTCTTGTTTTGCAAATACAGTTGTTTCAATAAATCTTCAGCATCTTTCATTGTACAATAGGTACGATCAGCTTCAGCTAGCAACTTCATTCATAGAGCGTGTTTTTTTTGGGGGGGGTTTCACCTATCACGCCTAGCGTTTTTTTTTTTTTTTTTTTTTTTTTTCTGCGAATAGCACCCAAATTTGAAGTTATTTGCGTGTAAACTTAACTCTAAGACTCCGGGTAATAAAAAGTTCGTAAATCGTTGAGTTAGGTTTAACAGGTATTATAATTGATAGGAAGGCTTCAGGTGGCCTTCCGACGTGGGTTCATAAAAGTACCAGAAATATTCCAACAAAGACGCTGTTATGTGTAACAAACATGGACTTTATTACATGAGCACGTGGAGAAACATTTATACAGGAATACGTATAGAAATGACAAAGTAGATACAAAGTAACACATATAAGAATAGAAGGAGAAACATTTATACAGGAATACGTATACAAATACAAAGTAGATACATAAGTAACACATATAAGAATAGGTGAAAGATCTATACAGGAATACGTATAGAAATGACAAAGTAGATACAAAGTAACACATATAAGATAGAAGGAGAAACATTTATAAGGAATAGACAAACTAGATACATAAGTAGAGAACATATAAGAATAGAAGGAGAAACATTATACAGGAATACGTATACAAATGACAAACTAGATACATAAGTAAACAATAAAATAGAAGGAGAAACATTTAACAGGAATACGTATAACAAATGACAAACTAGATACATAATAACACAATAAGATAGAAGGAGAAACATTATACAGAATACACAAATGACAAACTAGAAATAAGTAAAAACATATAAGAATAGAAGGAGAAACATTTATACAGATTACGTATACAATGACAAAGTAGATACATAAAGAACACATATAAAATAGAAGGAGAAACATTTATTACAGGAATACGTATACAAAATGACAAAGATACATAAGTAACACATATTAAGAATAGAAGGAGAAACATTTATACAGGAATACGTATACAAATGACAAAGTAGATACATAAGTAAAACATATAATAAATATAAGTTATACAAAAGTGTATAAGGTAGATACATAAATGTATTACAAAGAAAGTAGAAGTGGTACCGAATACATGAAAAAAACAAACATCCAAAATCTTATTTCCTTCGCCGAGGCATAGGCTTGGTTTGTTATTGTTCACTCAACATCCCCGTACCTCATATGGCAGAGACGTATCAGTATAATTGACAGGTTAGTTTCGCAAGGATTGTCCGTTGCGTATCGTGGCCGAAGCAGTATAGTCTCTGACTATGCCTGCTGAAGTCCCGGTTTCGATTTCTGTCGGAGGGAAATCGTTAGTATGGATCGCTGATGAGACTTAATAAAGTTGAAACAGTCTGTACGATGTTCTACACTCCGAACAATTCTTTGTCGAGATTCAGTTGTCAAGATTATTATCTTCTTGTCATGATTATTTTCTATGACTATCGAATTTTATGCGATATACGCATTGTAATTGCCTTCAAGCAAAAATATAAATAATATATATATATATATGTATTTCTTGTATTTTCTTTCAGCCACTGAAAGTCGAACGAGAGACATGGGGCAACCAGGTGGAATTTATTTTGTCCTTGGTTGGATACGCCGTCGGATTGGGAAATATTTGGAGATTTCCTTATTTGACTTACACCAATGGCGGAGGTAAGTTCACTTTCAAATAATGCATCAGTTTGTATCATTTTGAATAATCAAATAAAGTTTTAAAATAAGAAACGGGTGTCTTTTTTAAAAATGGACATTTCTTTTATCAGTTTAGTTTTTGTTTGTTTTGTTTTTTTTTACCAGAAGATTTAAAGTCAATGAGTGTAGAACTTGAAAACTTGTTATTTTGTGGCTCACATATTTTTATCTTACAATTTTTACTATAAAAATGCATTGGAAAAATGATTTTACTATGAAAATGCATTGGACAATGATTTTATTATGAAAATGCATTGGACAATGATTTTACTATGAAAATGCATTGGACAATGATTTTTATTATGAAAATGCATTGGACAATGATTTTTATATGAAAATGCATTGGACAATGATTTTTATTATGAAAATGCATTGGACAATGATTTTTATTATGAAAATATTGGAAAATGATTTTTATTATGAAAATGCATTGGACAATGATTTTTTATGAAAATGCATTGGACAATGATTTTTCTCTCTCTCTCTCTCTCTCTATATATATATATATATATATATATATATATGAGAGAGAGAGAATTTGAAAATTTGCTTTTTGGAGCATTGTTAAGTAAAGTATATCATTGTTTATATTTTTGAAGGCAATTACAATGCGTATATCGTATAAAATTCGATAATTATTGAAAATAATCATGACAAGTAAACTCGGCAAATAACGAGCGCAACGTGGAACACCGTACAGCTGTTTCAACTTTATTAAGTACTATACACCGCTGATGAGACTTAATAAAGTTGAAACAGCTGTATGGTGTTCCACGTTGTGCACGTTATTTGCCGAGTTTACTTGTCATGATTATTTTCAATAATTATCGAATTTTACATGATATATGCATCGTAATTACCTTCTAAAAATATAAACAATAATATATAAATTTAAAAGAAAGGAAATGAATCCGACGGTATAAGTATAGATAAAAGGATATGAAAACAACACAATATGCTGTTAAAGTGAAAACATTTTATAACATATTCATTGCTGATATTGAACAATATTTCGATTTTATAAAAATCATCTTCAGAGCTTGTTTATGCTCCGTACTATCAAGAGCGGAGACGAAAGTGATATGAATTCAAAAGGAAAACCTTGATATTGCAAAAAGGTTATGTGGTATAAAATAAAAAAAGTTATGTTTGTATATGTTGTGGAAACAGCACCCCAAAAGGAAGCAGCTGTATGGACACCTGCTCCCCATCTCACAAACCATCCGAGTACGACGGACTAAGCATGCAGGACACTGTTGGAGAAGCAAGGACGAGCTCATAAGCGACGTTCTCCTGTGGAAGCCAACACATGGACATGCTAATGTGGACTGCCCACCAAGGACCTACATTGACCAACTATGCGAGGATGCTTGTTGCTGTGCAAGCGGACCTCCCTGGGGCAATGAATGATAGGGAAGGTTGGTGCGAGATTGTCATGGATATCCGTGCGACATGATGACTTTTGGGAAAGGCATGACTCCAATTTCCCCTGTAACTATTCCAGAATCCCTATATTAAAAATTATCTATGTTATTTTTTCTCTTTCTTTCTCCCTGTTTTTCAGGGGCCTTTGTCATTATGTTGATTATTGCCGTTTTGGGAAAGGCATGACTCCAATTTCCCCTGCAGCTATTACAGAATCCCTTTATTTAAGATGATTTATGTTTTTTTTTTTTCCTGTTTTTCTTGGGCCTTTCTTATCCCTTATATCATTATGCTGATTATTGCCGTTTTGGGAAAGGCATGACTCCAATTTCCCCTGTAGCTATTACAGAATCCCTTTATTTAAGATGATTTATGTTTTTTTCTTTCTTTCTCTCTCTCTCTTTTTTAGGTGCCTTTCTTATCCCTTAACATCATCATGTTGATTATTGCCGTTTTGGGAAAGGCATGACTCCAATTTCCCCTGTAGCTATTACAGAATCCCTTTATTTAAGATGATTTATGTTGTTTTTTTCTTTCTTTCTCTCTCTTTTTCAGGGGCCTTTCTTATCCCTTACATCATTATGTTGATTATTGCCGGTTTACCGCTGTTTTTCTTTGAACTTTCTTTTGGTCAATTTGCTTCATTGGGACCGGTCAGCATTTGGAAAGTTTGTCCACTCTTTAAAGGTAAGACACACACACACACACACACACAATCACACACACACACACACAATCACACACACAATTTCTTACTGTTATTTATTTCTAGAGCGGTCCAAAAGTCTTGTCACCCCTACTCTTTTTAGAGGTGAAATAATTACATACCATTATTAAAATAAAAAAAATAATGAAAATTAAAACAATATGAAGGGATGGCTAGACTTTCGGACCTGCCTGTAGATTAGTGCATAGTCTTGTCTGTTTTTATATTTTTTAGCTAAAATAATTACCATGATTTGTAATCCAAAAGTCTTGTCACACCTACATATTGCTTTGTGTAGGGGGTGACAAAACTTTCTGACCATCCTGTAGATTAATGTACAGCGTTGTCCGAAAGTCTTCTCACCCTACATTTTTTTAATATAGGGGTGACAAGACCACCCTGTAGATTAATGTACAGCATGGTCCAAAAGTCTTGTCACACCTACGTTGTTTTCATGTGGATGTGACAAGACTTTCCGTCCACTGTAGATTAATGTACAGCATGGTCCAAAAGTCTTGTCACACCTACACACATTTTTTGAGGTTATTTACCTATAGTCCGAAATACTTGTCACTCCTAAATATTGTTTTTAAAGGAGAAATAATTACATAACTTATATCATTAAAACAAAATAAATGCAATTTAAAACAATATGTAAGGGTGACAATAATTTGGGTTCACATCGGACCACGCTGTACATCAATGTACATCGTGGTCCGAAAGTCTGGTCACACCTAGGTTGTTTTCATGTGGATGTGACAAGACTTTCCGTCCACTGTAGATTAATGTACAGTGTGGTCCGAAAGTCTTGTCACCCCTATGTTTTCATAAAGGGGTGACAAGACTTTCGGTCCACTGTAGATGAATTTACAGCGCGGTCCTAAAGTCTTGTCCCTTCTACATGAAAACAATGTAGGGGTTATAAGACTTTCGAACCACGCTGTACATTTCTTTATTTCTAGAAATAAAAGCATTACCCAATATAACCCAAAATTCAAGAAAATAATCTAATTCTCAAAGATATTTTTAGAAGTAAAATAATTACTTATCTATTATAGTATTAAATCAAAAAATTATTAAAGTTAAAAGAATATAAGTATGGGTGTTAAATAAGTCATGGATAACCTATGAATTATGTAAGTACTGTAGATGGTATAAATTTTGAATCAGAGTTCGTGAGAAGATTTAATTAACGAAGAAATGAAAAATTACCCTGATTGACAGCGTTTGAACTTGTGCTCACCTTCTGATTGGCTGAAGGAAGGCGGGAGACAGAAATTAGTTTTAATTTAGTTGCGACCAGTTGCTCATCGAAAGAAGACATTTTTTTTTTTTTAGATGTCGCTTCTCAATCCATGCGGTTAAATAGAAAAACAACAAAGTTTTGCCGTGTTAATCAACAAACAAGAAATGCACGATACCCAGCCCAAACAAGAAAGAATGAATCAACCTCCAGAAGAAGCCCAACAGAGAAGATGGCGCCCAACAAATTAGACTTTATATCTTAATGTTTAACATATCTTTTAAATGTTTTAACGTGGATTTGTGAATCTAAACAAAAAACAACGAAAAAAAAAAAAAGAATACACCAAGTATTTTTTTGTCCAACTCCTCTACCCATGCGACACTGGGTAGCCGCTTCTAGTACAATATGTCTTCTATTTAAAATTGTCTTTGTAATGTTTAAGGTTATTTTTTCTAAATGTTATAACGAAGTTTTTTGCATTGAAATTAGAATGTACATAGCAAATAGCATTGAAATTATGTACATGTACATAATAGCATAGCATTGAAATTAGAATTACATAGAAATAGCATTGAATTAGAATGTACATAGAAATAGCATTGAAATTAAAATGTACATAGAAATAGCATTGAAATTAAAATGTACATAGAAATAGCATTGAAATTAAAATGTACATAGAAATAGCATTGAAATTAGAATGTACATAGAAATAGCATTAGAAATTAGAATGTACATAGAAATAGCATTTGAAATTAGAATGTACATAGAAATAGCAATTAGAAATAGCATTAGAAATTAAATGTACATAGAAATAGCATTGAAATTAAAATGTACATAGAAATAGCATTGAAATTAGAATGTACATAGAAATAGCATTAGAAATTAAAATGTACATAGAAATAGCATTAAATTAGAATGTACATAAAATAGAAATACATGAAATTAGAATGTACATAGAAATAGCATTGAAATTAAATGTACATAGAAATAGCATTGAAATTAGAATGTACATAGAAATAGCATTGAAATTAGAATGTACATAGAAATAGCATTAGAAATTAGAATGTACAAGAATTAGCATTAGAAATTAGAAATACATAAATAGCATTAGAAATTAAAATGTACAATGTACATAGAAATAGCATTGAAATTAAAAATGTACATAAATAGCATTGAAATTAGAATGTACATAGAAATAACATTGCATAGAAATAGCATTAGAAATTAAGATGTACATAGAAATAGCATTAGAAATTAAAATATACATAGAAATAGCATTAGAAATTAGAATGTACATAGAAATAGCATTGAAATTAAGATGTACATAGAAATAGCATTGAAATTAAAATATACATAGAAATAGCATTAGAAATTAGAATGTACATAGAAATAGCATTGAAATTCTACTTAAAAATGTCCAGCATTTGCGAATCTCAAAAGTAAGCAAATCAATACACCAGATATTTTTTGTCCAACTCCTCTACCCATGTGACACTGGGTAGTCGCTTCTAGTACAATATATGTCTTTTATTTAAAATTGTCTTTGTATCTTAATGTTTAAAGTTGTTGTTTTTAAATGTTTTAACCGAGATTTTTTGTTTGTCTTTTCTCAGGTGTTGGTTATGCCATGGCAGCCATTTCACTAATGGTCTCCATTTACTACAATATAGTCATCATGTATTCTGTCTTCTACATGTTCGTTTCTTTCATCAGCCTCGACGGAGGTCTACCATGGGAAAATTGCAATAATAAATGGAATACGATGTGGTGTGTTGAATACAACAAAGAAGACGTCAACAACACACTCAGTGCGTATCTCACTCATTAGTATTATTATTCATTATTATTATTATTGTTATTATTAGTAGTAGTATTATTCATTATTATTATTGTTATTAGTAGTAGTAGTATTATTCATTATTATTATTGTTATTATTAGTAGTATTATTATTCATTATTATTATTATTAGTAGTATTATTATTCATTATTATTATTGTTATTAGTAGTAGTAGTATTATCATTATTATTATTATTATTAGTAGTATTATTCATTATTATTATTGTTATTAGTAGTTAGTATTATTCATTATTATTGTTATTATTTAGTAGTATTATTATTATTCATTATATTATTGTTATTATTAGTAGTAGTATTATTCATTATTATTATTGTTATTATTAGTAGTAGTATTATTCATTATTATTATTGTTATTATTAGTAGTAGTATTATTCATTATTATTATTGTTATTATTAGTAGTAGTAGTATTCATTATTATTATTGTTATTATTAGTAGTAGTATTATTCATTATTATTATTGTTATTATTAGTAGTATTATTATTCATTATCATTATTGTTATTATTACTACTAGCAAATATATGCACCCTCCGGGTGCAAGTATTTAAATTTTAATATAAAAAAATATCATGTTAAATTAGAAAGGCTAATGAAACTGAATAAGAATGCAGATAAAAAAGATTTGGAACAGAAGGGGTATAATCGGAAAATAGAACAACTTTGAAACTAACTCTTCCATCATTTTCCATTACTCCCGTCTTTCATTGGTAAATTTTCCTAGTTTAACTATTTAGTTAAAATAGGAAGTAAAGAATAAAATTACAGTTATTTCTTCTTGTTAATGGATTTCTTTAAAGATTTATCCCAGAGATTTTTGCTCATATTCAATAAGATAAAACCAAACAATTGGAAATCAACAATACTAAGCACATATTTATTAAAATCAATTTTTTAAGATCAATATGCAAATTAGCCTTTTCTTTCACACTGTAATCCGCCATTTTGTTGTATATAAATACAATTGCAGGTTATTAGCATGTAGAAATGGACAACAGTATTAATGATGTTAAACAATTTTATTAATAATTGAGGTTTAAATAAAAATAAAATCATGGAGAATATGATGTAAATAACTAAGGGAATTTGACTTGAGTAGTAATATAGTTTCGGTTACAGACAAACCCACAATCTCCATTATAATAAGATATATATAAAGATAGGAGGGTTGGAGTAACATCCGACAGTATAAGGTAAAAGGAAAAGTGGACAAAAAATAATGACTCAAACAAGTAGAAGTAGGTGAGAAATATTTCGTTGCTAATTAGGTGAGGAACTCCATCAGTCTAATTTATTCAAAACAAGGTACGTACATTTGTATTTATAGAAGAGAAGGTGTGTTGGTGATGAAATTCAGGGGAAGGGAGATTTAGTGAAGATTTGGTTGATCAGAGGATATCTGTCATGGAAAGTGGAGGGGGGGAAAGATCAGAGGATTGTAGTTTGTACGGGGAGATAAGATGAGGAGGTTGCTCTGTGCTTGTTAGGAAAGGGGGTGGTAGGGAGAAGTAGGTTAAAATTCTTGGTAGGTCAGGAGAGAGTTTTTGATTTATTACATGGAGATGGTAATGGAAAAAGATGTAGAGATGAGGATGGTGACACTAAGTTAGGCCATTAGTTTTATGGTATGGTAGGTGGCGCAAAATTAGGCCGTCAGTTTTATGGTTGGTGTGGATAGGAATTTTTATCATTATTGTTATTATTTCACTCCTTGTGGGTTTTTCACATCAGCGTAAACTGATGGTCTTTCACTGGAGTCTGAATGACAACAAGTTTCCTTGGGTCTCCAGGATTCTTCCGAGTATTCTAGCAGATCTTAACAATGCTGTTTTCTGTACAAGATTCAGGCTCTTGTAGGTCTGTGTGTTTTATTTTTGTGTGTATTGTTGTACACGAGTGTCTGTCAAAAAGTAATGCCATTTTGTTTAGGACAGGTATAATTACCAACACAGGAACATGTATCATACATTGAAATGAATCTGTCCTCTGTGTATTACATCCCTACTTCTCTACCGTTTCTCTCAATAGCAATGTTCCACCTTCGAATGAGACACTTTATAAGCTACGAGGGTGAGTGAAAAAGTAATGCCATTTTGTTTAGGACAGGTATAATTACCAACACTCGCGAGTGGAAATGGTCCATAACCACGATACCCATGGTATTTAAGGCCTTTTTATTCCCAAATATATATATATATATATATATATATATATATATATATATATATGCGCGCGCACTTGTTAAACAAGTTTTCCAAGATTATATAAAATAGCCAAGTCAAAAAGACCCCCCCACCCCTAACCTTTTTTAAAATTAATTTTGGACGTATCAATGAATCTCTCTATTTTCTGTATCTTTTTTTTCTCTCCCCGCTCAGATGTTCTTCAAAGGGTGTGTCCCGAAAAATTGTTGACAGCCAACATCACCGAAGCAGCAAATAATCTAACCTATTGTGGCTATGACAATTTTACAACGGCTTCTCAAGAATATTGGACGTACGTAAAAACATTTAAATTCATTCTTCTTCGTCCCATTTAAAGGCATGATAATGATTGGAAGATTGTGTAGCGACAATTTCTTTGTCTTGAAAATAAGCGTTCCAGATCTTGTCGTTTCGGAGAGGCGGAAACGCTAAGCTCTGATGCTAAGGGAGTGGGGAAGGTATCCTCACCTCCAGCAACAGGACCTATATTTAGGTTCTCTCTCTCTCTCTCTCTCTCTCTCTCTCTCTCTCTTTTCTCTCTCTCTCTCTCTCTCTCTCTTTTTCTCTCTCTCTCTCTTCTCTTTTTTTTTTCTCACACCGTCTTTCTATTTATACACATCTCGCTCTTGATGAAGACCACTTCAATGATTGGAAGATTGTGTTGCGCCAATTTCTTTGTCTTGAAAATAAGCTTTCGAAATCCTGTCGTTTCGGAGAGGCGGAAACACTAATCTCTAATTCTAAAGGAGTGGGGAAGAAGGTATCCTCACCTCCAACAACAAGACTACATTTAGTAATATCTCTCTCTCTCTCTCTCTCTCTCTCTCTCTATATATATATATATATATATATATATATATATATATATAGGGTAAACTATAGACACGTGTTTCGAGGTATCACCTCTCATCAGTATAGTTATACGATTTTTAGCAGCTGCCTCTAGCTGGGTTCGAGACCCGAACGAACTTACGCTCGCCAAGCCTCTTACCCACACATCCACAGTCAGTCGCCAAGTATAGCAGGCTATTTAATCGCTATATTTCTAAGCGGAAATGACCTTCACCTAGAGTTCTCAAACTTTTGTAAACAAAGTGAGATTTGGCTGAGCCGAATACGGTGAATCTGCAATTATATACCTCCTATATATATGAGAGAGAGATAAAACCCAGTCAAGACGACACAGCATACCGCAATTTCTATCAGAGCGATAAACTTAAAATGCTCTGAGACAATGATAATTTTGTGGGGTCTGCCTCCGCGCTGACAGTCCTTGTTAATTATATTTCTCAATATAACGAAGATAACAATGAAATTTTAATCATAATTTTTGACTGCATCAACAAGACTATATTTAGGTAATCTCTCTGTCTATCTCTCTCTATTTATGGATGTTGATAATAAAAGCAAAGACGGCACATCACACCGCGAGCTTTATCAGAGCATTATACTTAAAATTCTCTGAGACGATAATAATTTTGTGGGGTCTGAATCGGCGCCGACCATTCTCTCTCTCTCTCTCTCTCTCTCTCTCTCTCTCTCTCTCTCTCTCTCTCTCTCTCTCTCTCTGTAACATAATAGAGGGGGTGAGATCCAGGAATGTAAAAGTGACGTGTAAATTAGCACGGAAAAGGTTTTAGGAGGAATATAAGAATTATATGTATATTAGAATGGAAAAGTTTAAGGATGAATCATCATAAAGCCACACAGCATTTTTCTATTGGACGAGACCTGAGACGTGGCGAAGTTGGAGAGAGGAAGAGTGGGAGGGAAGAATATTCAGTGAGTCTGGTACGATGCATTGACAGAGAGAGACATTGTTTTTTTTTTCTCACGGCAGTTGTGACTTGGGAGGAGGGAATTAAATTCTCATGAGAAATTAAAGTGGCCTTGTGTCATTACTAAAGACTCTAACTTGTAATAGGCAAGACATCCCCCAGCACCCCAAGTTGGTTTTCAGACTCCAAACATCAAGGAATTGTCAGCCAACTCAGCTTCAGCCCAGCAACCGGATTCAAGCCTCTCCACGTAGTATAGAAGATGAGATAAAATTAATTTTAATACCAACACATTATCTCCATAAGCGACATGAGAGTCGTAACATAACTTCTTTTTTTCTTCTTTTCTTCTTCTTTTCTTCTTCTTTTCTTCTTCTTTTCTTCTTTTTCTTCTTTTCTTCTTCTTCTCTCTCTCTCTTCTCTCTCCTTCTCCTTCTCTCTCCTTCTCTCTCCTTCTCCTTCTCTCTCCTTCTCTCTCCTTCTCCTTTCTCTCTCCTTCTCCTCCTTCTCTCTTCCTTCTCTCTTCCCCTCCTTCTCTCTTCTCCTCCTTCTCTCTCCTCCTCCTTCTTCTCCTCCTTCTCTCTTCTCCTCCTTCTTCTTCTCCTTCTCTCTTCTTCTCCTTCTCTCTTCTTCTCCTTTTCTTCTCCTTCTTCTCTCTTCTTCTCCTTCTTCTTCTCCTTCTCTCTTCTTCTCCTTCTTCTTCTCCTTCTCTCTCCTCCTTCTTCTTCTCCTTCTTCTTCTTCTTCTTCTTCCACTTCATCTCCCTTCCCTCTTCTTCTTCCCCCTTCCCCCTTCTCTCTTCTTCTTCTTCTTCTTCTTCTTCTCTTTTCATTTCTTCATTTCCCTTCTCTCTTCTTCATTTCCCTTCTCTTCTTCTTCTTCTTAATCATTGCTTTTTAAGAATATAATAAAAAGAAATGATACTAAAATTTATATTGGGGCTATACAGCAACCCATTAAAAAAAGGCTTACGCAGCACAAGTTATCATTCAGAGACAAAAAATATTGTGAGACAACAACGCTTGCAAAACATGTGTGGTCATTAAAAGAAAAACACGAGAAAGAACCAGAGGTGAAATGGAAAATTAATTTAAAAGAAAACACCTTCACACAAAGGGAGTGATAACCCATGTATACTGTGCCTGCAAGAAAAAAATAAAATAGCAGAATTTAGGGACCTATAACAACTACTGAACACTCGAGCAGAGTTAACAATTAAATGCAGGCATAAAAATAAACACAAACTCTGCCTTGTGACTTCCCGCAGTAACGTAAAGGCTGAAGTTGGATGTGTAATACACCCGCTACATCAAAAATGGGTACAACCCACCTATATATTTCAAAACAATGGCAGACAAAAATATACAACATATTAACTATCTTTAATAACTAACTCACTTAACTTGCAACCCTCTAAAAATAAGACTCTTCAAATTAAAAAAAAAACAAAAAAAACAACAACAACAACAACATAGATAAAAGACCTAAAGGACACGAACTAAAACCAACAGCATATACCCCATGATGACGACTGAAGAAGCAGTCGAAAGCGCTTGGGCTAACAGTATGGGAAATATCCTATTTCAATTCGATCCAAATACCAGAAAGATCGCAAGAGGACTGGTAAAAACACAGATTCAAATAATGAGTAAAGAAACTTAAAGAGAGAGAGGGGGAGAGGGAGAGAGAAGTAAAATAGAGAGAGGGTGAGTGAGAGGAGGGTAAAATGAGTGTTGGCCTGTTTATACTATTTCGGTATATGAAAATCGTTGATCAAACTAATGAATTGACAAATGAAGCTTGATATATATATATTTACCAACCCCTCCGCACGAGCAGGATATGACACAAGGTCAATTTCTTAAGCGGAGTTTAACAGGTTTGAATTCAGAGTTTTCCTTCTCCTAGACCGGTTGCCTAACCAAGGTTAAAGAGCCCAGTCTGCCCTACTATTTACCCATAGCTGGAGGGAGAGTAGAATTCATACCTTTCCCAAGGGTATTAGCGCTAAGTGAGAATGCAGTTACCACGTCCAGGATTTGAACTCGGGGCGACGAGTCCATTTCCCATGACTTTATCCATTACACCACGCGCTTCCTGAAGCTTGATATAAGATATGAAACAAACAAAAAAAAACCCTGAAAACAGTTAAACAGTCTCCGTAAATCTCAGAATGATTTGACCGTGGTATCGATTTCAACATTCATACCCGTATTCCATCACTTTCTTCCCGCACGTGTATTCATATCAGTGTCTCTGGATTTCTGTTATTTGTTAGCGAGTAATCAATTGTGTGCTTGCATTTGTTTTGTTTTTTTTGTTTTTTTTCATACTGTATGCACGCAAACACCAAAATTTGTGAACTCCTGTATAGAGTTCATTCATTTGAGATTATGCGCCCATGTCACGTGGCACGTGAGACTGATGAGCATATACGAAAAATTTCTATACAAAATGGGAAAAGGAAGACGTGATGTCAACAACACATGCCTGAAATATCTTCTTCTATTATTATACTAAAGCTGAGCAAATCCAACTTTGCCAGCTAAAGGTTTTTTTTCTATGCATATTAATGACATAAAAACCATCTCAGAATATTATCATATAATAAATCTAATCATTGTTTGAAAAAAATCCCACTTCATTTGCTTCTAATTATCGTAATTTACAATTAAGTCAATGACTAACCAATCTCTGTCATAAGTAGAGTTTATTTCTCTCACCCTCTCTCAATACATGTAGAATAGAGGTAGTATGAGGAGAGAAAAACATTAGCCTGCTTGAAAAAAATTACTTGTAGCAGCGCTGAGTGCTGACTGATTTTATCCCCCCTCTCTCTCTCTATGTATATTATCTCTCTTTTTAAGGTAAACATGATAAGCCTAAAATGCTGTTTTGACAAAATTACTTTAGCACCCCCTACAGAAAATAATTTACAAAAAATCAGGGAATTTTCGGATTTTTATGATATTTTCAGTGTTTATTTATCAATGAATGATTTTTATAATGCATTATTTATTTTATTTCAAAACTTTCTCATTTTTTTTCAGGTCACTTAATTTTGACCCCCACCCTTATGTTGGGGGCGTAACATTTTTTGCGAGTTGATCATTTTCGGTACTAATTACAGTATAAGTAAAGAGATAAAAGACCAAAGTTATGAGTAAAAACAACAAACAAATTTTTTACGGTGGCTTTTCTATGAGAAAATAAGTACCGAAAATCGAAAAATAGAATATAAAAAAACAATATATAATTAATTTTTTGGAGATTTCTTTTTTACTCATTTCGATAATTATTTAATTGTCTTATAAAAGAAAAAAATTATGCATCGATATTTTTTCTGCTTAAAAAGGGGGTAAAATTTTCAATAGAGTTTTTCTTCAAAACTTATTATTTTTGTATCTAAAATAAAGTTTGCATTAGATAGATATTTATTTCTAGAAACTAAAAATATAACATTTTATACTTAACATCAGGGTTTTCATATTTTAAATCATTTTATATATTAATTATTCATAGCAAAAATACTGAATTAAAGTTTTGAAATAGAATAACTGATGCGTTATAAAATTCATTAATTGATAAATCAATACTGAAAATTTCATTAAAATCAGATAATTCCCTGATTTTTGGTAATTCTTTTGCAATCGCGAATGTTATATTAAATTTGTAAAAAAGCCATTTTAAGCCAGCATCTCAGACCGAAAGCGATAGAAATTGCCTGAAAATCGTTTTAAATGTTGTTTTTTTAAATATTGTATTTGTAATGATATTTTTCTTTTTTTATTGATGGTCATTATGTTACTACTTATCGTTTTAGACAAAAATTTGACATTAAATAACAGATTTAATTAATTTTAATTCGTTTTTAAAACAAAAGATCTGTCACGAGCAGACGAATTATGAACCATCCTACTATTATCTTATAAAAGAAAAAAATATACATCAATATTTGTTCTGTTCAAAAGGAAGGGGTCCTAAATTTTCAATATAGTGTTTCTAAAAAATATTAGATAACAATAATAAACTAAAGTAGTTATTAAATAGATATTTGTTTTTAGAATCTAAAAATAGGAAATTTGAAACTTAAAATTAGGCATTTCATATTATAAATGAATTCTAAATATTAATTTGCCATAGCGGAAATACCGAATCAAGTCAGAAAGTTTTGAAATAAAATAACTGATACATTATAAAATTCATTTATTGATAAATCAATACTGAAAATTTCATTAAAATTGGAAAATTCCCCGATTTATTTTACATTGTGATTTTTTTAACAATATAACCCGAGCTCAATGGGTGATCCAGCGGGTCACGGGTTTTCTAGTATATATATATATATATATATATATATATATATTAAAGATTTTACGTCGTTCTGTTTTGGGGAATCCAATTAAAAATTGATTCAGACGAATTAGAAAATTTTGTTTTGTACCAAACAAAAAAATGGAATTTTATAAATTTATTTCCGATTTTCTTTGAACTAATTGAAGATATTTTTGAAGAATTTCGAGTTTTTTCTTTTGATTGTTTTATTTCTTTGCAGAAATGTTGTCCTACGTTTACCAGAATCCGATGGAATCGGTGATCTTGGACCAATTAGTTTGAAGAATATCCTCTTTCTTCTTTTAACATGGGTCATTATTTATTTCTGTCTTCGAAAAGGGTCAAAAGTTCAGGAAAGGTAATTAATGGATTCTCTCTCTCTCTCTCTCTCTCTCTCTCTCTCTCTCTCTCTCTCTCTCTCTCTCTCTCTCTCTCTCTCATATTCTTTTTCTTTTTCTTTTCTCTTTCTACTTAGGTCGTATACTTCACAGCAACGTTTCCTTACATCATGTTGATTGTACTTTTAATTCGTGGTGTCACATTGGAAGGTTATATGGAAGGAATCAAGTTTTATATCATCCCAAAATGGGAGAAAATCAATAACATTAAGGTAAGTTCCTAGAAAAACAAATCTTATATATATATATATATATAATCAAAGACTTCGAGTCTTATTCAAAACAAGTTTTCTCTCTTTTCCGATTTAAAAAAAAAAAAAAAGAAGAAACGACTTTTCATGTTGACTTTTGTTTTTAGGTTTGGGCTGACGCAGCGACGCAAATTTTTTATTCCCTTGGACCCGCTTTTGGATCTCTCATCACAATGTCAAGTTATAACAAATTCAACAATAATTGCTACAGGTAAGCGACACCAGGTCAATCTAAATTCTATTTTTGATTTATATCTTATTATAATTATGTCTGTAATTGAATCGACGTCATCAATGACGTCACAATTTCCTCAGTTATTTAAGTTATATTCTCAACGATATGAATGAAATAGCCAACAAATTCAATAATAATTGCTACAGTGAGCGACACCAGGTCAATTTAAATCTAAGTTGTCTTGCTTATTTTTGACATTACTCCCAGGTCCACTCTGATTCGGAAAAGCAGTAGCTGTTAGGTTATCATCTATTGGTCAAATAAATCTGATTAAAATATATTCGTTCGAGATATGACACTAAACTGCATCTGACCGGGAGGCTCCTGTCCTGGATATCTGATAAGTCACCCCTTCATTGCCATTACTCCCAGGTCAACTTTGATACAGAGAGACAGTACTTGATATGGTCTTCTATGTATGGGTCAAATAGACCTTTTTTAAAATTATTCATATATATATATATATATATATATATATATGTGTGTGTGTGTGTGAAAGTAAATGGAAGTGAATCCGACATTATGAATTGTTAGAAAAAACAAACAAATGATGTTATAGTTCGCTGACAGAAATCTGTTTCGACCTTTTATTAAGCGGTCTTCTTCAAGAGCGAATTATTTATGATGGAGAGACGGAATAAGTAAACCGTTAAAAACAGGAGGGGTACAAACGAACGTTCATGTTCGGAGCCGGAATCTTTTTTTTTTTAATTTTGAGAATGCATATTCTGAGTTAAAAATAAAATAAATTTTATTTTTAAAAATCAGAAGCATTATAATCCACAGGAAACTCAAAAGAGTTTGTTGTAAAAATATATTAAAAAAATGTATAAAAAAGTATCAAAAATGTTCATGATTCCAGCCACAAAAAAAGCAAGTTAAAAGTCCACAGCACAATTGAAGAAAGATGGAAAATTTTCAAAGGATTTGTAATGTTGACAAATCCGTGGTGTTGTAGATCATATTAACCTCCGGAAATGTAGAAATCCAGATATTTTGTTTTTTTCAATTGACAATATGAAAAGTAAATGGAAGTGAATCCGACAGTATGAATTAAACATTTCTAGAAAAAACAAACAAATGATGTTATAGTTCGCTGACAGAAATC
Organism: Doryteuthis pealeii; assembly: GCA_023376005.1. NCBI lineage: Eukaryota > Metazoa > Mollusca > Cephalopoda > Myopsida > Loliginidae > Doryteuthis > Doryteuthis pealeii. Next base: position 27,235,076 of record CM042178.1, on the reverse strand, counting down.
TGTTTCGACCTTTTATTAAAGCGGTCTTCATCAAGAGCGAAATATTTGTGATAGAAAAACGGAATAAGTAAACCGTTGCAAACAGGAGGGGTACAAACGAACGTTAATTTGATACTTTTTTATACATTTTTTATATATTTTTACAACAAACTCTTTTGAGTTTCCTGTGGATTATAATGCTCCTGATTTTTAAAAATAAAATTTATTTTATTTTTAACTCAGAATATGCATTTTCAAATTTAAAAAAACAAATTCCGGCTCCGAACATGAACGTTCGTTTGTACCCCTCCTGTTTTTTAACGGTTTACTTATTCCGTCTCTCCATCATAAATATTTCACTCTTGAAGAAGACCGCTTTAATAAAAGGTCGAAACAGATTTATGTCAGCGAACTATAACATCATTTGTTTGTTTTTTCTAAAAATGTTTAATTCATATATTTATTTATTTATTTATTTATAATTAATAATACAATTTAAAAGTCGGTCCTACCATTGGTTTCTGAATAACACTTTTCGATGTTATTCTTCGTCAGAGGCGTTGACTTTTTTTTTTCCTTTTTTTTTTCTATTATTATATATATAATAAAATAAATATATAAAGGTTTTACATATCTATTTATATGATAACAAAGGAACTGTCACGACCATTAGGTTTCATGCATGCGTAAGCTGTATGCGTATATATATTTGTAGAAAAAGTTTTTCTCTCTACCATGGTTTCGGTGTTTCAGGTACACGAAACCGTGCTAGAGAGAAAAACTTTTTTTCTTTAACTATAAATGCTCTATAACTTCACGTGTATTAACAAATTGGTAGAAATAATTTGCCTCAATTCCATGTGTATCAACAAATTGTTGGATTTAATTTTCCTTAAGTTTGTGTATATTAAAAGTTATATATGAAATGCAAACAGCCTCATCCAGGATTTGAATTTGTGTTGCCGTGTCCATATCCCACGACGGTTACCATTAAAATTATTTATTAATTATTAATAAGAATGTTTGATATCATATAACTGTCCACAAGAAATATTATTATAAACAAATAAAAAAAAACTATTTCTCTGAATGTTTTAGATGAGGCTTGATGATTAGTATTATCTGCGTTATTCGGACTATTGTCCTCATATTCAATATTATCTGTACAACGTTTCGGCCGATGTCCCCCCCACCACCACCACGGCCTTCTTCAGGTATTTCTTGTCGGACTCGGGAATCTTCTGTTCTGTCACTTAGAACTGTCTTAAACTAACTCCTTTATCCACTAGGCCATGTATCCAATTGTGACAGTTATCTTTAGACTGCAGGTTCAGTCCTGGTCAAGGGCCACAGAAACATAGAATAATAATTAACACGGCTTAACGCCTCTACCCCAGCTATGGTTAGCGGAATGAGAACAGGATACCCCTGTGGGAAAAGGATTCAAAGTTATATTTACTTGAAGATACAAACTCCGACAAAGGTTGACAGACAAAAAAACCATTAAACTTATCGTACACACATGGATATAACAAAGACATAATGCATAGGTGTACATAAACATACATACAAAAGTAGAAGGGAAAAACATAAATACAGACATGAGACTAAGAATATGTTCATGCTGTATATAATCACTTACAGTAATGTAAGGGGGCCAAAAGCCCCAGCGAGAAGGGTAGACCGTGTCTACCCCATGTTGTCTCGTAGATCGAGGAACCGGAAAAAGAGAGAGAAGCGTTTGAAACCAGCCGCTTAATATTAAAACGGCCCCCAGCGGGCACCAGCAAACTAAACGGCAGACAACTCAACGGGAAGATAATCCCTACACCCCCGTTGACCGAATAAAGGGTTAGGTTTGAAGTTCCGTGCTGGCTCCGGTTACGACAAGAAAGTTTCCCAAGTTCGAGAGAAAATACCGTGAGAATACCGGACGAGGCACATCAGTCGAAACATTTGGCAGATAACATAAAGATGAGGACAATATTGAATAAGTAATTAATCAGTTTTTTTTATTTAAGCGATTCTATTATTCTTAATTTTCAGAGACGCTTTATCAGTGGCCATCATCAATTTTTCAACGAGTATCTTTGAGGATTCGTATATTTCGGTTTCTGGTTACATGTCTCATATAACAGGCCGTCCCGTGGAAAGTTGTTGCTGGTGGTAAGTATTTAAACTGATACACTAACGGACAAAATATTCATAGCAAAGTTACATGTCTCATATAACAGGCCGTCCTGTGGAAAGTGTTGATAGTGTTACGTAGCGGGCGTTAGTTTCTTTCACGTTACTAAATCGCATATAAGTTATGTGCCGTCGTCTCTTTCTCATAAGTGTGGAACTTCTTGGGGTTTGTTTACAACTAACAGAATCTAGTAGTTCTTTTGGTCAAGTATCAACTCACACAGAATTCCAGCAGTCCCAAATTCTTCCACACTCCTTTCGTTTATGGTCAAGGGAAGATATCACTTTGCGCACGGCCGTCGCGTACCCTTCGTTACGGCAATTTGACTTGTTGACAAGTATACACGCTAATGCTTTCATTCTGAAGTACGATTTCCTTGGCGTGTAGTAAATAAAGATGTGGACAGTATTTCTTGCTTTACGTAAATTTATTTTCTCAATGAAAATTATTGAGAAGAGAGAGATGTCGGCCTCCTTAAATAGTGTTTAGTGATGCTCTTAACTTCGTCCAATTATCAGGCCTTCACACTTAAAATATGTTTTTCAACTTCGTCCAGTGTAAAATATTACATCTCAGGTTTAGTATTTAGCACATCAGTTCATCAACTGCCAACTACCACGCACGGCCTCCTGGCTCTAACTGCCTCTTCTCCACCCTAACTGATCTCTCGCAACTCCAACTCATCCTGATTCTATTGACGTCTCTTTTAAATTAGTATTTTAAATAATCTTCCAGAAGATTCCTTCTCTAGAACTTTCGACCTCCTTCTGGACTAAATCGAATATTCGATTCTCTTCTATCTCACTGGTCAACCAAGATTCACTAGCCTAAGATCAAAGACTTCTCTGTGCCCAAAAGACTGGGTTTTCTTAATCCTAGACTTATCGTCTGCTTCTCTCGTTAAAAAAGATGTTATCTTTCACACTATCTTTCAGTGTTTCCACAAAGACACCCAGTAATCTAAGATAATCGTAGTACATTTTTCTAAGTCTGCACAATGCCACAAATATAGGTGCTGGGCGGCGATTACGTAACAATAGTTGTAAGTATTTAAACTGATACACTAACGAACAACATACTTATAGGAAAATATCGACATCTGTACTGGAGTAATAGTTAACGAGTCCGTCTCTGAGACTCTTTTCTAATATTGAAGTGAGTTGATCGTCACCGTGTGGCTTGAATCCAGACAAAGTTTAATATGCCCTTATTAGCTCTCATACCATTAGAGCCACGTTTGCTATAATTAACGGTGTCGATCCGCAGTGGCCATCCCCCAGGCAACACCTGCCCCCTCGTCATTTAAAGGGGGCAGGGCTGTGTATTGTCCCAGGCCTGGGCCCCCCCTTGAGGGAATGCCGACGGGATCGACGCAATTTTTCACCCGCCACCCCATGAGCTTCGGTTTGTGGTGGTGTCCCACACTTAATAGGGCTCCTGTACCTAACCCGACAAGTGGGTACGAGGTAAATACAGTATTTGATCTCAGTGGATGATTACGTGACCTTGAACCAGACTATACTAAATTATATATATATATATATATATATATATATATAATTTTTATTGTTGTGGGATCAAGAACGGTAGGGCCGAAAAGGAAGTAAAGATAAAATTGCTTTTGTATGCAAAGAGCAGGACAAATTGTTGATGAGGAGGGCCTCGAGTACAGCTTGAAAAGAGGCATCCTCAACTAACGAGTTACACCTAGCTGTACTCGAGGCCCTCCTCATCAACAAATTTCATCCTGCTCTTTGCATACAAAAGCAATTTTATTCATTACTCTCTTTCGGCGCCTACCTTTCTGGATCCCACCGACAAATATATATATTTACCAATCCCCCGCACGAGCAGGATGCGACACAAGGTCAATTCTTTAAGCGGAGTAACTGGTTTGAATTCAGAGTTTTCCTTCTCCTAGACTGGTTACCTAACCAAGGTTATCGAGCCCAATCTGTCCTACTGTTTACCCGTGGCTGGAGAGAATGTAGTTGAATACTTACCTTTTCAAATGTGTATTGGCGCTATTTGAAATGCAAACAGTCTCGTTCAGGTTCGAACTCGATCGACGAGGCCATTTCACACCAACAGACCACACGCTTTCCACCTAGATTCTTTTGCATCGAGAGTATTATAATCTAAAAACAATTTGCTCTAATTTTATTTTTTTCTTTCAAATAAGATGTCAGAATTTATTCACCTGTAGAGGCGACAATTATTTTAATTGTCGCCCTAATGTCTCTCTTGAAAATGGACGTGTCTGTGAGGTCGTGTAATATATTGTTTGGTCAATCGGTTTGCACCTGGAGCTCGGCTGCACGCAGAAGTGCGTGGGTGTCAGGTTGGGCCTGGAAACAAATGGCATTGAGTTGGCCTTTTGCCCAGAGATGCAGGTGTACATTTGACACCGTACAGACACAGTAATCTTATATTTCATAAATACAAGTTTTCCTGTTTCTCTTGTCCGAGTATATAACAGTGCGCGGGATGGGACATGAGAAATAATCCAAGAACTCCATCTCGGTCTCCTTGACGTACCTTTATGACCTTGTTTTCTTTGGAGAAGTCGACATGTCTTCAGTCTGGCCATATACAGAAAGGTGATCATGGCTTTACCGTATATAATTTATTGACCATCAAATTCATGTCAGCCTTTTTTCCTGTTTTCGTACCCCTCTTCATCATATACTGCTTGTTCATAGAACAATATACAAACATTTTATCTGTTCAGACACTTGTGTGATTCTTGTCAATCCTTTTTGTATGTATATCATATATTAAAATGTTTCTTATATGTATAAATAGAGGGCCCGATCAACTCAGTCGGCTAGACATTCGGCTAGAAATCAGAAGCTCCTAGTTCGATTATTCCGGCCCTCGCATCAGCGAATGAATCATAGGAACTGTGGCTGGTATAAGTAGTGAGATGTAGATGTGAAGTGTTCCCCACCAGACGCAAAAAAAAACACTCTTCTTGGTCTAGCGCTAGTGAAAAGATATATGATATACATACAAAAAATATTGACAAGAATCTAGTGAGCGATATGTGTTTTCCTAAACCAATAGAATACAGCGCCATCTAGTGAGCGATATGTGTTGACCTAAACCAATAGAATACAGCGCCATCTAGTGAGTGATTTGAACAACTTTTCTTTTTCTTTCCAGGAAGTGGTCTTGTATTTATTGTATATCCTGAAGGTTTAGCTCGACTGCCTGTTCCGGCTTTGTGGAGTTTTCTCTTCTTTTTCATGATTTTTACACTCGGTCTGGACAGTCAGGTAGGTTTATCGTTTTTTTGCCATTCAGCTGTGACACAAATTCACACAGATACAAAAAATCTGGTTGAAAAAGTGGTACTGCAATACAGTATTATTGACACAGCTTTTTTCTTAATGAAATGAAACCTTTTCTTCTCTTAGATGAGAATTACCATGGAAATTTATAATTAGATATTGTACAAGTATGATTTTTTTTTTAACATATCTGGAACAACATATTCAACATTCTGAGACACAAATGAGCCCTAGCGACTAACGTCATTACTAATGAGCCGTTTGAAAATAATACCGTTTGAAAATAATTTGTACTAGCAAAATATGCATCCTCCATATTTAAGTTTTAATGTAATAAAAAAAATCTCTTAAATTGGAAAGGCTAATGAAACTAAATAAGAATGCAGATAAAATGATTTTAAACAGGGTGCAAGTATTTAAGTTTTAGTGTAATAAAATATCATATTAAATTAGAAAGGCTAATGAAACTAAATAAGAAGGCAGATAAAAAGATTTGAAACAGGGTGGTAAAATAAAATATAGAACAACTAAATCATACTCCTCCTTCACTCCCGTCTCTTATTGCTAACTTTTCCTATATAGAAAAATGTTAATTATGTAGACAGGATAGAGTTAAAGATAACAGGTAACGAACACAACAAGGCTTATAAAACGAAGTGCATTTATCAGACAAAAAAAATGTGTAACATACAATATACAATACAATGTGTAACTTGTGATACAAATGTGTGTGTTTACAAATGTGTTACAATAGAATAATGTAGTGAGTAAAAGTATGGTTTGTGTTGCAAGATAATGCTTGCGTGACTTATCAGTCCCAGGTAGGAATGTCTTGCTAGCTTCGTTTGTTTGTTTGTTTGACGATACGCGTCGACGGCCCTTCCGAGCTGTTTCAAAGTCCCACCGTTCCTCAACGTCTTTGCTGTGGAAAAAGCACATGTCGTCTTATGACAGTGGAAGAGGCTGATAGAAGGTATCAACCCTCAAAATTTGGCGGCCAAACTGAGCCTCGTAATGTGTGCCTGATTGGTCGCTGACAAAGGCCCCTAGCCAATCGCATGAGGTTTCTCATCAGGTTATGGCTAAGAGACCCATGGACTGTGTCCGGCTTTGGTCAAAGGGATGTAACTGTTTAGGTAATATTATTTTCTACGCATAATTAAACTTTTAGTTAAAATAGGAAGGAAAGAATAAAATTACAGTTATTTCTTCTTGTTAATGGATTTCTTATAAGATTTATCTCCGATAATATGATCATATGTGCAGTTATTCAATTTTCATGCCCTTTTTTTCTTGCCATAATAAAAGCCTCCGATGAATTTCAGCACCTGACACCCCTTCCGACCAGAGAAATCTTGGTGCATACTGCTTATGGTTTTGAATATGATATATATTGAAATACCAGGTGTACACTTTGTTTTTCTAGTTTTAAACGAACTATCTCTTCTTTCTTAGTTAAGCTAGAACTTTTTTTTTCAACGACCCTCGTATCATAAGCGCAATTATTTTATTTTCAAGCTCTTTTTTTTTCTTGCCATACCAAAATTAAAGAGCCAAGTCTGTACTAATATTTACCCATAGCTGGAGGGAGAATAGCGAGATGTACACTTTTCCAAGGGCATTACTACTAAGGGGCCGGGTTAGCTCAGTCGGTAGAGCGTTCGGCTAGAAACCACAAGGTTCCTAGTTCGACACCGGTCGTCGCCAACACAACGTATGAGTAGCACAGGGATCTGTGCGGTAAAGTAAGGAGCTGATAGTAGGTGTGGCGCTCCACCTCAGATGCTAAAAAACAATCTCCTTGGTCTAGCGCTAGTGAAAAGGGGATAGACTCCCTCGCTGACTGGCTGATATCGACTTTACTACTAAGTGAAATGCAAAACCTTGTCATATCCATTACTTATGACGACCGACCTGTCAGCTGGGGCGTTAGAATATACCGACTGCACCTCTGCAGAGGGGTAAGACCCCCCCCAATGGGACCACCTGTTGGCCGTGGGTGGTGACCTGTGATGCTTAAGGATCGAATCCTGGGGGATGTGCAGTCCTTGACATGAAACTCTCCACTTAGACCCTTACTTAGGCTAGACGGGCGGTCGGAGAGTCCCCCTCCGATCAATCGGCTGGCCCAAGCTCTTTTTATCCTATATGTGCTAGAAGGCGGTGGCTGTGGGTCTACATGTCCTGGGAATGACGTTAAACTCTATCAGATGGTGTGGTTCTAGTTCAGGAGGTTGAGGAATGTGGAGCACCCTTCATCACATTGCTCCCTGGTCCACTCTGACCCGGAGTGATAGTACCTGTTAGGGTCCCATCAATGGGTTAAATAGAAAAACATGAGTTTATAAACAAAAATTGATTATCCATTAAGAATGAATTTTATTTCAAAATGTTGTCGGCATTAAATGACCCACTGAGGTTGAAATGCCGTAAAACAAACCAAACCAAACCAAACCAAACCAAAAAAAGACCTGAAAAAATCAAAAAGTTTTAAATAAAATAACTGATGCATTATATCTTTTATTTATTAATATATCAACACTGAAAATTTTATTCGGTTAATTCCCTGATTTTTTTTGGGATTTTTTTTTCTCTCGGCTGGGTGACATACGATGGTGGAATTCCGTTAAGTTCGATTTAATCCCATTCTGATGATAACCATTACACCACGTGTCTCCAATTTCAAATTATTATTATTTTTTTTTTTTTTAATTTCAGTTTGCCATGATGGAAACGGTAATCAGTTCAATCACAGATGAATGTCCAATGTATCTTCGTCAACACAAACAATGGGTCACGTTTACCTGTTGCTTCATTTGTTTTCTTATTGGAATTCCTATGGTCACTTCGGTAAGTGAAAGTGAAAGCCAATTATTTATTTTTTTAAAACGCAGTATGAGTCAAGGTAAAAAAAAATCATACATAAGTGAATAGGTAGAAATTGTAGGCAAAACAAGACATTAGGTCTATAATAATGATGATGATGATTAAATAATAATAATAATAAGATAATAATAATAATAATTTTAACCACACAACAAAATGGTATATACATAAACCAGAATCTGTTCTTGAGAACGAAACGCATAAAATTCTCTGGGACTTTGAAATAAAAACGGATAACCTTTTTTGATAAGACCCAACAGAATAGTAAATGTAAGCTTTGCCGTAATAGAGATGAGACTGTAAACCATATACTCTGCGAAGGTAGCAAACTAGCACATCGGGAGTACAAAACTAGACACGACTGGGTTGGGAATGCAAAAAGTTTAATTTTGACCATACAACAAAATGGTATATGCATGAATCAGAATCTGTTCTTAGAACGAAACGCATAAATTCTCTGGACTTTGAAATAAAAACGGATCCCCTTATCCCAGCAAGAAGACCAGACCTAGTGTTGATAAACAAAAAAGAAAGAACTTGTCAACTGGTGGATTTTGCAGTTCCAGCAGATCACAGGGTGAAACTAAAGGAAAATGAAAAAATAGACAAATATCTGGACCTTGCCAGAGAACTGAAAAAGTTATGGAACATGAAAGTGAAAGTGATACCAATTGTGGTTGGTGCACTTGGAACAGTCCCAAAAGGGTTTGGAAAGTTTGGATATCAAAGGAAGGATTGAAACCATTCAGAACACTGCACTGCTGCAATCTGCCAGAATACTCAGAAGAGTCCTGGAGACCTGAGGAGACTTGCTGTCACTCAAACTCCAGTGAAATACCATCAGCTAACACTGGTGTGAAAACTCAAAAGGAGTAAATTATAATAATAATATCTTTTTCAGCTAGTATATTAGGTCTGAGACCTGTCAGCTGTTCCTTATAAACATTCATCTTAATTCCACAGAATATTTATACTCTGGTAGTTTATTCCATGTATTCACCACTCTGTTACTAAAATAATTTTTAAAGAGTTTTAATTTATGACCCCTGGTATTGATATTTTGAGCAATGTTTAGTAGATCAAAGTTTGTTGAATAAAATCCATGTGTATATTTGTAGACTTCAATCATATCCCCTCTTGTACGTCGATAAACTAAACTTTGTAAGTCAATGTTCCTAAAGTATAACTTCTCAAAAATTGGACACATAGCGTAGTGGACAAAGGAGTTAGGTTAAGACAGTTCTAAGTGACAGTTATCTCTTGACTGCATGTTCAATCCTGGTCAGGTACAGCAGTAACATAGAATGATAATTAACACAGCTTAACACCTGTACCCCAGCTATGGTTAGCGGAATGAGAACAGGATACCCACGTGGACTGAATAAAGGGTTAGGTTTAAAGTTCCGTGGTGGCTCCCGATTACGACCGGAGGGTAAATCGGTCGAAACTGTGTACAGATAACAATGAAGATGAGGACAATAGTCCGAATAATCCAAATAATACTAATTATCAACCCTCATCTAAAAGAAGTTCAGAGAAATATGCGCCCTACGCAAGTATTTAAGTTTCATTAAATTAAAGATATATTAAATTAGAAAGTCTAACGAAATTAAGAACGAATATACTAGTGTTAGTCAAAAAGGAATGCCATTTTGTTTAGGGCATGTATAATTACGAACACAGGAACATGTATCATGCATCAAAATGAAGCTGGTCTTCCATGGATCACATCCCTACTTCTCCACGTAGATGAGTCAAAAAGTAATGCCATTTTATTTAGGGCAGGTATAATTACGAACACAGGAACATGTATCATACATCAAAAGGAAGCTGGTTCTCGGTGGATCACGCCTGGTTCAAAAACAAAATCCATCAAAAAAGGACAGTTAGTTACGTGGATTTGGGGAGTGTGGAATACTCCTTCATTGCTATTACTCCCAGGTCCACTCTGACTTGGAGTTAAGATAGCCATCAATGTAGATTTGGCCAAACTTTATTTCGTCAGACACAGAAAACAAAATCCATCTAAAAAGGACGGTTACTAACTTCAACTCCCAAGCCATTGTGAGTCAGTTTTTAACTATTTTTTTCTCTTTCTTCTTGTTTTATTCCCTTTAGGGTGGTATGTATGTGTTTACCTTAATGGACACTTTCAGTGGAAGTTACGGTCTGATGATTGTCTGTTTGGCCGAACTGATTGCCGTCAATTGGGTTTACGGTAAGTAGCCAGATATTTTCTTTTTACACTGCCGATTCATAAAGACCATTGGAAATAAATCAATGATTGTTTGCTAAAGGCTTTTTTCCTATTTAGTTTAATGACACAAAATAAACCTCAAAATATTCCTTAGATTCAAAATATTCATAGATTTTTACTGCCAATTCATATAGAACATAATTGTGAATCTCTCTCTCTCTCTCTCTCTCTCTCTCTCTCTCTCTCTCTCTCTCTCTCTCTCTCTCTCTCTCTCTCTCTCTCTCTCTATATATATCATTGGCAATTCAGTCTCGAAAGACTATGATAAAAGTTTTGTGTGCCCCTGAAGTTGCAGCGCCTCCTGTGACTATGAAGTCCTATGTTTGAGAAACATTCTCGACCACAGATTTTGCATTTGTAGGTTGTCCCTGTAGATGATGATGTTCCGATGCTTTGTTACCGTTGCTTTCTTATGGACCTCTTAGCTTCATGATGTTGTATCAGGGTGACTTCTAACATGTGGAGATTCTGCCGCCACCGAGGGCGGTCTTGAGCCAAATTTTCCCAAAGCACCTGAGATCATTTTTGCAGACATCCTTGAATCGCAGTAGGGGGCGACCAATCTGTCTTTTACCAGATGTTAGCTCTCCATACAGGATGTCTTTCGGGATTCGTCCATCATCCATCCGACGTACATGACCCAACCATCGGAGACGGCGTTGTCTCAGTATATATATATATATATATATATATATATATATATATAAATGTTTTTGAAGAAAAGCAAAATTCAAACCATTTTGTGTACTTTCTTTCTTATATATAAGAAATAAGGTCCACAAAAAGGTTTGAATTTTTCTTTTTTTTTTTTTTTTCAAAACTTTTTATTTTACTTTCGTGATATGTTTAATATTTTAGAATCTTCTTCTGTCTTGGTCAATTTATATTAAAATCTGAAACAAAGGAGGAACACTATGCAACAAAAAGGGTTGTTGAATGATCAGTAGGATGGGATTGTAATACTTCCAACACCTGTTTCATTTAGACATTTTTTTTCTTTCAAGGCAATTCTATTTGATTTTTAATTATTCATTATGGGAATTTAAAAATCTGTTTAATTCTGCAGTGAACCAGTAGTCTCTCTGTCTCTATCTATCTATCTGAACATTTCAAACTCCTGATTTCGTCACAATGTTTTTAATGTTTAAAATGTCTCATTAAAATGTCCACTGATAACTTTGTTTATGCTGTAGTGGCATATTAATAACAATTTGAATGCCAATTTAATTTGCAATTTGTTGATGTGTATATTTTAACTTCCTCTTTAAGAAAATCTTTCTTTGGATGTCTGATTAGTAGAAGTAATGCAGCTTGTTGTAGATTAAGCTGCTTGTTCATTCCAGTGTTCGTTCTCAGATGTTTTCGGAAGGAAAATGAAAAGCATATCACACTTTCACGTAAATTACATCTTAGAAATAGTGATGTTGATTATCCTGATTTTAAGTGCAATATTAAGGACTAGGATATCAAAACATGTACTGTCAGCTTGTATTCTAATTTAAACATGGTACTTTTTTTGATTCTGAACAAATGTTTACCTCACTCAACATTTCGAACTGTACACATATTGTTCAATTAACAAGAAGTATGTAAAGGAGTACAAAATGAAAAAAAGTTTACTTGATGAGAGAAAGTAAAATAGCCATTCACTGTTTAGTCAAAAGCCGAATGAGTTTGTACTGTTGGACTGAGTCCTCAAAAAGACATTAAAATCCGAAATGGTTAACATAAAATTTTATTATCTTTTGTACAGGGAAATATTATAAGAATTTGCTTCTATTAGAAAAAAAAAGTTGTGGGTTGCTGTCAACAATGTCTTAGTCTTGAGAAAGGTTATAACAAATGTTTACACAACACGTGTTTCAGAAATGAATGAAAATCTTTGGAAAAAAAATTCAAACCATTTTGCGGACCTTCTGATGAGAATGACGCAACTATCTCAACCATTAGGCATTTCAATTTATAAATATTTAATTCCTCGTGAGACAAAACCAGTCGGCCATTTTGTATTTCTTAAGAAGAAAAAATGTTGGAGAGTTGTGAATTTTTTTTTCTTTTGTCAAATAATAAATCTATTTGATTTTAATTTTTGTTGTTTCTGTTTTGTAGGCTTCAAGAGGTTTTGCTCGGATATAAAGATGATGCTTGGATTTGAACCCGGAATTTATTGGAAGGCTACATGGGTGGTTATTACACCGGTAACAATTTTGGTAAATATCTCATTTTCTTTATTGGAATTCGTTATAAATTCATTGAAACTTCAGTTGAACTTGAACCCCTGAACTTTATTATTATAAGTTTATTAAATTTTTTCAGGTCAGTTAACTTTGAACCACATATCTTTGAGAATCTGTGTTACGCTTCAAAGATACGTGGTTAAAAGTTAACTGACGTGAAAAAAATGTAAAAGTTTTTAAATAAGATAACCGGTGCATTGTATATTTTATTCATTAATATATCAACACTGAAAATTTCATTAAATTCGGTTAATGCCTTGATTTTTAGTATTTTCTTTCTTTTGGCGGGGTGACATACGATGGTGGAATTTAGGTCCGTTAAGTTCGATTTAACCGAAAATCGATATAGCCGGATTATATTTATATTTGACTAGAAGCGACTATCCAGCGTCGCCTCGGTAGAGGGGAGAAACACTTGTGTATTGATTTAACTTTTGAGATTTACAAATGCTGGGCAGTGTTAAGTAGAATTTAAATGATATTTCTATGTATATTTTAATTTTTAATCATCATCATGTTGCGCAATTAGCACAGATATCCATGACAATCTCTTGCCAACCTTCTCTATCATTCATTGTCTCAGGGTGGTCCTCTGCGCAGCATCCAGTATACGCGCAGAGCTGGTCAATGTAAATCCTTGCTGGCCGGCCCACACACACTGGCGTGTCCATGTGGCGGCTTCCACAGGAGAACGTCACTTATGAGTTCGTCCTTGCTTCTCCAGAAGTGTCCTGCATGTCTTGTTCGTCTTACTCGGATGGTCTGTGAGATGGGGGGCAGGTGGCTGTACAATTGCTTCCTGTTTAAAAAAATAATGAAGATTTGATTTATATTCAAAGTTATTTAAAAATCAACAAGTCGTGAACAAGTTAATTTTTAAGTATCTTCGAATATAAATCAAATCTTCATTATTTTTTTAAACAGGAAGCAATTGTACGGCCACCTGCCCCCCCCCCTCTCAAATCTTCATTATTTTTGTTCAAAAAGCAAGAAATGGTGATATCTAATGTGTATTTACTTCATTGTTAATTGTTTTATTTTTGTCATACACACAAACTGCCCTTTATATATTTACTTTGCCGTTAATTGTTTTATTTTCATAGTTTCATCCGGACATACATACACACAAACTGCCCTTTATATATTTACTTTGTCGTTAATTGTTTTATTTTCATACTTTCCTCCGGACATACATACACACAAACTGCCCTTTATATATTTACTTTGTCGTTAATTCTTTTATTTTCATAGTTTCCTCCGGACATACATACACACAAACTGCCCTTTATATATTTACTTTGTCGTTAATTCTTTTATTTTCATAGTTTCCTCCGGACATACATACACACAAACTGCCCTTTATATATTTACTTTGTCGTTAATTCTTTTATTTTCATAGTTTCCTCCGGACATACATACACACAAACTGCCCTTTATATATTTTACTTTGCCGTTAATTCTTTTATTTTCATAGTTTCCTCCGGACATACATACACACAAACTACCCTTTATATATTTACTTTGTCGTTAATTCTTTTATTTTCATAGTTTCCTCCGGACATACATACACACAAACTGCCCTTTATATATTTACTTTGTAATTAAAAGTCGAGTAATAAAAGCAGATAAAACACAATTTCATTCAATTTCATTTCGTTGGATTTAACCCAATCTGTTATTTCCTCATATTTATAATGGACATTGGAGTACGAATAAGTCCAGCGCCACCAGAAGAAGACCGGAGAGTAAGCGGTCGCAACGTCGTAAATATAAAAAAAAAGAAGAACATAAACGAGGAATATGTCTGAAGAAATTGTCTATTTGTATTTACCCTATCTCATATTGCGACTTTATTCTGTTTTATTTTCGTCATCGTGTGTGTGTGTGTATGTGTATATGTGTGTATGTGTGTGTGTGTGGTAGGTTTTCTAGTGTTAATAGTTACGTAGGTAAAACCCAACGGGACCTCTCACAACGCCTAAGAGAACACAAAAGATCGATAAGAATACACGACAAACTAAATGCTCTAGTCACACATATGATAGAACACAACCACTCTCTCAATTTCACCCAGGCAAAACTCATCAAATAAATACACAGAAGAAATTTAAGACTACTATGCGAAGCTGCCTTAATCCCTCATATAAAAACTATTAACACTAGAAAAGGCTTCTTCAACCTTGACAGATCAATAGCTCAATCAATAATCCGTGAGAACAATATTTCTCTCCATGAAAATGGATGACAATCAACAAACACTACAATCTCTCACATTTCCCCATATTTCAGCTATTCATCTACATATACTCACATAAATTAATATATGCCTACACTTGGACAAAACCTACCACACCAATTGACCCATCAACCACTGTCACCGCCCCCGCACTTCAAACAAATATCCCCTACCCCCCACACACACAACTGACCCAGCGACCCCATTCTACCCAAAATTCTCCGCTCCTCCTTATCTCACATCACTACACACTCACCCCCTTGACCTCCCCACCGTCGCCACCGCCGCCACCTGTACTTAAACGTATGCTTTGCTTTAATAAAGTTACAATGACTGAAGACGTCTGTGAACACGGACGAAACTGCTTCACCCTGTGACTTGTTTTGAGTTGTTCATTTCTTGACCACTTTCCTTCTATCTACAGCATATCGTCGGATCCTAAACTCATCCACCCTTCCTTCATATATATATATATATATATATATATATATATATATATATATTCGTAAGACATGTGTTATTGAATAACACAGAGTTTTCTTTTTTCATTTTTTGTATGGATATTTTTTCCAGTCTTCTGGCCATCCTTTTTGAATCTGGATCGAGTTGATTCATGATATTTTTCATACTTATTTCCCGAGCGCTTTCGACTGTTTCTCCAGTCGTATTCATGGGTTATGTAATTTGGTTTTTAGTTGATTTTAGTTTGTTATCTATGCTTTTATCTAATTCAGAGAGTCTATTATTTTTAAGAGGGGGGTTAGGTGAGTGTTAGTTATTGAAGACACCCAGAAAAATCCACCTCCCCCGAAATTAGAAAAATCTTAAACGAAAATACTAAAATTATCTACAAAAATAACAATAAGAAACGCCTACAGATCCTAGAAGCCATATGCATTAAAAATTTTAGAAAAACCTAAAATTAATAAAATAGTCTTTAAAGTCGGAGACAAGGTATTAAATATCTTCAATAACTAACACTCACCTAACCCCCCTCTTAAAAATAATAGACTCTCTGAATTGGATAAAAGCATAGATAACAAAACTAAAATTAACTAAAAACCAAATTACATAACCCCATGAAGACGACTGGAGCAACAGTCGAAAGCGCTCGGGAAATCAGTATGAAAAATATCATGAATCAACTCAATCCAGATTCAAAAAGGATAGCCAGAAGACTGGAAAAAATATCCAATAATTTGCTGCCAAAATACACAATATATATATATATATATATATATATATATATATATATATAGCGAAAAGAGTTAATGGTCTACCATGTTACATTTATACATTACCTTTAATATAGTGGATCTAATACCATCCTGTAAGTTGGTTCTGTAGAATATGCCGACTGCACCTCTGCAGAGAGTGTAAAGTCTTTCTGTTTATTTATCTAATTATTTATTTATTTATTTTCCTCTTTTATCTTTTCAGTTTATCGTCATCATGTCTGCTATTAACCAGACAAAAGCCAAATATATCAACTATGTTTTTGAGCCGTGGGCCCAAGGACTTGGTTGGATGATGGTGGCCATTCCAATTGCATTGATAATATTTACCGGTTTCGTTCAATTAGCTCTAAACAATGTGAGTAAATTTCTATTCTTTTTTTTTCCTTCTCCACTGTGCAAAAAATTCATGAATCCTTTAAGTCCTGTATTGCAGTGTGTTGACCTTTTTTTATATAAGGCGTGTGCTAGATCCTCGACTATACTTATAGACTGGGCTGGAATCATGTGATCTAATTCTTGACCAATCACTGGCAGTACTCTGAGGTTGATACTATACTTAAACCGACCCTACTGGTCATAATTACATTGGCATTCTTTGACGACGGACATAGGATTAAATCACTGTACCTTTACCAATACGTAGGATAGGACTTATACGCTTACCAAAGGATTCCATAACACAGGACTTTCTTTAAGCCCTTTTCAACTGGCCAAGGATGGCACTTAAAAACTTTACACAGTGCTACATCTATTGATAATCTGAATTTACATAAATGCAAAAGGTCCAAGATGTAAAAATAAATAATACAAAAGGGATGGGATTCAAGACTTTTCTCTTTGCTCCCATGAAAGGGGTAGAAGACCGATGAATGGCAACAATACTGAATGACGAAGAACGACCAGGATTTCGGATAAACACAAAAACATTTATTAACATTTAATTACAATTTGTTTATATACAAAAAAGGGGGTAAATGCATATATACAAATCTACACGGGATCAGGGGAGTAAAATGAATATATGATTCTTATTGTTAAATGAGTGGGTGAGCAATTGAACATATACATATATCAACCATATCAACATTACATAAAATATATGACAGACAATTGGAATTCACAGAATACAAAAATGGGATATTTTTTTGGGGTAACTCACTGTGACGTTGTAAACTCGCAAGGAAGTCCTTTTAGAAAACAAAATTATTCAATTCTTTTTTATTCTTTTTTTTTTATCAAAGGTGGTTCTTTCTTTCTATCCAAAGTGAATTAGTTTGAAGCACTCTGTTATTAGTTATTGTTATTAGTTACTTGAAACTATTTGTGTGCAAACAAATGACTATCATTAAAAAGAAATAATTACTTAAAATAATATAATTATTAGTATTAGATAGGAATACTTGATACCATATAACTCTATACCATGATATATATATATATATATATATATATATATATATATATATATATATATGAAGATTCGCTTCCGGTTTTTGTCTGTAGCAAAAACTACGTCACTGCTTACGTCACATTACCCCAAATCATCATAACATAGAATAAATATACTCAAAATCTGAACATGCAACATTAGACAGTCCTCATTGTTTTTTAAAACAAGTTTTAATAAATACATGACTGATATTATATATCTATATATTGTTTGTTTTATTTTAATATATATTTAAAGTTTACATTTCAAATTGTTTTATTTTTTAATCCTTTAATGAATTTGATGATTTTACTTACTTAGGGTACAAACTCGCTGACATTGAATTTTTAACTCCCACCCCTGAGGCAATATGTTTCAAAAATCTATTTTTACATCGCCCGGAGGGTGTTTTTTTTATTTTGCTAGTACATATAATGTCAATAATACCGGTCATGTATTTATTAAAACTTATTTTAACAATGTGAGCCGTTTCATATTGCATACTTAATTTCTGAGTATATATAATAGAGGCTTGTTCTTTATTCTATGTATTATTAATTTTGACTATAAATTAAATATTAATTTAATTAACTTACATCAAAATACCCTCAGGAATTGCGTAAGCAGTGATGTAGTTTCGGTTACAAACATACACCGAATATGCATTATATATACTAGCAAATACGTGCACCCTCCGGCTGCAAGTATTTAGGTTTAATGTAATAAAATATTATTTTGAATTAGAAAGGCTAATGAAACTAAATAAGAATGCAGATAAAAAGATTTGAAACAGAGGGAGGTATAATCGAAAAATAGAACAACTGAAATTAAGATAAAAACCAAACAGTTAGAAATCAATAATACTAAGCACATGTTTATTAAAATAAATTTTTTAATATCAATATGCAAATGAGCCTTCCTGTTCACACTGTAAACTGCTATTTTGTTGTATATATAAATATAATTGCATGTTGTTAGTATGTAGATATGGTCAATTGTATTAATAATGTAAAACAATTTTTGTCTATAACTGAGGTTTAGATAAAAATAAAATCGTGGAGAATGTGACGTAAAATAACTAAGGGAATTGTGACTTGAGTAGTGATATAGTTTTGGTTACAGACAAACACAATCTCCATTATAATAAGAAGATATATGTATTCTGTCTACACATTCAAACCTAATCTTTCTCTTTTTATTCAACCATATAAAGTAGACAAAGAGATAAAATAGAAAGTTATTTTTTTTTTTTTTATAATTAAGAATCATTTCCAGTTTAAGGGGTGATATCTACAATGTAAATATTATGCTAATTAGTATACTTTCTTTCTGCTCATAACATCGGCTAAACCTAATCTCTTTTTTTTTTTTAACCATATAAAGTAGACAGATGAAAATAGAAACAAAACTTATCATCTTTTTGTCATGACTTTATTTTCCAGTTCAGAACAAATTAAAATTTTAAAAGATCATTTTAGGATTTACATTTGTCAAAAGAAATGACCAATAAGGGACCATAAACATTAACCACTCAATAACGTTTATCAACTAATAAGTCTTCTCAAAAATATAATTCAGTATTATATATGTTTTTTTTGTTTTTTTTTTTAGAAAAAAGTGGGA
>CM042178.1:27150710-27210710 GCA_023376005.1 Doryteuthis pealeii | reverse complement strand
AATATTTTTGTTGTTACTTCTTCACACCTCAAATCATTGCGAGTCCAATTGAGAATATTTTTATTTCAAAAACTAAATTTCTCACTCATAACACAATTTATTGTCTATTTTTGATCCTTTAAGTAAATTTCAGACTTTTTTTTATTGTTGTTTTAAATCTTTTTTTTTTTTTTTTTATTTCATTCGAATCAATTAAATTTATTTTTGGTCTGTAAATCTCCGGTGCAATTTCATCCAATCATAAACCAAGTCACGTGGTCAATTTGACATCTTTTTATTTTTCTCTTTACAAATTTTCACTGAAGAGTTCGAAAAAAATGAAAACAAAAAAAATGTGACGAATTTGTTGTTAAAGGGTTAAGAAAATAAAAACTAAAACAATTTACACACACGCACAAGAAATATTTTTTTAACTTTTTTTTTTTTTTTTTTTTAATTGAAAGAAAAACTTTTTTTATTTCCAGCGCCATTTTGTAACAAAGCAAAAAATAATTTTCTTTTTATTGAACTTCGTTATTTGTCATATGAATTTTTTTTTTTTGTGTGTGAAAAACAATATTCTCTGTATTTAATAAATGTGAATTACTTGAAATATTAAGTTTTTGTGTTAATATTTATGTTTATAAAAAACAATGCCCTTTAACCCTTGCCTTAAGTATACCCAATTTGTCGAAACAAATTTGAAAAAAAAAAAATTACCAAAATTATAAGATTCATTCATTGATAAAATCGAAAAATTCCCTGCTTTTTTGTGAAAATTTTTTTAATCGCGAATGTTACATTTATTTTGTAAACCCGGATTTTACACCATCTTTAAATAGTGTTTCAGACCATATTTTGTTATGTTTTTAATGTACAGATGAAATTGTATGGAATACTAAATGCAAGGCAAGGTTATTGGAAAATTAACAAAGGATTTATTAAAACACAGACGACATTAACCAGTAACTCTGAGAACGCTAGTGGGCTAAACTTGCAAAATCAAAACATATTACAGGGTGACCCAGAAAAAAACAGAACCCAAATTATTTATTTATTTTACTATTAGACTAACCCTAAACACCAACCCCAACCCCAACCCTAACCCTACCCATCCCCAGTTAAAATTAAGTTTTATTACAAAATGTTTGGGTTCTGTTTTTTCTGGGTGACCCAGAAAAAACAGAACCCAAATTATTAATCATTTTCCCATTAAACTAACGCCCAAACCTACCACTAATTAAAATTAACAGTATTATTACAAAATTTGTGGGTTTTGTTTTTTCTGGGTCACCCTAATTTTCCGACCGATTGGACCAGCTTCATTTTAATGTATGACACGTGTTCCTGTGTCGGTAATTATACCTGTCCTAAACAAAACGGCATTACATTTTGACTCACCTATGTTGAGAAGTAGGGATGTGATCCACAGAGGACCAGTTTCATTTTGATGTATGATACATGTTCCTGTGTTTGTAATTATACCTGTCCTAAACAAAATGGCATTACCTTTTTGACTTACCTATGTAGAGAAGTAGGGATGTGATCCACAGAGGACCAGTTTCATTTTGATGTATGATACATGTTCCTGTATTGGTAATTATACCTGTCCTAAACAAAATGGCATTACATTTTGACTTACCTATGTAGAGAAGTAGGGATGTGATCCACAGAGGACCAGCTTCATTTCGATGTATTATACATGTTCCTGTATTGGTAATTATACCTGTCCTAAACAAAATGGCATTACTTTTTTTTTTTACTCAACCACATGGCGAAGTAGGGGATGTGATCTACAGAGGACCAGTTTCATTTTGATGTATGATACATGTTCCTGTGTTTGTAATTATACCTGTCCTAAACAAAATGGCATTACCTTTTTACTAACCCTTGTAAAAAATAGAATTCCATTCATTTTTTTTTTTTTTCATTTTTTTTATTTTTTTTTTTTTTACAAAGATGAAACTTTTGTCATCGATTTTGTTTTAATTTGAAAAAGAAAAATCTTATTAGATGGGATATTTTAAAAGTATCAATTTTGCTTTGTTTTGTTTTTTCTGTCAGATTTCTTCACAGTTTGGTCGATCGATCTGTGGCCGAATTGTCGTTTTGTGTTGAGGTTAACGATGTCCCAGCAAAAACGGAATCAAATTCGCTGATCGTTCTTATATTATGAAAGCCGTAGCGACCTTGACGATTCACTTCCAGGGCAGGACCCCAGTCACGAGTTGGATGGATTGCTTTTCGAAGCGATTTCTGGAAAAAATTAAAGAAAGAAAAAAAAAGATAGTATTTATAAAAGAAAAAGAAAAAGAAATAGTGATTTTTCGAAAAGAGATATCATTAGTTAGTATTTCTCTGAATTTTTTAGATGAGGCTTGATGATTTTTATTATTTGGATTATTCGGACTATTGTCCTCATCTTTATTGTTATCTACACTATTTCTCTGAATTTTTGAGATGAGGCTTATAATTTGTATAATTTGGATTATTCGGACTATTGTCCTCATCTTTATTGTTATCTACACTATTTCTCTGAATTTTTGAGATGAGGCTTGATAATTTGTATAATTTGGATTATTCGGACTATTGTCCTCATCTTTATTGTTATCTACACTATTTCTCTGAATTTTTGAGATGAGGCTTGATAATTTGGATATTTTGTATTATTCGGACTATTGTCCTCATCTTTATTGTTATCTACACTATTTCTCTGAATTTTGAGATGAGGCTTAATAATTTGTATAATTTGGATTATTCGGACTATTGTCCTCATCTTTATTGTTATCTACACTATTTCTCTGAATTTTTTAGATGAGGCTTGATAATTTGTATAATTTGGATTATTCGGACTATTCTCCTCATCTTTATTGTTATCTACACTATTTCTCTGAATTTTTTAGATGAGGCTTGATAATTTGTATCTTTTCGACGTTACATGACATGTGGGTCTATTTCTATCATTCATTTAATCTCTTCTTCTTTCTCTTCGCTTTTATATTTATTTCCTTTCGATTTAGTTCATTAGTTCTTTCTTTCTGTCAGTCTTTCTTTTTTTCGTGTTTTCTATTATGTTCATTCCCTTTTATTGTATTGCCTTTTTTTTCTGTGTATTCATATTTTTTCTTCGTCTTTAACTCCACCTCTAAATCCTATATTTGTGTCTCTAATTTAATTTCAGTTTTTCCTTGCTTCCTCCTATTTAGTTAAGACGGTTTTTATTTTACATATATGCAATTCTTTCTTTCTCCCTCTAGATTTAGATTTTCTTCCTGTTCGTTACTGAACAGTCGAACAAAGGAAGCCAAATCTTAGTTGCATAACCTGGAGCAAATTCCTTTCTCTGCCATTCTCACAAGGCAGCTTAACCCTGTGAGGTCCTACGGTCACAGACCCTCACTCAATCTAGAGAATGTTGAAAAGAGAGTTTTGCTGGTCCTCAACCTCTATGACAAAATTGATCCCAACAAGGTACTTTGTTTCCCTTCATTTCCCATTAATCTCAACTCTTCTCTTTCCTATCAGCAATTCCTGCGAATGAGAGAATTAAATTTAATTCTGAGTTGATTTGATTCCCAAGGCCATAGACAGATTTTAAAAATCAACTTTCTCAGTCGGAAAATTTGCTAACACAATCTCTGTAGTGTTGTGCTTGTATTAAATGGACACTATAAATAAAAAGTAAAATATTGCACTCTTTTTACCTGAGCTCATATTTGAGTCATGTATTTGATCTATTTTATTTTCTACACCCTTGTGCAAATTGATTGAAACAAAATGAATAATTCCATTATTATAATATCCACAATCTCTCTGAAAGGCTTGCTAGTGTGTTTGTATACGCTTCCTTGGAGTAATGTTAACTTAACTGTTAACTAACTAAGCTCTGGGTCTTTGTCCCCACAGTCAACCGGAATGAAAGTCACTAAAAGTCAGAATTTGAATTTCAATGACTTTTAATTCAAAATCTAACTACACTAACCAAGCCAGTCTGTGTGTAACTGGAAAGAAGTTTACTTAAAGGTTATTACTTATCAATCATCTAACCTTTCAGATTTTGAATTGCAATGAATTGGCTTCCACGTGAACTCAGATAAAACAAGTTTGTGTGTTTTAAAGAAGATAATGACATCTCTTCATTAAATAACAATGCTCTGAAATTAGTGGACCAATTCACATACCTAGGTAGCAATATCTTGTCTACAGATGAGGAAGTTGTCACACTTTGTGCTGTTTGTGGTGGAGCAGAGTACAATTGGTCTATGTTGTCAGCTGGCAAAAAAGTTTTCTTAACCCTAAGTCGAATGCTGGCTTCACTGGTGTAGGTCCCTGGTTATTTTCTCTCTACTACTACTGAGACAACACTATCACCCCGAATACCGATCTGAAACTAATTGCATAAGGGCTTGAACCGGCTGAATATATGTAAATCCCACCCTTACACACCCCCACGGATTCGACCACCCAGAACTTGGGTACTTAATTTTTCTTCTCAAACTTTTTGTCTGCGATTTCCCTCAAACCGATAGCCATTACTCTTTTTTTATCAGTTTCAGTGTCCCCAATTTTCAGACCATTAACTTTTTCAATGCACATTTTCTCTTAAAACCTAAACCCTAATTGTTTCAACTTCATGGTGGTCGTATACCCTTTATGACTCTCATGATCTTTATCTTACTGATTGCATTTTTCTTCTTTTTTTATTATCTCTAACCGTATTTTCTCACTCAACCATTATGTCATGAAATTATAGCACCAGGAGTTTTTTTTTTTTACACCACCAGAGTTTAAAAATGGAAATAGAGAATATATGTATATAAGAAAAGTAAATGAATTACTTACATCATGCCTGAATATTTGAACAATTGCCGTGATGAATATCAGTGCGATTGGGATTATCACTAACACCCAGCCGATTCCTTGAGCCCAAGGTTCAAAAATATAATTCACATATCCTGCTTCAGTTTGACCGATAGCAGACATTATTAAAATGAACTGAAAGAAAGAAGTATGAAGTGAATAATGAAATATTAATTTACAAGTTACATTACAGTCTGGTGGAAATTTAAAACAATGTTAGAATAATTCTCAATTTACAGAGTTTGTCCTCTTAACATAAAATGAAATGCAATTGACATCGTCCAAGATTTGAACTCGAGTCGCTGGTTCCATTTCTTGTGATGATAACTGTACAATATAATGTAATATACAATATATTATTATTATTACTAGCAAATATATGCACCCTCCGGGTGCAAGTATTTGAATTTTAATGTAATGAAATATGTTAAATTTGAAATACTTTTGAAACTAAATAAAAATCCAAATAAAATGATTTGAAACAGAGGGGGTATAATCGAAGAATAGAACAACTTTGAAACTAAGTTTTCCATCATTTTTCATCACTCCCTCCTTTTATTGCTGAATTTTCCTAATTTAACTATTTAGTTAAATTAGGAAGTAAAGAATAAAATTACTGTTATTTCTTTATATTAAAGGATTTCTTTTAAGATTTATCCCCGAGTTTTTTGCTCATATTCATTAAGAAAAAAACAAACAATTAGAAATCAATAATACCAAGCGTATATTTAATAAAATTAAACTTTTAATATCAATACGCAAATTAGCTTTCCTGTTCACACTGTAACCCGCTATTTTGTTGCATATATAAATACAATTGCATGTTATTAGTTGTTGACTTAAGACAAACACTAACTATTATAAAGTTGATACTTAAAAATGCACCAAGCCACACAGTTACTCATCCTTCGGCATAATTATGTTTTTGTTTTCAAACTAGTTAATAAGCTATGAAGTATAATATATTATTATTATTATTATTATTATTATTATTATTATTTCTTCTTTTTGAGTTTTCACATCAGCATTAGCTGATGGTCTTTCACTGGAGTCTGAGTGACAGCAAGTCTCCTCAGGTCTCCAGGACTCTTCTGAGTATTCTGGCAGATTGCAGTGTTCTGGATGGTATCAATCCTTCCTCTGATTTCCAGACTTTCCAAACCCTTTTCCAATCCTTTTGATCCTTTTTTTTTCATTTTCCTTCAGCTTCACCCTGTGATCTGCTGGAATTACAAAATCCACCAGTTTACAAGTTCTTTCTTTTTTGTTAATCAACACTAGGTCTGGTCTTCTTGCTGGATAAGGTTATCCGTTTTTTATCTCAAAGTCCCAGAGAATTTTATGCGTTTCGTTCTGAAGAACAGATTCTGGTTTATGCATATACCATTTTGTTGTATGGTCAAAGTTTAATTTTTTGCATAATTCCCAGTGGATCACCTTCCCAAGCCAGTCGTATTATTATTATTATTATTATACTAGCAAATATATGCACCCTCCGGGTGCAAGTATTTAAGTTTTAATGTATAAAATATCATATTAAATTAGAAAGGCTAATGAAACTAAATAAGAATGCAGATAAAAAGATTTGAAACAGAGGGAGTATAATAAAAGATTTGAAATATAATAAAGGAACAACTGAAACTTACTCTTCCATCACTCTCGTCTTTCATTGTTATTTTTTCTAATTTAAGTATTTAGTTATAAGAGGAAGTAAAGAATAAAATGACAGTTATTTTATCTTGTTAATGGATTTCATTTAAGATTCATTGAAGAGATTTTTGCTTATATTCATTAAAATAAAACCAAACAGTTAGAAATCAATAATACTAAAACACATATTTATTAAATTCGATTTTTTAATATTAATATGCAAATTAGCCTTCCCGTCCACACTGTAAACCGCTATTTTGTTGTATATATAAATATAATTGTATGTTGTCAGTATGTAGACATAGTTAACAGTATTAATAATGTAAGACAATTTTATTAATAATTGAGGTTTAGATAAAAATAAAATCATGGAGATTGTGATGTCAATAACTAAGAGAATTGTGACTTGAGTAGGAATATAGTTTCGGTTACAGACAGAAAAACACACAATCTCCATTATAATAAGATTATTATTATTATTATTATTATTGTTATTATTTGTTGACTTAAGACAAACACTAACTAATATAAAGCTGATACTTAAAAATGCACTAAGCACTATACAGTCACTCATCCTTTGTCATAATTATGTTTTTGTTAATAAGCTAATCGCATATGAAATATAAAAATAATGATATGCACAGAGAAAGCAACAAAATCAACGATTAAAAAGCTGATAAAATTCGAGATAAGATTATATACGTTTCTCGAATCAAATCGCAGTGAAAAAATACCGACTCTATGAGGTAACTAACTGTGCAATGACACGTTTGTGGTAAACCTTTTTCTTTTTAACCTTTAATACCTTAAGGTACCCGGAACATTTGGAAGGGAATAAATAGTTGGATAATCACGTGAGAGCTGTATATTATATGTATATCTATTAATAATGGAGATGCGTTTCCGGTTTTTGTCTGTAACAAAAACTACGTCATTGCTTACATCACATGATCCAAAATCGTCACAACATAGAATAAATACACACAAAATTGAGCATGCAACATTAGACATCCTCCTTATTTTTTAAAACAAGTTTTAATAAATACATGACTGGTATTATATATCTATATATAGTTTGTTTTATTTTAATACATATTTAAAGTTTACATTTCAAATTGTTTTATTTTTTAATCCTTTAATGAATTTGATGATTTTACTTACTTAGGGTACAAACTCTCTGACATTGAATTTTTAAATCCCACACCCTTAGTCAATATCTTTTAAAAAATTCATTTTTACATCGCCCAGAGGGCGTTTTTTATTTTATTTTACTAGTTATAATAATATATCCATCGAAAGCAACCTTTTCTTTCCAACGAAAATATCTCCTAATTGTAACTGAACCCTGAACTAGCTCAAAGTTACTATTTACATACGACAAATCATTCCTTCTCCCCTCTCATCCTCCCTGAGTCTAACTAAGATTTTGACCCCTGACTTATTCTTGGAACTGTCAATTCTAATCTGACCACGTCACCGGACTTTCCCGCTTGTTTTTCGGTTCTCGGCAGTCTCCTCTGATCTGTCGATTCACCAGTACACATCTTAACGACTCTCTTGAAACTGACTTGAAACCTAACATTAATAGATTCCTTCATACAAAATGGCAACAACGCTGGAATAACAGCATCCACAATAAACTCTTCCTAATCAAACCCAATTTGGAAGGAGAATGGAGATCAACTTTAAGGAAACGCACTCCTTTATAATCAAACAAGAACAACAACCACAATGTGAAACACGTCAAACACCTTTGACAGTTAAACACTTATTCGTGGAATGCAGGTTTCTTTCTCACATCAGAAACCGTTATTTTAATGCAAACAATATGAAAGATCTATTTGAAAATGTCAACATGGAGGACATTCTGTCCTTTTTGAGGAAAACAAAATTATACCAAGAATATAGACATGAACTTAATCAATACTATACAACATGATCCCCAATGATTCTAACACATTGTTAAAAAAAATTACTACAAAAAGTGTAAATATAGATATACAACGTATATTACTTCCTAACCGCTAGGCACGACATAACCCCAGACGGGTTGATATGCCGTTAAAATCAATCAACCAATTAACCAGCCAGAGTTACATTACGGTCGAGTGGAAATTAAAAACAATGTTAATTTTTAATTTACAGAGTTTGGTTGTTTCCTATAAACCCAACATAAACAAAGGGGAACCACTCTTGACTGATAAATTATTTATTTTATTTTCCCATTAAACTATCCCTAAAACCCTAACTCTAAAGCTGCACCCTAAACCTTAACCCTAACCCTAACCCCTCTTCTTTTTTCCTAGTAGATTAATAAATAGACAAATAATTTATCGGTCAAGAGTGGTTCCCCTTTGTTCATGTTGGACTTATTGGAAATAACCCAGAGTTTTGTCCTCTGACGGGAGCGGGAGGTGAATTTGGAATTTGAGAGTTCTACCTTAGATTTTGAAGGAGGCAGACGTGTCACCAAGATGCCTATTTCTTCCGCGCGTGATGGTAAACTTGGGTTAAATAAAGACGTCTTAGAAATATCCAGATCTTTGTGTTCGTTACTAAAAAACAACAACGAACGCAGAGATGAAGAAATCCCAAGAAGTCCCAAAAGGAGTGAACCAGAAGAATGGAGATGGAATCAGCTCAATATAGAAGAGATGATACACACACACGCACGCACACACGCGTACAGATATGCACACAAACACAAACACACATGCACAAGCTCTCTCATACGCAAAAATTATGAAGATTTGATTTATATTCGAAGATATTCAAAAATTAAAATATACATAGAAATAGCATTGAAATTAAGATATGCATAAAAAATAGCATTGAAATTAAAATATACATAAAAATAGCATTGAAATTGAAATATACATAAAAATAGCATTGAAATTAAAATATACATAGAAATAGCATTGAAATTAAGATATGCATAAAAATAGCATTGAAATTAAGATATGCATAAAAATAGCATTGAAATTAAAATATACATAGAAATAGCATTGAAATTGAAATATACATAGAAATAGCATTGAAATTAAGAATATACATAGAAATAGCATTGAAATTAGAATATACATAAAAATAGCATTGAAATTAGAATATACATAGAAATAGCATTGAAATTAGAATATACATAGAAATAGCATTGAAATTAAAATATACATAAAAATAGCATTGAAATTGAAATATACATAGAAATAGCATTGAAATTAAATATACATAGAAATAGCATTGAAATTAAGATATACATAGAAATAGCATTGAAATTAAAATATACATAAAAATAGCATTGAAATTAAAATATATATAGAAATAGCATTGAAATTCTAGTTAAAAATGACCAGCATTTGTAAATCTCAAAAATATACAAATCAAATACACCAGGTATTTTTTTGCTTCCTACCTGTTCTAAACCAGGTGATGCTGGATAGCCGCTTCTAGTCACATATATAGTATACACATTAGATTATCCCTTTTCGGTTGCTGCTTTGTTTATTAAAAAATTAAAAATTAAAAAGTTAAAAAGATAAAAACAATGAAGAATTGAGTTATGAAGAAAATTGAGAATTACCAATATTGTCATAGGTGAAAGGACCATCCAAGTTATTTTCCAGTAGAGCCCAGGTTCGAATCCAAGCATCATTTTTATATCCAAACTAAATTTCTTAAAACCTGAAAAAGAATCGTTCGTTTTGTATGAGAATCTTTTTTTTTTGTTTTTGTTTTTTTGAATGAATAAAAAATTTTTGAAAGGAATAAGAAATTTTTTTTGAAGGAATAAACATTTTTTTAAAAAGGAATAAGAATTTTTTTTGAAAGGAATAAAAAAAATTTTTGGAAGGAATAAGAATTTTTTTTGGAAGGAATAAGAAAATTTTTGAAAGGAATAAAAAAATTTTGAAAGTAATAAAAAAATTTTTGAATGGAATAAGAAATTTTTTTTGAAGGAATAAAAAATTTTTTTGAAGGTATAAAAAAAATTTTATTCCTTCAAAAAACATTTTTTTGAAAGGAATAAGAAATTTTTTTTGAAGGAATAAAAAATTTTTGGGAAAAGAATAAAAAATTTTGGGGGGAAGGAATAAACATTTTTTTTTTTAAGGAATAAGAATTTGGGGGGAAAGGAATAAAAAAAAAATTAACCGGTTTTAGAATAAATAAAATCAAGAAAAAATCAAGAAAAAAGAAAAAATCAAGAAAGAAATATGGTAATAAAGGACTATTTGCTCGTAAATTCCTACCATAAAATAAACTGAACCCCCATTTTATGTCCGTGTTTTTGCAATAAATGTTTTATTTTTCTTGCACCCGTTATTTCACAATACTAAATAATTTTCCTTTATTAATTTTAATATTCACTTCAATGTGTATATTGTAAAAGCTTTTATTTTGTGAGAATGCTTAGTTTTAAAGTGGGGGTTCGTTTTACACTTATTCCTACCATAAAATGCCCAAGCCTAATTTTGTGGTAGGAATTTACGAGTAAAACGTTGAATATTACTTTTTGTTGTTGATATTTCTTTTCTTTTTGGCTTTGGTACTCTAAAATAAAAACGTCAGATTTTAATCATCGTCGACGAAAAAACAAAATTACGGCCATAAAAGGAGGATCCAATTTATGCCAAAATTGTAAAACAAACCCCCACATTAAAACTAAGCATTCTCACAAAATAAAAACTTTTAGAATATACACATTGAAGTGAATATTAAAACAAATAAATAAAATATATTTTGTATTGTAAAATAACGGGTGCAAGAAAAATAAAACATTTGTTGCAAAAACACGGACATAAAATGAGGGTTCAGTTTATTTTATGGTAGGAATTTACGAGCAAATAGTCCTTTATTACCAGAAATAGTTTACTCGCTGGAAGTATAAATTTTATCATTTCATTATTTATCACTTTTTTTTTTTTAAATCGATATAAAGAAAATAAATCACTACTCACTGTAGATCCAATTGACTGCCACCAGTTCAGCTATGCACACAACAAGGAGACTGTAACTTCCACTGAATGTGTCCAAAAGAGTTAATACATAAATGCCGCCCTAAAACAAAAGCAAAAAAATCTTATGTGGACCGTCAGCATTCTAGACAAATTGTTACAAGATTTTTATAAGTGAGGGTCGACTGTAAGAGTTAATAGGCTGACCAAGATACTATCATGGAACTGTGACCAATTGAAGTTTATTTTTCCCTATAGCGCCCCCCTTGCAGTTTACACACTTCTTCAATCAGTGTTGCAGTGCTTGGATCCAATTCGTCAAAAATTTCAATCAACGGCAGATATGAAGTCAGTCAATATATATATATATATATATATATATATATATATATATATATATAAAATTAGTATGAAAAATATCATGAATCAACTCGATCCAGATTCAAAAAGGATAGCCAGAAGACTGGAAAAAATATCCATACAAAAAATGAAAAAAGAATACTCCGTGGTATTCAATAACACATGTCTTAAGAATAATTTGCTGCCAAAATACACAAAATTTTATATATATATATATATATTATATATATATATATATATATATATATATATAAAGTAATTGGTAATTTGCTTGAAGCATTGTTAAGTATGTTATAAAATAATAAAATTCGAAGGCAATACAATGCGTAAAAAATAAAGACAAAAGATGTTTTATATGTCTAATCGATTTCAAAGCAAAGCTTTATCATCAGAGTTTAATTTCAGAAATGACGTGCTTATGTTTTTTTTATTTGTGTGGTTATAATTTCTCTTCTTATTTCCTTTTCCTCTCCTTTTTTTCTCTCTTTCTTCTTCTCCTCCTTTATGAATGGGCGAATAACTGTAATTTCTTATTTCTCTCTTTCTTTTTTTCTTTCTTAAAAGTTTGTTGAGAACAAGGCTGACATCCGGTAAGATGTTGCAATGTGTTGCGACCGTGTGGGCATGTCAGAATTTCAAAAACAAAAACGAAATTCTGACATGCCCACACGGTCGCAACACATTGCAACATCTTACCGGATGTCAGCCTTGTTCTCAACAAACTTTTAAGAAAGAAAAAAAGAAAAGAGAGAAATAAGAAATTACAGTTATTCGCCCATTCATAAAGGAGAGAAGAAGAAAGAGAGAAAAAAAAGGAGAGGAAAAGGAAAT
The DNA here is from genome assembly GCA_023376005.1 of Doryteuthis pealeii. Lineage (NCBI taxonomy): Eukaryota > Metazoa > Mollusca > Cephalopoda > Myopsida > Loliginidae > Doryteuthis > Doryteuthis pealeii. The sequence goes on along the minus strand of CM042178.1, from coordinate 27,198,078 downwards.
AAGAAGAGAATTATAACCACACAAATAAAAAAAACATAAGCACGTCATTTCTGAAATAAGTCTCTGATGATAAAGCTTTGCTTTGAAATCGATTAGACATATAAACATCTTTTTGTCTTTATTTTTTACGCATTGTATTGCCTTCGAATTTTATTATTATATATATATATATATATATATAGTGTTGTTATGGGTCCAACGGGAGAAAAATAGATATTTTATAAAAAAGGTTTGCAAAAAGGATTTTTTTTTTAAATTTTATCAACTTACATGTGCGACACGTGTTTCAGATCTGTTATCTTCTTCAGGTATTGAATAACTACATTTTGGCAGAATAGGTCTGATATTTGATAGGTTTTGTGTGTTTTTGTAACTTACTTTTTGTCTATAATGGTTGTGTAATAACGGTTGAACGCTACGTTATTTTTCAATCCTTTCTGCAAACCTTCTTTTTTATTATATATATATATATATATATTATATATATATATAATATAATATATATATATATATAGAGAGAGAGAGAGAGAGATGAACAGAATGGATAGATTAAAAAAATGTCTATACACTTGTGTGATTTTTGCAATATAATGACTCACATTTCACACTGGAAAAATGTAGCTTCATTTTTTTTTAATATAATCGTCATTCTCTAAAACATTTATTAAGAAATTAAAATTTTATTCCGTTTAGAAAAAAAACTTGAAAAATGTTTTATCAATTCATTCTGTTGGGACCTTAACCTTTAGTTATTTGATTTTTTAAAAAAACTCATTTTCACATTTCTAGAAAGATTAAATCCTGAAGATAATCATAAAAAATTTTTTTTTAAATTAAAAAAAAAAAAAAAAAAAAAAACACCTGGAAAAAAGTTATTTGAAAATTTAAAAGTTATTTTCGTAAAACTAAAACTAAAAATTGTGGTGTTTTTTGGGTTTTTTTTAATTTAAAAAAAAAGTGACCCTAGTTGTTTAGGTTATGGCGGTGGGCATGGGATATGATGGTTTTTCAGGGTGCCCCAACGAGTTCCCCTCAGGCCCTCTCATAACAAGCCATTTTGGTCGCAGTGGCCGTCCCATACTACGAGGTTGTACGTGCACAGGATATTCCACCGGACAGTCCGATAGGATACGGAGCATTCGGGTAGTAAGGTAAATATTCATCTTTTTATTATTACTATTATTAGCTTATGGATAGGCATTTTTGTCGTCTGCTAGGAATTTTAAAAGCGAATTAAAAATAATTAAATCTATTACTTTGTCTAAATCGATAAGTAGTAACATAATGACCACCAAGAAAAATATCATTACATATGCAGTTTATTTTTAAAAGATTTAAGACCATTTGTTTTGGTCAATTTCGACGCGATCCACCATTCTGTCTTTTTTTCGATGATTTTAAGTGCTTGTTTACAATTTTAATATAACATTCGCGATTGCAAAAAAATTTACCAAAAATCCGATTTTAATGAAATTTTCAGTATTGATTTAACAATTAATGAATTTTATAATGCATCAGTTATTTCATATTAAAAAATAACCTAACAATTTAGAAAAAAAAAGAAAAAAAAAGATACATATTTTTTCTTATTTACGAGATTAAGTTTCAATGTTAAAGATGCCCTATTACCAAAACCGAATTAGTAGCGATTTAGTTTTTTTTACATATGTTCCGTCATTAAATTATCTTTCCAAAAATGTAAAAATCATTTATATCCCCCCCCCCAAAAAAAAGATATTTGTTGGGGGGATCAATACGCGAAACAAAAGATAACGAAAAAAATTATTTGCCTTTTCAATTTAGTAAACCTTTATTTACAATAAAAGTTCGTCTTTTATTACTTCATATACCGAAAGTTTCATTAAAATCGGATAGTTAGTTTATTTTATATGATTTTTAGAAGAATTTCCCGTGATCACCCTTTTATAGAGCCAGCGATTATTTGCACAAAGCTAACCTTTAGGCACCCCTTTTTGATCTCGATTAAGAAAGGAATGTTTTTCATTTACACCGTCAATATCTGGTTGTTTTAACAGACGATTCTTAGATTTTAAAAAAATTATAAAACTAACCCTTAACCCCTAACAAACAACTGGATATTGACGGTGTAGATGAAAAACATGTCCTTTCTTAATCTAGTTCAAAAAAGGGTGCCTAAAGTAATATGGTCTAAAGATTTAATAGTGAATTTTAAACATCTAAAAGGTAGCATGGTGTCACGAAGTGTCCTTGATATTTTCAAACACTCTCGCTAAATCGTGTGGATCCTGAGTGACTAGCAATTGACTCTCCAAGGAAAGATAGTTCAGGGGAAAAAACACAGAATGTTTTCTTTCAACAAAATATTTAAAAAATTTTTGTGAGTGATTAATAATTATTTTATTTTATAAAAAAATAATTATTTACTTTGTTTTTTGGGTTTTTTTTAAACAGACGGGTGCAAATACATAAAAGTACATAAACAGTAAAAAAAAAAAATACCTTCTTTTTCGTTAAAACATAAGTTGCTCTTTTTTTTTAAATTATTTCTTTTCTCTTCTTATTTTTTTATCAAATACAAGTTCCTCCTTTCTCTTTTTTTTTTAAATCCGTTTCCAAAAACAATTACTTCTTTTCGTTTTTTCTTTCCTTTTCAAATTGATTCAGTTTTCTTCAACAAATCTCTTTCTCCGGTTTCTTTAACTTTTTACCTTTTTGTTAATAAATAAATAATAAATCACTCTTAATTATTCCAACCGTCACTTCAATCTACTGTCGTCCGTCTTGTTACCGATTCAACTCCATTTTTTTCCAACCGTCTCACTTCTCGTGTCCGTCCGTCTCTGTATTCTATCGTCTGTCTTCCTTCAATTTTTTCCCGGGTATTTTTAAAATCAAAACAAACTTAAGGGAATTAACCCCTTTTTTTCTGCCAAGGGCAGTAACTCTTACCTTTCCCTTTATCTATTTAACTTTTTATATTTTTTCCGTTTTCTTTTTCAACAAATAGTCAACACCCCTTGCTATTATTAAATGATATTCTGAGAAATCTCAGAATATCATGACACATGGGCAACCATAAATATTTACTTATTTACAAATAAAAATCAAGTCAATATGTACTCAATGTGTACGCGTTTATCTCCCTTTAACTCTACCATTGACCACAGCTACTTATTTCGCAATAAAGAAATGTTGAACTGGGAAAATTTCTATCTGTAATTTTAGTGGGTGTATTTTTTTAAAAAGAAATTGTTTTTATTATTATTGACTTATTTACTTTTGTTCCACTTACCGTTGTGGTCATTGGGATTCCCAGAATGAAACAAAACAGACACACACATATGGTCAACGTTGACTTCCGCTTGCGAAGACTCTTGGGAAATTCGTCGATTATCGAACCGATCACCGCCTCCATCATGGCAAACTGACACAGAGGAAAAAAGATAAGATAGATATGAACTATGAGATAGATAGATAGATAGATAGATAGATAGATAGATATGAATAGAATGAGATAGATAGATATGAGATGACTGATATATATATATATATATATATATATATATATATATATATATATAGAGAGAGAGAGCGAGAGATAGATAGATAGAGAGAGAGAGAGAGAGAGAGAGAAAGATTGAACAGAATGAGATAGAAAGATAGAAAGACAGATAGATCTGAATAGACATAGATAGATAGATAGATAGATAGATAGATAGATAGGAACAAAATGAGATAGATAGATAGATATGAGAGAACTGATATATTATATATATTTATATATATATATATATATATATATATATATATATATATCAGTCTGCTCATATATATATATGAGAGAGAGAAAGAAAGAGAGAGCGAGAGAGATGAACAGAATGAGATAGTCAGATAGATATAGATAGATAGAAAGACAGATAGATCTGAATAGACATAGACAGACAGACAGATAGATAGATGTGAACGGTGTGAGATAGATAGATAGATAGACTGATACACACACACGCACACACACACCACACACAACACACACACCACACACATATATTATATATATATATATATATATAATATGTGTGTGTGTGTGTGTGTGTGTGTGTGAGATAGATAGATAGACAGACTGATAATATTGTATGTTATATTATATGTAGAGAGAGAGAGAAAGAGAAGAGAGAGAGAGAGAGAGAGTAATATATATAAGATAGCCTGATATATATATTTGGTCGGCCTTCGGATCTTGCGAATATAGTCACTAAATAGAGAAATCAGTACTCTTGAATTGTCTTGACCGTTTCACTTTCATTTTATTTTTGGTTGTCTAGCGGGTGGGAACAGAAACTGAATTCTCAATCTCCTGATCGTGAGTGGTGGCTTGTAATTTAAGTTCTGTATTTTCACATCATTTTTTAATTATTCAATTTTTTGAATCATTCACTCCTTCCAAAATAGAAGCATTAGTATCATCATGGACGGCAGTAACTATGGACAATAATAGATTCACAAGAAATCTAGTATAATTATGAAAAACAAAAGTTGATGTGTCACATTTGATACTATTGACTTTCCCATTATTTCTGCCCCACCTGGTAAATATACAATTATTAATTACTTATATCAACAATAAAAAAAAACCCTGAAAATTTCACAAAATAAGTGACTATAAAATACTATCAAAAAATCAGTATCAGATTCACAAGAGTAAGTAAAGTAAAATCGTTGAGGTGGCCTAAAGTTGGTATCAGCCAATCAGCGAGGGAGTCTATCCCCCCTTTCACCAGTGCTAGACCAAGGAGATTATTTTAGCGCCTGAGGTGGCGCACCACATCTACCATCAGCTCCTTACTTTACTGCACAGATCCCTGTGCTACTCATTGGCTGAGTTGGCGAGGGCCGGTATCGAACTAGGAACCTTGTGGTTTCTAGCCAAACGCTCTACCGACTGAGCTAAGTATAATTCTGAAAAATAGAATTTGATGTGTCACATTTGACATTGTTCGAGATTGTGTTGGCGCGGGTGCAAATTATTAATATTAATTCTATTCATTTAATCAAAATATTTTCAATCGTCGTTTTTCGATGACTAAGATACTTTCATGCAATGTGACCAAATGAGGTTTATATGAGGACCATCTGAAAATTTCAAGGACTGACCAAGATACTCTCATGGAGTATAATAAAATAATAATCACACACATATATATATATATATATATATATATATATATATATAATATATATATTGATTTTGGGATGTTTGTTTATTTGTAGAAGCATTGGGTGAAATTAAAGTTATATATAATATTTATTTTAAAATCAGAAGCATTTAATCCAAAATAACTCAAAAAGAGTTTGGTGTAAATATATAAAAAAGTGTAAGAGATTATCAAAAATGTTCAAAATATAATCCAGCTATTAAGTTATTTACATGTCCACAGCACAATTGAAAGAAGATGTTAACGTTTCAAAAAAGTTTGTGGTGTAGATTTACACCAAACTTATCTTCTCTCTTTTTGTNGAGAGTATTTTATTTCTATAATTATCGAATTTTATGCGATATACCGCATTGTAATTGCCTTCAAGCAAAATATAATATTATATATAATGTATATATATATATATACACACACACACATACATACACATACATTGTATGATTATATGTGGAATGCGTATATATGGATTATATGATTTATATATTGTTTTAATCTTATTACTTTTATAACATTAATATTCCATATGAAATACGTCATATCTTGTCAACATTTCGTTCTCGCCTATTCACGTTCATGCATGCGTCATCATATGATCATTCCACCTTCCTTTTTTGCCCATGCAATGATCACGTCATTGGCTTCGTAAACAAAAAAATTAAGGTTAATAGCATCAGATTCACACATTCAACTATACACTTAACATCTTTCATTTTGTCCCTCACATAAATATTACTTAACAGTGTCCTGAAGATGGTACAATATACCGAAATGCTTAAGTATTGACACATAAAATTGTTTCCCCTGATCATAACATTCTGTGTTTGTTATATTTTTAAGATATTTTCTTCTCATTCATATATATATATATATATATATATATACTAGACCTAACCGAGATCTGAGAAGGGCATTGAATATAAAGTATTTCACATATCTGTACAATGATTCAGATGTTTAACACAGTTGTGATGAACTGACCTCACTGTCGAGCCCAAGGGTAAAAATCATAAAAAGAAAAAGAAACTCCAGACGGATGAGACGGGCATCTGAGCCAATCCTTCAGGATAAGCGACGAACACAAGTCCTGTGCCTGTTAAGAAAAAAGAAGAAAATATTTTAAGAACATTGCACATCAGTGAGATACGGTTGTCACAACAAAAGAAATCAATAATGATGCGTCCTTTCATGTCCCAGAAGAGGGTCATTCAATAAATAAGGTGAAATATTGCCTAAGGAGTTGCAATAGGAAACAATGTTTACAGTTGCACCTTTTTCAAGGAAATCTATAATGATGGTCCTTTCATGTCGCAGAAGAGGGTCATTCAATAAATAAGGTGAAATATTGCCTAAGGAATGGCAATAGAAACACTGTTTACAGTTGCACCTTTTCAAGGAAATCTATAATGATGGGTCCTTTCATGTCCAGAAGAGGGTCATTCAATAAATAAGGTGAAATATTGCCTAAGGAGTTGCAACAGGAGCACTGTTTATAGTTGCACCTTTTTCAAGGAAATATATATGATGGGTCCTTTCATGTTCCAGAAGAGGGTCATTCAATAAATAAGGTGAAATATTGCACTGTTTACAGTTGAACCTTTTCAAGTAAATCTAAAGTAAAGTATCGATTTTTGGCAAATTGAATATTTTTCTATATTATATATATATATATTATATATTATATATCAATAAAGGAAGAACTCAATACAGTAACCATAATAATTTATTTCGACAAAAATTGGGGCCCATATAAATCTAAGTTGATTTAAACCGGCTCCCCAAGTTTTTGCCTCATCAGATGGGTAACAATTCACTTATGAACAAGCATATCACAAAAACCCAAAGAGCTGAATATATGTAAATTCAACCAAAAACAAAAAAATATTAAAAAAAATTATATATATTTTTTAACAGTGTGGGAGTGTAACCATAGAAACAGGAAGTGAATGGAAAAAAGAGATACATCTCAAAGTTGATTTCTAGGGTGTCCAGACAGAACCACGAGAGAATCAGAAGACAAAAAGGTGACATGACAGAAAAAACAGAAAGTATATTAAAATATAAAAAGACAAGTAAAATAAAAAGATTTTGAATTTAAACATTAGAGTATAATGATGTATAAAAGAAAATACTAGTTAAGATATAAATAATAAAATAAATTAATAGAAGATAATAAAATTAAAAAAATTATAATAAAAAATAAAAAATAATAAATAATAATAATAAATAATAAATAATAATAGAAAATAAAAATATATATATATATATATAATATATATATATATATATATATATATATGCTGGAATTAATTGCCTAATCAAATCAAAAAGAATAGAGTAAAAGATTTTAAGATTGTAGATTGTCTGTCTGACAGCTAAATTCATAAGAAAGATGCATCCATTCTTTTAGGGGACTTTTCACATTTCTTCATAAGTTTTGAGTCGTGGGTAAAGGCGGCCAATTACTCACACACAAAGAGAAGTAGGAGATATATAATAATAGCGAATAAGACACAAAGTCAAATACTTGGTAATAGTATAGTTATTCGATCAGACATTCATATACTTGCTAACTCACCGTCGTGTCTGTCTGATAGCTAATTTATAAGACAGACGCAGCCATTATTTTATGGTATATAGGAGAGGTAGGTAATCCTATACAACAACTTCACTGCCTTATTAAATTCATTGAAAATTGATACCAATCTTATATATCTGGGTTAAGGGATATATTCTGAAGTTGGTATTTGGTATATTATCGCAGTAGTAATTGGTGCGTCGAACAGCAATACGTCTGCCGAGCAGTCGTGGTGTCGTCTAGCGAGTAAGTTTAGCTTGTAGGCATTAGGTTTATTTTCCCAGTACCCCACTCGTACCGGGTCAGGCACGAAGGCCCTATTTATGTGGGACCACCCACAAGCCGAGACTCATGGGTGGCGGGTAGAAAAATTGCGTCGATCCCGTCGGCATTCCCCCTCAAGGGGGGCGCCTCAGGCGCTGGGCAATAAACCCAGCCCTTCCCCTTTAAGTCAAGGGGACAGGTATTGCCTGGAGGGATGGCCCTCTGGGATCGACGCTATTAATTTACCATCTCACCGGTCCAGTGGCCGAAGCTCACTGGACCCCCGTCCCGAAAGACGGGTTGTAGGCATTAGGTCTAGGATCAACACAGTGTCGACTATTTATACATGACACTGTCCAATCAGATTATAGTGAGGGTATTTACATATTCATTATATCACAATCATACGACAGCCTGAGGGTCCCTAAAAGACATGTAAATTATCTAACAGAGACAATCATGTATTGAATACATACATTGCAAAACTTTTGACTCACCGTAGTTTTAAAAAAAGGGATTTCTTTTATTCATATTGATATTTATGTAATCATATTATTGTTTAAAATAACAGAAAAGAGCTGAAGACTTTTTTGTCTTGTTTAATTTTATATCTAGTAAATTTCTTATTTCATCTTATTTCTGTTACTTTTTATTGCAAGCCACAAAATGACATTCTATGGTTGTTGGCAAGCGATTAAGTTTTGGATTATTTGTATTATTAGGACTATTGTCCTCATCTTAATTGTTATCTACACTATTTCTCTGAATTTTTTTAGATGAGGCTTGATAATTTGTATTATTTGGATTATTCGGACTATTGTCCTCATCTTTATTGTTATCTACACTATTTCTCTGAATTTTTGAGATGAGGCTTGATAATTTGTATCATTTGGATTATTCAGACTATTGTCCTCATCTTTATTGTTATCTACACTATTTCTCTGAATTTTTTAGATGAGGCTTGATAATTTGTATTATTTGGATTATTCGGACTATTGTCCTCATCTTTATTGTTATCTACACTATTTCTCTGAATTTTTGAGATGAGGCTTGATAATTTGTATTATTTGTATTATTCAGACTATTGTCCTCATCTTTATTGTTATCTACACTATTTCTCTGAATTTTTTAGATGAGACTTGATAATTTGGATTATTTGGATTATTCGGACTATTGTCCTCATCTTTATTGTTATCTACACTATTTCTCTGAATTTTTTTAGATGAGGCTTGATAATTTGTATTATTTGTATTATTCGGACTATTGTCCTCATCTTTATTGTTATCTACACTATTTCTCTGAATTTTTGAGATGAGGCTTGATAATTTGGATTATTCGGACTATTGTCCTCATCTTTATTGTTATCTACACTATTTCTCTGAATTTTTTAGATGAGGCTTGATAATTTGTATTATTTGGATTATTCGGACTATTGTCCTCATCTTTATTGTTATCTACACTATTTCTCTGAATTTTTTAGATGAGGCATGATAATTTTGATTATTTGGATTATTCGGACTATTGTCCTCATCTTTATTGTTATGATGCTGATAGGTACGCATCCTGCGTCCCTGATACGCAAAAATCTAAAAGGACGCAGTAAGATCATATCAGTGCGTCCCAGGGTTTTTCGTTTTTCTTCTCTCACCATTTCAAGCTAATTGTAAATACATTTCAATAGTTTCTTAGAAACGAATTACACAGAATAGGTTACAAGGTAGGAGTTAGACGGCTTTAGTTGGGACCCATACATTTTCCAGGAGAAATATGAAGAGGTTGTTCTTCTCAACTTAATGTTTGGGGGTGAGGCAGCTTGTTTACAATTATTTTGATATCAGTTTGGGTAGTGTAGACCAGCGGTACCCAACCAAATGTGGCGTGTTTCTTAGTTAGAAGGTTATTAATGTGTATGCAAGATTTCAAATCTGAGTGACCTCCCGTTTCGGAGTTATACCTCGACCGTACATACCAATCTTCCTTTTATATATATAGATTATATATTACCTGGAATCGTTTATAAAATAAAAAAGAATTTTCCTTCGAAGTCAAAAATACTTTAGGGTAACGGTCCCCAACCTTTTTTGCACCACGTACCGGTTTCATCTAATACAATATTTTCATGGACCGGCCTTCAGATGCTCCGGCCTTTATATGCTCCGGCCTTCATATGCTCCGGCCTACATTTGCTCGATAATTGTTAATGACGTCATCTAATAATAAATCATCCGCATTGGTCTTATGTCAAATGCAAACATCAACAGACAATAAACATCGTTTTGTTCATAAATTAATAATCAACAACATCTCTGTAAACAAAAATATTTATTTTAGAACGAAAATAATTATAATAAAAAACTCGATTCAAATGACAATACAGATCATTTCTAATAAAAGAGTGAACAAATGAATCAAATAATAATAATGACATTTAGTGAGAGCGTGACCAAGACCTGTCAAGAGGCACAGAAGTCAGTTTTCAAAATAAAACATCAACATTTAGACTGATAATCAATAAAAATAAATAAATAAATAAAAATTCAAACGTTCTGTGCGGCCCAGTAACTAATGGCCCGCGGCTCGGTACCGGGTCGCGACCCGGTGGTTGGGGACCGCTGGTGTAGACAGAGTCAGTAGCACTTGGTAATAGTTTTTCAGCTATGCGTTCTTCCAAAAATATCGCAAACTATAAAAGTAAAGTCGTCGGGGTGGCCTAATGTCGGTACCAGCCAATCGACGAGGGAGTCTATCCCTTTTCACTAGCGCTAGACCAAGGAGATTGTTTTTTATGTGTGTCTGAGGTGGAGCGCCACACATACCACCAGCTTCTTATTTTACCGCACAGGTCCCTGTGCTACTCATACGCTGAGTCGGCGAGGGCCGGTATCGAACCAGGAACCTTGGGATTCCTAGCCGAACGCTCTACCGACTGAGCTAAACCGGCCCTTTTAGCAAAGTATATATATATATATATATATCATATTACAAAAAGAAAACAAAAAAAAAAATAAAAAATAAAAATAAAACCAACGATCCTCATATTTTCACTTTGAATTCTAGTTATATTTTATTCGCCTTATTTTAATATATATTGAAGATAAAATAATTTATCAGTCAAGAGTGGTTCCCCTTTGTTTATGTTAAACTTATAGGAAATAACCATTTGTTTTTTTTTTATTTTAGTGAACTATGTGTGTTGATATTGGTGAATTTATTTGTTTTTGATATGATCTTAATGATCATTGTTAAAACTTCTTTTTGTCATAATAAAATAAGATATAGTGTTGATATTTTTCGTTAAGGGGTAAAAAGTTAGAATATATATATATATATATATATGTGTGTGTGTGTGTGTGTGTGTGTGTGTGTGAAGTAGTCAAACAGTGTGTTTGAAAATGGCGAAGGCCGACAATTTGTGGGAGATTATGTGCTTAATTAAAGTCATACCTAATTTTGTTAATTAATTAATTATAACTAAATGAATTAGGCGTGCATATCGGTTTAAATGTAAAGCGTAAACAAATCGAGAAAAAGTCGATCTCTGTATGTACATTTCAGCCCATTAGACCTCATCAGCAGAGCTATAGACAGGTCAGTGCTTTGTGCGTGATTCGAACCCTACCTGACAGGCGGACATTCTAACCACTACACCATATATATATATATATATATATATATATATATATATTATATATATATATATATATATCTTTTATATGATTATCACAATAAAACCTAAAAATCATTCATTTATATTTTGTTGTAACCTAACAAAATACAATACTGGCAATGAAGTATGTTAAACCACTGCTAGTGGTATCAGACTACTCAGTCAGCCTAATACTTCCGTATTTATGTGGATTGGGACATACCCATTAATATTCATAGGTAGAGTATATAACACCCCTTTTTTTTTAGATTTACTCCACACAGAGTCCATATCTTCTCCTTTTCGGGTCAATATCTCATCCTCATCACCAAAATGTAACCTAACAAAAGTTACTAAATGAGAAATAACCAAACGGAGGTTAGAAATGAAAAGGAACTTTTATAACTTCATGAAAATACAATACTTGCCAGGGCCGTATGAAGAATATAAACCACTGCTAGTGGTATACGACTACTCAGTCAGTATAATACCGATACCAAAAATGAGATCTTTTACTTGTACTACAATATTTAGGGGCCGGGTTAGCTCAGTCGGTAGAGCGTTCGGCTAGAAACCACAAGGTTCCCAGTTCGATACCGGTCCCCGCCAACTCAGCGTATGAGTAGCACAGGGATCTGTGCGGTAAAGTAAGGAGATGATGGTAGGTGTGGCGCTCCACCTCAGATGCTAAAATAATCTCCTTGGTCTAGCGCTATTGAAAAGGGGATAGACTCACTGGCTGATTCCGACTTTAGGCCGCCCCGACGACTTTACATTTTACAATATTTAGTGTGGGTAATTTGCATACGGGTTTTAACAGTAGATGATTTAATAGATAATTACTAGGTGTCATTGATCTCTAATATCATTGTTTTATTCTTCAACGTACTGAAATCAATCCTATGAATAATTTTATAGAGAGAACGAATAAAATATAATTAAGATAAGTGTAATCTTTTCATAATGATAATAATATCTTTTCAGCTAGTATATTAGGTCTGAGACCTGTCAGCTGTTCCTTATAAACATTCATTTTAAATCCACAGAATATTTAATATCATTCCACAGATTATCCAACTTTGCCTTGAAGGAGTTTAGAGATGGGGCATTCACTATTGATGATGGTAGTTTATTCCATGTATTCACCACTCTGTAGCTAAAATAATTTTGTCTTGCATTTGCTTTACAAGATTTTATATATGTTCTTATTTAATTTCGTTAGTCTTTCTCATTCAATATATTTCATCACAATAGAATTTAAATACTTACACCCGGCGAAGGGCGCCTGTTCTTGCTTGTTATTTTGATAAAGTATATTACGTTCTTTTCAACCGGAGTGTCCGGTGTCTTCGGCCCTGGACCGCATAAGTTAACATCGTTGATCACAGGGGGCCATCCTCCCAGGCAACACCTGCCCCCTTACATTTAAAGGGACAGGGCTGGGTTTATTGCCCGGTGCCTGAGGCGCCCCCTTGACGGGGAATTCCGACGGGATCAATGCATTCATTGCACCTACCTCCTATGAGCTTCGGTTTTAATAGGACCTTGCGTCTAACCCGTACACGTGGGGTACGTGGTAAACATTCACCGGTTATTTCCTACAACTCCAACCTAAAAAGGGGAACCACTCTGAATTATTTTTATCTGTTAATTAATCTACCTATTATTTTCCCATTAAACTAATCCTAAACCCTAACCCTAACCCTAACCCTAACCCCGTCTTCTTTTTTCCTAGTAGATCAATAAATAATAAATAAATAATCGGTCAATACGAGTGGTTCCCCTTTTTCTAGGTTGGGGTTATTGGAAATAAGGTAATTTTCACTTTTAGTTGTCTAAATTCCTAGCTAATAAGGCAATTAGAGTAACCTCCCTTGACTTTCACTTTGAAACAAACCGGTAGGTATTTTGAAAGTCTCCGTGCGAAATAAACAAATCTTAGAAACTTTTTTCGAAAACAATACAACTGCATGCTTTAACACAAAAATATCATAAAATGTGTTCTTAATAACAATTAAGTTCATTTCAGATAATGCGCGCGCGCAATTTTATACTAGGAATTTTGACAACTAAAGGTGAAAATTACCGGAAATAACCTATTCACCTTATGCTAGGTACTGGCAAACGGAGCCTAAAATGCGTTTTTGACAAAATGACTTAGCCCCCACCCCCTACAGAAAATAATTTACCAAAAATCAGGGAATTATCGGATTTTAATGAAATTTTCAGTGTTTATTTATCAATAAATGATCTTTATAATACATTACTTATTTTATTTCAACACTTTCTCATTTATTTCAGGTCACTTAATTTTGACCCCCCCCCCCTTATGTTGGGGGCGTAACATTTTGCGAGTTGATCATTTTCTGTACTAATTACAGTATAAATAAAGAGATAAAAGACCGAAGTTATAAATAGAAACAAAAAAAATTACAGTGGCTTTTCTATGAGAAAATAAGTACCGAAAATCAAAAAATAAAATGTAAAAAAATGATAAATAATTAATTTTTTGGAGATTTTTTTTTACTCATTTTGATAATTATTTAATTGGCTATCTTATAAAAGAAAAAATTATACATCGATATTTTTCTGCTTAAAAAGGGGGGTACATTTTCAATCGAGTTTTTCTTCAAAATGTATACTTTTGTCTAAAAAGATAAGGTTTGCATTAAGTAGATATTTATTTTTAGAATCTAAAACTATAACATTTTAAACTTAACATCAGGCTTTTCTCATTTTAAATGAATTTTATATATTAATTTTTCATAGTAAAAATACTAAATTAAAGTTTTGAAAAAATGCATTATAAAATTCATTAATTGATAAATCAATACTGAAAATTTCATTAAAATCGGATAATTACCTGATTTTTGGTAATTTTTTTTTTTTTTTCAATAGCGAATGTTACATTAAAATTGTAAACAAGCGTGTAAAACCCTTGAAAAAAAGCGTTAATGGCGGATCGCGTCAAAATTGACCAAAACAAATCGTTTTAAATCTATTAAAAATAAACTGCATATATAATGATATTTTTGTTTTTTTAATGATAGTCATTATGTTACTACTTATCGATTTAGACAAAAGTTTGACCTTAAATAATAGATTTAATTATTTTTAATTCGCTTTTAAAACTCGTAGCAGCCGATTTTTTTGTCAGTGCCTTAAGATTTTTTTACAGCATAAGGTTGTAAAAAAATCTTAAGGGAGATAACTCTTATTTTATTATTTTATTATATAAATTTATTCCCCTTACACCTCGCTTGCTAGTTGATGTTAATTATGAAGAAAAGTACTTACCGCTGTCGACGACACTTTCCACTGGTCGACCTGTTATGTGCGCCATAGAACCAAGAAATGAAAAGATAACAAAACCTCCAAGTACGCTTGTCGAGCAATTAACAAAGGCGACAATCAGTGCATGTCTGGTGAAGAAATGACAAGAAAGACAATTATTCAAAATATACCAGTGGTGGTGAAAACAAATATTGGTTATTTCCTATAAGGTTATAGAATACAATTCTATATTTTTAAATAAATACACGTACACAATCCTTTTCCCAAACTTAAGGAAAAGTGATTACAGCAAACACACGAACACAAATCCTTTTCCCAAACTTAAGGAAAAGTGATTAAAACAAATGTTTACACAAAAATACAATTCTATATTTTTAAATAAATACACGTACACAATCCTTTTCCCAAACTTAATGAAAAGAGATTAAAGCAAACACACGAACACAAATCCTTTTCCTAAATTTAAGGAAAAGTGATTAAAACAAATGTTTACACAAAAAATCAAAATCGATTGGATAGGTTAGTATTGCTTTCTACTACGTCCGTGCGTTTGCGCCAAAAAGTTAATTACTTTTTGATCCGATCAAGTATCATAAAAGACGAAAATGAAATCAACAATTAGACAGACTTCATCTCACGTTCAAACCGGACACATCCGACGACCACAAACAAACACTCAGACTTCGTCTCGCCGTCAGGACACACGCACGGACAACAACAAACAAACAGATATCTGCGGGGACGATTCACTAACATCAAGACAATCACGGCGCCCTTCTGAGTCACAGGCTGACTACTAGAATTTACCATTCAATCGTACCACCGCACTCAACATCAGGAATCCTTTTCAGCAGGCCGTATATACAAACTTGATTCTCATTTCTGTCCACATCTAAACGAACTTTTCCAAACTTAACATACGAACTTTACATTTTACATTACATATATCATCTTCACTATTCCTTTTGAACATTTCATATATTATTGCAAATTTATTCTCTGAATAAATTTATTTGTTATTTCATAATTATATGCATTTGTTTTATCATTTCTCCGTGTTTTCTACCTAAACTGTGTCATATTTTTATTCGTCATTTAATATTCTTTGCGAACCTCTACAACAAGGCCTCTACAAGGGTAATTTATGAGGAAGAGCGTCCCGGTCTCCTGCCTCAAAAATTGCTACCCGGTGACTATTAAAATAACAACCCAGCTCAGTCTATTCAAAACTATCCATCTATCTATCTATCTCAATTTGTTCATATTTATCTATATTACTTTAAATACTAAGATTTTTTTTATTCATGTTTGTTTAATGTCTTGTTTTTAGTTTAAATAAACAAGAATTACGACAAAAAAAATAAGCGACCCCCCCCCCAAATACATTTACTTGTCGAAAATATCTATCTATCTCCATTTGTTCATATCTATCTATATTATTTTGTTTGTTTATCTATCTATCTATCTCAGTCTATTCAAAACTATATATCCATCTTCATATCTAAACAAGAATTACGACAAATTACGATAAATTAACAAGAATTACGACGAGCTGGGGTCGTTATTTTGATAGTCACCGGGTAGCAATTTTTGAGGCAGGAGACCGGGACGCACTTCCTCATAAATTACCAAAAAAGAATTAACGAACAGAAAGAGTTGTTACAAAGAAAAACAATTAATTCAAAGATCAAATTATCCGATTGGAGAAAAATTACTCACCGTTTTTTTTTGAAAAATAAGTAAAACAGTCCGTTTTCTTTACCACAGGTTTTTTTTTTATTATTGATATTTCTTACCAGAATTCTGTATTTATGGTTCTTTTACTAAAACGCTCCCGCATTGAGACTTATAAAAATCTTCTGATATAATGATTCAGACTCTTTTCTTTATAGAAAAAAAAGGAAAAATTGTTTTTTGCGGGTTCATTTTTTCATATTTCATAAAATAAAATGGGGGGGGGGTAGACCTCGTAAAAAATATTTCCGCTAATATATTTTAGGAAAAAACTATTTCAGACACATTTACATCAAAATGTAAATAATTATGGAAATTTTCTCGAAAATCGGACCGTTAATTGATTTTTCATAGAATTTTTTAAAAAACCTCTAGTCATAACTTGTTTTTGGCTACGTTAGATTTCAATTGATTTAATGGTGCAAAAATGTAAACATTGTTTTTCGTTCCTAATTTTCATTATTTCCGTAAGCTGAATTTTTTTTTTTTAAATCATCAGGAGTTTTTTTAATTTTTTTATTTTTTAATGTTTCTTCTTTCGAATGGACAAACAAATTTCAAGATAATATTAACCTTTATACAAGTTTCAATGTGTTATAGGGGGGGGGTAAATTTGGTGCTACCTTTGGAAAATAATGGGGATAACCAAAAATCGGACTGCTTTTCATTTTAAAAACGAATTAGAATTAATTAAATCGATTGTTTAAGGTAAAAACATTTGTCTAAGTCGAAAAGTAGTAGCATAACAAGCATCAGTATATATATATATATATATATATATATATATATATATATATATATATATATATCATAGAAAGGAAGGAAAAACTCAACACCGTAATTCCATAATAAATTTATTTCGACCAAAAATGGGGCCTATATAAATCTAAGTTGATTTAATATAGCTCCCCAAATCCAGTCTCATCAGATGGGAGAATCAAGTTATTTGAATTGCATAACTGAAAAATTATTTTTTATATAACTTTTTGTTTTCTTCTCTATACTTGTTCAGATTCATTCAATAGTTGAATTCATAGTTTAATTTTGTCTGACTACCATTCACCCAAGAAGCCAGAAATCAAAGTGTATCCTTTTTTCTCATTTGACTTCTTGTCACCATGGTGACAATCTTACAATGCAAAAATATTTTTTATTTTTTTAAATTTATTTTTTTACTCTTTTATTTTATTTTTATTTTATTTTTTGAGAAGTAAAAATTTTTCAGTTATGCAATTCAAATAACTTGATTCTACCATCTGATGAGACTGGATTTTGGGGAGCTATATTAAATCAACTTAGATTTGTATAGGCCCCAATTTTGGTCGAAATAAATTTATTATGGAATTACGGTGTTGAGTTTTTCCTTCCTTTCTAAGATAAATATTGCTCTGTATATAATCTAAAAAGTTTATTATACATTGAGCTCTCTTTAGTGATTTAAAGATTCACTGTATTCATACATACTGGATCATACAATAATAATACAGTGTATCTTAGAAATTACATATAGAATCATCCCTCACTGCCAAGTTTTGGATACCTCTCATATATATATATATATATATATATATATATATATATATATATATATATAATTTATCTTTAATACATTTAAAACGATTTTTTGGTCAATTTCGATAGCGTATAGCCTGAGACGCTATTTAAATTGGCGTAAAATCTATTTTTACAAAATGTAATATTCGCGATTGAAAAATTTTTTTACCAAAAATCAGGTAATTATCCGATTTTAATGAAATTTTCAGTATTGATTTATCAATGAATGAATTTTATAATGCATCCGTTATTTTATTTCAAAACTTTAATTAAGTATTTCTGCCATGATAAATTAATATATAAAATTCATTTAAAATATAAAATATAATGATGTTAAAATCTAATGATGTTAAGTTTAAAATGTCATATTATTAGATTCTAAAAAAAAATATTCTTTTAATAACTACTTTACTTTAGTATCAATCACTCATATATTCTTAGTCGGAAACTGTATTGGGAATTTAGCATTCCCCCCCCTTAAAAGGAACAAATGTAAACATTTATTTCTTCATGGAATTTTAAACACATTACTAATAGGAGCTGTTTTGAGGTAGACCTATCTCAGTTAGACTTTTATAAAGACAGTGTTAATGAATAAGTTGCTAATCATATCATAAGATTATAATGGAGATTGTGTGTTTTTCTGTCTGTAACCGAAACTATATCACTACTCAAGTCACAATTCCCTTAAGTTATTGACATCACATCCTCAATGATTTTATTTTTATTTTAACCTCAATTATTAATAAAATTGTTTTACATTATTAATACTGTTAACCATATTTACATGATATTTTCCACGTACCCCACTTGTACGGGTCAGGCACAAAGTCCCTATTAACGTGGGACCACCCACAAGCCGAGACTCATGGGGTGGCGGGTGAAAAATTGCGTCGATCCCGTCGGCATTCCCCCTCAAGGGAGGCGCCTCAGGCACTGGGCAATAAACCCAGCCCTGCCCCTTTAAATCAAGGGGGCAGGTGTTGCCTGGGGGGACGGCCCCCTGGGATCGACGCTGTTAATTATAGCAATGGTCCAGAGGCCGAAGCCACTGTTGACCATATCTACATACTAACAACATGCAATTGTGTTTATATATACAACAAAATAGCGGTTTACAGTGTGAACGGGAAGGCTAATTTGCATATTGATATTAAAAATTCAATTTTAATAAATATGTGCTTAGTATTATTGATTTCTGTTTGGTTTTATTTTAATGAATACAAGCAAAAATCTCTTCAATGAATCTTAAATGAAATCCATTAACAAGATAAATTAACTGTCATTTTATTCTTTACTTCCTATTTTAACTAAATACTTAAATTAGAAAAAATAACAATAAAAGACGAGAGTGATGGAAGAGTAAGTTTCGGTTGTTCTATTTTTCGATTATACCCCCTCTGTTTCAAATCTTTTTATCAGCATTCTTATTTAGTTTCATTAGCCTTCCTAATTTAATACGATATTTTATTACATTAAAACTTAAATACTTGCACCCGGAGGGTGCATATATTTGCTAGTTAAGATAATGATTATTTTAATAACCATTGAGAATATAACATAAATAACTAGGGGAAATGTGACGTTCGTGGCGACGTTCTTTCGGTTATAACAGACAATCTATAATCTCCATTATAATAAGATGTTAAGATTTAAATTAATCTGATGTCGCTTACCTGTAACAATTATTATCAAATTTATTGTAACTGGCCATGCTAATGAGAGATCCAAAGGCGATTCCCAATGAATAGAATATTTGAGTGGCAGCTTCAGCCCAAACCTAAATCAATAAAACATATGGAAAAAGTAAAATGAGAAATCGAAAAGATTAATGAAATATTACAAAACATCCTACATTACAGACAGACTGACACCGAATCTCTATAATAATAAGATTATTTAAGGTTGCTTTTTTTTTTGTAGACGAATCCCAACCAAAATATAAGTTGGTAGAATTTATACACATAAATCATTTCTATGCATTACTCATGTCATATAATAATAATAATAATAATAATAATAATAATAATAATGATGAATGGAATACAACTACCAAATCAGGAAACTGTAAAATCTCTTGATGAAAATGAAAACTACAAATACTTAGGAATTTTAGAAGCGGACAATATAATGCAAGCAGAAATGAAAGGAAAAGTTAAAAAAGAATATCTCAGGAGAACTAGAAAACTTCTAGAAACCAAACTTAACAGCAGAAATCTGATCAAGGAATTAATACCTGGGCTGTCCCCATTATAAGATACTCAGGACCATTCTTAAAATGGACAAAAGAAGAACTCAGACAGATAGACCAAAGGACGAGAAAATTAATGACCATGCACAAGCTCTCCACCCTAGAGATGATAGAGATAGATTATATGTGTCAAGAAAGGAAGTGGGAAGAGGTCTTGCCAACATAGAGGACTGCGTAGAAACCACAATCCAACAACTTGAAGACTACACAAAAAAGAGTAAAGACAGATTACTTATGGCGGCCAACAATAGTAGATGTGACAGACGGACAAAAAGAAAAACAACAAAGACTAGAAAACAAAAATGGGAAGGAAAACAATTATATGGACACTTCAAACGATAAATTGGAGAGGTTGCACATGAAAAAAACCTGGACGTGGTTAAGAAAAGGAAACCTTAAAAGAGAAACTGAATCACTAATAATTGCTGCAAAAAATAATGCCATAAGGACAAACTATATCAAAGCGAAAATTGATAAGACCCAACAAAATAGTAAATGTAGACTTTGCAGTAATAGAGATGAGACTGTAAACCATGTACTATACGAATGTAGCGAACTAGCACAACGGGAGTACAAAACTAGACACGACTGTGTTGGAAAGGTGATCCACTGGGAATTATGCAAAAGATTTAATTTTGACCATACAACAAAATGGTATATGCATAAACCAGAATCTGTTCTTGAGAACGAAACGCATAACATTCTCTGGGACTTTGAAATAAAAACGGATCACCTTATCCCAGCAAGAAGACCAGACCTAGTGTTGATAAACAAAAAAGAAAGAACTTGTCAACTGGTGGATTTTGCAGTTCCAGCAGATCACAGAGTGAAGATGAAGGAAAACGAAAAGATGGACAAATATCTGGACCTTGCCAGAGAACTGAAAAAGTTATGGAATATGAAAGTGAAAGTGATACCAATTGTGGTTGGTGCACTTGGAACAGTCCCAAAAGGATTGGAAAAGGGTTTGGAAAGTTTGGATATCAGAGGAAGGATTGAAACCATTCAGAACACTGCACTGCTGCAATCTGCCAGAATACTCAGAAGAGTCCTGGAGACCTGAGGAGACTTGCTGTCACTTAGACTCCAGTGAAAGACCATCAGCTAATGCTGATGTGAAAACTCAAAAAATAATAATAATAATAATAATAATAATAATAATGCATGGACATGGCTAAGAAAAGGAAACCTCAAAAGAGAAACTGAATCCCTTATAATCGCAGCACAAGACAATGCCATTAGAACAAACTATATAAAGGCAAAAATAGATAAGACGCAACGGAATAGCAAGTGCAGAATGTGTGGACACAGAGAAGAAACGGTCAGCCATATGATAAGCGAATGCAGCAAACTAACACAAAGAGAGTTCAAGACTCGACACGACTCTGTGGGGAAGGTAATCCACTAAAAATCATACAAGAAATTCAATGTTTACCATACAACCAAATGGTATATGCCCAAAACTAAACCTGTCCTAGAGAATGAGACGCATAAAATTCTTTGGGACTTTGAGGTACAGACGGGTCATCTAATCCCGGCGAGGAGATCAGGCCTAGTATTAATCGACAAGAAGAAAATAACCTGTCATCTCGTGGATTGTGCCAGTGAAAATGAAAGAAAACGAAAAGATAGACAAATACTTAGACCTTGCCAGAGAACTGAGGAAACATTGGAACATGAATGTGAAGGTCGTACCAATTGTAATTGGTGCCCTTGGAACAAACCCCAAAGCTCTGGAAAAGAATTTGGTTGAATTGCAAATCAGAAGAAGAATCGAGACCATCCAAATTACAGCACTGTTGGGATTGGCTAGAATACTCAGAAAAGTCCTGGAGACTTGAAGAGACTTGTTGTTACTCAGCCTCCAGTGAACCACCAGCTACGGCAGGTGGGAAAAACAAATAATAATAATAATAATAATAATAATAATAATACTATGTATGAGTAAGTAAAAGTCTACACGTGGACTAATACTAAGTTAAAACTTATATAATTTTTATGTGTAAGGATATTTTTTGTGGTCCGCTATTGTGTTTTTCTTTATTTGAACAACACAAGGTCACATCTGTGTCAGGAGCACAGATTATAGTCCACTCCTGGGTCTAGTATTGCCACAAGATACTACCCATGAGAAATGTCAAATATCAATCATATCAGACGTGGGACTCAGATATAAGATCTGCGTGTCATAATTGGCAGATGCCCCTTGATAGCCAGCATGAGGAACCCGATTGGCATCTTGCGAATGTTGGCTGCTCAAATTTCTCTTTCACCTACACTGACGAAGATGAAAACAATTCACCTGGCAGACACCAGAGAATGAATGGCTGTTACTCCCCTGATAGCCAGCATTCGTTTGATATCCTGTTAATGTTGGCTGCTTAAATTTCACTTTCAGTTACCCAACCGAAGAAAACAACTAATCTCAGACACATCAGAGGTAGAAATTGACGAGAGAAGACAACATAAATGTGTTGAGAAATTTTGAGTATATAAGGTCCGCGCCCATACTTATAGACTAGGCGAGATCATGTGATCTAATTCCTTGGCCAATCACTGGCAGTACTCTGAGGTTGATACAATACTTAACCCACCCTACTGGTCATAATTACTGTAACATTCATGGACGACGGACATAGGATTAAATCACTGGATCTTTACCAATACGCAGGATAGGACTTATACGCTTACCAAAGGATTCTATAACACAGGACTTTCTTTTAGCCCTTTTCAACTGGCCAAGGATGGCATTTAAACACTTTACAAAATGTACTTCACTGTTATTTCTTGAGCTGGAAAGAAGGTATAGGAAGAAGATGATAGATATTTTGAAACAAAATAATAATTTCACTAAAACAAGCCAAGACTGATCCTAAAGAAAGGTTGGTTTTCTGATCTCGAGGTCATAGAAATTAGTAGACAGGTAAGTAGAGAAGGAGATGCCCAAGTGGTGTCCCCCGGAACTAGAGGAAATACGACACAATAACAACCTAAACACCACAGAACAAATTGCAAATGAAACACTAACACATGATGAGAGACACGAACTAGAACTAATAAAACAAATCATGACAAAACCGAAGGATACATTGCCATTTCTAAGAAGACAGGACTGGAAAAAAGTAAAAAGAGAAACGGAAAATGTTAATGAAGTATTACAAAAAATCCCACATTACAGACACCGAATCTCCATAATAACAAGATTTTCAACTAATCCGAATTTGGTGTAAATCTATATCAAAATAAAAACAAAACAAAGTCTTTAAAAATATTTGCACCAAAATAAATCTTAGAATTTAATTTTGAAATCCCAAAACTGTCAATCACATAAATTGAATTTTTCCAGAAACTATATTAAACATTTTAGCTATATATAAATATTTAGGAAAAATTTTTTTACATTTATCACAAATATAGAAAAAAAGATTATATTCGATAAAATTACTATAATTAGAATTATATATCGGTCTGTGAACGAAATTACATTACCACCAACGTAAGAAATTCCTTAGTTATTTATGCTTTTTTTCAGGGTGGGGTGCGTGGAAGGGATTGCGCTAATCTGTTTCAATCGAACATAATGAAAAGATGAAAAGAAGGAAAAAAAGAAAAAACGAGAGAGAGAGGGGGGGTAAATCAAGATTATTATACTTTTTACATATTAAACTATTTTGCAATAGCGTTTAAGTAACCATATCAAACGTTGTAATGATTAAATTATCATACTAATAGAAACGGCTACCCGGCACCACCTGTGTAGAGGGGGGAGGTAAAAAAAAAGGTAGTCTCGTAGATCGATTATTGTTGAATCGTGAGTTTGATCCTCACAGGATGCCCCTTTAAAATCCCTATGTAAAAAGGACATTGCATTGATCCAATTTGAAAAAAAATAATGACTCCTATTTAAAAATACTAAATGTAAAAGAATTCCTTGTCGTTATCATTTAAATTTTATTTTTCTAATTATCTTCCAAAATATAAATCAAATCTTCATTATTTTTGCTCAAAAACCAAGCCCTGGTGATATTTTATGTGTATATATATTTACTTTGTCGTTAATTGTTTTATTTTTGAAGTTTCCTCTGGACATCTATAAATATATTTTTTATATATTTTATATTTGGTGGGGTTGGTGAAAAACGGCGACATTTTGTTATCTATTTTTGTCTGTAAAATGAGTTCTAGAGTTTCCCTACAACTAAAATTGTTTTGTAAAAGCATTTTTGTCCATGAAATGCAAAATGCTATCAAAAAAGTTTTAAAAGTCAACCAATTTTAATTTATTGATGATTTCTGATCCTAGATGCAGTGCCACATCGGGATATTGATCTTGCTATGAAAAATCAGAAATCATCAATAACTTAAAATTGGTTGACTTTAAGACTTTTTTTATAGCATTTTCGGATTCCTTGGGCAACAACGCGTAAAGTCAACTAATTTTAAGTTATTGATGATTTCTGATTTTTTCCTAGTAATATCAATATCCCGATGTGGCACTGCATCTATGACAATGTTTTTCTATTATTATTTCACATATATTGAACATTATTTGTACCGGCATAGCCTGCTATAAACAGATTGTCAGTCATATGGAAATCCGATCTCACTGACAAGCTAAAGCGACAATTCTTCCAGGCCATAGATGTATCAGTGCTACTGTACGGCAGCACCACCTGGACCCCAACGAAGCGACTGTAGAATAAACTAGACGGTAGCTACACAATAATGCTGCGTTCAGTCTTTAACAAGACGTGGAAACAATACCTCACGAGAAAACAGCTGTACGGCCACCTGACCCACATCACACAAAAACATCCGTGTAAGGCGAACGAGACACGCCGGACACTGCTGGAGAAGCAAGGACGAACTCATAAGTGACGTTCTTCTGTGGAAGCTATCACATGGACACGCCAGCGTGGGCCGACCAGCAAAGACATACATTGACCAGCTCTTAGCGGATACTGGATTCCGCGCAGAGGATCTCCCGAGAGCAATGAATGATAGGGAAGGTTGGCGAGAGATTGTCGTGGATATCCGTGCTGCTGGCGCGACATGATAATGATGATGATGATGATGTTGTGTACCAGAAAGATAATTTGACATGGAATTACCCATAAGTCTACCGAAAAAAAGATTTTTTTAGAAACTTACTTTTATGTTTAGGATCTTCTCCCATTTTGGGATGATATAAAACTTGATTCCTTCCAGATAACCTTCCAATGTGACACCACGAATTAAAAGTACAATCAACATGATGTAAGGAAACGTTGCTGTGAAGTATACGACCTAAGTAGAAAGAGAAAAGAAAAAGAAAAACAATATATGAGAGAGAGAGAGAGAGAGAGAGATGTAAGGAAACGATGCTGAGTTGAACTCAATGGTCAATTCTTGTCGGACGAGTTTCTGTTCGATCCTTTCTAACTGTCTGGCCATCTTTTTAATGTCCTCTTATTAATTCATACTGCTACTGTTTGTTTAAAAAGAAACAATGGAAACATCTCACCAGTTCCGCACCTGATGATGGCACTAAGTTGTGCAGAAAGCGCTCGTTGTAAAACCTTTGGTGGATTCATACACCAATTCCACCCAGATATTAAAAAGATGGCCAGACAGTTAAAAAAAAAAACAGAAACTCGTACGACAAGAATTATCTGTTGAGTTCAACAAAACATGATTAAAAGAAAAAATGCTGCCAAAATATACTTATTTTGAAATATATATATATATATATATATATATATATATATATATATATATATATATACCGTATTTGACGGTATATAAGACGAACGGGCATATAAGACGAACCCACATTTCAACAGGTCAGATTCAGGAAAAACAGATTTTAGTGTATTTAAGCATATATTGTTCAAAACAGTCTAGCTGTGCATTACACAAGCAGAAACATAGCTGTATAAAAGCAATTTGGCGGCAGTAGAGGGTAGGTAAAAGTACTGAGCGTAAGCTGGGTTAGTGAGCATCGTAGAGAAGATTAGCCTAGGCCGACGGGAGGTCTCAAACTTCATCTACAATGTATAAGACGCAGGGGAATTTTTTTAGCCAAATTTTTTTTGGGGGGTGAGTGCGTCCTATATGCCGTCAAATACAGTTTATATAACAACATATCTTGTTCACGGTAACAGTTAAAAAGTTTTCGCCGGTCTTCACTGTCTCACTTTCTTGCTTGCTTTCTTTCTTTCTGACTTGACACTTATGTGTCTAACCAACACATCTCTGGTTTCACTCTCTCATTGCGTTGATAGCTACTGCTTGACGATTTCAACGGCGATAATAAAGTTGATTTTCACGCGCGAATAAAATGGTTGACGTTCGATTCCTTCTACCGCGGTTTATCATGGAAAAATGAACAAGTCTTTTAAACTATAACGACACACCTTTTAACGAAGAATAGATACTATAATAACGTTGAGAAAGATTAGATGATTCTTTCAAAGATAAATTCTTACGATTACTAAAAATGGGTTACATCCGTTGAATGGCATAATTTCATACATTATGAGATGGAGTTGCAGTTATCCAGTAACGGAAGAATTGTAATCGAAGATATGTAGAATACAATTTCAAGAGACACATTATCTTTTGATTATAGAATTTTCTATTATTACAAATGCGCCTACTAAAAGCATGTTGACTAATACTGAGCATGTATATACTATTAACTCTCTCTTCCCACAGAGTAATATAAAGATGAAAAACGATAGATATATACATACACACACACACACACACACACACATATATATATATATATATATATATATATATATATATATATAGTTTTCTCTTGAGAATGAAATCAATTACCTTGCCTGAACTTTTGACTCCCTTTCTCAAACAAAAATAAATGATCAACCAAGTGAGGAGAAGGAAAAGGATATTCTTCAAACTAATCGGCCCCAGATTTCCAATTCCATCAGATTCAGGCAGACGTAGAACCACATTTCTGGGGAGAAAAAAAGGGGGGCACAAATCTTCAAACAATATAAATTCAAATATATAAATTTACCGCCCCCTCCGCACGAGCAGGACGTGACTTTCTGAAGCAGAGTTTAACATGGTTTGAATTCAGAGTTTTCCTTCTCCTAGACCGGTTGCCTAACCAAGATTAAAGAGCCCAGTCTGCCCTACTATTTATCCTTAGCTGAAAGGAGAGTAGGATTCATACCTTTCCGAAGGGTATTAGCACTAAGTGAAATGTAATTACCACGTCCAGGATTTGAACTCGGGGCTACGAGTCCATTTCCCATGACTTTAACCATTACACCACGCGCTTTATTCAAATTCAAATATAAAACCCTTCGTATTATTTGGATTATTTGTTTGTGTTTTTGAGATGGGGCTTGATGTGAATAATTTTCATATTTCGGACTTTTGTCCTCATCTTTATTCTCTGGCAAGGTCTAAGTATTTGTCTTTCTTTTCGTTTTCTTTCATTTTCCATCGGTGGTCGGCTGGGACAGCAAAATCCACGAGATGGCAGATTCTCTCTTTCTTGTCAATTAATACCAGGTCCGGTGTCCTGGCCGGGATTAGGTGATCCGTCTGTACCTCGAAATACCAGAGAATCTTGTGCGTCTCATTCTCTAGGACAGGTTTAGGTTTTTGCACATACCATTTGGTTGTATGGTGAAAATTGAATTTCTTGCACAGTTCCCAGTGGATCACCTTTCCCACAGTGCCGTGCCTAGCTTTGTACTCTCTTTGTGCTAGTTTGCTGCGTTCGCTTATTGTGTGATTGACTGATTCGTCTCTATTTCAACACATTCTGCACTTGCTATTCAGCTGCGTCTTATCTATTTTTGCCTTTATATAGTTTGTTCTAATGGTATTTTGTGCTGCGATAAGGGATTCGGTTTCTCTTTTGAGGTTTCCTTTTCTTAGCCATGTCCAGGTCTTCTGATGTGATATCTCCTGAGTTTGGCGCTTAAAGTACCCATGTAGTTGTTTTTCTGTTTTATTATTATTTTTACTCCTTTTGAGTTTTCACATCAGCATTAGCTGATGGTCTTTCACTGGAGTCTGAGTGACAGCAAGTCTCCTCGGGTCTCCAGGACTCTTCTGAGTATTCTGGCAGATTGCAGCAGTGCAGTGTTCTGAATGGTTTCAATCCTTCCTCTGATATCCAAACTTTCCAAACCCTTTTCTATCCTTTTGGGACTGTTCCAAGTGCACCAACTACAATTGGTATCACTTTCACTTTCATATTCCATAACTTTTTCAGTTCTCTGGCAAGGTCCAGGTATTTGTCCATTTTTTCATTTTCCTTTAACTTCACCCAGTGATCTGCTGGCACTGCAAAATCCACCAGTTGACAAGTTTTTTCTTTTTTGTTTATCAACACTAGGTCTAGTCTTCTTGCTGGGATAAGGTGATCCGTTTTTATCTCAAAGTCCCAGAGAATTTTATGCGTTTCGTTCTGAAGAACAGATTCTGGTTTATGCATATACCATTTTGTTGTATGGTCAAAATTAAATCTTTTTCATAATTCCCAGTGGATCACCTTTCCAACCCAGTCGTGTCTAGTTTTGTACTCCCGTTGTGCTAGTTCGCTACATTCGCATAGTCCATGGTTTACGGTCTCATCTCTATTACCACAAAGTCTACATTTACTATTTGTTGGGTCTTATCAATTTTCGCTTTGGCATTATTTTTTGCAGCAATTATTAGTGATTCAGTTTCTCTTTTAAGGTTTCCTTTTCTTAACCACGTCCAGGTTTTTTTCATGTGCAACCTCTCCAATTTATCGTTTGAAGTGTCCATATAATTGTTTTTCTTCCAATTTTTGTTTTCTAGTCTTTGTTGTTTTTCTGTTTGTCCGTCTGTCACATCTACTATTGTTGGCCGCTATAAGTAATCTGTCTTTACTCTTTTTTGTGTAGTCTTCGAGTTGTTGGATTGTGGTTTCTACGCAGTCCTCTTTGTTGGCAAGACCTCTTCCCCCTTCTTTTCTTGACACATATTATTATTATTATTATTATTATTATTATTATTATTATTATTATTATTTGTTGGAATTATAGAGACAAGATAAGACAAGGATAAAGATTACAGATAGTGAACACAACAAGGCTTATAAACAAAACAATATGGTTATCAAACAAGAGAACATTTAACATACGAAATACAATATGTAAGGTTGAGGTACAAAATGCATGCAGGTTTACAAAGTGTATGCAGGGTTTACAAAATGTATGCAGGGTTTACAAAATGTATTGTATAATGATGTAATGGTGTGTAATGGTTTGCAAATTAATGCCTTTGCTAAACTTATCTGTCTCTTGTATTGACTTTTACAAATCTACGGCCCCATGCTGTTCCATTGACTCCATCTTCCCGACGTCGTGCTTGACCAGAGTCCCAGCTAAAAAAAGGCATGATAGCAGTTTTACACTATCAAAATTGGCGGCCAAAACTGAGCCTCGTAACGTGTGCTCTGATTGGTCGCCGACAAAGGCCCTTAGCCAATCGCATGAGTTTTCTCATCTGTTTATGGCTAAGTCACTAGGGCTCTGTTGCAATAGACAAAGGGAGATAATTGTTTAAGTAATATTTCTAATATATTATTATTATTATTATTAAATGAATATTCGAGATGATAAAAGTTGTACTTACGTCCAGTATTCTTGTGAAGCAGTGGTAAAGTTTTTGTAGCCACAAAAACTGAGATTTTTCGCTGCTTCATTAATATTTGTCGATGTGATTTTTTCAGGACAAACTTTGGTGAGTGCTCCTGTGCATAATGAAAAGAGAAAAAAAAACAGATTTTGGGGGGACAAGTAACCAATGGGCACCCCAGCTGGGAGCTGTTTTAAAAAGAACAACTTTTGCTTTTCACCGTAAACTCCCAGTTGTTTGTTTACAAACAGACGACTTTTTGCATTAGAATTTCACTCTAAGATTTTTTTTTTTAAGTTTGTTCATGTATATTTACAACCCAAAGGCATGCTTTTATACTAAAATAGTTTTCGAATTTAATTTTTTTAAATAGTTATTTCATGTTGTTGTTGTTAATTCAATAAAAATCTTTTTAAGTTTTAAAAACTTTAAACGAATGACGTGTTTTTATATTAAAGACACATTTTTATATTAAAATAGTTTTTTATTTAATCAGAAGAGAAATGCAGATATGTTTATTTAAATGAAAATAGTTTTTATTTACAAGATATGTTTTATGTTTATTTAAATAAAAGGATGTTGGGACCAAGTAACCAATAAATAAATATTTTTTTTTAAATTAAAATCGAAAACTATTTTAGTATAAAAACATGCTTTTGGGTTGTAAATATACATGAACAAACTTTTAAAAAAATCTTACAGTGAAATTCTAATGCAAAAAAAATCGTCTCTTGTTTGTAAACAAAAAACCGGGTGTTTACAGTGAAAAGCAAAAGGTGTTCTTTTCAAAACAACACTCAGCTGGGGTGCTTATTGGTTACTTGGTCCGGTTTTTGTTGCAAAAATAAATGGCAATACAAAATGATTTTTTTTGAGAGGATTTTTAAAAATTGACAACGTTCAACGAATTCGCATCTTATATATATATATAGGTATGTGCAAAACACGCTATTTTAATACGCGCAGGGATTGTTGTAACAAATATTTTAAAACGTCAATAAAAAATTGAAAATTAACTTTTTAATGTTTTCTTTTACGTTTAATATAAAGAACAATTCCAAGTTTATGTGTTATAAAAAAGAAAAAAAAACAAATTTCTCTTACATAAAACCTAAATTTCTGCATTTAAAAGTAAATTCCAGTAAATTCTTAATCTTTGTTGACATAGTTATCGCATCTTGACGTGTGCACAATTTTTTGTATGAAGGATCGTACGTATAATAATTTCTTTTCTGAAGCAAAAACAAATTACTAATTTAGCATTTCCTTGATGCCTCACGATTTAACTTATGTACCTCAATGACCCAGCGCTGCAACAACAACAACAACAACGACAACTACAAGAATTTTCCTCAAAAACCAAAGCGGATATTATTTCCCTTAGATCCATCCATTAATAAGAATAACGACAATTTTTAATTCAAACATCATTTTCAATTTTTTAAAAATAAAAAGCGAATTCTATTATGTCATTATTTTTTGTTAGATATTTTTTATACAATATTTTCTCTGATTAAAAAAATACGATTTTGATATAAACTGAACAAAAGTATTTATTTTACATTTTATAATTTTTTAAAAATCCCTGAAAAAAAAGTAGACAATAGGAACTTTTAATATAAGATTCTTTAGAAAATAATCTAACAATTTAGAAAAAAAAAAGATACATATTATTTTCTTATTTACGAGATTTAAGTTTCAAATGTTTAAGATGCCCTATTTCCAAAACCAAATTAGTAGCGATTTAGGTTTTTTTTACATATGTTCCGTCATTAAATTATCTTTCCAAAAATGTAAAAATTATTTATATACAAAAAAAATTATTCGTATATAACAATGTTTTGTTTTTTTAGGAAATGTTTTTTTGTTTACACTTGAAATATTATTTTTTTAAATGTAATCCTAAACTTGTTTTAAAATATAATTTTATTTGAGAGAGAAGAACACGAGAGAGAGAGAGAGAGAGAGAGAGAGAGAGAGAGAGAGAGAGAGAGAGAGAGAGACGAACAGACTGGGTAAAAGCCTGTTGAGATAAAGTGAAATGTATTAGTCTAATTCATTTCATTTTAACCAATTTTTCCTTACTTTATTTTTTCCTTACTGTGAACAGTTCTAGAAATTGGTTGATTTTTGTTTAATTATTTAATTATATCACTTAATTAGTAAAAATCAAAATCCAAATGTTGTGTGTTTCTTAGTTAGAAACATATTAATGTGTCTGCGAGATTTTAAATCAGAATGACATTTCTTTTCGGAGTTATAAGCCAACACGTACATACCAAAAACATTCTTTATATATAGTAAGGAATGTTACTAAAGAATGTGATTGTATACTAAGGAATGGGAATAAGAAATATGGGTCCTGAAGCGGAGGCGTGTAGTCGAAGAAAGAGGAGGAGGAAAATTTGCTTTAAAAAAACTGTACATTTTAATATATATATATATATATATATATATATATATATATATATATATATATATATATACGTTAATCTTTTTCAGCATTGGAGAATTTAAAATAAAAAGCTTGATTACGGGTGTAAGAGTTGTATTTATTTATTCATCAGTGTACAATACATTTAAGGTGCAATTGTTACCATTGGTTTCCAAGTAGCATGTTAGCCACTTTTCTTCAAGTGTCACCCATTGAGCTCGGGTTATATTGTAGTAGGCACAGCCAAAGTTGCCGTAAAATACGTATTTTACAAGATAAATTTAATCGCCACCCGTTTGAAAAAAAATACCAAAAATCAGGGAATTATCCAATTTTAATGAAATGAATATATTTTATAATACATCAGTTATTTTATTTCAAAACCTTCTGATTTTTTTTTCAGTTCACTTAATTTTACCCCCCCCCTTATTTTGGGGCCATAAAATATCGGCGGGGTTATATAAAGTTAATTACAGACAATAAAAAGACAAAAGATCGAAGGTGTGAATAGAAGAAAAAAATTTAAGGGAGCTCTCTTCGTAGAAAATAAGTACCGAAAATCGGAAAATAAACTAAAAACTGAAAAAATAAGTTTTGTAGAACTCTTTTTTTTTTTTTTTTTTTTAAACTTTTTTCGATGATTATTTAATTGGCTATTATCTTATATAAGAAAAAATTATGCATCGATAATTGTTCTGTTTAAGGGGGGTGGCTAAATTTTCCAAAAAGTATAAATAGACTGAAAACATCGATATCAGCTCCGTCTAACTTTAAAATAAAAACATCTCGCTTCAGGAAATTCTATCTGTCACTGTGGCTTCATAGCTCGCAGCAAGGCTGGGCTGCTATCACACCCAAGAAAACACAAAATGTCTTCCTGATAGCATGCACAACATAGGAGGAAACAAAGCACTTACTGCTGACCTTAATCTATCGTTCACGAGAGGAGAGTCCACCACACACACACGCACACACACACACACACACACATATATATATATATATATATATATATATATATATATATATAAATATATATATATGTGTGTGTGTGTGTGTGTGTGTGTGTGTGTTGAAAAATGAATAAAGGAAAGAAAGTATAGAATAGATAAGATAGGATATTTTAATCAATTTTACTTACACGTGTTTCGGTCAGGAGTTTATCCATGTGTACATTATTCAAACTATTATTATTTTTAAATAACCAAATGAAATGAAATAATAATAAAACGATATCGATTCATAAAGACATTACTTTCATTTACACTATCAACATTCGGTTGATTGTTAGGGGTTAGGGTTATGGTTAGGGGTTAGGGTTAGAGGTTAGTTTCATAATTTTTTTTTAAAAGTATAATTTTTAAAAAAACTCTAAAAATCGTCTGTTAACAAACAACCGGACATTGACGGTGTAAATGAAAAACTTGTCCTTACGAATCGAGATCGCAAAAGGGGTGCCTAAAGGTCATATGGCCCAATGAAATTAACAAGAAGGATTGATACGCACTGAGAGTTGCATTAAGATCCTCTTTTTTGTATTCGATGCACCACTTTGTGTTCCACGCATTTCTGCAATTTTCCCACGGTAATCCGGCGTCAAGACTCACGAATGAAACAAACATATAATAGACTGCATACATTATGACCACGTTGTAGTAGATACAAATAGAGGTGGTGATAAACAACATGGCGAAACCAACACCTAGAAGAAGAAAAGAAAAAAAAAGAAAAAAAGAAAAAAAAGAGAAAAAAGGAAATTATAATTATATATACTAGCAAAATAAAAAAAACGCACTCCAAGCGATGTAAAAATAGATTTTTGAAACATATTGCCTGAGGGGTGGAAGTTAAAAATTCAATGTCAGCGAGTTTGTACCCTAAGTAAGTAAAATCATCAAATTCATTAAAGGATTTTAAAAAATAAAACAATTTGAAATGTAAACTTTAAATATGTATTAAGATAAAACAAACTATATATAGATATATAATACCAGTCATGTATTTATTAAAACTTGTTTTAAAAAACAATGAGGACTGTCTAATGTTGCATGTTCAAATTTTGAGTGTATTTATTCTATGTTATGACGATTTTGGGTAATGTGACGTAAGCAGTGACGTAATTTTTGTTACAGACAAAAACCGGAAGCGAATCTCCATTAATAGATTATGGATGGATTTAAAGGGTTAGAGATTTGCTGACTCTTTATATTAGGGTTGTCGTTGTAACAACTGTCCATGATGTTATTTATGCTTCTATTTAAGAAGGGGGTATCATATGACCTTAAGGCACCCCTTTTTAATCTCGATTAAGAAAGGACATGTTTTTCCTTTACACCGTCAATATCTGGTTGTTTGTTAGGGCTTAGGGTTAGGGATTAAGGTTAGGGTTAGGGGTTAGTTTTATAATTTTTTTTAAATCTAACAATCGTCTGTTAAAACAACCGGATATTGACGGTGTAAATAAAAAACATGTCCTTTCTTAATCGAGATCAAAAAGGGGTGCCTAAAGGTAATATGGTCCAGAAGGGGTAAAATATTCTAATTAGCATTGCTTAACAGCTGTCCATGATAATATTGATGCTTCTATTTAAGAAGGGGTGAAAGATTCTAATTAGAATTGCTTAAAAGGATTCTAATTTGTATTTCACAGTTAACAGCTGTCCCTGATGACAATGATGCTTCTATTTAAGAAGGGTGAAATATTCTAATTAGAATTGCTTAAAAGGATTCTAATTTGTATTTCACAGTTAACAGCTGTCCCTGATGACAATGATGCTTCTATTTAAGAAGGGTGAAATATTCTAATTAGAATTGCTTAAAAGGATTCTAATTTGTATTTCACAGTTAACAGCTGTCCCTGATGACAATGATGCTTCTATTTAAGAAGGGGTGAAATATTCTAATTAGAATTGCTTAAAAGGATTCTAATTTGTATTTCACAGTTAACAGCTGTCCCTGATGACAATGATGCTTCTATTTAAGAAGGGTGAAATATTCTAATTAGAATTGCTTAAAAGGATTCTAATTTGTATTTCACAGTTAACAGCTGTCCCTGATGACAATGATGCTTCTATTTAAGAAGGGGTGAAATATTCTAATTAGAATTGCTTAAAAGGATTCTAATTTGTATTTCACAGTTAACAGCTGTCCCTGATGACAATGATGCTTCTATTTAAGAAGGGTGAAATATTCTAATTAGAATTGCTTAAGATCTGTCCATGATAATGTTGATGCTTCTATTTAGGAAAGAGTGACAGATTTTAATTAGAATTTTATAGTTAACAGCTGTCCATGATGATGTTGATGCTTCTATTCAAGGAGGGAAATATTCTAATCTGAATTGCTTAAAAGGATTCTAATTTGTATTTCATAGTAAATACCCGTCCCTGATGATATTAATGCTTCTATTTAAGAAGGGATGAAAGATTCTTATTCGTATTTCATAGTTAACAATTCTATCCATGATGATATTCATGCATCTATTTAGTAAGGAGTGAAGGGTTCTAATTAGTATTTCATAGTAAATAGCTTTCCTTGGTGATACTTATATATATAAGACATTCAGTAATTTGAATATTAGTTACATAAATGAGAGTAACCTCCCCTAGTTTGTTTCACTTTGAGGAAGCCGTATGTTTTGGTCGTCCATTTTCATTTCACCGTAAATCTACACTGAAAACACGAATTTGTTCGAATCAATACAACTGCATGTTTTAACACGAAAATATCATAAAATGTGTTCTTAATAACAATTAGGTTCATTTCAAATAATGCGCAAGCACAATTAAGAACACACTTTATGATATTTTCGTGTTAAAACATGCAGTTGTATTGATTCGAACAAATTCGTGTTTTCAGTGTAGATTTACGCTAAATGAAATGCATCGACCAAAACATACGACTTCCTCAAAGTGAAACAAACAAGGGGAGGTTACTCTCATTTATGTAACTAATGTTCAGATTATTGAATGTCTTATATATTAAAAAACAGCTAGAGTTTCGTTTATTTAGTTAATTTTCAAGATTGTAATACTCCCTTCCTCAGACTGGTGAAAGAAAATGACGCTAAAGCAACCGAGTTTCTTTTTTAATTCTTTAATGCTTCACAGTAATTCCCAAACTTGATATATGTACCTCCCACAAACGGATACATATACCTAAATAAACACAGTATATATATTTAAGAGAAGCATACGGAGATCCTTCGACAACAATATATATATATATATATATATATATATACATATATATATATATATATATACATATATACATATATATATATACATATATATATAATATATATATATATATATATTTGCTGAGAATAGATGAAAAAGGATATATAATAACACAGTGACTAAATTCAATTGATATTTCGTCTCACTGTTGGCTGAAGTTTTTCAAAATAAAATTTTGAAAAATCTTCAGCCAACATATATATATATATATATATATATATATATATATATATATATATATATATATCAATTGAATTTAGTTGCTGTGTTGTTTTATCTACTTTTCCCTCTATTCTCAACCACATTTTGTCGGATTTATTGAATCCTTCATTCCTCATCTCTCTCTCTCTCTCTCTCTTTATATATATATATATATATATATATATATATATATATATATATATATATATATATATATTTGGTACATGAAAACTTATAAACTACTAAAAGTAGAGGAATCATATGTAAAATGGGGAGGTGATATTTTATTATGAAATAAAATATAAAATAAAGGGGATACGAAGGCCTTTTCGACCGGTACTTTTTCAAGTATTTACACCGGTGACAATTAAAAGTCAGAAATGTAAAGAAATTAATAAGAACGAATGGGCTTTATTTAAGTTGGGATTCCTTTGCCCCTAAATCGAGGAAGATCAACTTAATTAATTGTCTGACGTTTAGGGTCCTTAAAATTTGTTCCAGTAGTAAAGTTGAGGGAGAACTCGAACAGATTAGAAATTTGTTTTCGAATAATGGGTATCCAGACGACATTATTGATAAAATTATAAATCAAACTATAAACAAATTTAGAAGTGACAAACCTTTTGGCCCTTCTAAATGTCATGTTTACGTGCGACTCGCATGGATCGGCCTAGCCAGTCAGACCCTTGCCAATAAGATCTCTTCCTCGGTCACGTGTTGCTACAATGCAGTAAAAGTACGACCAATAATTACCACCCGACCTGCATTTCGGTCTTTTCACAAGGATGTACTCCCGATCTTTCAACAAAGCAATGTAATTTACAAGTTTAAATGCCAATGTAATTTGGTATACATTGGGCGTACATCCCAAAGACTCGAAATTAGAATGAAGCAGCACGTCTCCCGAGTACTTCGCAATGCCATCACCAACAATTCATCCGGGCTATCCCAAGCATTTGACTCAGCCATCGCTGAACACTTATCTATAAATGCTTGTTTGACTGACTATACAGACGAGTGCTTCTCCGTCTTGCACAGAGCTAGGTCTAAACAACATCTAGCAGTCCTTGAGGCTGTTAGTATTTCTTTTCTCAGACCTACTCTGTGCACACAAACACCGAGACACTCCATCTATTTACTGGGAGGTATATATAACCCTGGTTTAACCTAGGGCACACACACATACCCCTCTTCCCCATTTTTGTCCCCACCCCACACCCACTCTCTGGTTTACCCCCATTCGTTCTTATTAATTTCTTTACATTTTGACTTTTAATTGTCACCGGTGTAAATACTTGTCGAAAAGGCCTTCGTATTCCCTTTTATTTTATATTTTATTTCATAATAAAATATCACCTCCCCATTTCACATATGATTCCTCTATTTTTAGTAGTTTATATATATATATATATATATATATATATATATATATATATTTATTTTACAATGTTTTCATAGATCAATGTTCATTATCAACGACCGCGGTTTCATGCTAAAAGCAATCATCAGGTTGAGGAGCAAGATCCAATGGTGTTTGTTGTGGTTCTTTACTCAAAGTCACATGTGACTTTGAGTAAAGAACCACAACAAACACCATTGGATCTTGCTCCTCAACCTGATGATTGCTTTTAGCATGAAACCGCGGTCGTTGATAATGAACATTGATCTATGAAAACATTGTAAAATAAATAAATATTAGCTCTTACAAACTGTGATTGAGCACTGTATTTTCTTTGTTTCATCGCAAAAGAAATTTTGTTTTTACATATACCTATATATATATATATATATATATATATATATATATATATATATATCTCAAGACAAATATCGCTGTGTGTGTTACCTTTAAAGAGTGGACAAACGTTCCAGATTGTAATCATACCGAGGGAGGCAAATTGACCAAAAGAAAGTTCAAAGAAGAACAGCGGTAAGCCAGCCATAATCAACATTACCAGGTAAGGTATAAGAAAGGCTCCTGAAAATAGAGAGAGAAAGAGAGAGAGAGAGAGAGAGAGAGAGAGAGAGAGAGAGAGATGTATTGTGTTAGTCTAGCATTTAATTCTAAAACTTACAGCAACAAATAAATGAATTAAAACTTAGTTTAATTCTAATGATTTATTAACGAGCAAATAAAAACAATGAGTAACAATATAAAGTCCTTCCTGTCATTGTGTTAGTATAGCATTTAATTCTAAGACTAACAGCAACAAATAAATGAATTAAAACTTAGTTTAATTCTAACAATTTATTAACAAACAAATAAAACAATGAGTAACTATATAAAGTCCTTCCTGTTATTGTGTTAGTATAGCATTTAATAATAAGACTAACAGCAACAAATAAATGAATTAAAACTTAGTTTAATTCTAACAATTTATTAACGAGCAAATAAAACAATGAGTAACAATATAAAGTCCTTCCTGTTATTGTGTTAGTCTAGCATTTAATTCTAAGACTAACAGTAACAAATAAATGAATTAAAACTTAGTTTAATTCTAACAATTTATTAACAAACAAATAAATCAATGAGTATCAGAATAAAGTCCTTCCTGTGAATAAATTTGAGTTTGAGGGAATTACTGGTGTGCTGGTGAAGATATCTGGTATCTTAGTGATTTTTTGGAAAAGATTTCAAGTCGCTGCCCCGTGAGAACTGGTCCAGGGTCTGTCTGCTGCAATTTTGGTATTTTGCGCCAAAACTTCTGGGTTCATCACGTGATTGGTATATACAATCACAGAAAGCCTCTCCCTCACTTAACTCCACACACAGGAATTACCATTTTACTGACCCAACATATGTATAATTATTTGCAATTAAAGGATTCGATGCATTTTTATAGGAAAAATCATTGATATATTTATATGTATTTACCAACCCCTCCGCACGAGCAGGATGCGACACAGGGTCAATTTCTTAAGCGGAGTTTAACAGGTTTGAATTCAGAGTTTTCCTTCGCATAGACCGGTTGCCTAACCAAGGCTAAAGAGCCCAGTCTGCCCTACTATTTATCCATAGTAGGATTCATACCTTTCCCAACGGTATTAGCACTAAGTGAAATGCAATTACCACGTCCAGGATTTGAACTCGGGGCGACGAGTTCATTTCCTATGACTTTAACCATTACACCACGCGCTTCCCACCATATAATCAAATCATTGATATATATATATATATATATATATATATATATATATATATATATATATATATATATATATATATATATATATATATATATATATATGAAGTGGACAAACAATCTGTTTGAGATGGCGATAGTTGTTACGTTATTTGCCGAATTAATAGAAAAAATATATATATATATATAAAAAGAAATTATTTCTTTATTTACATTTGCGATGAAAGGGAGACAATTCACTAAATATTTATAGAATTTTTGAATGTTTAAAAAAAATTCGAAGCGTCTGAAAAAAATTTAACGAAGCAGCGTCTGGCAGTAGAAAGGAAAAACATTGCCATGAAATGATCGTCTGCCCGGATCTCGCATCTTCAAAATTAATGAAGAGGAATGAAATATAATATTCCGAAATAACAAAAAGAAAGAAGAAAAAAAAGGAGAGAAAAA
This sequence comes from Doryteuthis pealeii, assembly GCA_023376005.1. Classification (NCBI taxonomy): domain Eukaryota; kingdom Metazoa; phylum Mollusca; class Cephalopoda; order Myopsida; family Loliginidae; genus Doryteuthis; species Doryteuthis pealeii. The sequence goes on along the minus strand of CM042178.1, from coordinate 27,157,463 downwards.
GAAACAAAAAAAATTATATATATATTATATATGAAGAATTGAAAACAAACAAAAAACAAAAGAGACTGAAAACAGATAAGTAAAAATTGAATTGTTTTTCTAAGAAAAATCTCTATTTCTCGCTATCCACATATATTGGACATTCTTAATTCTCCAGCTTCTTCTTATTATTTTTGATTGAACAAAAAAAAAAAAAGAAGATTATATATGAATAAATAAATAAAATTATGAATTATAAAATATATTTTTGTTTTTGCATTATTCTTTCTGTCCGAATTTTGATATATGTCTCCTCTCAATTATTGTTGATTTTCTCAGAAGAATTAAAATCCAGCGTATCATACGCTCAAGCAGACGAATGTAATAATAGCCGACAATTTTGGGGGGAGATTATGTGCTTAATTGAAGTCATGCCTAATTTGAAAATTAATTAGTTATAATTAAAGTGACTTCAATTAAGCACATAATCTCCCCCAAAATTGTCGGCTATCGCCATCTCAAACAGATTGTTTGTCCACTTCATACTGTCATGCTGTAAGTCAACCAAAAAGTGCGATATATATATCAGTTTTAAATAAACGAGAAATCTGGATAATCCAGCTAGTGTAACGGTTAGAGTCTCCGCCTGTCAGCCTGACAGGTAGGGTTCGAATCACGCACAAAGCACTACCCCGTCTATAACTCTGCTGATGAGGCCTAATAGGTTAAAATATACATACAGAGATTGACTTCTTCTCGATTTGTTTACGCCTTACATTTAAACCGATATGCACGCCTAATTCATTTAATTATAACTAATTAATTTTCAAATTAGGTATGACTTTAATTAAGCACACAATCTCCCCCCCCCAAAAAAAAATGTATATATAAATATATAAAGTACCTCCAATTTGCCCTGTGAAATTTACCCCAACTTATATTTAACACAACGAAACTTGCATAAAGGTTATTATTTTCTTTAAAATCTTTTGTTCATTCAAAATAGGAATCATTTTTTTAAAATCCTGATGATTTATTTTAAAATTTAAGCCAAAAACAAGTTACGACTAGAGGCTTTAAAAAAAATTCTATGAAGACTCAATTAATGGTCCGATTTACTCGAAAATTTCCATAATTACTTACCTTTTGATGAAAATATGTTTGAAATTAAGTTTTTCCTAAAATATACTAGGGGAAATATTTTTATAGGTTGATTCTATTTTATGAAATGTGAAAAAAAGAACCCACAACTAAAGATTTTTCTTTCTTTCTTTTTTCTTCTATGAAGATAGTCTGAATAATTATATCAAAACATTTTTATAAGTTTCTATACGTGAGTTTTTTTTTTAGTAAAAGAACCATAAATACAGAATTTTGCTAAAAAGTATCAATAAAGAAACTGACCCTGTTGCAAAAAAAAATGAATTGTTTTACTAATTTTTCAAGATACCAGTTAATAGTTTTTCCCCAGTCGGATAATTTGATCTTTGAATTAACTGTTTTTCTTTGTAACAATATAGTTCAATATCTTCAATATTGCCTAAACTGACCACGTGACATATTTTGGTGGTACCTAATATATATATATATATATATATATATTAGGTACCACCAAAATATGTCATATATATATTATATATATATATAATATATGTGTGTGTGTGTGTGTGTGTGTGTGTGTGTGTGTGTGTGTGTTATTTAGATCACCTAATACCGGCTAGGAGACCGGACCAAATATTAATTAACACGAATCAAATCGTTTCCGCTTACCTCCTCCGTTTTTGTAAGTCAAATAAGGAAATCTCCAGATATTACCAAGGCCAACGGCATAACCGACTAAAGATAATATGAATTCCGTTTGGCTGCTCCAAGTTGCTCGATCAGTCTGAATAGAAAGAAATGATAAACTGAAATGAATTAATAAGTTCGATCCTCGCTGGACGCCCCATATGTTTGGGGGCGTAGGAAATGGACTCGTCGACCTGAGTTCAAATCCTAGAAGAATCTACAGTTCACATAGTGTTAATACACTAGAGAAAGTATGAATCCAACTAATCTCCCTTCAGCTATGGGTAAATAGTAGAGCAGACTTAGGCAGAAGGCAAGGGAACAACAAGTAAATAAAAATGCATTGGAAATGATTTTGACTGTACAAATACATTGGACAATGATTTTTATTAAAATGCATTGGACAATGATTTTTATTATTATGCATTGGACAATGATTTTTATTATTAAAATGCATTGGACAATGATTTTTATTATGAAAATGCATTGGACAATGATTTTTACTATGAAAATGCATTGGACAATGATTTTTATTATTAAAATGCATTGGACAATGATTTTTACTATGAAAATGCATTGTACAATGATTTTTACTATGAAAATGCATTGGACAATGATTTTTACTATGATGATTTTTATTATGAAAATGCATTGGACAATGATTTTTTATTATGAAAATGCATTGGACAATGATTTTTATTAAAATTGCATTGATTTTATGAAAATGCATTGGACAATGATTTTTATTATGGACAATGATTTTTATTATGAAAATGCATTGGACAATGATTTTTACTATGAAAATGCATTGGACAATGATTTTTATTATGAAAATGCATTGACAATGATGACAATGATTTTTACTATGAAAATGCATTGACAATGATTTTTACTATGAAAATGCATTGGACAATGATTTTTATTATGAAAATTGATTTTTATTATGAAAATGCATGATGCATTGGACAATGATTTTTATTATGAAAATGCATTGGACAATGATTTTTATTATGAAAATGCATTGGACAATGATTTTTATGAAAATGCATTGGACAATGATTTTTATTATGAAAATGCATTGGACAATGATTTTTATATGAAAATGCATTGACAATGATTTTTTTGAAAATGCATTGGACAATGATTTTTTATGAAAATGCATTTTTGGACAATGATTTTTACTATGAAAATGCATTGGACAATGATTTTTATTATGAAAATGCATTGGACAATGATTTTTACTATGAAAATGCATTGGACACAATGATTTTTACTATGAAAATGCATTGGACAATGATTTTTACTATGAAAATGCATTGGACAATGATTTTTACTATGAAAATGCATTGGACAATGATTTTTATTATGAAAATGCATTGGACAATGATTTTTATATGAAAATGCATTGGACAATGATTTTTACTATGAAAATGCATTGGACAATGATTTTTATTATGAAAATGCATTGGACAATGATTTTTAATGAAAATGCATTGGACAATGATTTTTATTATGAAAATGCATTGGACATGATTTTTACTATGAAAATGCATTGGACAATGATGCATTGGACAATGATTTTTATTATGAAAATGCATTGGACAATGATTTTTACTATGAAAATTGGACAATGATTTTTATTATGAAAATGCATTGGACAATGATTTTTACATTGACAATGATTTTTATTATGAAAATGCATTGGACAATGATTTTTACTATGAAAATGCATTGGACAATGATTTTTATGAAAAATGCATTGGACAATGATTTTTATATGAAAATGCATTGGACAATGATTTTTACTATGAAAATGCATTGGACAATGATTTTTATTATGAAAATGCATTGGACAATGATTTTTACTATGAAAATGCATTGGACAATGATTTTTATATGAAATGCATTGGACAATGATTTTTACTATGAAAATGCATTGGACATGATTTTTATTATGAAAATGCATTGGACAATGATTTTTACTATGAAAATGCATTGGACAATGATTTTTACTATGAAAATGCATTGGACAATGATTTTTATTATGAAAATGCATTGGACAATGATTTTTACTATGAAAATGCATTGGACAATGATTTTTATTATGAAAATGCATTGGACAATGATTTTTATATGAAAATGCATTGGACAATGATTTTTACTATGAAAATGCATTGGACATGATTTTTACTATGAAAATGCATTGGACAATGATTTTTACTGATGAAAATGTAAAACTTCTCCAAAATAAAAAGCTCATTTTTGAAAACTTACACCATGACGAATATAAGCGAGCAGATACTCCAGAAACTTCTGATACCGCGGAGGTTCCTGTTTCTGTCGTTTGCGCCAGAACGAACAACAGCGGACATTCTGAGTTCCATCGTCGTCAATTCCCAAATCAGCATAAGCCCCTTTGTGATCCATGATTCCTTCGAGCACACTGCAGGAAACGGATTTCTTCAATTCCCCCGTTACAATCCGACTAATAGTCGACCTGGCATCGTCCATGATATTTTCGGCACCGATTCCTATGTCGGTCACAGTTCCTATACTCGAACTGCTGCCCTCGCCCTGGAGGTCGGGCGCCTCCGATTTTTTCTCTTTGTCGGACATGACTAAAAGCAGAAATCAAAACTGATTTTGAAAATGGTCCCGGTTTATAAGATAGTTTTGTTTTGTTTTCTCTTCCAGTGGACAAATAGTGGACGTTCGGTTTAAAGAGCGAAAAAAAAAGGAAAAAAAATAAGTAAAATCAATGACGTCATTATTTTGTACAATGACGTCATTATTGTGTCATAAAAGAAAGAAAAAAAAAACAACGAAAAGACTAGAATCATTTTGACGCGAAACAAGGGATTGCATGAGGACGGGGAATTCTCCTGTCAGGATCTGATCTGTTATTTCAAGCATCAGCTTGAAATAAAGATTAGGTGCGATAGGAGGATGCTCGACACCATGACATTCAACGAAAGGTGGATAAATGCCGCAAGCTTGTGTGTGAGAACGGGGGCAGGAGTGAAAACATTGTTGCCTGCCCATCATGGCCAGCACTGACGGGGATCCAGTCTCGGGACCCCATCCCTTAGATAGACAAACAAAATCTTTAAAATAAACAAAAGAAAAAACAAGAAAAATCCAAAACTGCATACACCATAGATCCTTTTAGTTAGGAGGCTGAATGATCATCAACCCCAGTTTTTTCTCGTAGGACAGATCCAGGACCCCAATCCCAAGTTTTTTATAAAACCACCCGTGTCACTCTAATGTTTTTTTTTTTTTTTCCTGGAAAGTCAAATTTTTCAGCAACCCAACCTGCCCGGCCTACAGAACCCCAATTTTTTACCGACAACCCACTAAGGACACCCACTTCCTTATTAGAGCACTGACCGGCTTGCTTTCAAACAAAGTACGGAAGACAGTCGGCAGGCTGATATACTAGCTAAGGGAAAGGGGGTAACCAAAATGACCCACAAATTTTGTTTTTTGTTTACATGTATTTTCAGTTTCTTGGGTCTTTCTGTTTTTATTTTTCCCACCCCTCCATCTCCAAATCATCAAAACGAATATGGGGAAAAAATTTTAAGTAGGTTAGATGCATAGAGCGAATGAGGTATTTTGGTGGAAGAGAGCTGCGCAAGGAGAGAATGCAAGAATTTTATTTTATTTTTGAATAAATCGGTCGGCGTTTGAACCTAGCTAGATAGATCAGTGTAGTTGTATGACCAGTTTTATAACCCACCCCCCAAAACCAAACTTCCGGCTATATGCCGAGTCGTGTTCACACTCGTTGTATCTCACTTCTAAATAAATAAAAAGTTTGTTTGGAGTGAGTGCACGAGTGTGCTCACTTCAAATACTCATTTTGACTTGAACTGATAACACGAGCCTTTCGGGGCCTGTGTCTATTGATGAAATTAACGGCGTGATCCCATGGGGCCACCCCCCCCCCAGGCAACACCTGCCTCCTCGATTTAAAGGAGCAGGGCTGAGTTTATTGCCCAGTGCCTGAGGCGCCGCCTTGAGGGGGGGGGTGCCGACGGGATCCACGCATTTTTTGCACCCGCCACCCATGAGCTTCGGTTCGTGCGTGGCTCTACATTAACAGGGCCTTGTACCTAACCCGTACACGTGGGGTACGTGGTAAATACAGACTAGAATCCTTTCGATGTTTCGTGTTGGTTCGCGTTGCGTTGGTAAGGATTAGGTGCGATACAGGAGGATGCTCAAACCCATGACATTCAACGAAAGATGGATAAAACAATGACGTCATCTTTTGAATGTGATCTTCGACGCCTGTTGGATCAACTGTCAAACTGTTAAAAATGACTTGATGATGACCGCGAAAATTGAATTTGATTGAAGCAGACGATAACTGACAGACGATAGGAAGAGACGGTTAGAATAGGCAGTGGAGAATAGGGGGGTTGGGGGGGGTTGACGGTTGGGAATTGGGAGATAAGAAGAAATTGGATGGAAAGAAGAAAAGTTTATTGAAAGTGGATTATCAAAGGAAAAAAAAAAAAAGAAGAGTGAATTTGTAGGACTGAGCTGAAGTTAAAAGGTAAAAGTTGTAGAATGGGAAAAGAGATTATTATTTGAAGAAAACCGAATTGATTTGAAAGGGAAAGAAAAGTGATTGTTTTTGGAAACAGATTTAAAGTAAAAAAAAAAAATTAAAAAGGAAAGAGAAAAATGGAGGAACTTATATTTAATAGAAAAAAAAATTTAAAAAGAAAAAAGGTCTCATTTTTTTTTCAGGCCACTTAATTTTAACCCCCCCCCTTATGTTGGGGGCGTAATTTTTTTTTTTAGTTGGTCTTATAGTTTTCTAATTACAGTATAAATAAAGAGATAAAAGACCGAAGTTATGAATAGAAAAAAGAAATTACGGTGGCTTTTCTATGAGAAAATAAGTAAGATTAAAAAAATTAAAAAACTAAAAAGAAAAAGGTTTTAGGACTGGAAAAGTGTATTGAAAAACGG
>CM042178.1:27130710-27145710 GCA_023376005.1 Doryteuthis pealeii | reverse complement strand
GAGTGAAAATAATAATAATAATAATAATAATAATAATAATAATAATAATATAATAATAATAATAATAATGGAGATTCACTTCCGGTTTTTGTCTGTAACAAAAATTACGTCACCGCTTACGTCACATTACCCAAAATCGTCATAACATAGAATAAATACACTCAAAATTTGAACATGCGACATTAGACAGTCCTCATTGTTTTTTAAAATAAGTTTTAATAAATACATCACTGGTATTATATATCTATATATAGTTTGTTTTATTTTAATACATATTTAAAGTTTACATTTCAAATTGTTTTATTTTTTAATTCTTTAATGAATTTGATGATTTTACTTACTTAGGGTACAAACTCGCTGACATTGATTTTTTTACTCCCACCCCTCAGACAATATGTTTCAAAAATCTATTTTTCATCGCCCGGAGACCCTTTTTTATTTTGTACTAGTACAGGATAATTGAGATGACTGAAATACTAAGAAATTTGTACATATGATCTGGACATGGCTAAGAACGGGAAACCTGAAGAGAAAAACTGAAGCTCTAGATAGATAGATAGATAGATAGATAGATAGATAGGAGGAGAGAAAAGGAGTATAGATCGGACAGAAGAAGAAGAAGAAGAAGAAGAAGAAGAAGAAGAAAGAAGAAGAAGAAGAAGAAGAAGAAATTAAAAAGAAGAAGAAGAAGAAGAAGAAGAAGAAGAAGAAGAAGAAGAAGAAGAAGAAGAAGAAGATTAAGAGAAGAAAGAAGAAGAAGAAATTAAAATGAAGAAGAAGAAGAAGAAATTAAAATGATGATGAAGAAGAAGAAGAAGAAGAAGAAGAAGAAGAAGAAGAAGAAGAAGAAGAAGAAGAAGAAGAAGAAATTAAAATGATGAAGAAGAAGAAGAAGAAGAAGAAAGAAGAAGAAGAAGAAGAAGAAGAAGAAGAAGAAGAAGAAGAAGAAGAAGAAGAAGAAGAAGATTAAAATGAAGAAGAAGAAGAGAAGAAGAAGAAGAAAAAAAGAAGAAGAAGAAGAAGAAGAAGAAGAAGAAGAAGAAGAAGAAGAAGAAGAAGAAGAAGAAGAAGAAAAGAAGAAGAAGAAGAAGAAGAAGAAGAAGAAGAAGAAGAAGATTAAAATGAAGAAGAAGAAGAAGAACAACAACAACAACAACAACAACAACAACAACAACAAATAAAGAATAAAATATGTCGTCATTTTGTAATTACTGGTTAATAAAAACAAGGATAAAACTACATGATCACCTGAAACGGGCAAAATTCTCTTCTTGCTTTTTACGTAATTTCTCAACGGTCACTTTGATGTCATCTTCTTTCGAATGTTCCCGAATCTTCTGGAAGGTTTTCTTTAGCACGTCCAGTCGTTGCCGCCGACACTCAAGATCCTTTTCGGCCTCTTCAAGGGCGATCGTCTGCATACGCCATTTGCGCTCCTTTGACAAAGCGGCTACGAATTCTTCCCTCGCCGTCTCCTGGCGAGTGGTGCGATCGAGCTCCCCTCTTTGGAATTGATGCTGGGCCTCGTTCTGGGCAATCTTCTCTCGCAGAATGGCCGTCTTGGAGCGGGCGTCAACCATCTCACCGTTCGCCTTGGTACTGTTCAGTATCAACTCGTTCATTTTAGAACGCGTGTCGTCGTGTTCCGACACCAGGTGACTGTGCATGTTCTCATACCTGCCTATTGTCTGCTGTAGCGAATCAAGCTGCGCGCGCATCTCTTCCATTCTTGTCTTTTGTTTGCCAAAATCCACAGTCTGCTTCTCCAGCCGGTCCTCCTCGACTTTTATGTGCTTGATGAGTTTCTCCAAAATGTCCGTCCTCAATCGCGTGTCGTTTTCCCGATCAGCGATCACCCTTCGCATGTCATCGATTTGCTGGTGTAGGCTTTCGATTTCGCCTGCATTCTCGCGAAGGCTGTCCGTGTTGCCGTATTTGTAGTAAAACTCTGTCATGGTGTTGTGCATTTTCTGTTCGGTGCCATTCTTTCTGTAGTTCTTCAGATCTTTGAGGATTGCTGTCATCTCTTCCTGTTCACTCTTGAGTTTTTCAATTTTCGCCTTCTGTTTGCCCAGCGTGTATCTCCGCGCTGAAATCAACGGCTCACACTTTTCATCAATGTGTTTAATTATTTCCACCATTTTGTTCACTTGTTTTACCTTTTGGTCGACCGGCGACATTTTGAAAATGTTCTTCTGAAAGAAAAGAAAAAAAAACAAATAAGAAATAAGAAATCTTTATCTATCTATACATATATAAAGGGCAGTTGTATGAATCTGTATGTCCGGAGGAAACTTAAAAAAACAAAACAATTAACGACAAAGTAAATATATATACACATTAAATATCACCAGGGCTTGGTTTTTGAGCAAAAATAATAGAGATTTGATTTATATTCGTGAAGGGGTAGGAGTAAAAAATTCAATGTCAGCGAGTTTGTACCCTAAGTAAGTAAAATCATCAAATTCATTAAAGGATTAAAAAATAAAACAATTTGAAATGTAAACTTTAAATATGTATTAAAATAAAACAAACTATATATAGATATATAATACCAATCATGTATTTATTAAAACTTGTTTTAAAAAACAATGAGGACTGTCTAATGTTGCATGTTCAAATTTTGAGTGTATTTATTCTATGTTATGACGATTTTGGGTAATGTGACGTAAGCAGTGGCGTAATTTTTGTTACAGACAAAAACCGGAAGCGAATCTCCATTATTAATTAATATTAATAGATTCGTGTACTAATGCAGAATAGCGCGCAAGAGATTACGTATAAAAAACATTACATTTCATTGAAATACCCGAAACCTTTCAGACGCTAGGGTTAGGGTTAGGGTTAGGGTTAATGTTAGGGTCAGTGTTAGAGTTATTTTATGCTGGTTTTGGTTTGGTTTGTTTTACGGCATATCAACCTCAGTGGGACATTTAATGCTGATAAAGTTTTGACATGAAATGGATTCTCAATTTTGTTATAACACATTTTCTTATTTAACCCATTGATGGGACCCTAACAGGTACTACCACTCCGGGTCAGAGTGGACCAGGGAGCAATGGTGATGAATGGGTGCTCCACATTCCCCAAACCTCCAGAACTGGAACCTCACCATCAGATAGAGTTTAACGTCATTCCCAGGATATGTAGACCCTCAGTCACCGCTTTCTATTACCCACGAAAAGGGTTGTGGCTTGGCATAAGGGCAATAGGGTTGGGAGTCTTTAGAATCATACTAGAAAAAACGTGACCCGTTGGGTCAACCATTCAGCTCTGGGTAGATAATTGAGATTAGGGAAAAGGGAGTTAGCAAAGCGAATAGTGTTTTTTAAATGAATACGACCGGACGAAACCTTAAAATCATTATCAATATGCTTTTTAAGAAAGGAAATGTCTGACCTCGTTTAAGCTACGGGTTGCTGGTTGTGAAATTTAACATAGAAATACATTTCAAATTCCCCCGTCTCTCACTCTCTCTCTTCTCTCCAGAGAAACTAACATTATATAACGAGGGCGTAGTCAAGAGATACATAGAGGGGAAGAAAGTGATATGCAGAAAGTATAGTAAGAGATTGGTCGGTATTAAGATGACCTTCGTATTAATCCTAATATTTTGTTTGCTTTATTTACTTGTATTTCTATGTGTTTGGAAAATGTTAATCTAAAATCCATGGATATATCTATAGACTTCATCATATTCCTTATTGTACGTCGATAAACCAAACTTGGTAAATTATCAAAAAAATCGTCTGCTAGGTTTTTAAAAACGAATTAAAATTAATTAAATCTATTATTTAAGGTCAAACTTTTGTCTAAAATGATAAGTAGTAACATAATGACCATCATTAAAAAAAGAAAAATATCATTACATATGCAGTTTATTTTTAAACATTTAAAATGGATTTGTTTTGGTCAATTTCAACCGATCCGAAATTCTGTCTCTTTTTCAATGTTTTAAAGCGCTTGTTTACAATTTGAATGTAACATTCGCGATTGCAAAAAAATTACCAAAAATCAGGTAATTATCCGATTTTAATGAAATTTTCAGTAATGATTTATCAATTAATGAATTTTATAATGCATCAGTTATTTTATTTCAAAACTTTAATTTAGTATTTTTCCTATGAAAAATTAATATATAAAATTCATTTAAAATATGAAAAGCCTGATGTTAAGTTTAAAATATTATATTTTTAGATTCTAAAAATAAATATCTATTTAATGCAAACCTTATTTTATTACATCAAAGTATACTTTTTGAAGAAAAACTCGATTGAAAATATACCCCCCCCCTTTTTAAGCAGAAAAATATCGATGTATAATTTTTTTATTTTATAAGATAATAACCAATTAAATAATTATCGAAATAAGTAAAAAAGAAATCTCCAAAAAATTAATTATTTATTATTTTTTTACATTTTATTTTTCGATTTTCGGTACTTATTTTCTCATAGAAAAGCCACCGTAAATTTTTTGTTTGTTTCTATTCATAACTTCGGTCTTTTATCTCTTTATTTCTACTGTAATTAGAAAACTATAAGACCAACTTTTAAAAAAAGTTACGCCCCCAACATAAGGGGGGTCAAAATTAAGTAACCTGAAATAAATGAGAAAGTTTTGAAATAAAATAAATAATGCATTATAAAGATCATTCATTGATAAATAAATACTGACAATTTCCTTAAAATCTGATAATTCCCTGATTTTTGGTAAATTATTTTCTGTAGGGGGGGGGCTAAAGTCATTTTGTCAAAAACGCAGTTTAGCTTCATTTTGGGTATACCAAAATTATGATAAGTCGATATCCCTAAGTCTTTCTTTATACGAAAGGTTTTGTTTTTTTTTAAATCATTCATTACTTTAGTAGCTCTTCCTTGAACTCACAATAAGTTTTATGTCCTTTTTTTTTTCTTTTTTTTAAATATATCTTCTTTTTTTTTTAAATATAATAAATGATTGAACGTAGCCTACCTGTAAACTGCAAACACCAAAGAGTCAATCGGCAGCCGACAAAAAGGCAGATATTCGAGTTTTTTTATCTTTTTTTTCTTTTTTTTTCCTTTTTATTTTTCCTTTTTTAACAGTTAAGCGTTTTCGTTCCCAAACGAAACTGGCTGCGTCACGTGACCAGCGTATGGGAGCGTTTCATTTAAATACGCATTGACGTTAAACGTGTTTCTGTTCGGTTTATTATGGATAGATGGATGGATTTTAATGGCGTGTCAAGCCGTCCGGGGTTATTCTATGCCTAGACGTTAGGGAATAACGTAATTTGTACGTCTATATTTACACTTTAGTAGAAATGCAGAATAGCGCGCAGGATATCATATTATTAGAATCGCATTTTACGTATAAATAGCATTAAATTACGGAAACACCCTAAATAGCCTAACTCTAACCCTAACCCTAAGACTAATACTAACACTAACCCTAACCCTAAAACTAACCCTAACCCAAAACCTAGCGCCTTCGGTTAATTTGCAAATCGTCGTCAAAATTAAAACGGAATAATTTGGCTTGGGCATAGATTTTAATGAATTTAATTATTACTAAGGACACGAGTTATGTTATTTTTAACTTAAATCTTAACCTTTAGTTGTGTTCAAAGAGGAAAAATAGATAAAATAAAACAGATGAATGATAAGACAAGTCAGAATTAATAAACATGTACAAACAAAAAACGTACTTTCTATTTCAATATTACAGGTGACGTGTGCTTTTCTTAAGTATTGATGACCAACAGTGTAATAATCCGTGTTTTTTATGTTAATAAATTCTAGGAAAATATTTATCTCCCTCAAAAATTAGATCTCTTGCGGCCCTCTGTAGGAAAATAACATCCAATGAAAAACGGTTAAAAACACAACTAACGGTTAAAATTCAAGTAAAAAATAGCATAAATCGTGTCCTTAGTAATAATTAAATTCATTAAAATCTATGCCCAAGCCAATTTTTTCCGTTTTAATTTTGACGACGATTTGCAATTTGACCGCGCCTTTTTTTTTTTTTTTTTTTTCAGGTATTTCCGAGAAATGCAATGAAATCTAACGCTTCTTATACGTAAAAAGTAAGGTCGGCGGGGCGGCCTAATGTCTTATTTTCATGACAGTATAGCCATGGGGTAGGGCCGGTTTAGCCCAGTCGGTAGAGCGTTCGGCTAGGTAACCATCAAGGTTCCTGGTTCGATACCGGCCCTCGCCAACTGAGTAGCACAGGGGTCGTGCGAAAGTGAGGAGCTGATGGTAGGTTTGACGCTCCACCTCAGACGCAAAAACAATCTCCTTGGTCTAGCGCTAGTGAAAAGGGGATAGACTCTCTCGCAGTATGGCTGATACCGATATTAGGCCGCCCCGACGACTTTACTTTTTACTTACTTATATATATATATATATATATATATATGTGTGTGTGTGTGTGTGTGTGTGTGTGTGTGAGAGAGAGAGAGAGTGTGTGTGTGTGTATGTGTGTGTGTGTGTGTGTGTGTGTAGAATTAAACAAAAGACACGTCTCCTGTTTAACAATTTTATTATGATCTTTTCAAACTTTCTGGCCAACCTTTTCTTTTAAATATTTGAATGGAAATCCATGGATTAGTCCACCGAAGTTCGAATCCAAAAGTACTCGGGATACAAACTGCGCTGGAATAATCCATGGATTCCATCCAAATATTTTTTTTTTAAGTTGGCCAGAAAGCTTGAAAAGATCATCAATAAAATCGTTAAACAGGAGACGTGTCTTTTATTTAATTACACACACACACACACACATATATATATATATATAATATGAAGAAATGGATACAAAGAAACCTACTCGAGTTTCCTCTCTAGAATCATCAGGGTTAAATCCACTGAATTAATCGAGTTATATATCGAACTAATAGCAGCTGATCACACGTCTGTTCACTGAATAAGCTTTTACGTTACGTATCGTAAAACCTTATTCAATGAACATACGTGTGATCAGCTGCTATTAGTCGGTAACTCGATTAATTCAGTGGATTTAACCCTGATGATTCTAGCGATGAAACTCGAGTAGTTTCTTTGTATCCATTTCTTCAATAAATTTGCTCTACTTTGTATTGAGCACTTTGTATTTGTTTTATCGCGGACTTAACCCCTGGATCCTGTGCACCTCCAACGATCGTGCCCATATTCACCGGTAAGCCACCCTTTATATATATATAATATATATTATATATATGTGTGTGTGTGTGTGTGTGTGTTATTTTTACTTTATTTATAGCCATGGACATCAATGGCAACAAGGTTGTAAACCAAGAAGTCTTTTGAAACGTTTTTTTGTTTTTTGTTTTTTTCTACTATATATATTTACCAACCCCTCCGCACGAGCAGGATGCGACACAAGGTCAATTTCTTAAGCGGAGTTTAACAGGTTTAAATTCAGAGTTTTCCTTCGCATAGACCGGTTGCCTAACCAAGGTTAAAGAGCCCAGTCTGCCCTACTATTTGCCCATAGCTGGAGGGAGAGTAGGATTCATACCTTTCCCAAATGGTATTAGCACTAAGTGAAATGCAATTACCACGTCCAGGATTTGAACTCGGGGCGACGGGTCCATTTCCCATGACTTTAACCATTACACCACGCGCTTTTTACTATAAAAGCATATTTTACTTTGAATTGTATCGTCACTGACTTTTGCTATAAAAATGTGTTAACCATTTTTTTAAAACTTGACTAGTATGTGTTACTCCAGAAATAAATTTAAAATTATTTTTATTATCCAAATTTGATTATTTATTTATTTATTTATTTTACGTCCAGTAATTACATAATCTCTTTTGCGATCCAAGGGAAATGACTTTGTTACAGCGTGAATTACCTCCCTTGAACACTCGTCGAAATCACAAGTTCTGTATGGAGACTTATATTAAAGATACTAGCAAATATATGCACCCTCCGGGTGCAAGTATTTAAGTTTTAATGTAATAAAATATTGTATTAAATTAGAAAGGCTAATGAAACTAAATGGGAAATGCAGATAAAAAAAAAGATTTGAAACAGAGGGAGTATAATCGAAAGATAGAACAACTGAAACTTACTCTTCCATCACTCTCGTCTTTCATTGTTATTTTTTCTAATTTAAGTATTTACTTAAAAGAGTAAGTAAAGAATAAAATGACAGTTATTTTTTCTTGTTAATGGATTTCATTTAAGATTAATTGAAGAGATTTTTGCTTATATTCATTAAAATAAAACCAAACAATTAGAAATCAATAATACTAAGCACATATTTATTAAAATCACATTTTTAATATCAATATGCAAATTAGCCTTTCCGTTCAAACTGTAAACCGCTATTTTGTTGTATATATAAATATAATTGCATGTTGTTAGTATGTAGATATGGTCAACAGTAATAATAATGTAAAACAATTTTATTAATAATTGAGGTTTAGATAAAAAAAAAAAAATCATTGAGAATGCGAATGTCAATAACTAAGGGAGTTGTAACTTGAGTAGTAATATAGTTTCGGTTACAGACAGAAAAACAGACAATCTCCATTATAATAAGATACCTATTCATAAAAATTAGAGTAGAAAGAAAGAAAAAATTGTTGGATGGTTGATTTTAAACTGTTAGTGCTTTAAGTGTTACATAATTCATAAGTAGCTTATGAATTATGTACGTACCATTAGTAAGAATATATGGTTAAATCGAGGAATGGTTGATTTTTTTAAGTCTCAAATATTTACAAATGGAATTAGATTGTTTCGGGATATACATTTCAATTGGTAATTCTGGTTCAGATCTCAACGATTTATCTATGAAAATCTGGTGTCTCTTTGGACAGAGAAAAGAAAAGGGGTTAAATCGAACTTAACTGACCTAAATTCCACCATCGTATGTCACCCCACCGAAAGAAAAAAAAATACCACAAGTTTTAAAAGAAAATGATAATACAGCTCAACGCTTTATTTTTTAAACTATCTTAAAATCATAAACATTTCTCAAAAGACTAGAAATTTACCTTTCTTTACAAATTTCTTACATAATTCATCATGTTTAACCATTTGAACCTAAAAGAAGGAAAGGTCCACTTAAAAGACTTAATTTCTAGCATTTAATAATTTTCATCACTTCGTCTTTCAAGTCATATCTTTTTATTTACCAAAACACTATTATAATAACTAGCAAAATAAAATTTAAAAAACCTCCGGGTGATGTGAAAATAAATTTTTGAAAGTTAAGGAGGTGGAAGTTAAAAATTAAATGTCGGAGAGTTTGAACCATAAATCATGAAATCATCAAATTTATTAAAGGAGTAAAAAAAACAAAAAAACAATTTGAAATCGAAACTAAGTTCTATTAACTTTGAATATCTATTAAAATAAAACAAACTATATATAAATATATGATACTGGGGATGTATCTATTAAAACTTGTTTTAAAAAACAATGAGGACTGTCTAATGTTGCATGCTCAAATTTTGAGTGTATTTATTCTATGTTATGACGATTTCGGGTAATGTGACGTAAGCAGTGGCGTAATTTTTGTTACAGACAAAAACCGGAAGCGAATCTCCATTATTAATTAATATTAATAGATTCGTGTACTAATGCAGAATAGCGTGCAAGAGATTACGTATAAAAAACATTATATTTCACTGAAATACCCGAAACCTTTCAGACGCTAGGGTTAGGGTTAGGGTTAGGGTTAATGTTAGGGTCAGTGTTAGAGTTATTTTATGCTGGTTTTGGTTTGGTTTGTTTTACGGCATATCAACTTCAGTGGGTCATGTAATGCCGATAAAGTTTTGACATGAAATGGATACTCAATTTTGTTATAACACATTTTCTTATTTAACTCATTGATGGGACCCTAACAGGTACTACCACTCCGGGTCAGAGTGGACCAGGGAGCAATGGTGATGAATGGGTGCTCCACATTCCCCAAACCTCCAGAACTGGAACCTCACCATCAGATAGAGTTTAACGTCATTCCCAGGACATGTAGACCCTCAGTCACTGCCTTCTATCACCCACGAAAAGGGTTGTGGCTTGGCATAAGGGCAATAGGGTTGGGAGTCTTTAGAATTAGTTTTTGTTACAGACAAAACCGGAAGCGAATCTCCATTATTAATAGATAAGTAGGGTGTGGTGTGTATAATTTCAACATGTTTCAAGGTAGATATACTTGTGCTTCAGCTCATCATGGAGCTAGTTTCTCATAGGCGTAGAGTAAGCTCCCTTGATAATTTTGTTGTGGTATAGCCAATGTAACTCATTATTCTTTTATTAATGTCAGAGATGCATTCTCCCAATGGGCATTTAAATTGATAAATAATATTGATTTTTTTTTTGGGGGGGGTCATTGTCTTTTTATTCAATGCTGTTACTATTTAATTTTTCAAAATTATCTTAAACCAAATCTTCATTATTTTTGCTCAAAAAGCAAGATCTGGTGATAGTGCATAAATATATATATATATATATATATATATATATATATATATATATATATATATATATAAAGTTAAGGGAAAGGAAATGAATCTGACAGTATAAGTATAGATAAAAGGATATGAAAACAATATGCTGTTAAAGTGAAAACAATTTATATCATATTCATAGCATATATATATATATATATATATATATATATATATATATATATATAGTTTTGTAATTTTGTAACCTCCGTCCGAAGAGGCCAGTCACTTAAGGTCCGGTATCGAGCCAAGAACCTTGTGATTCCTAGCCGAACACTCTACCGACTGAGTGTTCGGCTAGGAATCACAAGGTTCCTGGTTCGATACCAGTCTTTTCAAATGTGATACATGAAAGCGAACCCAGTTTGCGTTCCGGGCTAGCTCCAATCGCTAGAGCGTTCGATTAGAAACCACAAGATTCCCAGTTCAATACTGGCCCTCGCCAACTCAGCGTATGAGTAGCACAGGGATCTGTGCGGTAAAGTAAGGAGCTGATGGTAGGTGTGGCGTTCCGTCTCAGATACAAAAACAATCTCCTTGGTCTAGCGCTAGTGAAAAGGGATAGACTCCCTCGCTGATAGGATGATACCGACTTTAGGCCGCTCCGATGACTTTACTTACTTTATATATATATATATATATATATATATATATATATATATATATATATATAATATTTTCTATAATACTTCTTACTATTCTTCGATTCTTCTTTTACCACTTCTAGTGAAAAGGGGATAGACTCCCTCGCTGTCTGGCTGATGCCGTCTTTAAGCCACCCCGATGACTTTACTTTAATATCAGATTACAGAGATTCTACTTATATTTAAACATTCAGCTTCGATGTGTGATAAGTATTTTAATAATTTCTATTAATACTTATTATTATTATTATTGTTCGGTTCTTCTTTTCCAACTTCCCCGGCATCCACTAATCCAGCTTGGGGTCCCTAGTGTTTTCTTGATCAAGTTACAAAAATATGTACCGTATTTGACGGCATATAGGACGCACTTTTATTTTTTTCAAAAAAATTGGCTCAAAACATTGCTCTGCGTCTCATACATCGTAGGTGAAGTTTTATTATTATTACTAGCAAATATATGCACCCTCCGGGTGCAAGTACTTAAGTTTTAATATAATAAAATATCATGTTAAATTAGAAAAGCCAAAGAAACTGAATAAGAATTCCGATAAAAAATATTTGAACAGAGGGGGTATGATTTAAAAATAGAACAACTTTGAAACTATTCCATCATTTTCCCTTACTCCCGTCTTTCATTGGTAAATTTTCCTAAATTAACTATTTAGTTAAAATAAGAAGTAAAGAATGAAATTACAGTTATTTCTTCTTTTTAATGAATTTCTTTTAAGATTTATCCCGGAGATTTTTGCTCATATTCATTGATATAAAACCAAACAATTAGAAATCAATAATACTAAGCATATATTTATCAAAATCAAAATTTTAAAGATCAATATGCAAATTAGCCTTCCCATTCACACTGTAAACCGCTATTTTCTTGTATATATAAATACAATTGCATGTTATTAGTATGTGGATATGGTCAACAGTCTTAATGATGTCAAAGAATTTTGTTAATAATTGAAGTTTAAATAAAAATAAAATCATGGAGAACGTGATGTAAATAACTAAGGAAATTGTGACTTGAATAGTAATGTAGTTTCGGTTACAGACATAAAAACCCACAATCTCCATTATAATAAGACTAGAACAAAATAAAAAAACACCCTCCGGGCGATGTAAAAAAAAGATTTTTTTGAAACATATTGCCTCAGGGGTGGGAATAAAAAATTCAATGTCAGCGAGTTTGTACCCTAAGTAAGTAAAATCATCAAATTCATTAAAGGATTAAAAAATAAAACAATTTGAAATGTAAACTTTAAATATGTATTAAAATAAAACAAACTATATATAGATATATAATACCAGTGATGTATTTATTAAAACTTGTTTTAAAAAACAATGAGGACTGTCTAATGTTGCACGTTCAAATTTTGAGTGTATTTATTCTATGTTATGACGACTTTGGGTAATGTGATGTAAGCAGTGAGGTAATTTTTGTTACAGACAAAAACCGGAAGCGAATCTCCATTATTAATAGATCATTAATTTTTTATTATTATTATTTCCTGCTATTGAGATGTCTTGTGTATGCTGATTGCTTGCCTGTACTGCCAAATTGCTTTTATACAGCTATGTTTCTGCTTGTGTAATGCACAGCTAGACCGTTTTCAACAATATATGCTTAAATACACTAAAAACTTTGGACCATATGACATTTAGGCACCCCTTTTGCGATATCGATTCATAAGGACATTTTTTTTCATTTACACCGTCAACATCCGGTTGTTTGTTAACAGACGATTTTTAGAGTTTTTTTTATAAAAGTAACCCCTAACCCCTTAACAAATAACCGGATGTTGACGGCGTAAATGAAGAAAATGTACTTATGAAACGAGATCGTAAAAGGGGTGCCTAAAGGTGATATGGTCCAAAGTTTTTAGTGTATTTAAGCTTTTTTTCCTCAGTCTGACCTGCTGAAATGTGTGGGGTGTCTTATACGCACGTGCGTCTTATATGCCGTCAAATACGGTAGATTTAAACATTCCTCTTCGATGTGTGATAAGTATTTTAATATTTTCTATTAATTCTTCTTATTATTCTTCTTCGAATGCACCTCTGCAGAGGGGTAAGACTCCCCCAATGGGGCCACCTATTGGCCGTGGGTGGCGACCCGTGATGCTTAAGGATAGAACCCAGGTGGATGAGCAGTTAATGACTTGCAATACTCCACTTTGGCCCTATCTTGGGCTAGACGGGCGGTCGGAGAGGCCCCCTCCGATCAATCGGCTGGTCACGTCAAGCCCTAGCACCTATATGATTGTCCCCAACCCTATTGCCCTAATGGCAAGCCCCAACCCCTTTTTATCATATGGGTGCTAGAAGGCGGTGGCTGCGGGTCTACATGTCCTGGGAATGACGTTAAACTCTATCTGATGGTGAGGTTCCTGTTTTGGAGGTTTGGGGAATGTGGAGCACCCCTTCATCACCATTGCTCCCTGGTACACTCTGACCCGGAGTGGTAGTAACTGTTATTTTGTTCTAATACATAAACAAACAACAACAACAAAAAACTGAAGAAAAAAGAAAAAAAGCATAATCATAAACCCTAACCCTAACCCCGTCTTCTTTTTTTCCTAGTAGATCAATAAATAAATAAATGAATAAATAATTTATCAGTCAAACAGTAACCCTTGCTTTAAGCCGTATATTTGAGAAATATCGATTTACAAAAAAAAGATTTCAATAACTTTCCCCCTCCTCGTCCAATTTGAGAGGATTTTGGATATGTCTTTTACTTGATGTAATTTTTAGCTTGGCCTTTTTTTTTTTCCGAGTCGAGACCTATTTTTACTGGTCTAGGGTAATTGTCAACTTTAGTTGTTAAAATTCCTAGCATAAAATTGTGCGTGCGCATTATCTGAAATGAACTTAATTGTTATTATGAACACATTTTATGATATTTTTGTGTTAAAGCATGCAGTTGTATTGTTTTCGAAACGATTCTAATATTTGTTTATTTCGCACGGACACATTCAAAATGGCTACCGTCTTGTTTCAAAGTGAAAGTCAGTTGGCTAATTTCCTAGCATAAAATTATCTGAAATGAACTTAATTGTTATTAAGAACACATTTTATGATATTTTTGTGTTAAAGCATGCAGTTGTATTGTTTTCGAAACGATTCTAATATTTGTATATTTCGCACGGACACATTCAAAATGGCTACCGTCTTGTTTCAAAGTGAAAGTCAGTTGGCTAATTTCCTAGCATAAAATTATCTGAAATGAACTTAATTGTTATTAAGAACACATTTTATGATATTTTTGTGTTAAAGCATGCAGTTGTATTGTTTTTGAAAAAGTTTTTAAGATTTGTTTATTTCGCACGGAGACTTTCAAACTGGCTACTGGCTTAGTTAAAAATGAAAGTCAAGGGAGGTTACTCTAATTGCCTTATTTGCTAGGAATTTTGACAACTAAAGGTGAAAATTACCTGGTCTAGTACTTGCGTTCTATCAACTCTATACTCACCATGTGGCTGTTTACTTTCTGTCTTTATGTTCATGTATTAAGTAATTGAGAGTTACTTCCCCTGTTTTATTATTACCTCCCCTTTGTGTAAATCTTTAACTTTCTGAAAGTATATAAACTCCCAAGAAACTGCAACAGTATTCTAAGAAGAATAAAACTTTCTCAAGCCCGGATGTGTGTTCATTTATTGTTACAGTTCATCTCAGTAAACAGATAAACGTTCTTAAATTTACTGAGTTTGATGGCAATCATGTTATATGATAGTTTGTTAAAACAAATATATTTTTTAATTTGCAAAGATAGAATTTATGGTTATTTCGTATAACTGTAGCTTAATTATTAGGGTCTACCAGAATTTGAGATTAAAAATAAAGCTGTGTTCAGATTCTAGAGAAGATTTCAACAAAGGAAGTGGATGAATCAACAGCAA
>CM042178.1:27121552-27130610 GCA_023376005.1 Doryteuthis pealeii | reverse complement strand
AAAAGAGAGAGATTAGAGTGGTGAATACATGGAATAATTACCATCATCAATAGTGAATGCCCCATCTCTAAACTCCTTTAAGGCAAAGTTAGATAATCTGTGGAAAGAGTATAAATATTCTGTGGAATTAAGATGAATGTTTATAAGGAACAGCTGACAGGTCTCAGACCTAATATACTAGCTGAAAGGATATTATTATTATTATTAAAAAAAAAAAGATATTATAATTATTTAAATTATATACTTGAAGTATATGATTTAAATAATCTTGTTATAATGAAGATTGTGTGATTGTTTGTAACTGAAACTATATCACTACTCAAGTTACAATTCCCTTCGTTATTTACGTCACATTCACCAGGATTTTATTTTGTATTTAAACCTCAATTATTTATAAAATTGTTTTACATTATTTATATAATTTAAATAATTGACTTAATTTAATTAAGAAACTTAAAAGAATATTAATATCTATTAATAATGGAGATTCGCTTCCGGTTTTTGTCTGTAACAAAAATTACGTCACTGCTTACGTCACATTACCCAACACATAATCCAACGTCATAACATAGAATAAATATAATCAAAATGTGATCATGCAACGTTAGACAATCCTCATTGTTTCAATAAATAGATGCTCGGCATTATATATTTATATATAGATTGTTTTATTCTAATATAATATTTGAAGTTATCGTAACTGTTTCCATTTCAAATTAACCGTCTAGCCCAAGAAAGGGCCAAAGTGGAGTATTGCAAGTGATGGACTGCTCAACCACCTGGGTTCTATCCTTAAGCCTCATGTGTCACCACCTACGGCCAACAGGTGGCCCCATTGGGGGAGTCATACCTCTCTGCAGAGGTGCAGTCGGTGCATTCTAATGCCCCAGTCCACAGGGCGGACATTCGAGGAAAAATACATTTTGTAATTATTATAAAATCCCTGACCGATGTCAGCCATTTTATTCCAAATCTGAAAGACCTAGCTTAAGGACAGTCTATAAATGCTTAACACTGGATATTGACTTTGGACATTGGCCAATCATTTGTGAATGTACAAAGTTTATTCTTTGTATTGCCAATTAGAACTGAGCCTATTCTAGTAGTGACCACCCCGAGCGGATTTAACAGGTTTGAGTCCACAGGTCTCCTTCTCCTAGACTGGTTGCTTGACCAATGTTAAAGAGCCCAGACTGGATTACTATTTAATGTGTGGAAAAGGGTTGGACATGCCATGTTATTCCTATTGAGGTTGGGTGTCGTGGATTTCTAGGACACTCAGTCATTTCGTTTCTTTCAAAAATAGGAATCACTGGCCGCTGTTTGAAAATTGCCTCACATCGTCTTCAAACCACGGTGCAGAATGCATTGAGCTCGATCTGGTCAAGGTTTAAAAGCCTTCAACACAAATGATACGCGCGTGGAATCATCATTCCCGTGTTGTTACGTAACATCTGCAATCGCGTAATCAAGTGTAACGGCCGAAAACAAACGTGTTTTTAAAAAACAAACTGATAACAAAACATCTCCGATGAACGGATCATATAATCTCTTCTCTGCACTATTTCATTTTTTTAATGCCCTGTCCGGTGGCAAAAGCTGCTTGGTAGCGCTAGGAAGTGGCAGTCCTGCCTTAGCTACCGAAACTGTGTTATCACTCCTAGTTGGCAGCTGATGAGGGCAGGGTATCGCACGTGCTATCACACGTTGTATGACGAAAATAAAAAAAATACCTATAGCTAGACAGAGAGTAGTTGGATTCATACCTTTCCCAAAGGTTTTAACATTATATGAACTGTAGCTTTGTCCAGGATTTGAACTCAGGTCGACGAGTCCATTTCCTACGACTGTAGCCATTACACCACGCACATTCCAAACATGCCAACACCAACGACTACTGAAACAAATAACTTACTTTCGTATTCTGATAATGTTGGGAATTCGTATATATGTTCGCACGTGTTTACACTGCTTGGAATGCAGAAGCCAAAATGGAAATCAAAACTTTTAAGGAGTTTTTCCCGGAAATAATGTCGTTCAATCATGCGGAAATCCTTCACCGGTTTGTTACCAACAACAAATTCAACGCTGGAAAAGGAAAAAGAAATAATTTCATTAGAAAATTTTGCTCTTTCAATCAAACCAAATTTACTTCAATTCACTTCTGGGTACAGATCTCAAAATAAGTATATAGGTAATTTCATGTCAAACCATTCAGAAAAAAAAAAAGTAAAATTATCACCCACCCCCTTCAATTTTTCTAAAATTTTTTTCCAGGAGTGGTCTATGTTAACATTAGACAATCCCAAAAATTTGAGCTTCCAATTCCAAAAATTAGCAGAGTTATGTCGGTTTTTAACTCGACAAATTTGGTAGGGTTGGTCAAAAATGGCAATTTTTTGTAATCTATTTTTGTCTGTAAAATAAGTTCTAGAGCTTCCCTACTACTAAAAATTGGTTTATAAAAGCATTTTTGCTCATGAAATCCAAAAATGCTATCAGAAAAGTCTTAAAGTCAACCAATTCTAAGTTATTGATGATTTCTGATTTTTTCCTAGCAAGGTCAATATCCCAATGTGGCACTGCATAACTCTGCCAAATTTCTGGAATTGGAAGCTAAAATTTTTGGGATTGGTTAACTTTATCATAATCTACCCTTGGACAAAATTTCAGAAAAATTGAAGGGGTGGGTGACATGGCCTGGATGATTTGACATGATATTACCCGTATAGTAAAAACAGATTATATAGAAGGAAAAAAGAACTATGTGAAAAAAGAAAAAGAATGAAAAATACAAACATGTCAAATTTTGATTTTTTTTTGGACTATTGTCCTCATCTTTATAGTGATATGTAAAAACATGTTACGGACGCAGTATCCTCTGGCCTTCTTCAGGTGTTACCTGTCTATGTTACATAATTTATGAGTAGCTTATAAATTATGAACGTACCTGTAGTTAGTATATTTTGAATAGGGTCTGCTAGACTTAAAATGACAGGGTCCAGGGAAAATTACCCGTCAGTTATCGATAGGTAATAACCTTTTGATTTGACCCCTAAAAAGTGCGTGACTGGATGCAGGGGAATAAGTCTTAGTTTAGTTAGTGAGATGCGATGCAAATTTTCAGTGCGGGTGGACCCATGGGTCGCTGCTCTGATGTCATTTCTCCCTCTGGGGCGGTATCAAATGGACAGGGTTGAAAATAAAGCTTAATATCATAAAACAACCAAGTTTTGTTGTTAAGTGAATATTAAAAACAATGTCCAACCCTGCACAAAGAAGAATCAACTGCCCAGCAGAGCAGTAAGCCCAACCAGAGAACACGGCGTCCAGAAGACCTAGAAGATGTAAGCAGAATGTAAAGTAAGACTATCAACTATTATCATCAAATCCATCTCTCTCTCTCTCTCTCTCTCTCTCTCTCTCTCTCTCTCTCTCTCTCTCTCTCTCTATATACCCAATAAGGGTTATATCTGAGCATAGCAATGATCCAACCTTGGAAATCATTTTGAATAGTTTGACTGTTGACCAAATAAGGTGCTGAGGAAGTTCTCATTTAAATAAGGATGTCATTGTTTACTTCGTCACAATCATTAAAAAAAAAAAAAAGACAATTCAAACAAACAAAATACGATGGTGAGTTAATGTCATTTTGTTTAGGACAGGTATAATTACCAACACAGGAACATGTATCATACATCAAAATGAAGCTGGCCCTCTGTGAATCACATCTCTACTTCTCCACATAGGTGAGTCAAAAGGTAATGCCACTTTGTTTAGGACAGGTATAATTACCAACACAGGAACATGTATCATACATCAAAATGAAGCTGGCCCTCTGTGAATCACATCCTTACTTCTCAACATAGTTCCAGTTTCGCCCAATAGTAATGTTCTACCTTCGAATGAGAGCATATATCCCTGCCCTGTATAATTCTGTTGACTGTTCTTTGAGCCACTTCTTCACTACAGATTTCACTTACTCTTCACTGGAATAATGTTTGCCTCAGACTATCATATATTCTGTCCAATGAAAGATGGTTTGAGAGGCCACTGTAGTGAAGAAGTGGCTAAAAAGACCAGTCAACAGAATTTTTTACTTAAAATGAATATTTAAGTAACCAAAAAGGGCTAAAGATCAAAATACAGACAGAGTAATTAAACCAAAACTCTAATGAGTAGAATTATCGCAGGTTATTTGGGTCTCTCCTTCGGATGAAAGTAGGAATTGCTTAGACTCCCACGCTGCGTCATTTCGACAACCCAAATCCTTTCCTTCGTCTCTGACACTATTTGGTTTCGTCATCAGGAACAAACACAGACATTTTTTTGTCGGGAAGAATAAACTCTAAGTCATCATTAGTGCACATTTTTTTTAAGTTCATTTTTTATCTAAGAAGTCTTTAATTATAACCTGGCAACTTTTGAGGAGTTGGTGCCCTTTAAGGTACACAGGTGGAACGACATGTGTTCACCCTCAACTGATTAATTTCAAAACTATTTTCCTACTATAACTTTTGATCACATGACTGAAACCATCCAATCCTAGCAGAGTTCCCAAATTGACCTCAGGCCATCTCCTGTCAATCAAACCCATTTGACCTAATGTCTCTGGGTCCAATTTCTATTTCCCTTTTCAAATTCTAATAATTCTATCTGCTTGTGTAATGCACAGCTAGACTGTTTTTAACAATATATGCTTAAATACACTAAAAACTTTTTCCTGAATCTGACCTGCTGAAATGGGGGTGCGTCTTATATGCCCGTGCTTCTTATATGCCGTCAAATATGGTATGTGTCTTTATATAAAATATTAATTTTATGTACATTCTAAAAAGTTACTTTTTTAAAAATAAAATCAGACATAAAAAAACCTACCTTTTTTGAAAAAAATTAATAATCAATAAAACCTATCCCAATAGATCAACAATTTTCTGTTCTTTTAATGATATATTTGATGGAGTTGAGTACAAATATATCATTTTTCTAACTTATCTATCTATTCACCTATCTCATCTCTGTTCTTATCAAATAATATATTATTCCTATCATTTATAAGGGGAGAGAGAGATGTAATATATATATATATATATATATATATATATATATATATATATGTGTGTGTGTGTGTGTGTATTTGGGCAGCATTCTTTCATTTATACATGTAGAATTAAACAAAAGACACATCTCCTGTTTAACAATTTTATTTTTGATCTTTTCGAGTTTTCTGGCCAACTAAAAAAATAATTCGGAATAATGTTACTGCAACCACGCTTGATAATAAGGTAAAATTGATTATTTATTATACAAAATTCAAAACAACTAACGTCGTTGTTTGCAACAATTTCTCTCCCCAGACAAGTCAGTTTAATGAGACCAATGTAGTATACAGATTTAAATGTCCCTTACGAGATTGCAGTCTCCCAGAAAATGATAATACATACATTGGATTCACCTCAACCACATTGTCACATCATCTAACCCTCCATTTAACAGATAATAGCTCCATTTCACAACACCTAAAATTACATTTATGCCCCCACTCTAATTACCAAAATATTCTAACAGAAAATACACACATTCTGCACAAAGAAAAAAATAAACAAAAACTCCAAATCCTAGAAGCTCGATACATAAAACAATACAAACCTTAAACAAAATTAATTTCCAATGCAGTACACACATTTTAAAATGCCTATAACACCTTTCTCATCAATTCTTCTCCTTCCAGCCTCCACATAAATATAATTTTTTAAAAAATGGAACACTTTACCCCTGATGAAGGCACTTCGAAGTGCTGAAAGTACTCGGGATCTGAACTTTGGTGGACTTATCCCTGAATTCCACCCAAATATTAAAAAGTTGGCGAGAAAACTCAAAAAGACCAAAAATAAAATTGTTAAACAGGAGATGTGTCTTTTGTTTAACTCATATATATATATATATATATATATATATATATATATGAATGAATGAACAAATAAAACGTTTAGAAATGATAGAAATGGTTAAATGTGCGCGTTTTTTAACTGTATTCTCGTGTTGCATGTTTACGTGATGTCGAATGCGCTTTTTGTTTGTACGTGTGCATATTTACCTGACGAATGCGTTATCAGGAAACCATTGGTTGTAAATATTGTTCCCTTGTAAATAAATAAAAGCTAAACCTTTTATTTGTTCATTCATTCATCTATCAATGCTCTATCACAGATATTGAGCACTTTTCTAATTACTACTGCTTTTTCAGGTATAATAGTGCCAACCATACACACTAATAATATATATATATATATATATATATATATATATATATGCGCTTGTGTGTGTGAAACATGATAAAACGTCATTACTCAGAGTTTCATGGTTTCGATCCTCAGGTGTGCTAGCATTCAGAACATTTTATTTTGTTTTACATCTTACATATTTTCATACTTGATATATATATATATATATATATATATATATATATATATATATATATATATATTATATATAATTAAATTGAAAAAAATTGAAAAAACACAAGTTTAAATCTGTTTCAATAGATCTTCATCGGGGCTTTCGTTAGTTTGAGGAAAAATAAATCTATCACAAGTCTCTGTCTATATTTTCAAAAATCCATGGCAACTGTTTTCAGCGTTTGTTTTACGTTTTAAACATCCAAGAACGCTCGCTTTTCATTCAACAATTTTAAATAGACTGACCGACAAAGGAAAAAAGTCTCGCAGATTTCTTATTTTTTTGTGATACATTTATTTTTTCCTCAAACTAATGAAAGCCCTGATGAAGATCTATTGAAACAGATCGAAACACTGCAGTGTAGGCGAAATAAACATCACTCGTTTTAAATTGTGTTTTTCAAATTTTTTCTTAAAAGCACTCTGAAGCAGGCGCGGATATTTTGAACATTGGACATTTATGTGGCCAGCACAAGAATGGGTGGTACACAAAAATGCCCCTTCTAGGGGATGCCTCGGGCTGGACAATAAGCCCAGGGCGGAATTTGCCGATCCCTGAGCCACACAGGGCATGTGGTGGGCCACCAACAAGCCGAAGTTCATAGGTGGTAAGCACAAAAATGTGTTGATCCATCAGCATTCCCCCTATAGGGATGGGGCACCTCAGGCACTGGGCAATAAACCCAGCCCTGCCCCTTTAAATCAAGGGGACAGGTATTGCTTGAGGGGGATTAGCCCCCTGGGATCAACGCTGTTAATTTTACTTAGCTGTTCCATGAGGCTGAAGCAGGATCAGTCTACTCAGAGAATCCCGGATCTGTTCAGTAGAATGGATCATAGAAATGCTTTTCTGTATTCCATTGATCCGACTCCATCAGAACTACGAAGCGAATTAAGATCAAGCTGAATTTATAAAGTTGTGGCCTGCACCGCACCCCAAATTGTTAACCCACCAAACTAGGGGGGTTGTAGTGAACCGGAAGTTATTGCTCTGACGGACAAAAATAAAATGACGAAAATAAACGCTTTGCGCATGTGTATTGGCGCAGGATTAAAGAGAAAAATTGAAATACTAAAAATGATAATTTTCAACCAATCAGAGGCGTTCGCACCTAAAAAGAAGACCCCTTTCTGGAGCCTATCTAGACTCTATATAAGGGAAGGTTTTTCGAAGAACAAGTCAGAAAGGTCAAGCATGCCTGAACGAGTCCACGTCTCTTGTTTTAAAGAAACATTTCGCCTACATGCTGAAGGTACTAAAAACTATATCTTTCTCTCTCTCTCTCTCTCTCTCTCTCTCTCTCTCTCTCTTCTCTCTCTCTCTCTCTCTCTCTCTAAATAACCTGACTGCTGATTTGACTTTGAACACCTAATTCGTTCCTTCTCACTTTGAGTCTCAACAATTCAACTTATATTATTACATGAACATTTTAAAAAGCACTTTTGCAGGACCTTGCCCAGTATTCTCTACTATTGTAATTTTTGTATCAATACACATTTTATTTGTTAAATATCTGAGTTCTTAGTTCTTTTCTGCCTTTACATTTCTGTCCTTATAGCATGATGAGTAAATTGCCGAAATACATACACCTCATAAACTGGTAACCTCCAACTCACCCACTATACTCCCGTCGGAAATGGACTCGGTTTGAGTTCAAATTCTGTACAAGGCAGTTTGCATTTCACATATTGCTAATACCTTTAGGAAAATGTATGAACACAAATATTTCCCCTTCAACTATGAGTAAAATTAAATAGGCTAGTTAACTATCTATTTATCTGTTTTACTATCTATCTATCTGCTGATTTGACTTTGAACACAAAACTCTTTCCTTCTCACTTTGAGTCTCTCAACAATTCAACTTATATTATTACATGAACATTTTAAAAAAGCATTTTTGCAGGACCTTGCCCAGTATTCTCTACTATTGTAATTTTTGTATCAACACACATTTTATTTGTTAAATGTCTGAGTTCTTAGTTCTTTTCTGCCTTTACATTTGTGTCCTTATAGCGTGATGAGTAAATTGCTGAAATACATACACACCATAAACTGGTAATTTCCGACTCCTCCACTATATGCGACCCCTGTTTTGGGAGATGTTGATTGCGGCCTTGAAAAAGACCTCTATCAAAATTTCAACTTACGTTGCTCCTACAGTTTTCAGTCTCAAGAACTGAGGCGTAAAATGGTATCGGACAAATCTTCCAGCATTCGGATCGACATCCTCTCTTTCCGGGGTCTTTTGGATAACATCATCATCATCTTCTGAAATAGTAAAAATTAAAACAAAATTAAACGTAATGAAGATGATTTATAAATAGAGTTACAATTAATGTCCATTTAATATCATCACACACACGCACATATATATATATATATATATAAGGATATCTACTGAGTCAGACGAACCTACTGTTAGTTCCGCATAAAGCTCTTCAGGGCTAAAATCAAACTCTCTGCCGGGTTTTTTCTCTCCGCAAGGATCTACCAACACGCTTGGTATATTATATATATATATATATATATATATATATATATATATATTGTGTGTGTGTGTGTGTTTTTCAAAAGAATGCAAAAAGTGCTCTTTGCCAAA
>CM042178.1:27061552-27119052 GCA_023376005.1 Doryteuthis pealeii | reverse complement strand
AAAAACGATTGTATACCGTCAGAGATTTGCTTTGAAAATTTGGATTTTGAAGAAAAAAAAACCCTCAAATTTAGTTGTCCCTTCCGTAAAGTAAACAACTCTCAGCTCGGCATTGTTTATCCAGACCATACAAGTTTAAATAGTAATTCATTGCTTATTTCTGGTCCAATTTTTAAAAAATATTTATATGGTTGGAAAGAAAAGAAAATAATCTTTCTAAATATGTAACTTTTATGTGTTTTTAACCATTGCATTATTTTTTACAGCTAGTTAAAACGGTATTATTTTTAAACAAAGTTATACATGCTACATGCAGACTTTGTTAAAAAAAAACTATATAGAGTTATTCTATTTCTTGTATGTAATACAACATAGCAGGTATTTAAAAAGGTATTTTTAAGTTCAAAGTGATGTTATTTATATAAATTAATACTATATAACTTTTTTTTTTAAATCTTGATATCCCTACTTTCTATTCCCCAAATATTGGGTTCTAGCATGGAAATGCATAAAATTTAAGTGCAGAATCAGAAAGAACATACAATTTTACATAAGAATGCAAAAGTGTTCTAAAAATAAAGAAATGGTGAAGAAATTACTAAATTTCTGGTTTTCAATTAGTCCATGATTTGACATCTTTTTTTAAAACAAAATCATGTCCATTTTTGTACCCCCAATTTCGGGGCTTTAAATTCTCATAACTTTTGAACAACTGGGGATATTTGCATAATTCAAACAGTTCTTAACTCCATTTACAAAGCTCTATATAACTAACATGATTAAATAACAATAACCTCAAATAAAAAAAAATCAACTGGGAATGCTAATAATTGCTTCGGGAGTCGGCTGTCTTCCATTCTAGCAAGATGTCCAGCCCAACATATCTGGTTTCGTATGATGTGCATTTCTATGCTGGACGCATTGGCTTGTTGCAGGACTTCAGCGTCTGATGTGAGGGATTGCCAACCTACATTTAATATCTTTCTGAGACATGTCTGATGAAATCTCTCCAAGGCTTTGATGTGTTGACGATATGTAAGGTAATCCAAATGACTCGTTGTAAGGGATGATTCTATTTGGGATCCTCAAAATCTCACTGTATAACCATACTGTAATGCTCTTGTAGGTGCAAACATGTATTCATACAAGGATTTTTATAAACTCCTAAAGAGAGCTCAATGTATAATGAGAGAGAGAGAGAGAGAGAGAGAGAGAGAGAGAGACTTTAGCTAGACTAAAAAGCCACATTCGCGCAGCTCACCGTTAAACTGTTTTTTTTTCTGTTTTTTGGGGTTTTTTTCAAAGAAAGAAAAACTTAACACACCGTCATTCCATTATAATTTATTTCAACCAGCAGAGAATCACTGTATTTTGTAAAACCCGTCTGATGAGAAGAAGAATTGAAAAAAAAATTTTTTTATTTTCTGGTTCAAATGAATTATAACAGGATGATGGTTTAAGTTTTTCTTTCTTTGAAAAAAAAAAAAAAAAAAAACAGTTCAACGGTGAGCTGCATGAATGTGGCTTTTTAGTCTAGCTAAAGTCTCCCTCTTTAATATATGTTTTATAAGGACTATAAAAATGTGCTACACATGAAAATTGTAGAAACTGTAGAATAATCAGCCAAAAGAATGATAACATCAACTAGCGACCTGGCCTCACCCAATGTCACTCCACCCCCTAAGCCAATGCCAACGAAAATGCCCCATACATTGTCCAGGTTGCTCCCCTGTAATCGGCCAGGTCGAAAGGAACTAATTCCCCCTCAAAGGCCACTACGCCTGCGCAATGGGAGGGGAGGAAGGGGAGATGTAGAATAATCAAACTAAATTCCAATTACCGTTGAATTGGTAAGACACGGTAACAAGTAGTCGTAACTGAATACGAACCTATCTTGCTGCAATCCTACTGCAGAATGACAGGGTATTTATGAAACTCCACAACATCATAGAAACCAAGCAGCTCAAGGAATGGAATCACCCAAATACATGAATGGATCATTCTTGATTTCCATAAATAAAAACTGTCTTGGACACTGCTTTGGTTGTGCTTAGCCAGTTGCTGTTGTTCAAACCAACAGTAGACTGACTGACCTCAATAGAAACTGTAGAAGTAAGTTACTTGATAAGTAACTGAAACTCACCAGAAAGTGAGTGGACTGTAGAATGTTCCTCGATCAAATAGCAAAAACTGACGAGAAGTTCAACTCTGTTTTTGATTTGTCATGTATTTGGTTTTGGGGTCATCAGGAGAGAATGTGCACCGTTTCAGAGCCTTCTTCTCAACAGTTTTAGTTGCATACCAGCCACGCTCACTGATGTGAGGCCCCACAAAATACATCCAGTGTATCGTACAATTAAATATACAAATGAATAACGTCAAA
This sequence comes from Doryteuthis pealeii, assembly GCA_023376005.1. Lineage (NCBI taxonomy): Eukaryota > Metazoa > Mollusca > Cephalopoda > Myopsida > Loliginidae > Doryteuthis > Doryteuthis pealeii. The sequence goes on along the minus strand of CM042178.1, from coordinate 27,116,669 downwards.
AAGTTGTTTTTAAACAGTGCGTGTTATGGAAATGTTGCGTGAATCGCGTTACAGTTTTGCGAGCGGGTGATGACAAGACACTTTTTACTGCAAATTGTTCCACGGGACATTCCTTTTTTTCCATAACCACATCGAGCTGTTTTCCGTTATTTCTGGGAGGCGTTTTACGCACTTGGTTCTTTTGCACCCTTTGATTCCTACTTGGCCCAGAAATTGGTACAGGGAGCTCACGTCAGGAAACTGTATATCTATCTAGGTGAAAAACTGTCAGTAGCCAAGTGTTGTTGTCTTCATGTCCATGCCACACTTACTAAACCCCGCCCTGTCGGCTGAGGCATTAGAATGCACCGACCGCACCTTGGCAGAGGGGTAAGACTCCCCCAAATGGGGCCACCTGTTAGCCATGGGTGGCAACCCATAAGGCTTAAGGATGGAGTCTTGGTGGATGAGCAGTCCATGACCTGCAACACTCCACTTAGAACCTTACTTAAGCTAGACGGGCGGTCGGAGAGGCAATCGGCTGGTCACACCTATAGTTCCTATATGATTGCCCCTACCCTATTGCCCTTGTGGCAAGCCCCAACCCTTTTTATCATATGGTTGCTAGAAGGCGGTGGCTGAGGGTCTACATGTCCTGGGAATGATGTTAAACACTATCTGATGGTGAGGTTCCAGTTCTGGAGGTTTGGGGAATGTGGAGAACCCCTTTATCACCATTACTCCCTGGTCCACTCTGACCCGGAGTGGTAGTACCTGTTAGGGTCCCATCTATGGGTTAAATAAAAAATGTATTTATAAAAAAAATTGAGTATCCATTAAGAATGACATTATTTCAAAACTTTATCGGCACTAAATGTCCCACTGAGGTTGATATGCCGTAAAACAAAACGAACCAAACCAAAATAGGTATATATCTAAACCAAGGTCAGTTTTATGTGCAGACGCCACAGGAACTATCAAGCCTCCCAGTGGGTCAGTGATAAAGATAGCTCAGCTCAGCTCAGTTTGCATTTTCATTTGGGGCAACCCTTGAAAAAAATCCAGCCTTTACTCTTTAAGACAAGGGGGCAGGTACTTCCTGAGTGGGGATGAAAGCCTCTGGAAACTAAGATGATTTATTTTATTTCCCCCAACACATAGACGTGTCGGGAAGGAATAACTATATAATTAGAAGGTGTTCAAATATTAATTGATTTTTTTATTTTATTTCCCCAACACATAAACGTGTCGGGGAAGGAATAACTATATAATTAGAAGGTGTCAAATATTAATTGATTTTTTTTTTTTATTTCCCCCAACACATAAACGTGTCGGGGAAGGAATAACTATATAATTAGAAGGTGGTCAAATATTAATTGATTTTTTTATTTTATTTCCCCAACACATAAACGTGTCGGGGAAGGAATAACTATATAGAAGGTGGTTCAAATATTAATTGATTTTTTTATTTATTTCCCCAACACATAAACGTGTCGGGGAAGAATAACTATATAATTAGAAGGTGTTCAAATATTAATTGATTTTTTATTTTATTCCCCAACACATAAACGTGTCGGGAAGGAATAACTATATAATTAGAAGGTGTTCAAATATTAATTGATTTTTATTTTATTTCCCCCAACACATAAACGTGTCGGGGAAGGAATAACTATATAATTAGAAGGTGTTCAAATATTAATTGATTTTTTATTTTATTTCCCCCAAACACATAAACGTGTCGGGGAAGGAATAACTATATAATTAGAAGGTGTTCAAATATTAATTGATTTTTTATTTTATTTCCCCCAACACATAAACGTGTCGGGGAAGGAATAACTATATAATTAGAAGGTGGTCAAATATTAATTGATTTTTTATTTTATTTCCCCCAACACATAAACGTGTCGGGGAAGGAATAACTATATAATTAGAAGGTGGTCAAATATTAATTGATTTTTTATTTTATTTCCCCAACACATAAACGTGTCGGGGAAGGAATAACTATATAATTAGAAGGTGGTCAAATATTAATTGATTTTTTTATTTTATTTCCCCAACACATAAACGTGTCGGGGAAGGAATACTATATAATTAGAAGGTGGTCAAATATTAATTGATTTTTTATTTTATTTCCCCCAACACATAAACGTGTCGGGGAAGGAATAACTATATAATTAGAAGGTGGTCAAATATTAATTGATTTTTTATTTTATTTCCCCCAACACATAAACGTGTCGGGGAAGGAATAACTATATATAATTAGAAGGTGGTAAATATTAATTGATTTGTTATTTTATTTCCCCCAAAACATAAACGTGTCGGGGAAGGAATAACTATATAATTAGAAGGTGTTCAAATATTAATTGATTTTTTATTTATTTCCCCAACACATAAACGTGTCGGGGAAGGAATAACTATATAATTAGAAGGTGTTCAAATATTAATTGATTTGTTATTTTATTTCCCCCAACACATAAACGTGTCGGGAAAGGAATAACTATATAATTAGAAGGTGTTCAAATATTAATTGATTTTTTATTTTATTTCCCCCAACACATAAACGTGTCGGGGAAGGAATAACTATATAATTAGAAGGTGTTCAAATATTAATTGATTTTTTATTTTATTTCCCCCAACACATAAACGTGTCGGGGAAGGAATAACTATATAATTAGAAGGTGGTCAAATATTAATGGAGAAGAAGTGGCCAAATATTCGCATGATAATTACACAAATACATTTCAAAAGTCATTATATCATTTTCTTTGTAGATTTAGAAAACATTGTTTCTATTATATATACTAGTACAAAATAAAAAACACCCTCCGGGCGATGTAAAAATAGATTTTTGAAACATATTGCCTGAGGGGTGGGAGTAAAAAATTCAATGTAAGCGAGTTCGTACCCTAAGTAAGTAAAATCATCCAATTCATTAAAGGATTAAAAAATAAAACAATTTGAAATGTAAACTTTAAATATGTATTAAAATAAAACAAACTATATATAGATATATAATACCAGTCATGTATTTATTAAAACTTGTTTTAAAAAACAATGAGGACTGTCTAATGTTGCATGTTCAAAATTTGAATGTATTTATTCTATGTTATGACAATTTTGGATAATGTGACGTAAGCAGTGACGTAATTTTTGTTACAGACAAAAACCGGAAGCGAATCTCCATTATTAATAGATAAGGAAGGAAAAGCAACTTCAGATTCTCAATAAAATGGTGAGGTTTCAGTTTTGGAGATTTGGGGAATGTGGAGCACCCCTTCATCACCATTGCTCCCTGGTCCACTCTGACCCGGAGTGGTATTACCTGTTAGGGTCCCATCTATGGGTTGAATAGAAAAACATGTTTATAAACAAAATTGATTATCCATTAAGAATGAATCTATTTCAAAACTTTATCAGCATTAAATAACCCACTGAGGTTGATATACCGTAAAACAAAACAAACTTACTAAACCCTAATATTCACACAATATTTTTGTCGTTTCATCTAGCTATAAAAGTGTTAACACTTGGCAAGAGTTGTTGTTCTTTCTTTTTCAAAATGATTAAATACCCTCTTTTTGCAGATCAACCTTTTTCTTTGTTTTTGTATAAAGAATGTTTTGGCTATTGACAAAATTTCTTTGCCTGTTTGGCAATTATTTTGTCTCAGATCAATAAATAAGATTATGTTTTCAGATAGGGGACACTTGCCAATGTTTCTGAAGTTAGTCCCCACTGGCTTTTGGCCAGACAAAGTTAAATATCTACAATATTCAATTCGAAATTAGAATTTTTTTTTTTTTTTTTTTAAATTCTGTCCACCTAATCAGCTGGGTCCATAGCAGAGAGATAAGACTCTTTCACCCCAATAGGATTGGGGTGACCGAGTGGTCTGTGGTATACAACACTCCACTTCAGTCCTTACTTAGACAGGTTGTCAAAAAGGCCCCATCCGATTAATCGGCTGGTCATGTCAAGCCCTAGCACCTATATGATTGTCCTGACCATATTCTTCAAATTGCTCTAATGGCAAACACCCAAACCTTTTTATCATATAGGTGCTAGAAGGTGCTGACCGAGGGTCAACCACCTGTATTTAATAATACAAATGAAGTTAATGAAAATTATTTCTACCAATTCATTAATAAACATGAAGCTAATAATTTTTTATATATATATATATATATGAAGTAAATGGAAGTTAATCTGACGGTATGAATTTAACATTTTTAGAAAAAAACAAATGATGTTAATAGTTTGCTGACAGAATCTGTTTCGACCTTTTTAATAGAGCGGTCTTCATCAAGAGCAAAATATGAAGGAAAGACGGAAAAAATAACCGTTAGAAGGAGGGGTACAAACGAACGTTGGTTTTCGATGCCGGAATTTTTTTTTTTTTAATGCGTATTCTGTGTTAAAAAATAACTGGATATAAATAAAATAAATAGCTGGAATGCATCATGAACATTTTTGATACTTATTATACACTTTTTTATATATCTTTACATCAAACTCTTTTGAGTTTTTATTATGGATTATAATGCTTCTGTTTTTTAAAAATAAAATTTATTTTATTTTTAACACAGAATATGCATTTTTAAAAAAAAAGATGTTTTGAAAGGGAGTTAATGTTCTTAGAATAATTTGAAAATTGAGAAACGCTGGAAAGATAGACGGTTTGAAATATGACATCAAGTATTCTTCTTTTATGGTGTGTGTGTGTATGTGCGTGCGTATGTATCGAAAAATGGCATTGAGCATTTTTCTATGTGTTGTGTGTGTGTGTGTGTGTGTGTGTATATGTTATGAAAGACAACATCGAAACAATCCTCAATGTTGTGCATGTGTGTGCGAGCGTGCATGCATATATATATATATATAATAAAATAATCCACAGATACGTGTTTCGAGGTATCACCTCTCATCAGTGTGGTTATACCGTTTAACAGCTACCTCTGGCCGGGTTCGAGACCTGAATGAATTTTCGTTCGCCAAACCTCTTACACAAGCAGCTGTCAAATATAGGAGACTATTTAATCGCTACATTTCTAAGTGGAAATGAAATTCATTAGAGGCCTCAAACTTTGTTTATGTAAACAGAGCGAGGTTTAGCTGTATGCCGAATATGGTGAATTTTGCAATTAAATCCCTTCTAATTAAAGTGCTCAACCAAATTTGGGAGCATATATATATATATATATATATATATATATATATATATATATATATATATAAAAGTTTAAATAATATCATACTTTATTTGGTAAACTGGTTTTCTACTTTTGTGGGGGCTTCCATTCATAATCAACACAATTTGTTTTAGGCAACAATAGGAACAAGTAACTAATAGGCACCCTAGTTGAGATCAGTTTTGAAAGGAACTGAATTTTTCTTTTCACCAGTTGTTAGTAAACAAAATCAGCAGCTGATAAAAACCAAAGTCACATTTTTATACTAAAATAGTTTTTGATTTTAATTTAAAAAAATTAGTTATTTCATGTTGTTGTCGTTAGCATATGTGAAAAAATTAATTTTGATACTAAAGATAAACTAATATTGTTATTATTTTTTAAATAAAACTTAAAACAAAAGAAATGTTTATTTATTTTCCATGTGCCTTTACAGATAGTTAATTAAAAAATAAGTTATTTCATATTGTTGTTAGTATATGTTAAAAAATAATTTTTAACCAACAATAAACTAATACTGTTATTGACATTAACAATATTATTTCAGATAGGAATCCACATAGAGACACATGAAAAATAAATTTTATAAATTGTGTAATACCATTTCTGAACAACATCCTTTTATCTAAATAAACCTAAAAAATACTTTGTAAAAACAATTTTTATTTAAATAAATATATCTGCATATATTAAATTTTTACTTGAAGGCACTTACAACGCATGTATCGCATAAAATTCAATACTTTTTCTTATAGAAAATGAACTTGACAAGTGTAATCCCAGCAAAGGATGGCTCGATGTGTAGAATACCGTACAGACTGTTTCGACTTTATTAAGTCTCATCAGCGGTATAAACAGTCTGTACGGTATTCTACACATCGAGCCATCCTTTGCTGGGATTACACTTGTCAAGTTCATTTTCTATAAGAAAAAGTATCGAATTTTATGCGATACATGCGTTGTAAGTGCCTTCAAGTAAAAATTTAATATATACTTTATTCAGCAACGTTTCTAAATAAACAAACATCCAAAAATCTTAAATATATCTGCATTTCTCTTTTGATTAAATAAAACTATTTTAATATAAAAACGTGTCTTTCGTTTAAAGTTTGATAATTTAAACAAAAACAAAACAAAAACAACAATAACAATATTAGTTTAAAATTAAAAAGTATTTATTTAAAAAAAAAAGATTTCACTAGGGTTATGGTTAGGAGTTATAATTATAACCTTATAATATACTTTTTATAACTTTAACTATTCCCGTGTTAAATGTGTTTTTCATTTAAAGTTTTATAATTTACAAAAAATTGCTACCAAAGTAACAACTTCAACTTGAAATAACTAAAAAAAATGTGCGTTTAAAAATCGTCTGTTAACAAACAACCGGAATTTGACGGTGAAAAGCAAAACATTTCCTTTTGAATCTAGATCTCAGCTAGGGTGCTTATTAGTTACTTGGTCCCAACAATATATATATATATATATATCATTATGCTAAAGCTGAGATAATCACCTTTTATTTCCTAAAGGCTTTTTTCCTGTTAAGTTTAACGACTAAAATTAAATACTAAGATATTCCTTATTTGTGGGATTACTTTATGTTTGAAAAAATAATTAATTTTCATTGTTTTAATTAGCAGTAATTTGCAATTAACTCACAAAGCAACCCATCTCTGTCTTATCTTCTAATCTATCAATTTCCATTCCTCTCTCTATTAAACTCTTATTGTATCTATAGAGAGGAATAAGCGAGAATAAGCCACTCCCTGCGCCCACCACCCAAAAGCAGCAGTCAGTGAAAATTTCTTTTTACTACCCTCTCTTTGTTGTATTGTCGTCGCCCGGAAGAGGAAGCTACCAGCAGAGGGACAAAGAGAAGGATAAAAATATATATTTAAAAAGAAAGGGAAAGCGGAAGAGAGGTTTTCCGGTCAAGGAAGCAGGGAGAGGATTAAGAAATATATAACAAATGTCCGTTATCAGATCAAACGAAAAATGTGTAGGCATATTTAGCGGATGTAAAGACCAGATCAAAAGATAAAGATGCGTAGGCATATTTATCGATATAAAGGCCAGAGGATTCGAGTCAACAGTCAGAGAGATCCCAGCAGCAGCCGAGAAGATAACCGTCTCCCGTCAACCCTCGGGCATTTCCATTGTGAACACTCGTCGCCGCACTCACCAACCGCTCAGGCATTTTCATTGTGAACATTCATCACCCTCCACCACCCACACACCGAAGGAAATAAAGACGGGCCCTATGGTTGTATATACGTATCTGTTGTTTATTGAAGTCCAGTAACCGGTAGCAGTTGGCTATACAACATCTTTAGCCAATAGCAACCCCCACCTCCTCCGCTTCTCTTTCACTTGTCATTGTAAAAATTGTCAATTTGTTTTTGTTTTATTGTTCTTTTCAATCTTCTCTCTCTCTCTCTCTCTCTCTCTCTCTCTCTCTCTCTCTCTCTCTCTCTCTCTCTTTAAAGAGTTTTGGGATTTTTTTCTCCGATTGTTTTTAATCTAATTTGATTTGCAAACTACATTTTGATCACAATTATCTAAAAACACTTATTTTTATTATGAATACAAGTAATTTTAAAAATAACAACACAGATTTAACACAAAAGTCTATCTATATTCATTTATATTTTGTGAAAGATAAAAATACAAAAAATTCTTCTAAATGAAAAATATAGATACCGTTAATGACTTTGTGATCAAAAATATGAATTTTTACAAATTTAAAAAAAAATATTAAAGGACATGATAAAGGTAAATTTGACTATCATGAATTTTTCCTAAGTGGAAAATGCCATTTTCCACTATCAACTTTTAAAAGATAAAATTGTTAAACTAATCGTAACAATATATCATTTTAAGAAATTAGCTTTTAGATAGATTGGTTTAAAGTTTGTATCACAGTATTGCACAGCAACTACTTTTTAAGCAGTTATGAATACCCATTTTTTCATCTGCTTTTCATTTTAAAAACAAATTAAAATTAATTAAATCGATTATTTAAGATAACTTTTTTGTCTAAGTCGAAAAGTAGTAACATAATGAGCATCAGTAAAAAAAAAAAAGCAAAATAATATTACACATGTAATTTATTTTTAATACATTTAAAACTATTTTTTTGGTCAATTTTGATCAAATATATCTTAAGATGGTCTCCGTGAGTTGCTGTAAAATCCGTGTTTACAAAATAAATTTAACACTATAGATTGAAAAAAATTACCAAATATCAGAGAACTACCCGATTTTAATGAAATTTTCAGTATTGATTTATCAATGAATGGATTATAATGAGATCTATAATATACTCTTACTGAGGTAGGACACATTCAAACTGGGTAGGCCACATACTATAATGGCACCAAATAGTCTTTGTTTTCTAACATATTCAATTTTAGAATCAATAAACAAAAAAAAAAAATAACCCATTTTTTATAAAAATATTTTTGACCATGTTTTAGGCTGACCTCCCCCCCCCCAGTTTACCAAATAAAGTATGATATTATTTAAAACTTATATATATATAAACACGGTTTGTTTTGAATGGCTTTTGCCGATAATTTTTGGGAGAATAAGTGCTTAATTGGAGTCGTACCTAATTTTGAAAATTAATTAATTAATAATGAATTAGGCGGAATACCTATTAAATGTATGGCTAAACAAATCAAGAAAAATCAATCTCTGTATGTACATTTCGGCCTATTAGGCCTCATCAGCAGAGCTATAGATCGGAAGACCGCCCTGTGCGTGATTTGAAACCGGACTGCCAAGCTGACAGGCCGATCCCATAACCTCTACACTAAACGGACTTCTTAGATTTTATGATTTGTTTTAGAGTAGGTTAACATTCCACTCTAGTGACTTTTATTACACGACGATATGATAAGTTGTAAACACGGTTTGTTTGAATGGCTTTTTGCCGATAATTTTTGGGAGAATAAGTCTTAATTGGAGTCGTACCTAATTATATCGTTGTGTAATAAAAAGTCACTAGAAGTGGAATGTTAACCTACTCTAAAACAAATCATAAAATCTAAGAAGTCCGTTTAGTGTAGAGGTTATGGGATCGGCCTGTCAGCTTGGCAGTCCGGTTTCAAATCACGCACAAGGCGGTCTTCCGATCTATAGCTCTGCTGATGAGGCTAATAGGCCGAAATGTACATACAGATATTGATTTTTCTTGATTTGTTTAGCCATACATTTAATAGGTATTCCTGCCTAATTCATTATTAATTAATTAATTTTCAAAATTAGGTACGACTCCATTAAGCATATATATATATATATATATATATATATATATATATATGTAGTGTGCCTAGAAAAGGCAGCATGAAATGTACGTGAACTCTGATAAAACTGAGTTCACGTCTTTCAAAAACAAAAGCGACATCTTAACCATCGATGGCAAACTCCTAAACTCTGTAGAACAATTTAGATACTTAGGCAGTAACATCTCCTCCACAGAAAACGATGTTAATGCACGCATAGGAAAAGCATGGTCCGCTATAAATAAATTATCGATCATATGGAGGTCCAATCTCACAGACAAGTTAAAGAGACAGTTCTTCCAGGCTGTTGTCGTGTTGGTACTGCTGTATGGCTGCACCACCTGGACCCTAACTAAGCGACTAGAGAATAAACTAGATGGGAGCTGCACAAGAATGCTGCGGGTGATCCTGAACAAGACATGGAAACAGCACCCTACCAGAAAGCAGCTGTGCGGCCACCTGCCATATATCACCCAAACCATCCGAGAGATGGACAAGACACGTGGGACACTGCTGGAGAAGCAAGGACGAACTCATAAGCGATGTCCTCCTGTGGAAGCCAGCACATGAACAAGCCAGTGTGGGTCAACTAGCAAAAATGTATGTTGATCAGCTCTGTGCGGTGCAGGATCTGCATAGAGGACCTCCCGAGAATGATGAGCGATGGAGAGAGATTGTCATGGATATCCGCGCTGAAAGCGCGACATGATGATGATGATATATGTATATATATATATATATACTAGAAAAGGGTCACAAAAATCACAGGATAATATTATTTCGTCAATTTAAAAGTTATGAGATTAAAATGGTTGTTGACGAGCAATCTGGGATTTTGTCAAAAAATCTGTATTTCACAAAACAAATTCACCCCCCCCCCTCCGCTTTAAAAAAAATCTACCAAGTTTTAATGAAATGTTCAGTGTTGATTGATCCATGAATGATTTTTATAATGAATCAGTTATTTTATTTCAAAACTTTCTGATTTTTTTCATGTCACTTAACTTTGACCCCCTCCTTTTATTTTGGGGTGCAAAATATCGGTGGGGTTATATATGATTGATACTAATTTTTTGCATAAATATAAAGACCAAAGTGTGAATAGAAGAAAAATAAAATTTACGATACTACTCTGGTAGAAAATAAGTATCAAAATCGGAAAATAAAATGAAAATAAAAACTAAAAAATAATTTTTACTCATTTTGATAATTAATTAATTGGCTATTATCTTATACAAGAAAAAATTATACATCAATATTTGTTCTGTTTAAAGGGGGGCGCTAAATTTTCAATAGAGTTTTTGACAAAAAAATTATTAGAGATTGATACTAAAGTAAGGTAGTTATTAAAAAAAATATGTTTTTAGAATCTAATAATATGACATTTTTAACTTAACATAATGATACTCATATCTTAAATGAATTTTATATATTGATTTATCATAGCAGAAATACCTAATTAAATCAGAAAGTTTAAAATAACTGATACATTATAANATCGTCATGCCGTCCCTTTGTTCAGACCAGTAGGTAGTTAAAGCCTCAAGTCTGGTGTATCCAGTGAGGATTGAACTTGTTACTTAGTGGTAATATTCAAAGAGGAGACCAATTGTTACACCCGGTCAAGTGACCTGGGTCAATCATCACATCACCACTGATCAACTTGGCCACCATTTTTATTTAGCAACAATATCACCCCACCCCACCCCCAACAACCACATCACCCCCCACCCCCAACAACCACATCACCCTCCACCCCCTAAAAAGTTTTAAAATAATTTGGTACTGAAACATTTGAAAATGTTTTGACCAAATCTCAGAGACAGGGCCAAATTTATCAATAGACGTAGTAGACAATTGGCCTAGGGCCCACAGGTATCTGGGGTCCCACTAAAACTAATTTGTTTTGGAGTGTGCCAGATTATAATATTGTTTCAAATGTACACTGGGATATTTCATTTCAAAACCATAAGGGCCCCTGCACAATAAGTATAGGGCCCAGAGTATGGGGCCCCTGTAAAATAAGTATAGGACCCAGAGAATGGGGCTCCTGTACAATAAGTATAGGGCCCGGAGTATGGGGCCCCTGTAAAATAAGTATAGGACCCAGAGAATGGGGCCCCTGTACAATAAGTATAGGGCCCAGAGTATGGGGCCCCTGTAAAATAAGTATAGGACCCAGAGAATGAGGCTCCTGTACAATAAGTATAAGGCCCGGAGTATGGGGCCCCAGTAAAATAAGTATAGGGCCCAGATTATGAGGCCCCTGTAAAATAAGTATAGGGCCCAGATTATGGGGCCCCTGTAAAATAAGTATAGGGCCCAGATTATGGGGCCCCTGTAAAATAAGTATAGGGCCCAGAGTATGGGTCGCCCCTATAATATGTATAGGGCCAGAGTATGGGTCCCCCCTATAATAAGTATAGGTTGATTGGTCGGATCTTACAGCATGTCAACCCTAGTTGGGTTATTTTATGCTGAAGATGCTATGTTTTATTCATTCTTGTTGAGTATTCAAATTTTTAAAATTCTTTTAAACTTATTTTTTAAATCTATTTAACCAATAGATGGGACCCTTAAAGGTAATACCACCCAGGGTCAGAGTGAGCCTGCGAGTAATGACAATAAAAGGGTACTCCACAATAAGTATAGGGCCCAGAATATGGGGTCCCTGTACAATAAGTATAGGCCCAATTTCTATAGATTTGTGACCCAATGATAAGGTTTGGCCTAGGGGGCCAATAAGTAGGTACATGCGGCCTTGCCTAGAGAACAACATTATTATTATTACTATTAATTTTTCACTAGTGTGAGTCTCACCAAAAGTTTATCTTATTTTAGTTGTTATCTATCTATCTATCTATACATATATAAAGGGCAGTTGTGTGCATGTATGTCCGAATGCAATCTTTACATATATAAAGGGCAGTTGTGTGTATGTATGTCCGAAGGTAATCTATACATATATAAAGGGCAGTTGTGTGTATGTATGTCCGAATACAAAGTAAATATATATACACATTAAATATCACCAGGACTTGGTTTTTGAGTAAAAATAATAGCGATATGATTTATATTCGTGAAGATAATTAAAAAATAAAATTTAAATGATAACAGCATGGATTTTTTTTTTGATTTAATATTTTAGATAGTAGACATTAAGATTTCTTTTCAGAGTAGCTGGATTATTGCAAGGTCTATTTTTTTTTTTTTTACATAGGGAATTAAACGATTCAGTAATAATGGATCTGCAGGACTAACTTTAAAAAATCCCCCTTTACCCAGGCGATGCCGGGTAGCCGCTGCTAGTACATATATAAAGGGCAGTTGTGTGTATGTGTATGTCCGGATGAAACTATGAAAACAAAACAATTAACGACAAAGTAAATATCTATAAACATTCACTATCATCATATCTTGGATTTTGAGCAAAAATAACGAAGATTTGATTTATATATCCGTGAAGATAATTAAAAAATAAAATTCAAGGTCTTTTTTTACGTGGGGATTTTAATGGGACATCCTGTGGGAAACCAACTCACAATTCAGTAATAATGGATCTATGAAACTAAATTTTTTTTTAAATCCCCCTCTCTACCCAGGCGATGCTGGGTAGCCACTTCTAGTTTATCATAAATCAATCAGATACTCTTTCTATTGCAGTTTTGAAACTGAATGCATGAGACAATAATAAATTGTTTCTCATACATTCTGTTCTAATTTATTTATAATAAATAATTTAGAATGTATTTTTATAGTAAATCATTTACAATGCATTTTTATAATAAATAATTTAGAATGTATTTTTATAGTAAATCATTTACAATGCATTTTTATAATAAATAATTTAGAATGTATTTTTATAGTAAATCATTTACAATGCATTTTTATAATAAATAATTTAGAATGTATTTTTATAGTAAATCATTTACAATGCATTTTTATAATAAATAATTTAGAATGTATTTTTTATAGTAAATCATTTACAATGCATTTTTATAATAAATAATTTAGAATGTATTTTTATAGTAAATCATTTACAATGCATTTTATAATAAATAATTTAGAATGTATTTTTATAGTAAATCATTTACAATGCATTTTTATAATAAATAATTTAGAATGTATTTTTATAGTAAATCATTACAATGCATTTTTATAATAAATAATTAGAATGTATTTTTATAGTAAATCATTTACAATGCATTTTATAATAAATAATTTAGAATGTATTATTTACAATGCATTTTTAAATAAATAATTTAGAATTTTTATAGTAAATCATTTACAATGCATTTTATAATAAATAATTTAGAATGTATTTTATAGTAAATCATTTACAATGCATTTTATAATAAATAATTTAGAATGTATTTTTATAGTAAATCATTTACAATGCATTTTTATAATAATAATTTAGAATGTATTTTATAGTAAATCATTTACAATGTAATTTAGAATGTATTTTTATAGTAAATCATTTACAATGCATTTTTATAATAAATAATTTAGAATGTATTTTATAGTAAATCATTTACAATGCATTTTTATAATAAATAATTTAGAATGTATTTTTATAGTAAATCATTTACAATGCATTTTTATAATAAATAATTTAGAATGTATTTTTATAGTAAATCATTTACAATGCATTTTTATAATAAAATAATTTAGAATGTATTTTTATAGTAAATCATTTACAATGCATTTTTATAATAAATAATTTAGAAATAGATAGAACATTTTTATAGTAAATCATTTACAATGCATTTTTATAATAAATAATTTTAGAATGTATTTTTATAGTAAATCATTTACAATGCATTTTATAATAAATAATTTAGAATGTATTTTTATAGTAAATCATTTACAATGCATTTTTACAATAAATAATTTAGAATGTATTTTTATAGTAAATCATTTACAATGCATTTTTATAATAAATAATTTAGAATGTATTTTATAGTAAATCATTTACAATGCATTTTTACAATAAATAATTTAGAATGTATTTTTATAGTAAATCATTTACAATGCATTTTTACAATAAATAATTTTAGAATGCATTTTTATAGTAAATCATTTACAATGCAATTTTTATAGTAAATCATTTACAATGCATTTTTATAGTAAATCATTTACAATTTTTATTGTAAATAATTTAGAACGTATTTATAGTAAATAATAGAACGTATTTTTATAGTAAATCATTTACAATGCATTTTTATAATAAATAATTTAGAATGTGAATCATTTACAATGCATTTTTATAATAAATAATTTAGAATGTGAATCATTTACAATGCATTTTTATAATAAATAATTTAGAATGTAAATCATTTACAATGCATTTTTATAATAAATAATTTAGAATGTAAAACATTTACAATGCATTTTTATAATAAATAATTTAGAATGTAAATCATTTGCAATGCATTTTTATAGTAGATCATTGCAAATGTAAATTTTCAGTATATAATCTGGTATTATTTTTTAAAAGTGAAATATTTATAATGCTTTTTATAATAAATCCTTTGCATAGTATGTTTAGTGAATATATATATATATATATATATATATATATATATATATATGCCAACACAATACACATACTCATAAATTAATAACAAATTTTATTTAAAAAAAGGCCTACTGTAAGGTGAATTAGCAGAGGGCACCCGACCGGCAGGGAGACCATGCTTGCGCTTCAAAGATGTCTGCAAGAGGGACATGAAGACATGCCACATCGACACCAACACATGGGAGCTTGGAGTGATTTAGGACAAAAAGCAATTAAAATGATGGGAGAAACACTAGTCAAAATTTATTATAATTATAGATATCATCTAGAATCAATTTGTTCCCCTATTATTGTTAAAGAAATTGTGTGAGATGATTTGCTAAGAAATGAATATTTTGTTGGAAGAAATAAGATTCTAGAATCGTTATATACTAGGTATACCCAAAATGAGGCTAATCTGTGTTTTTGACAAAATGACTTTAGCCTCCCCACAGAAAATAATTTACCAAAAATCAGGGAATTATCAGATTTTAATGAAATTTTCAATGTTTATTTATCAAAGAATGATCTTTATAATGCATTATTTATTTTATTTCAAAACTTTCTCATTTTTTTCAGGTCACTTATTTTTGAACCCCCACCCCCCTATGTTCGGGGCGTAACATTTTTTTCAAGTTGGTCTTATAGTTTTCTAATTACAGTATAAATAAAGAGAAAAAAAATTTTACACTGGCTTTTCTATGAGAAAATAAGTACCGAAAATCAAAAAATAAAATGTGAAAAAATAATAATTAATTTTTTGGAGATTTCTTTTTTTACCATTTCGATAATTATTTAATTGGCTATTATTGTATAAAAGAAAAAGTTATGCATCAATATTTTTTCTGCTTAAAAAGGGGGGGGGGGTACATTTTTAATTAAGTTTTTCTTCAAAAAGTATACTTTGATGTAATAAAATAAAGTTTGCATTAAGTAGATATTTATTTTTAGAATCTAAAAATATAACATTTTAAACTTAACATCAGGCTTTTCATATTTCAAATGAATTTTATATATTAATTTTTCA
This sequence comes from Doryteuthis pealeii, assembly GCA_023376005.1. Taxonomy (NCBI): domain Eukaryota; kingdom Metazoa; phylum Mollusca; class Cephalopoda; order Myopsida; family Loliginidae; genus Doryteuthis; species Doryteuthis pealeii. Next base: position 27,100,625 of record CM042178.1, on the reverse strand, counting down.
TAGCAAAAATACTAAATTAAAGTTTTGAAATAAAATAACTGATGCATTATAAAATTCATTAATTGATAAATCAATACTGAAAATTTCATTAAAATCGGATAATTACCTGATTTTTGGTAAATTTTTTTGCAATCGCAAATGTTATATTAAAATTGTAAACAAGCACCTAAAACCATTGAAAAATAGACGAAATGACGGATCGCATCGAAATTGACCAAAACAAATCGTTTTGAATCTATTAAAAATAAACTGCATATGTAATGATATTTTTCTTTTTTTAATGATGGTCATTATGTTACTACTTATCGATTTAGACAAAAGTTTAACCTTAATAATAGATTTAATTAATTTTAATTCATTTTTAAAAACGTGGCCAACGATTTTTTGGGCATACCTATTATATACCCATGTTGCGGGTATATAATGAATTCTTTTGCAATAGCTCTTAAGTAAACATATCAAACATAATAATCAAATTATCATACTGTGGTATATCCACAGGTCCTGCTAGCGCTTGATAATTCTAAGTTATAGAAATTTGTTGAATTTTCAAGGTTTATTGAAAGACCTGAGATAAGGAAAAAAAAAAAAAAAACCCCCCCCCCCAAAAAAAAATATGTAAGCGGATCCTCTGAAAATTTATAATTTTTAAAAAAAATCAACCTACCATATCCTTCTGTTAAAGCAGAACATTTCCAAGATCCTAAAAGAGAGAAAAAAAATTAAATATAAAAGTTAGAAATAAATAAGCTGTTGACAGTAAAAAATCTAAAAACTTTGAAGAAAAATTAGTATTATTAGTATGGTGCCCCTGTAAAATAAGTATAGGGCCCAGATTATGGGCCCCTGTAAAATAAGTATAGGGCCCAGATTATGGGGCCCCTGTAAAATAAGTATAGGGCCCAGAGTATGGGTCCCCCCTATAATATGTATAGGGCCCAGAGTATGGGTCACCCTATATATGTATAGGGCCCAGAGTATGGGGAGTATGGGTCGCCCCTGTAAATAAGTATAGGTTGATTGGTCGGATCTTATAGCATGTCAGCCCTTAGGTTATTTTATGCCAAAATGCTTGTTTTATTCATTCTTGTTGAGCAAATTTTTTAACTTCTTTTAAACTCATTTTTTTTTATCTACTGTAAATCTAAAAACTTTGAAGAAAAATTAGTATTATTTGTATTATTCGGACTATTGTCCTCATCTTCATTGTTATCTGTACAGCGTTTCAACCGATGTGCCCTCCGGCCTTATTCAGGTATTTCTTGTCGGACTCGGGAACCTTTGTACAGATAACAATGACTATTAGGACAATAGTCACAATAATACAAATAATACTAATTATCAAGCCTCATTTCAAAAATTCAGAGAAATAGTATTTGAAGAAAAACTACAAGGGAGAGTCAAAAAGTAATGCCATTTTGTTTAGGACAGGTATAATTACCAACACAGGAACATGTATCATACGTCAAAATGAAGCTGGTCCTCTGTAGATCACATCCCTACGTCTCCACATAGGTGAGTGAAAAAGAAATGCCATTTTGTTTAGGACAGGTATAATTACCAACACAGGAACATGTATCATACATCAAAATGAAGCTGGTCCTTCGTGGATCCCATCCCTAATTCTCCACATAGTCACCGTTTCTCTCAAAAGCAATGTTCCACCTTTGAGTGAGAGCATGTATCCCTGCCCCGTGAAATTCTGTTGACTGTTCTTTGAGCCACTTCTTCACGACAGATTTAATTTCCTCATCACTGGAATTCAGACTATCATCTCTTTGCCCCCATGAAAGAGGGTTTGAGAGGCAAACATTATTCCCAAAAATAAAAAATATCTACAAAATCTTTCAATTCTTTGGCGATCAAATATTGATTCCATACAAACAAGAATTGGGATCTTTTTTTCCATATTGAACGGATTTATTAGAAATACGAAGTTGCTACCCCCACCCCTTTTCCTTCCATATCTTATTATAATGGAGATTGTGTGTTTTTCTGTCTGTAACCGAAACTATATTCCTACTCAAGTCACAATTCTCTTAGTTATTGACATCACATTCTCCATGATTTTATCTAAACCTCAATTATTAATAAAATTGTCATATATTATTAATACTGTTAACTATGTCTACATACCAACAACATGCAATTATATTTATATATACAACAAAATAGCGGTTTACAGTGTAAACGGGAAGGCTAATTTGCATATTAATATTAAAAAATCGAATTTAATAAATATGTGCTTAGTATTATTGATTTCTAACTGTTTGGTTTTATTTTAATGAATATAAGCAAAAATCTCTTCAATGAATTTTAGATGAAATCCATTAACAAGATAAAATAACTGTCATTTTATTCTTTACTTCCTCTTATAACTAAATACTTAAATTAGAAAAAATAACAATGAAAGACGAGAGTGATGGAAGAGTAAGTTTCAGTTGTTCCATTTTTTATTATACTCCCTCTGTTTCAAATCTTTTTATCTGTATTCTTATTTAGTTTCATTAGCCTTTCTAATTTAATACAATATTTTATTACATTAAAACTTAAATACTTGCACCCGGAGGGTGCATATATTTGCTAGTCCTTATAACAGAAATAATGTTTTCTAAATCAACAAAGAAAATGATATAATGACTTTTGAAATGTAGTATTTCTGTACTATGTAGTATTTCTGTGCCATGTACTATGTCACTGCATATGTCACAATACCCTCAGGAATTGTGTAAGTTTATCAATGAGTATTTCCATATCAAATCACTCACCCCCTTCAATTTTTCTGAATTTCAATTTTTTTTTTTTTTTTTCACACAGGGGTAATTCCATGTCAAATCATCCAGAAAAAAGTAAAATTGTCACCCACCTACTTCAATATAGTGAAATTGTTTCCAGGTGTGGACTATGTTAACATTAGACAATCCTCAAAATTTGAGCTTCCAATTCCAAAAATTGGCGGAATTATGTAGATTTTTAGTTCTCCAAATTTGAGGGGGGATGGTGAAAAATGGCGACTTTTTGAAATCTTTTTTGTTTGTAAAATGAGTTCAAGAGTTTCCCTACTCCTAAAAAATTGGTTTATAAATGCATTTTTGCTCGGGGAATCCAAAACTGCTATTAAAAAAGTCTGAAAGTCAACCAATGCAGTCGGTGTATTCTAACGCCCCACCGACAGGGCGGGTTCCTTCTCTTGTTTGTATACTCTATGTATGATGTTCAATACTGGGTATATATATATATATATATATTTACCAACTCCTCCGCATGAGCAGGATGTGACACAAGGTCAATTTCTTAAGCGGAGTTTAACAGGTTTGAATTCAGAGTTTTCCTTCTCCTAGACTGGTTAACTAGCCATGGTTAAAGAGCCCAGTCTGCCCAGCTATTTGCCCATAACTGGAGGGAGTATTGGATTCATACCTTTCCCAAGGGTATTAGCGCAATGTGAGATTCAAACAGCTTAGTCCAGGAATTGAACTCGGGTCGACGAGTCCATTTCCCACGACTCTAACCATTAGACCACGCGCCTCCACTGGGTATATATATACAACAGTCTGACTTGTTCCCATTTAATATTTGCTGGGTGTTTCCATCAATTCTGGCTACATGAAACAAATGGTAGATGTACAATATGTGGGTCGGAGGTGTGTTATTGTATAATCTGTGGTATATATGATAATCTCAACATGGCTCTAGAATCACAAAGGTCAGACCATGAAGATTAGATTTGTTTATTTCTCTTTCTGTTTTTTTTTTTTCAAATCAAGTCCATTTGCTGCGTACTGGCCTCCTTATTATTTTCATTTCATTTTTATTACAGACAAAGACATACAACAGAGATCTCTACAGCTAACTTCCTTTTTTTTTCAAAAAGGAAGTTCTCTTTCCTCTGCAGACAAGAAACCATTGCGTTATGTCACCAATGGAGAGACTTCATTTTTTTTTTTTTGTTTTCTTACTTGTACGACTCTTTTTAGAAATTCAGCTTTTTAGAATTCCATCTTCACTTTCACAGTAAATCACTTTATTCTAAACAGTCACGTTTTCCATCATTTTCAGGTGTTGGGACCAAAAATACATCTTCCAGTGTGAATCAGTCAAAGATTCTAATACATACGCATTCTACATCCCTGATGTATAAAGATCTAAAAGAACACAGTAAAATTGTATCCATGCATCCCAAGGATGCAATTTCTCCATTAAAAAAAAATCCTAATACGTTGCACACAACCAACCTGTAACAGTTCAGGGATGCGAGTTCTTCACAAATTGGTAAAAAGTAGCTTTGTTTTGTTTTTAAACAGGAAATTTCCACTGCCAAGAGAATATTTTCCGCTCACAAGAGAATATTTTCATTTATTTATTTATTCATATATAAGTAAAGTAAAGTCGACGGGGCGGCCTAAAGTCGGTATCAGCCAGTCAGCGAGGGAGTCTATCCCCTTTTGAATAGCGCTAGACCAAGAAGATTGTGTTAGCAACTGAGGTGGAGCGCCACACCTACCATCAGCTCCTTACTTACCGCACAGATACCTGTGCTACTCATACGCTGAGTTGGCGAGGACCGGTATCGAACTAGGAACATTGTGGTTTCTAGCCGAACGCTCTACCGACTGAGCTAACCCGGCCCTACTGAACAACCACCATCTATATCTATATATATATATATATATATATATATATATATATATGGGAGGCTGGAGCAGAAAACTGAGTGGCCTGGCGCCTCCTTGTCAAACAAGGGACGAAAAGGAGTGAAAAAGAGAGGACAAAAGCCACAACAGAAAAGAGAGCCAGAAGGAAGGAGAGGTAACAACAACTCCAGCAAGCATCACTGTTTGTTTGCAGTCACTGCAGCAGAGATTGCCATTCAAAAATTGGCCTGTTCAGCCACTCGCACAGATGCAGTTAAAAAAAGAAACAATTTGGACACTACGCCATCGTCTTTAGCAGATAGAAGTCAGATATTGCTCACCCCTGCTGTAAATACTCCAGGGTTTTTTGTTTCTTTCCTTTTGGTGTTTTTCTTTTTACTTCCCCCACCATTTCAAGCTAACTGTAAATACATTGCAATATTTTCTAATAAAGTAATTACACAGGATGGGGTACAAGGTAAGGGTCAGACAGCTTTAGTTATTTAATAAAAACAAAAAAAACTTTTCCATCCCCTTTCGCCAGTTTATAAATAAAAAAAAACCCTACAGTTTATTAAGAAACTTTAGTTGGGACCCATCAAATTTCCCAGGATTCATTCAAATCAAATCCATGCATACTAGGATTGGTTTGGTTTGGTTTATTTTGTTTTAAGGCATATCAACCTCGGTGGGTCATTTAATGCCGACAAAGTTTGAAATAAATTCATTCTTAATGCATAATACAATTTTGTTTATAAACTCATGTTTTTCTATTCAAACCATAGATGGGACCTTAACAGGTACTACTACTCCGGGTCAGAGTGGACCAGGGAGCAATGGTGATGAAGGGGTGCTCCACATTCCCCAAACCTACAGAACTGGAACCTCACCATCAGATTGAGTTTAACATCATTCCCAGGACATGTAGACCCTCAGCCATCGCCTTCTAGCACCCATATGATAAAAAGGGTTGGGGCTTACCATAAAGGCAATAGGGTTGGGGCAATCATATAGGTGCTAGCCGATTGATCGGAGGGGGCCTCTCCGACTGTCCGTCTAGCCCAAGAAAAGCTTAAAGTGGAATATTGCAAGTCATGGACTGCTCAGCCACCTGGGTTCTATCTTAAGCATCATAGGTCGCCACCCACAGCCAACAGGTGGCTCCATTGGGGGAGTCTTACCCCTCTGCAGAGGTGCAGTTGGTGCATTCTAACGCCCCAGCCGACAGGGCGGTGCATCCTAGGAACCATTAAATTTGATTTCCTTGAAAAAGGTGCAACTGTAAACAGTACTTCCTATTTTCAACTACTTAGGCAATATTTCACCTTATTTATTGAATGACCCTATTACTTTTTAGAGGTGAAGCTGAGAATTGAGGTTTTATCCTAAATGCAAGCTTTTGTTACTATGGCAACACCCATTTGTTCAATGGATAGACACAGAGATCCAGAACCAATAAACATAACAGTCAGTTCAGTGTAGATGTACACAGATTTAACACTTATTTAGAATTTATTTATAACTAGCAGAGCTACCCAGCGTTGCCTGGGATTTAAAAAGTTAAAAATAAATCTCTTATCTATATTTATATATAGATTAATGAAAATTATTTTTCTATGTATTTGTTTTATTATCTTTTATTCATGAAGAATTTATTTATCTATCTATACATATATAAAGGGTAGTTGTGTGTATGTATGTATGTCTGGAGGATTGGTTCGTTTTGTTTTACAGCATATCAACCTCAGTGGGTCATTTAATGCCGATAAAGTTTTGAAATAAATCAATTCTTAATGGATAATACAATTTTTTTATAAATATATTTTTCTATTTAACCCATAGATGGGACTCTAACAGGTACTACCACTCCGGGTCAGAGTGGACCAGGGAGCAATGGTGATGAAGGGGTGCTCCACATTCCCCAAACCTCCAGAACTGGAACCTCACCATCAGATTAAGTTTAACGTCATTCCCAGGACATGTAGACCCGCAGCCACCGCCTTCTAGCACCCATATGATAAAAAGGGATTGGAGCTTGCCATAAGAGCAATAGGGTTGGGAAAAATCATATAGGTGCTAGGGCTTGACGTAACCAACCGATTGATCAGAGGGGGACTCTCCGACCGCCCGTCTAGCCCAAGATAGGGCCAAAGTGGAGTACCAGGTGATGCTGGGTAGTTGCTTCTAGTAATGAAATAAAAAGCAAAAAATCTAACCCCAGGGCATTACAGCAATTCTTTTTGCCTTTTAGTTGTTTTTAATCCGCAGTGAAGTAGAAAGATAAATTTACTTAAATGACGACACAAATCCATTTAATCCACTTATTGACGGTAGGTGTGGCGCTCCACCTCAGACGCTAAAATAATCTCCTTGGTCTAGTGCAACTGAAAAGGGGATAGACTCCCTCGCTAATTGGCTGATACCGACTCTAAGCCGCCCCAACGACTTATATATCATTAATAATATCTAATCAATTAGGCCAATGTTTTTTTTTGTTTTTTTTTAGAGTTCATTTAGATTTTTATCAACAACAACAACAAAATAAATAAATAAATAAAAAAGAAGTGTATATATTTGTGCAAGCACTCATAGTGTAATGGTTATCATCATAGGAATTGAATATGCCTACTTGAGTTCAAATCCTGAAGGCAGTTAAGACAGTTCTAAGTAACAGTTATCTCTAGACTGCAGGTTCAATCCTGGACAGGGGCAGCAGTAACATAGAATAATAATTAACACAGCTTAACACCTCTACCCCAGCTATGGTTAGCGGAATGAGAACAGGATACCACAGGGACTGAATAAAGGGTTAGGTTTTAAGTTCCGTGATGGTTTTACCGATCACGACAAGAAGGTTCCCGAGTCTGACAAGAAATACCTGAAGAAGGCAGGAGGGAACATTGGCTGAATCGTTGTCCAGATAACAATGAAGATGAGGACAATAGTCCGAATAATACAAATAATGTTAATTATCAAGCTGCATCTCAAAAGTTCTGAGAAATAGTAAAAAAAAATTAGTTTTTTAAGAAATTGAATACCCAACAGGAATGAATAAAAGAAAAATGTCTTTGGCATAAAACACATGCACAAACACACACATACACACACGCACAAACACACATACACACACATAAACATACACACACACACAAACATACACACACACACACAAACATACACACACACACACACATAAACATACAAACATAAACATACACACACAAACATAAACATACAAACATACATACACACACACATACGCAAACATACATACACACACATACACACACATACATACACACACATACACAACACACACAACATACACACACACAAACACAAACACACACACACACAAACATATAAACATACACACACACACACACAAGCACAAACACAGACACACACACAAGCACAAACACAGACAAACACAGACACACATATATGTGCAGACACGCAAACACAATCAAACACACACACACACACACACACACACACACACACACACACACCTGGGAAATACTAAAAGACCATAGATTTAAACAAAATGTCAAGTATGTAAAATAATTCCCAAGAAATGAAAAGAGAAATGATCTCAACTCGCTTAAAAACCAAAAAAAATCACCATTTCCCAAGAAGGCAGAGATACTTGAGACAGTTGGACTACCTCCGACTAATTTAATGTTTGGGATTACAGCAATCATAATTTTTAAATCTCCTTAACGGAAAAGGTTACAGTTGTGACTGGCTTATTTATACGGTTTTAAGTCAATAGACTTAGCCTAAAAAACACAGCAGTCTTCAGTAGTGAACAAGCACACAGGCTGGAAATGAACTCACTAACAGGTACTGTCACTCCGTGTCAGAGTGGACCTGGGAGTAATGGCAATGAAGGGGTACTCCACACTCTCCAAAGCTTCAAATTGGAACTTCCCTATTAGATGCAGTTTAACATCATACCCAGAATACTAAGACCCTCAGCCACTGCCTGATCCCGAGACCCTGCTCAATCCAATTCACCATCAGATGAAGGTGCTGTTTGCTTACAATGATACAAGAATTTTGATCATGAGATTATAAGTAACTGGATATTGTTATGACTTTCTTCAATGTGATGGATTTTAGTAGTATTTTAAGGTACTCTGCTGTAAAGATCAGTGTTAGTGGTAATGATACTTTGGCTCTGAGACCCTACTTGAAAATTTGAAAAAATGTATATAAAAACATTAAATAAGCACACATCCAACGCTTCCACTTTTTACTATGAATTAGCGGTTTTTTAAAAGCCCAAAAACTTGCGTACAAATCAGATGTTATTGTTAGCTACTGCTGGGAAGATCAGCGTTCTGCACATATATGATTATAGGGTTTGTGGGTTGGCCATAAGGGTAATAGGGTCGGGACAATCATAAAGGTGCTAGGGCTTGATGTGTCTAGCCAATTGATTTGAGGTGGCCTCCCCGACCGTCCATCTAGCTTAAGTAAGGGACAAAGTAGATTGTTGCATATCATGGACTGCTCAGCCATGAAGATTCCGTCTTTAAGCATCATGAGAAGTGTAGTCAGTGTATTCTACAGCCCCAGGCGACAGGGCGGCAGTTTGACATGATCATAATAATTGGGTCACCACAGCTAATTAAAGAATTATTTTTTTAGTTTTTATTTTCATTTTGTTTTCCAATTTTCGGTACTTCTATGACAAATAAATAAAATAAGAAATAAGAAATTTATTAATCAATAGTAGTACAAATTATTAAAAAAAAATATATAAGTAAAAGAAAAACTTTATTGGTTTAAACTACTATTGAAGGGAGGCCATGCCTAATAGCATGAAGCTAATCCCATGGACATGACCACCCTTGGACGCTCACAGGAAACAATACATGAAACACACAACGTAAACATATACATATATATCATGAGACAAATTAGCCGTGTGAGAATCTAAATGCAAATCTGTTGTTTATAAGAGGCAATAAAATGATTTTTCAAAAGTGTTTTAAGGACAAAATAATTTACTGAAACAAGCTTCATCTTTTCTTTATCAAAAAATAACGACTGAACAGTATTCCAAGAATTAATTGCATTAAAACGAATCGAATTATGCCCAAAACTAACAGTGTTGATGATAGGGAAATTAAGCAAAACCAGATTGGTCAGCACGAGTGACATGAGCATGGTGAAGTCAACTGCAAAAGCATTCTGAACAGAAACAGGCATTTTATTGTGGAATAGTTTATGTAAGAACAAAATATTTTCACAATGGACCATATCAGAAAATTTGAGAATCTCCAAATTTGCATACAGGTTGTTAGATGATGTCCTAGGAGGCACAAAGGACATAAGTCTCACAGCAAAGTTTTGAAGAACAGTTATACGATTAATCAAAGTACCGCCATTAGGCTGACCCCAAATTTGATTACAGTATTGGAGATGGGAATGGAAAATGGCATAATAAACTTGGATCAGAACATTTAGTGGCACAAAATGACGAAGTTTAGCTAGAGCTGCATTAGCCCTTTTGAGCTTGAGCACAGTGCTATTGATCTGAGAGGAAGAGTTTGTTACAAAATCATTGCTGCCGATATTCCTGAGGAAAGCTAGTAAACTCCTATAACAAATCTGGAGCCAGAGTCCTTAAAATTGAATAATGCTGAACCTTCAGCGTTACACAGCAACTCCTGCGACACTGCAGTTACCAAACTGCATTGGTTTCTGACCTTTCCTTCAGACCACAGCGGCAGTGTAGAGGGGGGGGGTATGCTGCTTGGGCAACAGCCCATCCTCCATATCAAGCCAGGTTATGTAGTTTAAAAAAAAAAAAAAAAAAAAACTACAACTTTTAAACACTACTCAATCGCCTTTTCGCCGATGGAAGGATGTCAACAACAACTTAAGGAACAGCAGGTGCTGTAAACATCTGTTTCATTTGTTTATTGAATGAAGTCGAATGAAGTTGAGGAATTGTAGAATTAAATGGGCCAATAAATAAGCAAAAGAAATGATAACGTCAAGACAAAATTAAACGTGAAAGACAATCCATGAGTCTGTCTGTGCGTCATGTCTCTTTTTATTTTTTAATTAAAAGTTTAAAGAAAATTAAAAAGACAGTGAGTTATCACCATTGTGGTGATATTCATTAGGGCTTAAGTGGTCACCCAATTAAGTATTGAACAGGCTCATTGCTACTTAACTTCAGTGATCTATCAGAAACCAGTGCTTTCATTATAGAAGAGTAGTAGTAGTAGTAGTAGTAGTAACAACATTGAAAAAATAACTTTATTAACTGTAATATTATGAGAGGTAGTATTGAATAATCAGTATTAGAAGAGTGGTATTATTAACTGAGTAAAATAAAAAGTATAAATGGATTTAAAAGTCCACAGTGTTACATCCAATATTCATTCATTCTGTTTTGATGGAAATATTAATAATTCTATCCAAAACACAAAACACAAATCGTCAGCCTCAGAATTAATAGGAAACTATATATCACTTCATTAAATGTTTTATCAGTTATTGATAAAGTTTTTAAAATATAATTTGACATTAGAAAATGCTAGTTTGGTTGTTGCTTATAAAAGAAAAGTCTTTTGAGAGAGAGAGAGAGAGAGAGGGGGAGAGAAAAATCAGGCAGACAGTATGAGAGAGAGACAGACAGAAATAGAGTGTGTGTGTGTGAGTGAGAGAGAGAGAGACAGAAAGAGAGAGAGAAAGATGGTGTCAGCAGAGAGAGAGAGAGAGAGAGAGAGAGAGAGAGAGAGAGAGAGAGAGAGAGAGAGAGAGAGAGAAAATCAAGCAGACAGTATGAGAGGAGAGACAGAAATAGAATCAGATAGATAGTGTGTGTGAGAGAGAGAAAGAAAGACAGTGTCAGGGGAGAAGAGGGGGAGACGGTGTCAGGAGAGAGAGAGAGAAATACAGTGTCAGTAGAGAGAGAGAGAGACAGTGTCAGTAGAGAGAGAGACAGTGTCAGTAGAGAGAGAGACAGTAGAGAGAGAGAGAGAGAGAGAGAGACAGTGTCAGTAGAGAGAGAGACAGTGTCAGTAGAGAGAGAGAGAGAGAGAAGAGTGAGAGAGAGAGAGAGTGTCAGTAGAGAGAGAGAGAGAGACAGTGTCAGTAGAGAGAGAGACACAGTGTCAGTAGAGAGAGAGAGAGAGAGAGAGAGAGAGAGAGAGAGAGAGAGAGAGACAGTGTCAGTAGAGAGAGAGACACAGTGTCAGTCGAGAGAGAGAGAGAGAGAGAGAGAGAGAGAGAGAGACACAGTGTCAGTCGAGAGAGAGAGACAGTGTCAGTAGAGAGAGAGAGACAGTGTCGAGAGAGAGAGAGAGAGAGTGAGAGACAGTGTCAGTAGAGAGAGAGAAATACAGTGTCAGAATAGAGAGAGAGAGAGAGTGTCAAAGTGTCAGGAGAGAGAGAGAGTGTCAGGAGAGAGAGAGAGGGAGAGAGAAAGACAGTGTCAGGAGAGAGAGAGATAGAATCATGCAGATAGTGTGAGAGAAAGAGTCAGGCAAACAGTATCAGAGAGGGAGAGAGAGAGAGAGAGAATCAGGCATACATTCTGAGAGATAGACACAGATAGAACCACATAGCGTGATAGAGATAGAGATAGCAAGAGAGAGAGAGAGAGAGAGAGAATCAAGTGATGAATGGTAGAGGAAGAGCGATTGTAATATACAAACAAAATGTGAAAAAAAAAAAAGAAAGAAAGAAAAGAAAAGAAAAAGAGAAGAAAAATAAAATGTTCAAGCAGACTTACCTGATTCATCTTGTTTGAGAACTTCAAATAATGTTTCTCCAGTATCACAGTCTCTTAACTTGAAGCGAATGAAATCTATTCCATAAATATTGGCCTCTGGGGGGCATAAATAACCTAAAAGAAGAACAAGGAGAAAAATCAAACATCCATTTTCAGGAAATTTATTTCATATTTTCAAACAACAGTTCAAAAGTTTTGCAATATTTTAGAAGCATGAGACACAATTCAGCATTTATATTCCCTTGATACTCCTATAAGATATAAAGGTTTGTTTTTGGTTTGTTCTGTTTTACGGCATATCAACCTCAGTGGGTCATTTAATGCCGATAAAGTTTGAAATAAAGTCATTTTCAATGGATAAACAATTTTTTTTTTATAAATACATTTTTCTATTTAACCCATAGATGGGACCCTAACAGGTACTACCACTCCGGGTCAGAGTGGACCAGGGAGCAATGGTGATGAAGGGGTGCTCCACATTCCCCAAACCTCCAAAACTGGAACCTCACCATCAGATAGAGTTTAACATCATTCTCAGGACATGTAGAACCTCAGCCACTGCCTTCTAGCACCCATATGATAAAAAAGGTTAGGGCTTGCCATAAGGGCAATAGGGTAGGGGCAATCATATAGGTGCTAGGGCTCAACGTGACCAACCCAATTGATCGGAGGGGGCCTCTCCGACCGCCCATCTAGCCTAAGTAAGGTTCTAAGTGGAGTGTTACAGGTTATAAGATATAAAGTTCTTACATTAAAGTTGGAAGGCTTGAAGTAACCCTCCTGAGTGGGTACATGTGTGTACATAAAATATAACAGACTTTATTCTGTGAGTGACGGAGAAAATACATTCAAGACAAATAGATAAATAAAACAGATACATACACGTACTATAGAGGAAATAGGTGTAGGACTTGCGTCGTAAGTAACTGACACATCCACTGTCCCATTCGTGCGAGCATCAGATTAGTGAGCTGATGTGATACTATGATTGAAGACGACATGGTCAGAATAAATAAATGAATAAGAAAGAGAATAGGTTAAAGCCAGGCATAAGTAAAAGGGGTGGGTGGTTGACCTTTTTACGAATCCAAAGATTAGGCCATAAAGTTTAAGAGACTTGTACGACCACCATGAAGTTAGGCCACGAAGTGATAATATTTTAGGCGCCCAGGTATTAAAAGCAAAAGGGATTTTTATGAGAAAATCTCTTTTGAAAAAATTAATGGTTGACATATTGAAGACGTAGTGTCTGAAAAAATATTTAATTAGTTTAATTTCAAGGGTAATGACAACTAGAAGTCTGCGATTCGATTTAAGTGCTGGCCATCTGTGTGGTTCGGAGAAGATGGTTGGGGAAGGGGAATTTGACATAAATACAGCTAAACTAGAGCACTAAGCCAGTTAGAACCCGGACCGTTGGGGTGTTAAGGTCGCCGGTAGGGATAGACAGCGAAGTATCACACACACCCTTCTTCAATCTGCGTCTTGTTTACAAACACTTGTAGTTGTTGATTGTTTTTATTTTTGTGACCCTGTTTCTGACTCGTGCAAATACGGCCAGCGCAGAGTGTTACAACGTTTGGGGTCTAGACATCGTGCATTGAAGGTGCAGAGCGCAGAACAGGTAGTCTCACACTGGGATGTTCTGTCAGAGAAAATTTCATCATTTCGCATACTGGAATGTTTGAACACTAAAACACTAGAATGTGGAAACACAATCTTTTACAATGCGCTCCATTCATCACTATGGCATTGATCTTGCCTGTGTGGTAATATTATAAACCCACATTGACATCGGGTATATAATTGGTGAGAGTGAGACTTCAGAGAGTTCGCAAGTGATATATATATATATACACCAAAAGTGGAATATAACAAAAAGTTGAAAAAGTTCAAAACAAACGAAAATTCTGGGAAAAACCAGCTAGTGTAATGGTTAGAATCCCCGCCTGTCAGCCAGGGTTCGAATGACACACAGAGCAGTCTTCCTGTCTATAACTCTGCTGATGAGGCATAATAGGCCGAAATGTACATACAGAGATTGACTTTTTCTCGATTTGTTTAGCCTTACATTTGAACAGATATGCCCGCCTAATTCTTAATTATCATTAATTAATTTTCAAAATTAGGTATGACTTCAATTAAGCACATATTCTCCCAAATATTGTCGGCTAAGGCCATATCAAACACATTGTTTGTTTACTTCTCATATATATATATTATATATATATATATATATATATATATATATATATGCACTGTGAACTAGCATGTACTAAAATATTGCAAAACTTTTGACTCACCTAAGTAAATATGAGATTGAGACAAACATAAAATTGAAACTCCTTTTGTTTTCTTTCAACAATAGAAATATCTGTATTATTAGCGTTGTTTGGACTATTGTCCCCATCTTCATTGTTATTTGTACAACGTTTCGGTCGATATACCCTCCGGCCTTCTTCAGGTATTTCTTGTCGGACTCGGGAACCTTCTTTTCGAACTCGGGAATGTTCTTGTCGTATTCGGGAGCCAGTCCGACAAGAAATACCTGAAGAAGGCCGGAGGGTATATCGGACGAAACTTTGTACAAATAACAATGAAGATGGGGACAATAGTCCGAACAACGCTAATAATACTAATCTTCAATCCTCATCTCAAACATTCAGAGAAATAGAAATATCTGTATACATATTCACATACATACAAATCTGATAAAAAAAATTTTAAAAATTTTTATAAGTATCGAGATTAAAGATTTGAATGTCTTGATTCTAAAAAATTAAAATGGAAACATACAAAGCTGAAAAATCTATACAACAACAGGACGATGATGTCTAGACTGTTGTCTAGACGACTTGGTGTCAATTTGAAAGACAAATTATGAAGCTAGTCTCAACACACTTTCAATGAAATGCTTTTAGCAAAACACAGAATTGTGCAAAGACAGCACCCTCCACACTACCCAGATCTCCTTTTTTTTTCTTTTTTTTTCTTTCTTTTCTATTCTTTAGAAAAGGGCCGCGAAAACGTCCATTAAAAAGAAAAAGGCAGCGAAAACAACCATTAAAAACAAAAAGGTCATTAAAAAGAAATTTGGGTAAGCGAAAAGAATTCATGCTTAAAGAGGTTGCCCTCAATCACAATCCTTCTTTTCTTTATACCAGTTAAAAAAATTTTTTAAATTTTAAAAATGAAAAAGGGGGGAGGGGAGGGGGAGTAGCTATACCTTACAATAACCTATTATTAGAAATAAAATAGAAAGAAAGAATTAGATACATAAAGAAAAAAATATATGTAAATATATAAAAGCTCAGAATAATTAGTTTTCAAAATTGAAAATTTATCTCAATACGGTTTCACACCATATCCAAAGAGGAGTTTCAGAGGTGCTTCTACCAATGCAACACTCACTGGAATAAGTGTGTTCAATGACAGAGGAATTATTTTTTTTAAAGAAAAACCCCGCACACAAATCCGGAGCCAAAGTCCCTAAGATAGCGTAACGCTGAACTTCAGTGCTACACAGCAACTCCTGCGACACTGCCGTTGCCAAACTGCATTGGTCTCTTACCTTTCCTTTGGACCACAGCGGCAATGTGGAGAGGGGGGGTCTGCTGCTTTGGCAACAGCACAACCTCCATATCAAACCGCTCAGGCTACGTAATTTAAAAAGAAAAAATTGGGACACTACTCCATCGTCGGAAGGATGCCAACCAATCAATAAAATATTTTTTTTTTTAAATAATGCTAGAGTTTCAGTCTTTAAATACTTGTTGATTACACCTCATCTGGATGGCGAGTATAATAATTAGTCAAAGCATGGACTGCAATTGGCCAGAGATGCTGATAGGTATGCGACCTGCGTCCCTCACACACAAAAATCTAAAAGGACGCAGTAAAATCTGATCTGTGCATCCAAGTGTTTTTCTTTTTTCTTCCCTCAACATTTCAAGCTAACTGTAAATACATTTCAATAGTTTCTTAGAAATTAACTAAACAGGATAGGTTACAAGGTTAGAGTTAAATGGCTTTAGTTGTTTCCCCAGATCATAAATAAAAAAAACCCTACAATCTATTAAGAAACTTTAGTTGGGACCCATTAATTTTACCCTGGGACTCATTCAAAGCAAATATGTGCGTCCCAGGATGCATTAAATCAAAAAGCTATCATCATCACTAAATTGACATATTCAAAATCTGATCTCTCAGACAAATTAAAACAAGAATTCTTCCAACCTGTAACTGTGTCATTACTATTGTATGTGTTGCGTATGGTCGAGTCGTTAGTAGTAGTAGTCATCATTAGTTCAGAAACAACATATACGCAAGTTGTATAGTCACAAAGGGGTTGTTTATTCCTTTCTAGGCTTGTGGATTCTTTTTCAGATTGAAGGAGAGAAAAATTGTAAATCATGTTCGGTACTACTATACGAAACACATCACGGGGGGACCCGGGAAGCCCGTCTGCCCCTTACGAAGGCCCAGACGAAAAAAAAACCTCTCTGAAGTTGAGTGCCACACTTACTGTCAGCTTCCAGATGCTTTGTCTCACAGATCAGATTACCCAAGCTGTGCTACTCATGCGCTGAGTTGGCAATGAACCTTTCAATTTCTAGGCAATGCTCCACAAAAGTTGGAACACAAAAACTCTGACTCAGACTCCTCTATTTTTGGCTCTTCCGATTCCAACTCATCTTTATGTAATTAAGTGGGTCAAAATCATTTCGCTGAACCTATCTTTTTTTTTTTTACATTATTTTCTAATCATCAGAATTCATAGTGAGTTAGCTTATTAGCTTCCCTCAAGCTAGGTCTTGGGTAAAGACCTTGTGAATTATCATAAGAAACTGATAGTGAAAATTAAAGAGAGCAAAAAGATAAACAAATACTTGGATCTTGCCAAAGAGCTGAAAAAGCTGTGGAACATAAAGGTGTCAGTGATACCAATTGTAGTTGGCATACTTGGAACAGTCCCGAAAGGCTTGGAAAAGAGACTGGAGGAATTGGAAATCTGATGAAGAATCGAGTCCATCCAGAGCATAGCACTGTTAAGACTGGCTAGAATACTCAGAAGAGTCCTGGAGACCTGAGAAGACTTGCTGTTACTCAGACTTCAGTGAAAGACCACCAGTTAACGCTGGTGTGAAAAACTTGCAAGAAGTGAAATACTCATCATCATCATCGTGTATCTATACAACAGGAATAAAGAAAAGAAGATGAGTAATTGCAGATATATACATTTTTACTGTAAATAATTATTTTCTTTAGCTAAACACAGGAATAAAAAATAAAAAAATTTGAAAATGATTTGCACTGGAAAGAAATAGTTCTTGAACAATCAAAAGTGAAAGATTTATAGGAAAATAAAATGTAAAAGAAACTTAAATCAAAAGACATGAACAGTAATCCAAATAGCTTTTTGATTTTGGGTGTCCTGGGATGCACATATTTGCTTTGAAGGAGTCCCCGCGAAAATTTATGGGTCCCCAACTAAAGTTTCTTAATAGATTGTAGGGTTTTTATTTATGATCTGAGAAACAACTAAAGCCGTCTAACTCCTACCTATCCTGTGTAATTTGTTTCTAAGAAACTATTGAAATGCATTTAGTTAGCTTGAAATGGTGAGGGAAGAAAAAAGAAAAAAACTGGGATGCATGGATACAATTTTACTGCGTCCTTTTAGATTTTTGTGGACACGTACCAATCAGTATCTCTGCTAATATTAGTGTTATTGTTTACGTGTGCTCTCTCTCTCTCTCTCTCTCTATTTTTATCCTCTTTTTTTCTTTCTTTCTTATTATATTTTTTTCTGTGTAGCATGTCCTTTTTCTCCCCTTTCAATAGTCTAGAAGGAAAGTTCTATAAACAAAGATAAAAGTTGCAATAAAATGAAAGTATTTAATCGGGGGGGGGGAGTAGAGTTTGGCGGTTTGGCAGTTTTGATTTCGGTTTGGTTCCAGTTTATTTTTTCAGTTTGATATCAATTTTTAATTTAGTATTTTTTTCATTCTCTCATTTAATGATGATTAGTAGGTATGTGCAATTTTACTCAAGGGAAGTAATAAATTTTTAAAAAAAATTTTTTTTTTTTAAATCTTAAAACAATTACCAAAAATCACTGCATTGTCCAATTTTAATTAAATTTTCAGCACTTTATTCCTTAATGACTTCATTTTATAATGAATAGGTCATTTTATTTTTAAAAAAAACAAAAACAAACCTGTCTATTTCCTTTTTTTCAATCTATTTTCTAAAAAATAGTCAATTAAATATTAATTGAATGTTGATAAAATTTAATTTTATTAAAATCTGAAAGTCTTTTTAAAACGTATTTTCTTGGATATGGTAGTTCGGTAATAAAAGCACTAAACCGAACGGTTTCGATTTTGTAAAAAAATTTGTAGAATATGAAACTGAAACCGAAAAACCACAATTTTTTTGTTAAACCATGCAGTAAGGAATTAGGGTCAGTTTAATAAAAGGCTGAGAATACATTTTCATAATTGATAAACCAGTAAAACCAAAGAAAATGAATTGTGTCCGTTTGTGCCAGTAAACAACGGATGACACATGGAAAGATGCAAATCAAAGGTTTTATGGCACGAAAAGACAAAGACAAGGATAGAAGAAATATAAATAAATTGAGAGAAGAAAAAAAATATGTATTCTTTGGATTATTTGGACTATTGTCCTCATCATTATTGTTATCTTTACAACATTTCAGCCAATGTGCTCTCCGGCCTTCTTCAGGTGTTTCTTGTCAGACTTAGGAGCCTTCTCAAACTTGTCATAATCAGGGGCCATCACAGAATTTTGAACCCAACTTTTTATTCAATCCACGGGGGTATCCTATTCTCATTCCGCTAACCATAGCTGGGTACAAGTGTTAAGCTGTGTTAATTATTATTCTATGTTACTATCACCCTTGACCAGGATTGAACTTGCAGCCTAGAGATAACTGTCACTTAACGCAGCACCTTTATCTACTATGCTATGTTTCCGGAGGGCACATTGGCCGAAACATGAGGACAATAATCCAAATAATCAAGCCTCATCTCAAAAATTCAGTGAAATAGTGCAGATAACAATAAAGATGAGGAAAATAGTCTGAATAATCCAAATAATCCAAATTATCAACCCTCATCTCAAAAATTCAGAGAAATATTGCAGATAACAATAAAGATGAGGACAATAGTCCAAATAATCCAAATAATCCAAATTATCAAGCCTCATCTCAAAAATTCAGAGAAAAAGAAAAAATATATTGAACATTATAGGGCAATTTTCTTATGATTTCAGAGAGAATTCTTCAATTGGATTAAAATCAATCCTTCAAATAGATTAAAAAAAAAAAAAAAAAATCAACCCTCTCTCACAGTCCAATCACCTTCACAATCTTGTCAAAAGCACTCAGAATTGCAGAATTGTTCCCTCATCATGCTAGCAAAATATTGCAAAACTTTTGACTCAACCTAGTAGATTAGCTTTGTCTTATTTAGACCAATTTTGATCATTTAATTTTATTGAACTTTTTTTTTTTTCTTTTTTACTAAATCAACCAAAATTTGAGAGTTGTGAACCAAGAAGAACATAGTGACGCCATATTTTAGTACTTTTTCTTGTTTCATAATTCATTAGACTTCATTTCTCCACTTTCTTTTTACTTTTCCCCTTTCTTTCTATTTTCTTTTTTTTTTTTTCTAATTCATTAGACTTCATTTTCCGCACATTCTTTTTTCTTTCAAACTTAATTCTTTTTCTTCTTTTCTTCATAAATCCCTATCATTCTTTCTCCATCTTTCAAGTCAATTTTTTTTTTGTTTTGTTTCTCTAAATTTTTCTTACATTTTTCTTTTTTTCTTTTTTTTTTTTTTAATTATATTCCATTTTTCCTTTCATTTCCCTAATTCTTTCTTTTGCTTCTTTTTCTTTTTTTTCTTTTCTTCTTTTTTTCTCTTAATTCCTTGTACTTCATTTTCCCCCCCACTCTCTTCTTTCTTTTCGCTTTTTATTAATGTTCTTCTTTTTGTCTATGTCAATAGCTGGAATCTTATTCTTTACAAGGCTATCCACTTTTTTTCTTCTTCTGCCTGGGGGTCAATAAGGTCAGCTGATAGCAAAATAAATGTTCTACTTCAAAGAAAAAGTCTGTCTGACCTTGTACGCCATTTTAGATCAGAATGATTTTCTCCAGATCAAGCACTCTTGATTTTGGTCTGTTCTCTCTAACACAAAATCAAAAAATCTATCAATAATGGGGATTCGGTCTCTATTTGTCTGTAACCGAAACTATGTCACTACTTACGTCACATGATCCAAAAATCATCATAACATAGTATGAATACACTCAAAACTTGAGTATCTTTGAGGCATAACACAGATTCACAAAGATAGCAGTTCAAAGTTAACTGGGTTATTTCGTATAACTCCAACATAAAAAAGGGAACCACTCTGATCGACTGATAAATTATTTATTTTCCCATTAAACTAACCCTAACCCTGTCTTCTTTTTTCTAGTAGATCAATAAATAAATAATTTATCAGTCAATCAGAGTGGTTCCCCTTTTTATGTTGGAGTTATAGGAAATAACCTTTAACTGACGTGAAAAAAATTTTAAAGTTTTTAAATAAAATAACTGGTGCATTATATTTTTTATTCATTAATATATCAACACTGAAAATTTCATTAAATTTGGTTAATTCCCTGATTTTTGGTATTTTTTTTTCTTTTTCGGCAGGGTGATATTTGATGGTGGAATTTAGGTCCGTTAAGTTCGATTTAACCCATATTTTTCCTTGGTTTTATCTTGTAAATAAATTTTTTATATTTTTGTTTTTCTCATACATGGAATTTTAAGTAGGTCAATAACTGCGGTGTACCCGAGGTATTTTGGTGGGAGCAGGCTGTGGAACGTGATGGACGACTGTATTTATTAGAATGAATCGGTCGGTAAATGGAAATATTTAGAGTAGACCATGAAAAACCGTATGATCACTATTGTAGCACTATTGTACCTCTGTCCCCTCAAAAATAAAATTTCAAGCCTTGTGTTTAGGCTTGCGTGTTGTATCGCTGTAACCAATTTTATGTAATAAACACAATCTAAATACATCAGCATTATTAATCTCGTTGTGATGGAGAACGAAGCGACAATGCAAGGCAACTGCCGTGTTCAGTGAGAAAAAGAGCAATACATTGTCTTGCCTGCTGGAGTCGAACCCTCGTCCTCCCGAGTGCAAGAAAATGAGACTTGGGCGTTGTGCGGACGCGAGGTTCGATTCAGGTGCCCGGATGTTGGGAGGCTACGTCTATAAGTAGCTGGAGGACGGGGAACAGAGCGGCACGCACACATGAAGAGACTAACCGACATAAGACTACAGTTAAAGGATGTGACTACAGTTAAAGGATGTGACACAAGGTCAATTTCTTAAGCGGAGTTCAACAGGTTTGAATTCAGAGTTTTCCTTCTCTTAGACCAGTTTCCCAACCAAGGTTAAAGAGCCCAGTCTGCCCTACTATTTACCAATAGCTGGAGGGAGAGTAGGATTCATACCTTTCCCAAGGGTTATTAGTGCTAGGTGAAATGCAATTACCACGTCCAGGATTTGAACTCAGGGCGACGAGTTCATTTCCAATGACTTTAACGATTATATTAATTTGACTGTTTGCAAAATGACTTAAAGGCCGCACAACCAGTTCTCAAGATATTCAAAATGAAAGGATGGAGTTTGTAGATGCAAAAAAAACTTCAGACGATATTTTAAGTAGAAAGCAAATTTTGAACTGCCAAAAGAGTTTCATGATCAAAGAATTACACCCACGCTGGGTGGTGGTGGGTGGTGGTGGTGGGTGTGTGTAAGGGGGGGGCATACTTACAAATAAATCACAAGGTGTCAGTGCCACATTTGGCAAGCAGCATAACAGAGTCTTCCAAGTGAACAATTTTAAAAACTAAATAATATACAAGGTGTGTCAAAAAAGTATGGAGATTTTTTCTACTTTTTGACACACCTTGTATTCTCAAAACAATTAACGTTCCATTCATTCTTCATTTCTATCTTGGTAAATACAGCTTCAAACTCAGCACTTTTATGACACACCTTGTATTCTGAAAAAAATTAACTTTCCATTCATTCTTAATTTCTATCTTGGTAAATACAGCTTCAAACTCGGCACTTTTATGACACACCTTATATACAAAAGTTATAATAATTCCTGTGTGAAACAGACTTTTTATCAAAAACAATAATAAACTTTGTAAATATACAAGCTGCAATTTCAAATATTGACACCCCCCCCCCACCCCCGTTAGAACAATTTTTTTGGTTCCACTTCTTACCCAACCCTCATTTGGCTTTGGGCCATACTATGATTGATATACTGAACCAAAAAAGACAAAATAGAGATTTAGAGTTTATTTTATGCCAATTTATTTTCAATTTCAATGCGGGGGGGGGGGGAATTATTGATCTAATTATTTTTTTTTTTTTTTTTTTTACATCTTTTAAAAATTTTCTCAAACTTTTTCTTTATTGAAATGTTTTTAGCGTTCACCTTCATTTTTTTTTTTTTTTTTTTTTTTTTTTTTTTTTCCTTTCTCCCTTAATTTTTCCTCTTTCTAATCCTCTCTCTCTCTCCTTAATTTCCCCTCTTTTTAATTCTCTCTCTCTCTTTCCTTAATTTTTCCTCTTTCTAATCCTCTTTCTCTCTCTCTCTTTCTCTCCTTAATGTTCCATCTTTACAATTCTCTTTTTCCTCAATTTTCCCTAATTTTCTTTTTTTTTTTAATTATTTCTCTCTCTCTCTCTCTCTCTCTCTCTCTCTCTCTCTCTCTCTCTTTTAATTTCCCCCTTTTTAATTCTCTCTCTCTCTCTCCTTAATTTTTCCTCAATTCTCTCTCTTTACTTAATTTTTCCCTCTTTTTAATTCTCACTCCCCCTTCTCTCTCTCTAATTTTCCCTCTTTTAATTCTCTCTCTCTCTTTCCTTAATTTTCTAATTCTCTCTCTCTCTCTCTCTCATTAATTTCCCCTCTTTCTAATCCTCTCTCTCTCCTTAATTTCTCCTCTTTTTAATCTCTCTCTCTCTCTCTCTCTCTCTCTCTCTCTCTCTCTCAATTTCCCCTCTTTAATTTCTCTCTCTCTCTCTTTCTTTAATTTTCCCTAATTCTCTCTCTCTTTAATTTCCCCTCTTTTTAATTCTCTCTCTCTCTCTTTCTTTAATTTTTCCCTAATTCTCTCTCTCTTTAATTTCCCCTCTTTTTAATTCTCTCTCTCTCTTTCTTTAATTTTCCCTAATTCTCTCTCTCTTTAATTTCCCCTCTTTTAATTCTCTCTCTCTCTCTTTCTTTAATCCTCTCTTTAATTTCCCCTCTTTTTAATTCTCTCTCTCTCTCTTTCTTTAATTTTCCCTAATTCTCTCTCCCTCTCTCTCTCTCTCTCTTCTTTAATTTTCCCTAATTCTCTCTCTCTTTAATTCCCCTCTTTTTAATTCTCTCTCTCTCTCTTTCTTAATTTTCCCTAATTCTCTCTCTCTTTAATTTCTTTTTTAATTCTCTCTCTCTCTCTCCCTCTCTCTCTCTCCTTAATTTCCCCTCTTTTTAATCTCTCTCTCTTTCCTTAATTTTCCCTAATTCTCTTAATTTTTTTCTCTCTCTCTCTCTCTCTCTCCTCTAATTTCCCGTCTTTCCATTCTATCTCTCTGCTCTTAATTTCCCTTTGATGGTACCTACTGAAATGTAACAGGTTCGTTGTGTGCAATGTATCGGACATTTCTTATGGACAAATTGCATTCTTAAAAGTGTGTCCTTGGGATCCATGGATACGATTTTACTACATCCTTTTAGATTTTTATGCATCGGGAACACAGGATGCATACCTATCAGCATCTTTGTACTAATATTTCTTTTTTTCTTGTTTGTGTATGACACAAAACTGAATCTGGATGCTGAGTCTCCCATTTTAGAGCTCCAGGGAGTATAGAGTGACCCCCTTTTTCATTACCATTACTCCCAGTTGAACTCCAACCCAAAGTCGTAGTACCTATCACATCGATAGACCAAACAGATGTATTGGAAAATTATTAGAATTACATAGGAATACTTAAAACAATATAATAAAAAAAGTAAAAAGTCGTCGGAGTGGCCAGACGGTAAGGGAGTCTATCCCCTTTTCACTATGTGTAAATGATACATTAACTTAAATATTAAAAGCTTCCTGTAAAAAGTGTATACATGGTAGGTGTATAACATGTGGCCGATGCTGGACACTGCTGGAGAAGCAAGGACGAACTCATAAATAACGTTCTCCTTTGGGCATCAACATATGAACACACCAGTGTGGATCGGCCAATAAAAATTCACATCGATTAGCTCTGTGTGGAAACTGGATGTTGTGCAAAGAACCTTCCAGGAGTGATGGCCAATAGGGACGGTTGGTGGGGGAAGAGATATGGAGATCTGTTTTTTTTGGTAAAGAAAAGATGAAGCTTGTTTCAGTAAATTATTTTGTCCTTAAAACACTTTTGAAAAATCATTTTATTGCCTCTTATAAACAACAGATTTGCATTTAGATTCTCACACGGCTAATTTGTCTCATGATATATATGTATATGTTTACGTTGTGTGTTTCATGTATTGTTTCCTGTGAGCGTCCAAGGGTGGTCATGTCCATGGGATTAGCTTCACGCTATTAGGCATGGCCTCCCTTCAATAGTAGTTTAAACCAATAAAGTTTTTCTTTTACTTATATTTTTTAAATAATTTGTACTACTATTGATTAATAAATTTCTTATTTCTTATTTCTTGTACTGTCGGCACGACTTGATGATGATGATGATGATGATGATGAAAACTTGCTAATGTAATTTTTATATCTAAATGATATATTGGCTTAAATACTGAAAACTTCCAGCAAGAGGTGTATACTTGGTAGGTGTATAACAAGTGGGTCAGAAATTGTAATAAACTATAACTTTTTACTTTTGTGGCTCCAAGTCGGATTCTCTACTGACAGAGCTAAACCGGCACTTGAGAATATAATTGTCTATAAAGGATTATTATTAAATAATCTTAAGTAAAATTAAGATTGGCTTCAAAATGTGTGTGTATTTTTTAGGAAGAGCAGGAAGTGGAGATACAGGTACATCTTATGTAAACATGAGGTTGTTTGTAATATTATATTACTTAGTTGAGAGTGTTTAATAAACATTCTCTAAGCAACAAAGAATGTTGCCTTAATTGCCTAGCAACAGGCAAATCACCTAGCAACAGGCAAATCCTCAGTGTGTCCAACATCATTCATCTTGGACTTATTAAGCTAGGAAAATATTACCCCTGACCACCACCACCACCACCACACCACACCCTTCCCAACAATATCCTGATGACGACACAAAGTTCTACTGTTTGATGCTTGCTACTACCATTTTTGTGGAAATAAAAAGGAAGAGAAAAATAAAAGATATAAAAAGAAAGGTGTTAAAAGAGAGAAGAGAAATTAGAGAGAGAGAGAGAGAGGGAGAGACAGAGAGAGAGAACACAAGACTGAGAGAGAAATAAGGAGAGCAAAAATGAAAGAACATTAGAGACAGAGACAGGTGCTGAGAGACAGGGAGACAGGCGCCAAGAGAGAGAGAGAGACAGACAGGGAGACAGGGCCGAGAGAGAGAGAGAGACAGACAGGGAGACAGACAGAGAGAGAGAGAGAGAGAGACAGGGAGACAGGCGCTAAGAGAGAGAGAGAGACAGGCGCCGAGAGAGAGAGATGAATGAAAAGACAGAGGAGAGGAAACACTAGACTGAGAGAGAAAAATAAGGAATATTAGAGACAGAGACAGGTGCAAAGAGAGGAGAGAGAGAGAGAGAGAGAGAGAGAGAGAGAGAGCAGGAGAGAGAGAGAGAATTAGTAAGAAAGAAAGAAAGAAAGAAAGAAAGGAGAATCTGGTCAAAAAGTATCCTTTTTCTTTTGGCCGTAACCATAGAAACCTGAGAATTGTGATCTACAAGATACAGGACAAATTATTTATATACGAATTATCTTACTAGTTAAACAAGTCACCTCACTTCATTTCTCCACCATCTTCTAACCCAACACCCCCAGCCCCACCCACTTTTAAAAAGAATTATTGATTACCATTTACACTCTAATAACAAAAGATGTCTACATGGGTCAGCTCGGATAAAAGCCCCCCCACACACACCGCCTTTCTCAACCCATATGCTCAATGTGTGGGTGTAGTTTTGTATGTACCATTCATCAGAGCAATAATGTTTTGTTTTTCTAGGCTTTCTTATTCTCTTCAGTCTCATTATTAAATATTTTGTTTTTTGGAAACTTTTAAATTGTTCTTGAAAAAAAAAATAAATAAATAAAGGTAGTGGTTGATGAAGACGGTTTTCCAGATAAAAAAACTGGTATAATATAAATCAAAGAATTTTTAAATAAATGAAAAAAAAAAGGGGGGGGGGAGTTGGGTACAAATTGGTTTGTGATTTCAAATTGAAATAGATCACATTGTTTTTCGTTTATAATCCCCCTAATATATTTTACGAAAAACCTATTTCAAACATATCTTCATCAAAAGGTAAGTAACTATGGAAATTTTCGTGAAAATCGGACCATTAATTGATTTTTTTATAGAATTTTTAAAAAAGCCTCTAGTCATTACTTGTTTTTGGCTACGCTAAATTTCAATTGATTTAATGGTGCAAAAATGTAAACATTGTCTTTCGTTTATAGTTTTCATTATTTCCGTAAGCTGAAAAACTTTTTTTTTTAATTATCAGGATTTTTTTTTAATGTTTCTTCTTTCGAATGGACAAAAAAATTTCAAGATAATATTAACATTTATGCAGGTTTCATAGTGTTAAATATGGGAGGGGGGAGGTAAATTTCACAGGGAAAATTGGTGGTACCTAATGGACACCTACACATAGACACACCAGAGTTGGCCAGCCCCCCCCCTCCACTTTCTCAACCCATATGCTGAATATGTAGGTGTAGTTTGTATGTATCATTCATCAGAGCCGGGTTTGCTCAGTTGGTAGAGCATTCAGCTAGAAGCCACGAGGTTCCTAGTTCGATACCGACCCTTGCCAACTCAGTGTATGAGTAGCACAGGAATCGGTGCAGAAAAGTAAGGAGCTGATGGTAGGTGTGGCAGTCCACCTCAGACGCAAAAACAATCTCCTTGGTCTAGTGCTAGTGAAAAGGGGATAGACTCCCTCGCTGATTGGCTGATACCGACTTTAGGCCACCCCGACGACTTTACTTATTTTACTTTATTCATCAGAGCAATAATGTTTTGTTTTTCTAGGCTTTGTTATTTTCTTCAGTCTCGTTATTAAATGTTTTGTTTTTGGCAACTTTTAAATTGTTATTAAAAAATTTTAAAAATTATTTATTTTTTTTATTTTTTTAAAAAATTGAAATAGATCACTAAGTAGGCCTGAGCCTTTCTCGTAGTTTTTAAGAATTTAATAAAAAGATTTAAATGGCTTAGGGTTAGGGTTAGGGAAAACCCTATATTATAAGAGTAGGAAACGCGTGGTGTAATGGTTAAAGTCACTGGAATTGGACTCGTCGCCCCGAGTTCAAATCCTGGACGTGGTAATTGCATTTCACTTAGCGCTAATATTCTTGGGAAAGGTATGAATCCTCCTCTCCCTCCAGCTATGGGTAAATACTAGGGCAGACTTGGCTCTTTAACCTTAGTTAGGCAACCGGTCTAGGAGAAGGAAAACTCTTAAGAAATTGACCTTGTGTAGCATCCTGCTCGTGCAGAGGGGTTGGTATATATATATATATATATATATATATATATAATATATATATATATAACATAAGAGCAATTAATCTGATACAATAGATTTACCAGGTGTTGAATTCACCTAGAATTTATTACTATTAACACAGCTAGATTTTGTAAAAATCAAAAGCAAATATGACGCTGATCAAATAAGGATGAAAATATGAGTGTCTGGTAAATTTATTGACAGTAATTACATTGAATTGGTAAATTTATCACAGGTAAATTATTCAGACCATATGACCTTAAGGCACCTCTTCTCATTTACACCATAAAAATCTGGTTGTTTGTTAGGGGTTAGGGGATAAGGTTATAATTTTTTTTTTTAAATCTGAAAATCGTCTGTAAACAATTAACCGGATTTGACGGTGTAAATGGAAAAAATGTCCCCACGAATCAAAATAGCAAAAGGGGTGCCTTAAGGTCATATGGTCCAACTCCAATTATTCGTAGGTAAATTCAGAATTTAATCATTGCTTTTAAGAATTTAATAAAAAGAGCTAAAAGGTTTAGGGTTAGGGAAAACCCTATATTATAAGAGCAATTAATCTGATACAATAAAATGTACCAGGTGTTAGATTCACCTAGAATTTATTACTATTAACACAGCTTTTGATTTTGTCAGAATCAAAAACAAATATGATGCTGATCAAGAAGAGACAAAAAATAAGAGTAAGATTAAAGGTTAAATTTAATTTACCAGGCATAAAGATCGTGTAGCTCAATGAGTTTAGATCTTACTAGGTGTTTATTTTCTTTTTTTTCTTTTTTTTGTTTTGTCTGATTTGCACTGTTTTCTGAAGACCATAGACTGACAGGTTAAGTCGTTATGGTTTGGTTTGGTTTACTTTGTTTTATGGCATATCTAATGTTTCGGACGATATACTCTCCGGCCTTCTTCAGATATTTCTTATTGGACTCGGGAACCTTCTCAGACTCGGGAACCTTCTTGTCATAATCAGGAGCCATCACGGAACTTTGAACCCAACCCTGTATTCAGTCTACAGAGGTATCCTGTTCTCATTCCACTAACCATAGCTGGGGTAGAGGCGTTAAGCTGTGTTAATTATTATTCTGTGTTACTGCTGCCCTTGATCAGGATTGAACCTGCAATCTAGAGATAACTGTCACTTAGAACAGTCTTAACCTAACTCCTTTATCCACTAGGCCATATCTCCAAAAAGAAGGTTCCCGAGTCCGACAAGAAATACCTGAAGAAGGCCGGAGGGCATATCGGCCGAGACGTTGTACAGATAACAATGAAGATGAGGACAATAGTCCGAATAACACAGATAATAGTAAGTTTCTTTTTTATGTTTTCATGCCTTCCTCTTAGTAGAATTGTATAATAAAAGTCTGGGTTACTTTGGGGCTAGGTATGTGTATCATGTGTGTGGTCACATATGAGCCAGTCCTTTGTCTGCCTGACTCTCTACTTGTCAGTTTTCTGTCTAACTGCTTGTCAGTGAGTATATCCAGTGTAGAATCATTAGGGGAGATAACTCTCCCTAACAGTTCGAAAAGAATATCACTAGTTTATCTTATTATAATGGAGATTGTGTGTTTTTCAGTCTGTAACCGAAACTATATTCCTACTCAAGTCACAATTCTCTTAGTTATTGACATCACATTCTCCATGATTTTATTTTTATTTAACCTCAATTATTAATAAAATTGTCTTACATTATTGATACTGTTAACTATGTCTACATACTGACAACATGCAATCATATTTATATATACAACAAAATAGCGGTTTACAGTGTAAACGGGAAGGCTAATTTGCATATTAATATTAAAAAATCGAATTTAAAAAATATGTGCTTAGTATTATTGATTTCTAACTGTTTGGTTTTATTTTAATGAATATAAGCAAAAATCTCTTCAATGAATCTTAAATGAAATCCATTAACAAGAAAAAATAACTGTCATTTTATTCTTTACTTCCTCTTATAACTAATTACTTGAATTAGAAAAAATAACAATGAAAAACGAGAGTGATGGAAGAGTAAGTTTCAGTTGTTCCATTTTTTATTATACTCCCTCTGTTTCAAATCTTTTATTATACTCCCTCTGTTTCAAATCTTTTTATCTGTATTCTTATTTAGTTTCATTAGCCTTTCTAATTTAATACAATATTTTATTACATTAAAACTTAAATACTTGCACCCGAAGGGTGAATATATTTGCTAGTATATAATAAACTACAAAGAGATAGAAGGAACACAATAACACCATTGGATAGAGCAAGAGTGCCGCTCTGAAAGTAATGCCTCTTATTTATGTCCAAATAAACTGAAGCTTCTTTTTTGTTTTTATGCCTTCCTCTGAGTAGAATTGTAGGACCATATGACCTTTAGGCACTCCTTTTGCAATCTCGATTTGTGGGGACATTTTTTTTCCATTTGCACCGTCAAAATCCGGTTAATTTATAACAGACGATATTTAGACTTTTTTTTTTTAAATTATAAATAATAACCCTAACCCCTAACCCTAACCCTAATCCTAACCCTAACAAACAACCGGATTTTGATGGTGTAAATGAAAAAAATGTCTCCACGAATCGAGATCTCAAAAGGGGTGCCTAAAGGTCATATGGTCCGAAATTGTATATTAAGAGTCTGGGTTACTTTGGGGCTCGGTATGGATGAGGCAGGCTAAAAGCTGATGATAAAAGAGAAATTGTGTAACCAGAGAACACGGATGACAAACAAAGAGTCTGCAAGATTATAGCAGTCGTGTGCAACAATAAGAGTTGCGAGATGCAGCTGATGAGAACGACAGAGAAATACAGTGGATTGTTATCTTTGTCACAGGAAACTGCAAGAAAATGATGAGGAAAGAATACAGATGCAGAAATACAGATGGGTTAAAAAAAAGTATCGAGATTTTTTTGTACTTTTTGACATAACTTGTATTATGGAATTTCAGAATACAAGGTGTGTCATAAAAGTGCCAAATTTAAAGCTGTATTTACCAAGATAGAAATGAAGAATGAATGGAGCGTAATTTTTTTCAGAATACAAGGTGTGTCATAAAAGTGCCAAATCTAAAGCTATATTTACCAAGATAGAAATGAAGAATGAATGGAGAGTAATTTTTTTTCAGAATACAAGGTGTGTCATAAAAGTGCCAAATCTAAAGCTGTATTTACCAAGATAGAAATGAAGAATGAATGGAGAGTAATTTTTTTTCAGAATACAAGGTGTGTCATAAAAGTGCCAAATTTAAAGCTGTATTTACCAGGATAGAAATGAAGAATGAATGGAGAGTAATTTTTTTCAGGTGTGTCAAAAAGTACAAAAAACGTTGTACAGATAACAATGAAGATGAGGACAATAGTCCGAATAATACCCTAAAATCTATTAAAAAACTTTAGTTGGGACCCATATATTTTCCCAGGGAGTCATTCAAAACAAATATGTGCATCCCAGGATGCTCTGAATAAAAAAAAATATCAGCATTACTGCAATAACCAACAGATTTAAAGTCTCATCTCACAAGATGTTTTTTTTTTATTCCAGAAGAAAATAAAAATTATTCTTTTACCCAATCTTTTATACATAGAAAAACCTCATGTTTACATAAGATGTACCTTTATCTCCACTTCCTGCTCTTCCTACTCCTAATTAAATCAGTTATCATCCTTATAACATTAACAGATTTTTTTTTTTTAAGTTGTCAATATTTCACTAGATACTCTTTGGTGTGTGTGCATTTACACCCACCCCTCCACCACGGACAGGATGTGACACAAGATCAATTGTTAAGAAGAGTACAGCTGTTTCTCTGAATTTTTGAGATGAGGCTTGATGATTAGTATTATTTGGATTATTTGGACTATTGAGGACAATAGTCCGAATAATCTAAATAATACTAATCATCAAGCCTCATCTCGAAAATTCAGAGAAATAGCGCAGATAACAATAAAGATGAGGATAATAGTCCGAATAATGCAAATGATACTAATTATCAAGCCTCATCTCAAATATTCTGAGAAACAGTATATAATCGGTACGGATCCGATATAATCCGTCAATGGAAACTCCTCGAGAAGCTAAATCAAGAACTGGCATGAATAACGAACCACCTCACATTTCTATACAGATGCCGGGATCTCAA
Source organism: Doryteuthis pealeii (assembly GCA_023376005.1). Taxonomy (NCBI): domain Eukaryota; kingdom Metazoa; phylum Mollusca; class Cephalopoda; order Myopsida; family Loliginidae; genus Doryteuthis; species Doryteuthis pealeii. Next base: position 27,068,303 of record CM042178.1, on the reverse strand, counting down.
GCTAGGTTCACCGGGCTTAACACTAAAATTACCAGTTAATTCCAGGAGAGCACAAAGGATCGCCAAAACAGTAGGGTATGAGCTGGTCCGAGATCGTATACAGAACAACCGAATGAAGATGAGGACAATAGTCTGAATAATCCAAATAATACTAGAGTACAGCTGGTTTGAATTTAGTTTTCTTTCACCTAGACTGGTTGCCTTACCAAGGCTAAAGAACCCAGTCTGCCCTACTATTTACCCATAGTTGGAGGGAGGACGAACAAATGGATTCATGCCTATCCCAAGGGCATGAATGCAAAGTGAAACGCAGCAGCCTTGTCCAGGATTTGAACTCAGGTTGCTAATTCCACTCTCTATGACAATAACCATTACGCTCATCGTGCCTCTTAGGTGTACTATGAGAAACATGGGTCAGTTTAACTCTTAATGTTCTATACCACTTCATTCGGAGGTGCGTGATCTAATGGTTAGTGTCATAGGAAATGGACTAGTCGACCAGAGTTCAATTCCTGGACGAAGCTGTTTGCACTTCACATAGCGCTAATACCCTTGGGAAAGGTATGAATCTAGTTCTCCCTCCAGCTATGAGTAAATAGCAGGGCAGACTGGGCTCTTTATCCATGGCTAGATAACCAGTCTAGGAGAAGGAAAACTCTGAATTCAAACCTGTCAAACTCCACTTAAGAAATTGATCTTGTGTCACATCTTACTTGTGCGGAGGGGTTGGTGTTGGTCTGTGTGTATATATATATATATATATATATATATATATATATAGGCGTGTGGGCTAGTGGTTAGAGTCGTGGGAAATGGACTCGTCGATTCGAGTTCAATTCCTAGACAAAGCTGTTGGCATTTCACGTAGCGCTAATACCCTTGGGAAAGGTATGAATCCATATATTATCCCTCCAGCTATGGGTTAAATAGTAGGGCAGACTGGGCCCTTCAGCCTTGGGTAGGTAACCAGTCTAGAAGAGGGATAACTCTGAATTCAAAATTCCTGAGGTCGGTCGTTGATTGAGTTTGTGGCAACCCTTGATGCACCAATTCTTTCCTATCGACTGTGCCAAAAAGTGTGGATGGTCCTACACAAGCCTTCACCACTATAGACAAATCACTGTGTGGGTGTTCATTGTGTGTATGAACCCTCATACGTCGAAAATCGACAGGAGAGTCCATAATATATATATATATATATACATATATATACACTACAGCTGAGCAATACAGGACAATAAAAAAAAAAATTTTCAAATTTAAAAATCTGTTTTCAAATGCCTTAAAAGTAATAAAGAATTCATCATTCGCATCTGATGAGTCGGGAGAATTAGACACTTTGTCTAAGCTCCCTGAAATAGACTATAATGCTAAATCTCTAAGTCTTTTGTTATTTCTTTACTTATGAATTTGCTCTGTGACTCTAACAATAAGAGCACACATTGACGCGACCAGCTGATTGATTGGAGGGGGCCTCTATGACCGCTCATCTAGCCCAAGTAAGGGCTATAGTGGAGTGTCGCAGGTCATGGACTGCTCAGCTACCTGGGTTCCATCCTTAAGCATCACAGGTTGCCACCCACGGCCAACAGGTGGCCGCATTAGGGGAGTCTTACCCCTCTGCAGAGGTGTAGTCGGTGCATTCTAACGCCCCAGCTGACAGGGCAGTTTTATTTAAGGGAAATAACTCGGGTAACATTAATTGAAAAGGCCATCTATACATATATAATGGGCGGTTGTGTGTATATGTATGTCTGGAGGAAACTTCGAAAATAAAATAAAATTCAGAGTAGCTGGATCAATGCAAGGTCTATTTTTTTTACATAGGGATTTAAATGGGGCATCTCACGAGGATTCACCTCCCGATTCAGTTAGGGTTGAGGTTGGGGTTTATGGTTAGTTTAATAGGAAAATAAATTAATAATTTGGGCTCTGTTTTTTCCAGAAAAAACAGAACCCACAAATTTTGTAATAAAAATGTTAATTTTAACTAGGGGGGGTTTAGGGTTATGGTTTAGGGTTAGGGCTAGAGTTAGGGTTAGAGTTGGAAAAACGCCCTAAGTTGGTTGTTTTTTGGGGTTTTTTTTTCAAATGACACCGCTTCGGCTACTGACTTCAATCGTAGCTGGGTTTTTTTTTTTTTTCAGCAGACACCGGCTAGCGGTTTTTGAGGCAGGAGGCCAGGACGAAACTCTGCGAAGAGTACCTTTATTTCATATTCTTTGGACTTAACAATTTCATTTTATATACATTGTAAAAAAAAAATTCTTTGCCGCTTACGTTGCAGAGATTGGTAAATTGTATGGATGACTTGGATTTTAGTCTCTTATCTTGAGGCCACCAGTCTAGGAGAAAGACCATTCTGAATTAAAATTCTGATTAACTTGTGTCGCATCCTACTCGTATCTTAAGGGTTGTGTAAATGCAGACCGACAGACAGATGTATGTGTATGTGTATGCGTATTTGCATATGTAGGGTGTGGATAGAAATTATCTATATTATATATATATGAAGGACAGTTGGTGTGTATGTATGTATGCATGTCCATAGGAAACTACAAAAAGTAAACAACAACAAAGTATATATATATATGTATAGTGTGAGATGGTTACTGTTTCAGCTTTTGCTGGAATGGCATACCAAAGGCAGTATTTTTGGTAGAGTGCTCAATATAAAATAGAGCTGTTATATAATATAATAAAATAAATATATAAAGGTTTTACATATCTATTTATTAGGTGACAAAGGAACATTCATGACCATATTGGTTTCGTGCGAGACAATCATCAGGTGAAGATGTTTCAAATGCAAGGAAAATCGAAAAAAATTCCAAAAAAATTCAGAAAATTCAATAGACATGGGATGTGTATGATTGGATAAAATGATGTGCGTATGTATGTGGTGGTAATTTGAATATATGAGAGTGTTTATGGACAGCATAAAGGTTGTGTACGCGGGGGAACTGGTCACACACATAATACATTGTTCTGTGAATGTGTGACATTTTATCAATGCTTACGTGCGAGCGTTTGTGTTTGCGTGCGTATGTGTGTGTGGGTGTGTATCTTTTATTTGCATGTCTAGATGTGAGCAGTGTGTGTTGTGATGCGGGGGAGGAGGGGATGTATATTGTTGGGTCGAGTTAATTGAGGGGGGGGTGAATAATATTAACTTTAAGATTACAAATGTTGTATATTATGGGCAGAGTGGGGAGTTATAGAACGACGGGGCTGGCTAAATGTTGCAAGTATACATGCGAATATGCATGCGGTCGTGGTGTCAACCAAACATGCTTGTACGTGGGCACACATACACACAACATAGGATGACGTGCATGCGTAAGTACATATGCCTATGCGTGCGTAAACATTTGTACAAATTACAAATTCAAATAAAACCCAAAAGGGGAGGAAATGCAGACCTTTAAAATGACCTAATCCCCAATTTAATTATATCTTATAAAATGGTAGTAAAGTTATTGGAATGGCCTATTGCCTGTATCAGCCGGACAGCAAGGGAGTCTATCCCCTTTTCACTAGTGCTAGACCAGGGAGACTGATTTTTGGGTTATTTCCTATAACTCCAACATAAACAAAGGGGAACCACTCTTGACTGATAAATTATTTATTTATTTTCCCATTAAACTAACCCTAAACCTAACCCGTAACCCTGTCTTCCTTTTTCCTAGTAGATCAATAAATAGATGAATAATTTATCAGTCAAGAGTGGTTCCCCTTTGTTTATGTTGGAGTTATAGGAAATAACCAATTTTTGTTTTTGCCGAGGTGGAGCACCAAGTAATTACTATTAAGAATTTACAATTACTATGCAATACAGGAATTATCGCATAAATGCGTCCTGGCCTCCTGCCCTAAAAAACGCTAAGCGGTGTCTGCTGAAAATCCAACCCGTGCTACTATTGAACTCCCTAGCTGTTTGAAGGCGTTTTTCCCATGGACAGTTGTTTTGAATTAAAATAAAATGAAAATACAAAAAAAAAAAAAGAAGATATTTTAAAGGGGAGAGTAAAATATTTACATTTACTTGTCGATAAAAAAAACCTGAGGGTGGCTTACTTTTAACGCCTTCAAACTACTGAAAATATGTTATTTGTTGATAAAAATGCCTTCAAACCGCTAATTATGAAATATCATTTTATATATCCAGAACGTTTGGGATAAATTTGACATATTTAAATTTGGTTATTTTTCTCCATAGGTTAGAGGTATGGACACACACTACGCATCATTTAAAATATGACTTACGTGATGACAGATAGAATGGATGGATGGAACCCACCTGAATCATGGAAAAGAATAACTTGTATCATGATTATCTGAGCCGGCCATCAAAATAAGGAGATTATGGCTGCTGCCCAATGCTCCCTGAATACTGTAAAAACAATCAGGCATGAACTGGAGAATTGCAATGGAGACTACAAGGTTGTGGCTAGAAGAAAGCAACGTTCTGATTGCATCCGTACAGCAGAATTCCTTGAAAATCTGCAGAAAAAAATGTTGGAGGACCTCAGATATCTACATGGAGTTGCTAAACACTGTAGTCAAGTCCTGGATAACAAGGGTAGCCAATGGTATGCCATATGTATGGCAGCAGGATTCGGTCCCCTGCCACACCTCTGGGAAAAGTCAAAAATGGTTGTCGGTGAATTTTTACAACTACACCAGTCCTAATGTTTGGCCTCCGAACTCCCCAGATCTTAACCCCATGAATCATTATGTATGTGGCGCTGTTGAGAAAGACACCAACCGCTTCTTAAGAAGCCTTAGCTCGGCTTTAAGTCGGCCCTTCTCTCACTGTCTTCTATTGGCTGTACGCACAGTGTTTTCTTTTCTCTTTTCAGTTCCAAAGATATCAATGCACACTGAGTGTGCGATTTTAGTGAAAGAATGCAATTTCACTCCGATGGTTCCCTTCAAGTTATTTTGGAGAATGAAGGATAACTCTTCGTCAAGGGCCTTCCATTTATTATCATTTGAGCTTGGCCAGTTGATCCGGGTTGCATTTTCTTTCACATTGGGTGCATTGGGTTAACAAACAAAGGGAACCTGTGTTCTGTGGTAGTCCTCCTGACACTGAATCCCTTCAATCGATTTATATATGCTAATGTTTTTTAAAAATATATATATATGCTATATATATGCTAGTTTTTTTTTATATATATATAATATATAATATATATGCATATATATGCTAGTTTTTTAAATATATATATGCATATATATGCTATTTTTTATAAATATATATATATATATGCATATATATGCTAGTTTTTTTTAAATATATATATATATATGCATATATATGCTAGTTTTTTTTTAAATATATATATATGCATATATATGCTAGATTTTTTAATATATATATATGCATATATATGCTAGATTTTTTAAAATATATATATATGCATATATATGCTAGATTTTTTTAAATATATATATATGCATATATATGCTAGTTTTTTTTTAAATATATATATATGCATATATATGCTAGATTTTTATTTTAAATATTATATATGCATATATATGCTAGATTTTATTTAAATATATATATGCATATATATGCTAGTTTTTTTTTATATATATATATATATGCATATATATGCTAGATTTTTTTTATATATATATGCATATATGCTAGTTTTTTTTAAATATATATATATGCATATATATGCTAGATATATATATATATATATATGCATATATATGCTAGTATATATATATATGCATATATATGCTAGATATATATGCATATATATGCATATATATGCTAGTTTAAAAATTTTTTTTAAAATGTTTTATCAGGATCTAGAGAGCCCTTCTAGTCATGGAACCCCTGAGCTGCAACTCATACTAGCCCATATGTAAATTAGCATTGAGTATTAGAGATTTTACAAATATGCAAATTGTCTGAATTTTAACGGATAAATACCCGAGGCTCAGCTGAGCTTTATATGAGCAGAATTAGTTAAAGAACCAATGAACTGAATAAAATGAACTGAAACATCAAATATTATTGATGTAAATGAAATTAATAGAATCTCGGGGAAGAAGTCAGTCAGGGCCCAAAAAATCAATGTCCAGAGTCGAAAGTAACGTCCTACCCTAATCAGCCACCCCAGAGTATGTAGGTGTGTATGAATCGGATTTTCTGGAAAGTTGCCAACAAACGACTGACATAGCAACATTATACTAACTGATCTACCTACCTATCAATCTACCTTACAGTTACCCCAAGTAAGATATATATATATATATATATATATATATATACACACAATCAATAATTTATTATATTATGGATATTATTATCTCGTTACTATTAGTTTCATGCTTATGCAATCCTCAGACGAGAGTCAAATGGTTGAGATTTTAAAAAACAGTAGTTTTTTTTATCGTTTATATAAACGTGAAGAGTGTTCACGAGATGGAATGTTATAACGCTAAAGTTGTATTAAAAAAATAAAATAAAACAAACTTGCTAATAATAAGCTAATAGTAACGAGATAATAATATTCATAATATGATATATTATTGATTGTAAATCTGCTCTGCTATTTTAGCATTGAGCACTTTTATATGCCAATACTTTTCTCATTCATTCTCTATTCATATATATATATATATATATATATATATATATAGAGAGAGAGAGAGAGAGAGAGAGAGAGAGAGAGAGAGAGAGAGAGAGAGAGAGAGAGAGAGAATCCCCATTAGCACTCACCATTTT
>CM042178.1:26986552-27054052 GCA_023376005.1 Doryteuthis pealeii | reverse complement strand
TCAGTGGGTCATTTAATGCCGATAAAGTTTTGAAATAAAAGTCATTTTTAATGGATACTCAATGTTTTTTATATACACATTTTTCTATTTAACCCATAGCAGGAACTACCACTCCGGGTGAGAGTGGACCAGGGAGCAATGGTGATGAAGGGGTGCTCCACATTCCCCAAACTTCCAAAACTGGTACCTCACCATCAGATAGAGTTTAACATCATTCCCAGGACATGTAGACCCTCAGTCACCGCCTTCTAGCACCTATATGATAAGAAGGGGTTGGGGCTTGCCATAAGGGCAATAAGGTTGGGCTAATCATATAGGTTCTAGGGCTTGACGTGACCAGCCGGTTGATCAGAGAGGGTCTCTCCGACCACCCATCTAGCCTAAGTAAGGGCCAAAGTGGAGTATTGTAAGTCCTGGACTGCTCAACCACCTGGGTTCTATCCTTAAGCATCATGGGTCACCACCCACAGCCAACAGGTAGCCCCATTGGGTGAGTCTTACCCCTCTGCAGAGGTGTAGTCAGTGCATTCTAACGCTCCAGCCAACAGGGCAGAGCAGGTAAGTAGTTCATAATTTGACCAGAAAATTGATGTTATTTTGTTATTAGCAAACAAAAGTTTTTATATTAAAATAATTTGTGGGCAAATTTGCAGAATAACACGCAAGAGATAATAAAATCATTGGAATCACATAGATTACGGAAACACCCCAAGTAACCTAACCCTAATCCTAACTCTAACACTGACCCTAACCCCTACTCTGAACCTAACTCTAACACTGACCCTGACCCTAATCCTAACTCTAACCCCTACTCTGAACCTAACCCTAATCCTAACTCTAACCCCTACTTTGAACCTAACCCTAATCCTAACTCTAACACTGACCCTAACCCTAACCCCTACTCTGAACCATTGACTCTAGCATCTCAAAGGTTTCGGGTATTTCCATAAAATGTTATGAAATGTAATGCTTTTTATTGTCCCTATTAGTCATCCCCCCTCAGGGAGCTCTTTTGTGGAGCACTCAGAATCCCTACACAGTTGGTTGATGTAGGTTTTTGCAGGTCCATCCACAGCCTACTAATATATATATGGCCCCATATATCACATAAGCCGGAAGAATTCTAACAGGCCTATTCATTTTATAATCAATTTATGTCTGTTTAGAAAAATCTTAAAGCACAAACATTTGGCTAGATGGAACCATAAGTTTTCCTCGAGAAATACTGTTTCTCTGTAGTAACATTACTATCATTGCCGACCATGATAAGGGAATACATTTCACATTGAAAAGGTTTCATTTTTTCTGATATACCCTGAAATCTTAGATAAATTGTTGGTTTGTTTGTTTTGTATAACTGCATAATTTTTAAAAACTATTTTTTGTTTGTTTGTTTACAATCGTTTATTTTTACATTAATGAAGAAAAAAAAGACAAGTTTGTATATTTTTAACATTTTTTCGAAACAGACATAAATTGACTATAAAATGAATAGACCTGTTAGAATTCTGCCTGCAAATGTGACATGGGACGGTATATATTAGTGAGCCGTAGTCCACCTATATTGGTGTGTTGATGTGTAAATGTCTACAGGAGAATATCACTGATGTGTTCGTTCTTGTTTCTCCAGCAATGTCCAGCACACCCTGTTCGTCTTACTAGGATGGTTTGTATGATAGGGGGTAAATGACCATACAGCTGCTTTCTGGTAGGGTGCTGATTTTTTAAGACAGCATGTAGCAACCTTGTAGCTTTTTCTTCGACTCCAATCTAATACCATAAAATAAGTCTCTGGTTAATGAGGAAAAAAAAAAGCAACTTAATTTTTTGGTTTGGTTTGGTTTGGTTTTGTTTTGTTTTACGGCATATCAACCTCGGTGGGTCATTTAATGCTGGCAAAGTTTTGAAATAAATCAATTCTTAATGGATAATACAATTTTTTTAGAAATACATTTTTCTATTTAACCCATAGATGGGACCCTAACAGGTACTACCACTCCGGGTCAGAGTGGACCAGGGAGCAATGGTGATGAAGGGGTGCTCCACATTCCCCAAACCTCCAAAACTGGAACCTCACCATCAGATAGAGGTTAACGTCATTCCCAGGACATGTAGACCCTCAGTCACCGCTTCTAGCACCCATATGATAAAAAGGGTTGGGGCTTGCCATAAGGGCAACAGGGTTGGGACAATCATATAGGTGCTAGGCTTGACACGACCAGCCGATTGATCGGAGGGGGCCTCTTCGACCACCCATCTAGCCTAAGTAAGGGTCTAAGTAGCTCATCCACCAAGACTCCATCCTTAAGCATCACGGGTCGCCACCCACCTTAATTTTTTTGGTTTCTTTTTAGGCTTCCATACTTTTGAATTATGGATCTAAGCTTTTAGTGGGCACTAATGAAAAAGCACCTGACAACACAATAATATCGCTCGCTAACGGACATGAAATATTCCTTTGTAATAATAGATTTATAGTGGAGATAAATAAACAATAGCGGACGTAGCAACGCTAATATGTAAAAAGAACTTTTAATTGGTAACCAGCATATTGTCCTTCTTGCCAGGTAGATGATGGCTAAAACATTAATGTCATTATTGGAAACGTCTGTTTGTTTTTCTGTTCCTTAGGAGCAATAGCGCCCTCTGGTGACCATTAGGAGAGAGAGAGAAAGAGAGAGAGAGAAAAAGATTGAGTCATTAAGTTGACCAAAACATTTGCTGTCATGACAACCGCATCAACAACTAAGAAAGTAAACAGTTCACCCTCAACTCATTCAATCAGTTAAATGCACACACACACACACACACACACACACACACACACAGATCAACTTAACATCACACACACACAGACACACTGATATACACATAGCCACATACATATCTATTGAATATCACACACACACACACACACACACACACATACACATATCTATTGAATATCACACACACACACACACACATACACATAGCCACATACATATCAATTGAATATCACACACATATACACATAGCACACATATCATACATATCACATTGAATATCACACACACACATACACACACATATCAATTGAATATCACACACACACACACATACACATAGCCACATACATATCAATATACATCAATTGAATATCACACACACACACACACACACACACACATATATACACATACATATCAATTGAATATCACACACACACACATCACACACACACACACACACACACATCAATATACACATATACACATATACACACACACACACACACATACACACACACACACACACACACATCACACACACACACACACACACACACACACACATCAACTGAACATCACACACACACACACACACAATAAAAATTGGTTTATAAAAGTATTTTGGCCCAACGATTCCAAAAATGCTATCAAAAACATCTGAAAGTCAACCAATTTTTAAGTTATTGATAATTTCTGATTTTTTTTCATAGCAAGATCAATATCCCGATGTAGCCCGGCATCTATGATAATTTTTTTGTTTTACATTATTATTTCACATATATTAAACATTATTTGTAGCAAAAAAATATGGAATTGCCCCGTAGCTACAGGGAAAGGTGTATTCATGCATTTTCCGAAGACAATAGGTTGAAATGAAGGTAAACTGAAGCCTGAATGTTGTTCCATTCTCCATACGATTAACAGTTAGGCTTCTTAACCCTACATGTCCCTTAATGCTAGAATCAAATACGCTGATATCTTGACAAATGGGTTGAATTCCAAATAGCTCATAACTCAATTTTCTCATATTTAAAATCAATTTTCCCCCTTGAAATAAAAATGAAATGCCATTAATCCATTCCAGCCACACACACACACCCACCAAACAACTTTTTTTTTGTTGTTATATTTGTTTAAATAAGAAAAATAGCACTGTATTTTATGAAACTAGAATAGAATGTAATCTATACATATATAAAGGGCAGTTGTGTGTATGTATGTCCGAATGTAATCTATACATATATAAAGGGCAGTTGTGTGTATGTATGTCCGAATGTAATCTATACATATATAAAGGGCAGTTGTGTGTATGTATGTCCGAATGTAATCTATACATATATAAAGGGCAGTTGTGTGTATGTATGTCCGAAGGTAATCTATACATATATAAAGGGCAGTTGTGTGAATCTGTATGTCCGGATAGAAACTTCAAAAATAAAACAATTAACGACAAAGTAAATATATATACACATTAAATATCACCAGGGCTTGGTTTTTGAGCAAAAATAATGAAGATTTCATTTATATTTGGGAAGATATTTAAAAATTCAGATTTGAAAAGTAACAGAAGGGAAAGTCATTTGCATGTTATTTTGTTTCTCTTTTTTTTTTTGTATGTTTTGTTTATTTTTTTTTATGAATAATATTTTTCTTTGACGAAATAAATTTAGAAACTTAAATGCTTTTAGTGAATTTATTGACATAAGCGTATCTGAAGCTCGCTCATATCTCAAATACTCAATACTATATATTATTGTTTATAAACAACTAGTATTAGATATGGATACACAATACTATATAATTGTGTATAGATTATTAGTATTAGTGTTATATGTACAAATTATTTGTCTGAGATAGGAATACTTTATATCATACAAGCAGCGGCTACCCGGCATCGCCTGTGTAAAGGGGGATATTTTTAAGTTAGTCCCGCAGATCCATTATTACTGAATCGTGAGTTGAATCCTTGTGGGATGCCCCATTTAAATCCATATGTAAAAAAAAAATAGACTTTGCATTGATCCAGCTACTCTGAAAAGAAATGTTAATGTCTACTATCTAAAATATTAAATGAAAAAAAAATTGATGCTGTTATCATTTAGATTTTATTTTTTAATTATCTTCACAAATATAAATCAAATCTCTATTATTTTTGCTCAAAAACCAAGCCCTGGTGATATTTAATGTGTAAATATATATTTACTTTGTTGTTAATTGTTTTATTTTCAAAATTTCCTCTGGACATACACACAACTGCCTTTTATATATGTACTAGAAGTGGCTACTCGGCATCACCTGGGTAGAGGGGTGATTTTTAAAAAGTTAGTCTTGCAGATCCATTATTACTTATCGCGAGTGAGATCCTCGCTGGTTGACCCATAAAAATCCCCACGGAAATATATAACAATATAGTAAGAAATTTCCATTCAATGATTAACAATTAAAAAAAAAGAAGATATAAATTATGCAATTAATTCAATCAATCAATATTTTATTTCAAAGTGAAAAAAGAAAAAACATACAAAAAAAAAAAAAAAGATAAACAAAATAACATGCAAATGACTTTCCCTTCTGTTACTTTTCAAATTTGAATTTTTAAATATCTTCCCAAATATAACTCAAATCTTCATTATTTTTGCTCAAAAACCAAGCCCTGGTGATATTTAATGTGTATATATATTTACTTTGTCATTAATTGTTTTATTTTCGAGGTTCCCTCTGGACATACACATACACACAACTGCCCTTTATATATAGACTAGCAGCGGCTACCCGGCGTCACCTGGGTAGAGGGGGATTTTTTAAGTTAGTCCTTTGTCGTTAATTGTTTTATTTTCGAAGTTTCCTCCGGACATATATATACACACAACTGTCCTTTATATATGGATAGATAGATAGAAGATAGATAGATAACTATATCCAAAATATCTTTTAAGTAACTGCAAAAATATGTAAATATGAATATACAATGAACGCACTTCCCTAACCCCTAGGTATAAAAAAAAAAAAATTAAAGAAATCAACAGAGTGACAGCTCGTAAGTTGGGGGAACTTCTAAGTGAAGGTAGTTGTGTATGTTATACTATACTAGCTACTGGCAAAATGAGCCTAAAATGTGTTTTTGACAAAATGACTTTAGCCACTCTACAGAAAATAATTTACCAAAAATCAGGAAATTATCAGATTTTAATGAAATTTTCAGTGTTTATCAATGAATGATCTTTATAATGCATTATTTATTTTATTTCAAAACTTTCTCATTTTTTTCAGGTCACTTAATTTTGACCCCCCTTATGTTGGGGGTGCATAGCTCAGTCGGTAGAGCGTTCGGCTAGAAACCACAAGGTTCCTAGTTTGAAACCGGTCCTCGCCAACTCAGCGTATGAGTAGCACAGGGATCTGTGCGGTAAAGTACGGAGCTGATGGTAGGTGTGGCGCTCCACCTCAGACGCCAAAAACAATTTCCTTGGTCTAGCGCTATTGAAAAGGGGATAGACTCCCTCACTGACTGGCTGATATCGACTTTAGGCCGCCCTGTTGACTTTACTTTTACTTACAGTATAAATAAAGAGATAAAAGACCGAAGTTATGAATAGAAACAAAAAAACATTTTAACGGTGGCTTTTCTATGAGAAAATAAGTACCGAAAATCGAAAAATGAAATGTGAAAAAATAATAAATAATTAATTTTTTGGAGATTTTTTTTTACTCATTTCGATAATTATTTAATTGGCTATTATCTTATAAAAGAAAAAATTATACATCGTTATTTTTTCTGCTTAAAAGGGGGGGGGGTACATTTTCAATCAAATTTTTCTTCAAAAAGTATACTTTAATGTAATAAAATAAGGTTTGCATTAAATAGATATTTATTTCTAGAATCTAAAAATATAACATTTTAAACTTAACATCAGGCATTTCATATTTGAAATGAATTTTATATATTAATTTTTCATAGCAAAAGTACTAAATTCAAGTTTTGAAATAAAATAACTGATGCATTATAAAATTCATTAATTATTAAATCAATACTGAAAATTTCATTAAAATCGGATAATTACCTGATTTTTGGTAAATTTTTTTGCAATCGTGAATGTTACAGTAAAATTATAAACAAGCACTTAAAATCATCGAAAAAGAGGCTGAATGGCGGATCGCGCCGAAATTGACCAAAACAAATGGTTTTAAATCTTTTAAAAATAAAATTGCATATGTAATGATATTTTTCTTTTTTTAATGATGGTTATTATGTTACTACTTATCGATTTAGACAAAGTTTGACCTTAAATAATAGATTTAATTATTTCTAATTCGCTTTTAAAATTCCTAGCAGACGACAAAAGTGCCTATGGCTATACTATACAAACCATCTCAGCCCAACCATCATGAAAAATGGTTGCATGTTTACTTGGTGATGATGTCATCATTCCCAATTAAACAAAGAACTGTCTATGGTTCCAAAGATGGTAAAACTATTTAGAAACTTGTCAAAAAAGTATTTCAAAAAAATAAATATTAGACAGAAAATAGCTCAGTCGGTAGAGCGTTCAGCTAGAAACCACAAGGTTCCTCGCCAACTCAGCGTATGAGTAGCACAGGGATCTGTGCGGTAAAGTAAGGAGCTGATGGTAGGTGTGGTGCTCCACCTCAGACGCTAAAATAATCTCCTTTGTCTAGCGCTAGTGAAAAGGGTATAGACTCCCTCACTGATTGGCTAATAGCAACTTTAGGCCACCCCAACGACTTTACTTATACATATATAAAGGGCAGTTGTGTGTATGTGTATGTCCGGAGGAAATTTCGAAAATAAAACAATTAACGACAAAGTAAATACATATACACATTAAATATCACCAGTTCTTGGTTTTTGAGCAAAAATAATGAAGGTTTGATTTATATTCGTTAAGATACTTAAAAAGAATCAAATTTAAATGATAATAGCATAGAATTTTTTTTTTTTGCATTTAATATTTTAAATAGTAGACATCAATTTTTATTTCCAGAGTGGCTGGATCAACGCAACGTCTTTTGTTTTTACATAGGGATTTTAATGGGGGCATACTACGAGGATCCAACTCGCGATCCAACAATAACGGATCTGCGAAACTACTTTTTTACCCCCTCCCCACATCTACCCAGGCAACGCCGGGTAGCCACTTCTAGTCTTCTTATTATAATGGAGATTGTGTGCTTGTCTGTCTGTAACCAAAACTATATTATTACTCAAGTCACAATTCCCTTAGTTATTTACGTCACATTTTCCATGATTATAATTTTTTTTAAACCTCAATTATTAATTTAAAATTGTTTTACATTTTTAATACTGTAGACCTTATATTTGCCACATACCCCACGTGTACGGGTTAGGCACAAGGCCCTATTAATGTGGGACCACCCACAAGCTATGACTCATGGGTAACGAATGCAAAAAATGCGTTGATCCTGTCAGCATCCCCCCTCAAGGGGGCATCTCAGGCACTGGGCAATAAACCCAGCCCTGCCCCTTTAAATCAAGGGAGCAGGTGTTGCCTATGGGGGGGGGGCCCTGGAATCAATGATGTTAGCTTGTAAGGATCTATATACTAATAACATGCAATTGTATTTATATATAAAACAAAATAGCGGTTTACAGGAAGGTTACCTTGCATATTGATGTTAATAATTTGATTTTAATAAATATGTGCTTGGTTTTGTTAATTTCTAATTGTTTGGTTTTTATCTTAATGAATATGAGCAAAAATCTTGGGGATAAATCTTAAACGAAATCGATTGATAAAAAGAAATAACTATAATCCTATTCTTTACTTCCTAATTTAACTAAATAGTTAAATTAGAAAAGTTTAGCAATGACAGACGAGAGTAATGGAAGAGTAAGTTTAAGCTGTTCTATTTTTTTTTAATATACCCCCCTTTGTTTCAAATCATTTTATCTGCATTCTTATTTAGTTTCACTAGTCTTTCTAATTTAATATGATAATTTATTAAATTAAAACTTAAATACTTGCTCTCTGTTTCAAATCATTTTATCTGCATTCTTATTTAGTTTCACTAGTCTTTCTAATTTAATATGATAATTTATTAAATTAAAACTTAAATACTTACACCTGTGATTAAAAAAAATTCTGTGTCACTTTTTTGTTGGGTTTTTCTTTCTAAGCGACAAGGTCTTATTTTTTCTAGCAGCAAAGATTTCTTCCTTCCTTCCTTCCTTCAGCAATTTAAAGTCTTGTGGTTTTTCTGGTTTCTGCTGATTTAATTTATGATTTTTTTTTATAGAAGAAAATTGTAGCTCCAGTCTGCCCTGCTATTTACCCAGAGCTGGAGGGAGAATTGGATTCATACCTTTCCCACAGGTAGTAGCACTATGTGAAATGCAAACAGATTCGTCCAGGAATTGAACTCTGGTCGACAAGTCCATTTCCTAAGACTCTAACCATTAGACCACGTGCCTGTTACAATCTTATGGGCCATCATCTTTGGCTTCTCACATTACCAATGAAAGACTTCGATCGTCCAAACATTGGATCAGTTCAGCATATATTGTCGAATTCTTTTCTACAAAATATGGGTCCTCACTTTGGTCAGATGGTGCGTATATTGTGTAGTTGAAGGGTCCTCAAATAGCCGTGGAACTTTGCCTCCTAAAGTTCAAAATTTATTTGTTCGCCATCTAAGAAGATTCTTGCGTTCCTGGGCGTATAACCTATTACAATCTTATGGGCCATCCTGTAGGCTTTAAGCAAGAGCGCTTTTCCAGTGGAATTGGATCCTTGGTAATCCTCTGGTAAAGAATCCTGATCCTTGGTAATCCTCTGGTAAAGAATCCTGAGTATTGTAAGTCCCTCCTGTTGACTTTTCTGGTTATAAGGTGTGTCTTAGATGCCTACTCTTATTTATAGACTCAGCGATAATCATGTGACCAACCTATTGGCCAATCACTAGCAGTGCTCTACTGCTGATATTATTATTTATACTGGCCGTTCTAATCTTAGCTACTCATAATTACTTGGATCTTCGTGGACAACGGATCATAGGATTATATCACTGGACCTTTTGACACTACGTAGGATTACATAACCCAGGACTTATTTACTTACCAAAGGATTCTATAGCTCAGGACTTACTTACTTACTTTAAGTCCTTTTCAACTGGCCAAGGATGGCGGTCAGAAACTTAACACCTCCTCAATCAGTGCAAGTACAACTATGGCCAGTATCAGTGTTTAAGTAGTGTATCAGCCACACAGTATGGCTGGTGATTGGCGAAGGAATAAACCATGTGACATCAAACCCTTTCATTTAACAACTGATAACCATATCAACCAGTGCAATTCTCTGGACCCAAAAATCAAGTCCACACCTGGGACCTTTGACAGCTTTGATGAACATAACAATTTAGAAACTTGTAGTGACCTTTGGTCAAAAGAATCAACCTTTATACGATACTAGACAAAACATAACCCATTGGGTCACCCATTCAGCTCTGGGTAGATTATTGAGAAAAGAGAGCTAGCAAATAATTTTTTTTTTTTTTCAAATAAATACGTCCAGTCTAACCTTAAAATCCTTTTGTAAGCTTTCTAAGAAAGGGAATGTTTGACTTCATTTAAGCTATGGGATGTTGATTGTGAAATTTAACATAGAAATACATTTCAAATTCTCCTCTCTCTCTCTCTCTACTCTCCAGAGAAACTAACATTATATAACGAGGAGGTAGTCAAGAGATACATAGAGGTTAAGAAAGAGATAGATACAGAGTAAAGTAAGAGATTGGTCGGTTTTTGACTTAATTGCAAATTATGACTAATTAGAGCTAATTAAGACAGAATTTTTTTCAAACATAATTCAATCCTAAAGTAAGGAATAACTTAGTATAATTTTTGTGTCATTAAACTAAACAGTAAAAAAAACCTTTAGAAAGCAAAAGTTGATTAACTCAGCTCTAGTATAATATTAGGTTTTGGTTTTAATGTTTTGTCATTTCAAACAAAATCATTTCCTCTCACTTACAAAAAGAATTTTACATTTTCTTTTTCTCGTTAATAAATAGTTCCAAACCCCTATATAAAATTTTGGGCTATGTGCGCAGTTTTTAGCCTCACTCTGTACCAGTTTCTGAAATAAACCATGTTGTGAGACATTGGTTGGTTGGGTTTTATGGCATGTCAACCCATTGGGTCATTTTATGCCAAAGACTGAAGTTGTTCTGTGTTTTATTCATTTTTCCTCAATTTTCAATCACATATGTGTGTGTATGTGTGTATAAATATATATACACCATGACGACCAAGTTTTTTTACAACTACTATTACTAATACTATCTTACAGCAATAAAAATGTAAACACAGTCAGAAGAATAAACCTTTATGCAATACTTTGGTTTTAATGTTTTCCTCTGACTTACAAAAAGAATTTTATGTTTTCTTTTTCATGTTAATAAATAGTAAACACCAGTAGAAACCCTTGTTGTGTCATATTCGTAAAATCTCATCAATTTAGTAACTGCAGTGATCTTTGATTGAATATGCAAACTCAGTCAGAAGAATCAACCGTTATACAATATTTGGGTTTTAATGTTTGTTTTTTTCATTTTAAACAAAATCATTTCCTCAGACTTACAAAAAGAATTTTATGTTTTCTTTTTCTTATTAATAAATAGTAAACACCAGTAGAAACTCTTGTTGTGTCATATTCGTAAAATCTCATCAATTTAGTAACTGCAGTGATCTTTGATTGAATATGCAAACTCAGTCAGAAGAATCAACCGTTATACAATATTTTGGTTTTAATGTTTTTTTTTTTTCATTTTAAACAAAATCATTTCCTCTGACTTACAAAAAGAATTTTACATTTTCTTTTTCTTGTTGATAAATAGTAAGTAAAAAGTAAAGCCGTCGGAGCGGCCTAATGTCGGTATCAGCCAATCAGCGAGGGAGTCTATCCCCTTTTCACTAGTGCTAGACCAAGGAGATTGTTTTTGCGTCTGAGGTGGAGTGCCACACCTACCATCAGCTCCTTACTTTACCGCACAGATCCCTGTGCTACTCATACGCTGAGTTGGCGAGGGCCGGTATCGAACTAGGAACCTTGTGGTTTCTAGCCGAACGCTCTACCGACTGAGCTAACAAATAGTAAACGCTTGTATGAAAACCCTTGTTGTGTCATACTTGTAAAATCTATGGTCTTCTTACAGTACATGACAATAAGAAGAACTTAGTTCATTTGAAACACAGCAATTTATTTAGTTTCACATTTTCAATTTGCTAAAAACTGGAACTGACTTTGTCCAATGACCTATTTTTAGATTTAAAAAAAAAAAAAACAACAAAAAAAAAAAAAAAACAAGTCTCTATTCACATTCTTGTCTCAGACAAGAATGTGAATAGGTATTTTTTTTACTAATTTGGGTGTACTGAATTCAAATTTATAAAAGGTTTTGCTCTATCACCTTTAGTTTTCTGTCTTTTAGATAGTCTCATTTTAGTATATACAGACTATATACGTGCTTATTTCAACAGTTGCAGCAGCTTATTATAGATAAAACAGGATAGATAAAGAACATTGACGGAATAAATATACTTGGAGGACACAATGTACACAATTCATAGCACCGCAGACAGTTAGAAGTAAAAAAGAAGACATAAGTCACACAATATTAGAAATTACCCCTGAATGCATATACGCCGTTATGTACAGTATGTGTACCAAATGTACAGTATGCATATCTAAAAAAAAACTAGAGGTGATGAGTAAAAACGGATTTCCAATCTGAATTCAGCACCCCCAAATTAGGTTGAAACAGCTATTTTTATGCTTGCCTCAAATTAAATCAAATTCTGTCTCGAGGGTCTGACTTATTTTATCTGTCAAATTGGAAATTTTTGCGTAGAATGATTCAAGAAAACCAGACATTCAGAGATAAGTATTAAGGTTAACCAGTGCTATCATGATATTGTTTTTTTTTTTTGTTTTTTTTTATTGTTGTCTCAAACAATGAGATATTGGGTAGAAACAAAAAAAAACAAAAAAAAAACAGACGACTCTTTCTTTAGATAAAATAACTTAAAAATGAAAGAAGAAGCTCAACTCGTTTATCTAAAAAAAAGTAACATGACAAAAATTGTAGAAACGAAGTAGACATCTCAATAACATTAGATATGTCAGATAAAGTAAGGAGCTGATGGTAGGTGTGGTGCTCCACCTCAGACGCTAAAATAACATAATAGCTATCAAAGTGGTGGTAGTGGCAGTAGCAGCAGCTGCTGTTGCTACTACTAATACTCTCTCTCTCACTATCCATCCCAGATGATGATGATGATGATGATGTTGATGAGAAGGAACAGAGAAGGAACAGCAGGTGAATAAGTGGTTATTTCCTATAGCTCCAACATAAAAAAGGGGAACCACTCTGAAAGAATTTTATCTGTTAATTAATCTACCCATTATTTTCCCATTAAACTGACCCTAAACCCTAACCCTAACTTCTTTTTTCCTAGTAGATCAATAAATAAATGAATAATTTATCAGTCAATCAGTCAATCAGGGCGGTTCCCCCCTTTTTTTTTAGGTTGGAGTTATAGGAAATAATCGAATAAGGGTTTTCATGGATCCAGACCCCACTGCACCAACATCTGGATCCAACAGCAAAGTACGGTCGAGAAACAGCAGGTGATGGGGGAGGATCAGTTGCAGTGAAAGGCTAATCCAAGCTTCAATGAGGAACCTGATACAATACTATTACTACTTCTACTAGTTGATTTTAATGGCATATCAACTCATCTGGGGTTATGTCATGCCTAACGGTTAGGAAGTTATACATATCGTGTATTTATATTTACACATTTTTAGTAATTGGTTTTAAAAATGTGTTAGCATTGTTGGGGATCATGTTGTATGGTATTGATTAAGTTCATGTCTATATTCTATGGTATAATTTTATTTCCCTCAAAAAAGGACAGAATGTCCACCATGTTGACATTTTCAAATAAACCTTTCATATTGTTTGCATTAAAATAATGATGCCTTGAAACCGACGATAATAATCTGCCAGTAATGTGTAGAATATAATAAATATATATACATATTATATTTTTGCTTGAAGGCAATTACAATGCATGTAAAGCATAAAATTCAATACTTTTTTATAGAAAATGAACTTGACAAGTGTAATCCCGGCAAAGGATCGCTCAGTGTGTAGAACATCGTACAGACTGTTTCGACTTTATTAAGCTCATCAGCGATGTATACTAACGACATCATAAGAAATTGACCTTGTGTCACATCCTGTTCCTGCGGAGGGGTTGGTAAATATATATAAGTAAGTTTACCAAGATAGTAATGAACAATGAATGGAATGTTAATTTTTTTCAGAACACAAAGTGTGTCAAAAAGTACAAAATATCTCAATACTTTTTTGACACACCTTTATATATATATATATATATATATATATATTATATAATATATATATATATATATGAGCTTTTAGGAGTGGTGGGGATTATAAATCATTGTTTCTAGTATGTTTGTGCGTATATATGTATATTTTTTTGTGTTTGCGTAAGAAGATTCAATGGGTGTATGTATCTGTGTGTGTCCTGATAATAGGTTCGTGTGTGTACATGTTGGCTGTCAACTCGTGTTCAAGTAAGACCATTTCCTGGTTTTTTGGGGGTTTTTTTTTCTCATAGTTGAGTGCCAGTAGCATTTGACACTGTATCCTTGTGTTTTCTCAGATGACTCAGCAGGCCAGCCCTTTGTGTGTGAACATATACAATTATGAGTACTGGTGTCTTTACACATATGTACATGTATATATTTTATAGTTTTATTGAGTGGAATTCTTTATAATATTAACATGTATATAGATATAATCCACATATTGTTCAAGCCTTGAAATAAATACTGACATATTTTGAAAGATTTATATGGCATACCTGAGTGAGAGAGAGAGTTGTGAAGCACAGTTTGAGAAGTACTGATCAAGCCTGTGGGCATTCATTTAGAGAATTTACCAAATAACTTAGGCTGTCATTCTATAAAATTTGTAATAAGTATAAAAGTCCAGTGATTTAATCCTATGTCCGTCGTCCATGAATATCACAGTAATTATGACCAGTAGGGTCGGTTTAAGTATTGTATCAACCTCAGAGTACTGCCAGTAATTGGCCAAGAGTTAGATCACATAATTCCGGCCTAGTCTATAAGTAAGAGCGGGCATCCATCACACACCTCATATCGGGAATTCTCAACACCCCCCCCACACACACCCCCACCAATTTCTATATAAGGTGGGCTGTTTCATTCAGAAATATTAAATCATTATTTTTGTTTTATTTTATTTGTTACTGCTAATCCTATTCTTATTAATTAATCCTATTTTTATTAGTATTTTCATTATTGAAAATTCTCTACAATAAGAATGCAAGTAAAATTCCTCTTATGACATCAATAAAAAAAAATAAAAAAACGACAATGATCTTTTTAGAATTGAGACATTTGCAAACAAAAGCAAATTTATCAATATGAGATTTAGTTGAAGATGAAGATGAGGACAATAGTCCGAATAACGCAGATAATAGTAATCATCAAGCCTCATCTCAAACATTCAGAGAAATATTAATAGTTATGTCCATTGAATCATGTTCATCAAATCATCATCATCATCATCATCATTACCGTGATGCTTAAGGATAGAACCCAGGGAGGTTGAGCAGTCCATGACTTGCCCTTTCTTGGGCTAGATGGGCGGTCGGGGAGGCACCCTCCGATCAATCGGCTGGTCACGTCAAGCCCTAGCACCTATATGATTTTCCCAACCCTATTTTCCTTATGGCAAGCCCCAACCCTTTTTATCATATGGGTGCTAGAAGGCGGGGGCTGAGGGTCAACATGTCCTGGGAATGACGTTAAACTCTATCTGATGGTGAGGTACCAGTTTGGAAGTTTGGGGAATGTGGAGCACCCATTCATCTCCATTGCTCCCTGATCCACTCTAACCCGCAGTGGTAGTACCTGTTAGGGTCCCATCTATGGGTTAAATAGAAAAATGTATTTATAAAAAAATTGTGTATCCATTAAGAATGAATTCATTTCAAAATTTTATCAGCATTAAATGACCCACTGAGGTTGATATGCCGTAAAAACAAACCAAACCAAACCATCATCATCATTAATAGTTGATTCTGGGAAATTCATTGTTTGGTAAGTTTATAACAGGTAAAATATTTTTGTCTTAATTCAGAATTTTAATCATCTTTTTTAAAAATTTAATAAAAAGAGCTCAAGGGTTTAGGGTTAGGCTTAGGGAAAACCCTATATTATAAGAGCAATTAATCTGTGTTAAATCTACCTGGAATTTATTACTATTAACACAGCTAAGAAAAAAAATATAAAATAATATAATATATATATATATAAATAAAGAAAAAACAATGACACAAAGCTTTTTTTCATTTTATGATTTGTCTATATATTTATTATGGGGCCAGTTTAGCTCAGTCGATAAAGCATCCGTCTAGGATCCACAAAGTTCCTGGTTTGATACTGACCCTCGCTAATTCAGCGTATGAGTAGTGCAGGGATTTGTGCAGTAACATAAGGAGCTGAGGATAGGTGTGGCATTCCACCTCAGACAGCAAACAATCTCCTTGGTCTAGCACTAGTGAAAAGGGGATAGACTCCCTGTCTGACTGATACCGACTTTAGCTCACCCCAATGACTTTACTTACTTTACATGCGACAAATTTGGTTGAAAAATAGAGGAAAAAGTGGATAATTGATATTTCGCCTCGGTATTTAGTGAAGCTTCCTCAGAATGTATCGTGAAGACAACAGACTGTAAAGAGCATTCGTCTTCACAATAAATTCTGAGGAAGCAGTTAGCACAAATATCCATGACAATCTCTCGCCAACCTTCTCTATCATTCATTGTCCTAGGGAGGTCCTCTGCGTGGCATCCAGTGTCCACACAGAGCTGGTCAATGTAGGAGAATGTCCCTTGTGAGTTTGTCCTTGCTCCTCCATCAGCGTGCAGCATGCCTTGCCCATCTCACTTGGATGGTTTGTGAGATAGGGGGCAGATGGCCATACAGCTGCTTCCTTGTGGGGTGCTGTTTCCATGACTAGTTCAAGACCACATGCAGCATTCTTCTGCAGCTTCCATCTATCTTATTCTCAATGCGCCTCGTTAGGGTCTAAGTGGTGCAGCCATACAGCAGTACTGATATAACCACAGCTTGGAAGAATTGTCGCTTTAACTTGTCAGTGAGATCGAATTTCCTTATGACTGATAATCTGTTTATAGCTGACCATGCCTTTCCTATTTGTGTATTAACATCGCTTTCTGTGGATGAGATATTACTACCTAGGTATGTGAATTGTTCTACTGGCTTTAGAGGCTTACCATCAAGTGTGGAGATGTCTTGTTTCTTTTTTTTCTTTTTTTTTTTCACTAAATACTGAGGCGAAATATCAATTGAACTTAGTTGCTGTGTTGTTATATCCACATTTTCCTCTATTTTCAACCACTTACTTTACTTTATATATCTGTCAACAGATAAAAAGTGAAGACTTGGATAACAAACAGGTTGAGACAAATAAAAAAATGTCAAAACTTTATTTCATATTTCTAAACAATGTCAATTAGTCAATTTTTATTGTTGATTAAACATTGCTATAGAGCTGTCACAAATTGAAATTGTAAACCATATCTATATATCAATACCTACCTACGTGTGTCAAGCCATGTCATCACCTCAGATAAATAATAGACCATATCATTGTAATAGTAAGAGAAGAAAAAGAACATGCTAAATGTCAGGGAAAAGAAAAGAAATATAGAAAGAAAGAAAGAAAGGTGAGAGATAGGAAGTGATAGCACTTATCGTCTGTTTCAATGAAATAGAAAACAAAAACAGAAAAGAAAATAAGGGGAAAAAAAAGAAGAAAAGAGAAAAAGAAAGAATTTCACAGAGATTATTATACTTTTTACATATTGAACTATTTAGCAATAGCTCTTCAGTAAATATCTATATATTAATACAGTTGTTCCCAAATCTTCCATCGTGTATTGTGAACCACGTATGTTTGTGAATCTGTGTTATGCCTCAAAGATATGTGGTTCAGAGTTAACTGACCTGAAAAAAATGTAAGAGTTTTCAAATAAAATAACTGGTGCATTATATTGTTTATTCATTAATATATCAACACTGAACATTTCATTAAATTCGGTTCATTCCTTGATTTTTAGGGGTTTTTTTCTTTCAACGGAGTGACATACAATGGTGGAATTTAGGTCCATTAAGTAGGATTTAACCGCAAGTAAACATAAGAATACTATATGGAAATTATTAACTAGAAATAATATGCGCCCTCCTGGTATAAATATTTAGTTTGGTTTTGGTTTGGTTTGTTATACGGCATATCAACCTCAGTGGGTCATTTAATGCTGATAAAGTCTTGATAAAGTCATTCTTAATGGATACACAATTTTTTTATAAATACATTTTTCTATTTAACCCATAGATGGGACCCTAACAGGTACTACCACTCCGGGTCAGAGTTGACCAAGGAGCAATGGAGATGAAGGGGTGCTCCACATTCCCCAAAACTGGAACCTCACCATCAGATAGAGTTTAACGTCATTCCAGGACATGTAGACCCTCAGTCACCACCTTCTAGGACCCATATGATAAAAAGGGTTGGGGTTGCCATAAGGGCAATAGGGTTAGGGCAATCATGTAGGTGCTAGGGCTTAACGTGACCAGCCGATTGATCGGAGAGGGCTTCTCCGACCGACCGTCTAGCCCAAGAAAGCACCAAAGTGGTGTATTGCAAGTCATGGACGGCTCAACAACCTGGATTCTATCTTTAAGCATCATGGGTTGCCACCCACGGCCCACAGGAGTCTTAACCCTCTGCAGAGGTGCAGTTCGTTCATTCTAACACCCCAGCCAACAAGGCAGGGTATATGTATTTAAGTTTTAATCTAGTGAAATATATTAAATTAGAAGGATTAATGAAATAAAATAAGAACACATAAAAAGATTACACTTGATTTAATTATAATGTATTGGTTTCTAAATAAAATCATTCATAGGATAGAACTTTATACGGTGGAGAATAAAACAATATTAGAGATCAATAATACCTAGTAATTTATTATTAAACATTATTACATTATTTTTCAGACTAATACTATTCTGTGTTGTTAGACTGCGTAACTTGACAGATAGTTTAACCAAGACGGTCTATGAAAACAGTAAACGATAAAGGAAAAAACTGAAGACGACAGAATGAATTAAAACGATAAATAGATATATATAGATAAACACAAACGAACAAGTTTACAAAATAATACAAAGGAAAAAGCTCAAATTTCTTCAGAGACTATAAATAAGTCGTCGGGGTGGCCTAATGTCGGTATCAGCCAGACAGCGAGGGAGTCTATCTCCTTTTCACTAGCGCTAAATCAAGGAGATTAATTTCCTACTAAATTCCTCTAAAGAAATTGACCTTGTGTCACATCCTGCTCATGAGGAGGGGTTGGGTAAATACATATAATAATTGTTCATTTTTTTTTTTTAAATTTTGACATGTCTACACGGTCGCAACATATTGGCAACATTTGACCGGATGTCAGCCGATATTAAGAATATTTGTTCTCAACGAACTTTTAAAAAAAAAAAAAAAAAAAAAGAGAGAAATAAGAAATTACAGTTATTCGCCCATTTCATTCATAAAGGAGGAGGAGAAGAAAGAGAGGAAAAAAAGGAGAGGAAAAGGAAATAAGAAGAGAAATTATAACCACACAAATAAAAAAACATAAGCATGTCATTTCTGAAAAAAACTCTGATGATGAAGCTCTAGCTTCGAAATCAATAAGACATAAAAAACATCTTTTTGTCTTTATTTTTTATACGCATTGTATTGCCTTCGAATTTTAATATTTTATAACATACTTAACAATGCTTCAAGCAAATTACCAATTACTTTTATACAATAATTAGTTTTGTTATAGCAACTGGTCTAGGAGAAGGAAAACTCTGAATTGAATCCTACTAAACTCCCCTAAAGAAATTGCCCTTGTGTCACTTCCTGCTCGTATGGAGGGGTTGGGTAAATACATACAAATATTTTGATTAATTATGTTGATGTTATATAAAGCGATTCAAGTGAATTGTATTTCCTTATGTTTCTGTTTATTTCTAAGATTATTAAAGAAACAGAAAACCTGCTCTTCTAAAAGAAACAGTTGGCTTTTTTTTTTTCTTTTGTTTTTTTTTCTTTACAATCATCAAATGTATCACCTTACTTTGCTTATTGATTAGAATTGTCTCCTAATGAACAAGTCCAGACCAGTAGGAAAGCCTAGCACAAGATAAACATGGGAAAAAAAAAAGCTATTAAAACAATGATAGGATTTTCCAACAACACCACAACCAGAAAAAAACAATAACAACAACAACAACAATAACAAACAGTAAATGCATTAGCAAATCAAGTTATTAGAAGAAAAGACTGTTTCTTCTTCTTCTGACTTCTTTCCTCTTTGGGGATCTGCTATTTTTGGTTTGGTTTGTTTTGTTTTGTTTTACGGCATATCAACCACAGTGGGTCATTTAATGCCGACAAAGTTTTGAAATGTATTCAATCTTAAATGGATACTCAATTTTTTTATAAATACATTTTTCTATTTAACCCATAGATGGGACCCTAACAGGTACTACCACTCCAGATCAGAGAGAACCTGGGAGCAATGGTAATGAAGGGGTGCTCCATATTCCCCAAACCTCCAAAACTGGAACCTCACCATCAGATAGAGTTTAACGTCATTCCCAGGACATGTAGACCCTCAGCCACCACCTTCTAGCACCCATATGGGCTTGGGGTTGCCATAAGGACAATAGGGTTGGGAAAATCATATAATTGCTAGGGCTTGATGTGACCAGCTGATTGATCAGAGCCTGTCCAGCCAAAGAAAAGACCAAAGTGAAGTGTTGCAAGTCATGGACTTCTCAACCACCTGGGTTCTATCCTTAAGCATCACGGGTCGCCACCCACGACCAACAGGTGGCTCCATTGGGGGAGTCTTACTCCTCTGCAGAGGTGCAGTCAGTGCATTCTAACGCCCCAGCCGACAGGGCAACAAACAGTAAATGCAAATCAAGTTATTAGAAGAAAAGATTGTTTCCTCTTCTTCTGACTTCTTTCCTCTTTGGGGATCTGCTATTTTTGGTTTGGTTTGTTCTGTTTTACGGCATATCAACCACAGTGGGTCATTTAAAGCCGACAAAGTTTTGAAATGTATTCATTCTTAAATGGATACTCAATTTTTTTTATAAATACATTTTTCTATTTAACCCATAGATGGGACCAGGGCTCGACATTAATGCTGTCCCGTCGTCCCGGGGACGATAAAAATTACATCCGGGACAATCAATACCTCATCCGGGACAGTTTGCCAGGGACGGTAAAAGTTTTTCCTAAAAGTTAGTACTACATTCCAATATTGGCCATACAGTGATTGCCCGAATGCTGACCTCAAAATGAGGCTACGGCACCGCAAGTCTATTCTCAAAGCCATGTAATGAATAATGGTGGAGGGAGATAGTTTAAAAGGACCGAATTATGTACTACTAACCCTACTCAGGGTAACTTAAAGTAAAAAAAAGTTTTTTTTTTTTAGCTCAAAACACACTAGGAAATGGATGTTTTTGTCCAAATCTCCAGAATTATCACTGCTTCAGCTTTTCTTAATGTTTTATTACATGTTATTATGCTACTGATGACTGATAAGTATAAATGATGCTAATGAATTAAACAAAAATATTTTGATTTCGGGACGGTCCAAACCCCGTTCGGGACGGTTGATAATTTTTGTTCGGGATGATCATGAAAAAAGTTAGTGTCGAGGCCTGGATGGGACCCTAACAGATACTACCACTCCGGAACTGAGGGAACATGGGAGCAATGGTGATGAAGGGGTGCTCTACATTCCCCAAACCTCCAAAAATGGAACCTCACCATCAGATAGAGTTTAACATCATTCCCAGGACATATAGACCCTCAGTCACCGCCTTCTAGGACCCATATGATAAAAAGGGGTTGGGGCTTGCCATAAGGGCAATAGGGTTGGGAAAATCATATAGGTGCTAGGGCTTGATGTGACCAGCCGATTGATCAGAGGGGGCCTCTCCAACGGCCTGTCCAGCCAAAGAAAAGACCAAAGTGAAGTGTTGCAAGTCATGGACTGCTCAACCACCTGGGTTCTATCCTTAAGCATCACAGATCGCCACCCAGGGCCAACAAGTGGCCCCATTGGGGGAGTCTTACCCATCTGCATAAGTGCAGTCGGTGCATTCTAACACCCCACCGACAGGGCAACAAACAGTAAATGCAAATCAAGTTATTAAAAGAAAAGATTGTTTCTTCTTCTGAGGAATTTTTTGTTTTAAATGGACAAACTGAGGAACTTTTTTTATGAAACGAACAAACTGAGGAACTTTTTTCTTCCCTCCCCCCCCCCGGTCAGAGTGAACCATTTCCATAAAGGAGGGACTTGACCCTCCCTCCTAGAGACACAAAACTGAAGCCTTATCACTGGACATAGTTTTTCATACCTAGGACACAATTATATTTGCCTTTCACTGTTAGACAAGCAAGTACACGTCTATCTTGCTGATGCATCAAAAAAATTAAGAGAATACTCCTCCCCCCCTCCCAAGTGATATATATATATATAAGTTGAAAATGGAAGCGAATCTGACAGTATGTTGAAATGAAAAATAAAATAAAATGTTGAATGGATAAAATAGGGTTAATTTTACTAACACGTGTTTCAGCCAGGAGTTTATACATGTATTCTATCTGTTATTATTTTAAATATAAAATAAAATAAAATAACAATAATAGAAAAACTACAAAAATTTTTTAGTATACAAAGAAATAACGGCCTTTGTCAGAGTAAATCCTTATTGTTTTAAATCAAATCGGTTGAAATATGAAGAATTTCCGAGATGTTCGAAAAAAGAACTTTTTTGAAATCACTTGAAGAAAACGTTCTACAGCGATAGAGAAAACAGTCATGTTGACGTCATCGTCGCATGCGACGGATTTTTGAAAAGGAGAGAAGATGGCTGGAACAAAGTCAGGTGGAATTTTAATTTTCAAAGCATGAGGAATAGTTGAATTTTTTTTTTTTTTTTAATTTGTTATTTAATTTATGCGTATGTGTATTGTGCTGGTGGTTCATTTATTAATTTGCTTTTTAATAACATCATAGTGATTTTCTATAAAAAAAAAATTTGTTTTAAATAAAAATAATTTCAGTTATTAGATATGTCAGGGAATATAAAGAGAATTGCTGTTTCATGTTTTTAGGGGGTAAGGGTATTTGCCTGCTCATCCCACTTATGAGGGCTGGACACAAGGTCTCGTTTTTACGTGGGCACATAAAAATTGCATCGATCCAAGGGGATGGTCCCCCTGGAACGATGCCATTAATTGTACTTTACCAGTCCAGAGGCTGAAGCACACTGGACCCCCAGCCGAGGCCGGGTATAGAAGGAAGTGTCAAAGCATAGAATCTGGAACAGATACTACACTTTGATCCTCCCCTAACCAAGCTAAGTAGAAATTATTATTTTAGTGGGGCAAAGCCGACGATAACGACGAAGGCAAG
The DNA here is from genome assembly GCA_023376005.1 of Doryteuthis pealeii. Lineage (NCBI taxonomy): Eukaryota > Metazoa > Mollusca > Cephalopoda > Myopsida > Loliginidae > Doryteuthis > Doryteuthis pealeii. The sequence continues at coordinate 27,030,599 of CM042178.1, read as the reverse complement.
ATAAATAAAGGAAATAGACCAATATAATTTATATAAACTGGAAAGTTTTTAGCTCTAGTGAAAGGAAATAGGAAGAGTTTAGGCATATGGAAAGTGATTTATTTTTATATAGTTCGGAAATGATTTGGAAATTTAATTTGGTTTAAATTTTGAAATTTAGTGTTGTATATTGAAGTCTTTTAATATAATTCTAGCAAGGAAAGGTGATATTTTATAAAAGCCAGATCTCTGTGGTAATATCATCATAGTGAGTTTCTATTAAAATGTTTGTTTTAATAAAAAAAGAGTTATTAAAATATTTCATGCTTTTAGGGTGTAAGTAGAAATTATTATTTTAGAGGGGCAAAGCCGACGATAACGACGACGACAAGATATATATATATATATATATATATATATATATATATATATATATATATATTTTTTTTAAATTACCTATCAGCTGCTGCACACATAATATTGAAATTTTTGACTCACAAAAAGCAGTAATTATTTTTTAACTACAAATGCCGACTACTAGTCGATCTTAAATATCTGAAAAAAAAAAAAAAATTTTTATTCACCTAAGCTGCTGCTGTTGTTGTCAATCAATGTAATGAAAATCTATCAATGTATTATGAAAATCTACACAAAACATGCTACCCCACCCTCATGATTATTTACAAGCTGAGTTAGTTTTCATTTTTAAGCTGGTCATCCAACCCTTCAACTGTTGTTTCTAGCTAGGGTCCATGCCCGCACACCTTACCTGATAGTTGGTACGGTTGTAGCATTTGGGAAAAATTTAGAAATCGAGCTTTGAAAGCTATTTTTTACTTCCAAACGTGCTATTAAAAAAAAAAAAAAACATGTGTAGCGATATTGAAAATTAATAAAATAACATTAAATTTGGTATTTTTAGCAAGCCTCCAACGGGTCTAATCATGCCTGATAGTTTGCAATTTTGAATATTTTGGTTAACTTTGAAAATTTTCCTTAAATTCATATACTTTAAAATCAAGGCTAAAAAAAATTGAATGTAGTTTTTGACTACGTTTTGACGCATGTAAAAAAAAAAAAAAAAAAAACCTTTAAAACTCTTGTAAAACACTTTAAAACTATGAAATTACCGTTCCAACTGTTGTTTCTAGCTAGGGTCTATGCCCGCACACCTTACCTGATAGTTGGTACGGTCGCAGCATTCGGGAAAATTTTAGAAATTGGGCTTTGAAAGCTATTTTTTTTACATCCGAGCGCACTATTAAAAAACAAAAACACCTGCGTAGCAATATTGAAAATTAGTGTTCTAACTACAAATGCCAACTACCAGTCGATGTTAAATATCTGAAAAAAAAAAAAAAAAAAAAAAAAAAAAAAATTTATTCACCTAAGCTGCTGTTCTATATTATCAATCAATGTAAGGTGTATTATGAAAATCTACACAAGAGATGCTACCCCACCCCCATGATTATTTACAAGCTGAGTTAGTTTTTTATGTTTAAGCTAGTCATCCAACATCAATCAACCTTGTATCAAGTGGATTTCAAATCTCGACAGTCAAGTAGATAACAACAGCTTTTTTTTTTCTGCTTTTTGTTTGTTTTCTTCTTTTTTTTTTTTAAATAATCATTATCCTGTTCGACTATTTAACAAGATACAAATGACACAAAAACAAAATTTGGTACTATTCGCAGAGTTCCGTCCCGGTGTCCTGCCTTAAAAAAACGCTAGGCGGTGTTAGCTTTAAAAAATTGTCGATAAAAACGCCTTCAATGAAAATATGAACCAACAAAAAACGATTTTTACTTTTGTTTTCTATAAAGATAAGAGTCTGAATAATTATATCAGAAGATTTTTATAAGTTTCGACACGAGAGCTTTTTAGTAAAAGAACCATGAATACAGAATTCCGCTAAAAAAATATCAACAAAGAAATTGAACCTGTGGTTAAAAAAAAATTTAAAAAAAAAAAAAAAAACGGACTGTTTTACCATAAAAATTTTTTTTTTTTAAATTAAAAATGAACTGAGATTTTTTTATTAAAATATAAAAGAATATCTGAAAACTCAGATTTTCTTTTATTTATGTTTGTTTAATGTCTTATTGTTAGTCTAAATAAACAAGAATATCTAAATATTTCATTGAAGGCGTTTTTATCAACATTTTTTTTTAATCTAACACCGCCTAGCGTTTTTTAAGGCAGGAGGCCGGAACGGAACTTTGTGAATAGTACTGAAAATTTCTTTTGTTTTATTTTTAAAATTAATGTAGGAAATATAAAAAGTCGACGAGGTGGCCTAAAGTCGGTATCAGACAGACAGCGAGGGAGTCTATCCCTTTTCACTAGCACTAGACCAAGGAGATTGTTTTTGCATCTGAGGTGGAGCGCCACATCTACCATCAGCTCCTTACTTTACCGCACAGATCCATGTGCTACTCATACGCTGAGTTGGCGAGGGCCGGTATCAAACCAAGAACCTTGCGAGTGCTCTACCGACCAAGCTAAACCAGCCAGTCTTAGTAAATATATTTTCTGAATAAACATGGAACTTACGGAAGTGTTAATTTTGGACAAAAGGCTGCTTTTGCCTTTGTCACTAACAATGTTAGATTTTCAAAACAATTTATGAGGGAGGGCTGAAAATTTGATAGGTCAGACCAATGGGATCCAAACACTGCAATCCCGGTGGAAATACTGTGTGGATTGCAAGGGGCACTCTGTTGAAAAATAAAACTAATTTGGTCACATTCCATGAGAGTCTTTTGTTCAGCCTATGAACTTTTCAACTGATAGCTTTTTAATTAAAAAGCCATCACTGTGTGTGTATATATATATATATATATATTTGAGGTGAATGTTAGTATTTGTATCCGTTGTAGGAGATACTTATACCGGAGTTTGGGCTTAGGTGTGAAGCATTAACGTCACCACTACTATTCACGGTCAGTTGAAGGGACGTAGCAGTCCCGAAAATTTACCCGGCTAAATAAATGAAACTCAAAACAAACCACAGAATCTTCAGATATTCATTCCTCAACTAACATATTACGCTAACAATATTAGCATAAGTACGTTAATGCTTCACACCAAACCCAAAATCCGGTATAAGTATCTCCTACAACGGATACAAATACTAACATTCACCTCAAATATATATACGCACCAGAAGCATACGGAGACGCAAAATCCACAACATTATATATATATATATATATATATTATATATATATGTAAAAATGGAAAAGGAATTGAATCCGACAATATGAGGAAAAATAAGTAAAGAAAAGAAATGTAAATGGATAAAATGAATTTAATCGATATCACATTAATCGATATTACTTACACATGTGTTTCGGTCAGTTTATGTGTGTGAATGTTAGTATTCAACGAATTTTTTCATAAAAATAAATGTTCACTCTGATGAAGGTCGATTCTTGTATGTGTGCGAAATATTTTCACACACATAAACTGACCGAAACACATGTGTAAGTGATATCGATTAATGTGATATCGATTAAATTCATTTTATCCATTTACATTTCTTTTCTTTACTTATTTTTCCTGTGGCCGAGGCGATAAAAGTGTTTCACTAGTGTTTCACTGCGTCTGCTGAAGTCCCGGTTTCGATTTCTGTCGGAGGGAAATCGTTAGTATATACCGCTGATGAGACTTAATAAAGTCGAAACAGTCTGTACGGTATTCTACACATCGAGCCATCCTTTACTGGGATTACACTTGTCAAGTTTATTTTCTATAAGAAAAAGTATCGAATTTTATGCGATACATGCGTTGTAAGTGCCTTCAAGTAAAAATTTAATATATACTTTATCAGCAACGTTTCTAAATAAACAAACATCCAAAAATCTTATCCACTTCGCCGAAGGGCATTCGGGCTGTTTGTTGTTATTATTCTCTCAATAGCGCCCCCTTACCTATTATGGTAGAGGCGCGTTGTATCGCCTGACAAGCTTAATTCCGCTAGGATGGTCAGCTGTGTACTGTGGCCGAGGCGATAAAAGTGTTTCACTAGTGTTTCACTGCGTCTGCTGAAGTCCCGGTTTCGATTTCTGTCGGAGGGAAATCGTTAGTATATACCGCTGATGAGACTTAATAAAGTCGAAACAGTCTGTACGGTATTCTACACATCGAGCCATCCTTTACTGGGATTACACTTGTCAAGTTTATTTTCTATAAGAAAAAGTATCGAATTTTATGCGATACATGCGTTGTAAGTGCCTTCAAGTAAAAATTTAATATATATATATATATATATATATATATATATATATATATATATATATATATATATGGCTTGGGCATATCAGGAGAATGGAAAATGGCCGCATCCCAAAGTATCTTTTGTATGGCGATTAGTAAAAGGCTCCTGATCGGTAGGTAGACCACGTCTACGCTTTAAAGATGTCTGCGGGAGAGACATGAGGATATGCCCCATTGACACAAACACGTGGGAGGTAGATGCAAAAAATTGAGTGGCCTGGTGCCTTAACGTTAAGCAAGGCACGGAGAGGAGTGAGGTAGAGAGGACAGTATCCTTGACAGCAAAGAGAGCCAGAAAGAGGGAGAAAAGATAGCAGCTCCAGAAAGCATCACAGTTTGTGTGCAGTCAGTGCACCAAAGACTGTCACTCAGGAATTGGCCTGCACAACTACTTGCGCAGATGTAGATAATTTTTTTTTTTTTTTTGGACACTACACTATCATCCTTAGTGGATGGAAAGGTGCCAACACTATATAATAATAATGAAATTTATTGCGTACAGTGCTCAGGTGCATCAAAGTCTCATGTCAAGTACATAGAATAATGTATTCGTGTCAGGAACATGAATAGCATACAGTAATAATATACATGTATGTGTACAGTGCTCAGGTGCACCACAACTCATCAAAGTCTCCTGTCTAGTACATAGAAATGTATTATTGTCAGGAACATGAACAGCGTACAGTAATAATGTACGTGTATGTGTACAGTGCTCAGGTACACCACAACTCATCAAAGTCTCATGTCTAGTACATAGAATAATGTATTATTGTCAGGAACATGAACAGCGTACAGTAATAATGTGTACTTGCAATCATCAGACGGTCAAAAGGTTAAGATATATATATATATATATATATATATATATATATACATCAATACCCATAAAAAGGACACACATTCAAAGTCCGACAAAAAAGACACACCTGCGGACTTACATTATAACATTCCATCGCGTGAACATGCTTCATGTTATATAAACGCTAAACAAGCCACCGTTTTTTTTTAAATCTTAACCTTTTGACCGTCTGATGATTGCAAGTACACATGAAACTTTAGTTACGGGATATTAAATCTATAATATTTAATATTTGATTTTAAACCTTCTCTGCTATTTTAGCATTGAGCACCTTCATATGCTAACACTTTTCTCATTCATTCTCCATTCATACTATATATATATATATATATATATATATATAAAATATTAAAATTCGAAGGCAATACAATGCGTATAAAAAATAAAGACAAAAAGATGTTTTTTATGTCTCATCGATTTCGAAGCATAAACTTCATCATCAGAGTTTATTTCTGAAAATAAACTCTGAGAATGAAGTTTATGCTTCGAAATCGATAAGACATAAAAAACGTCTTTTTGTCTTTATTTTTTATACGCATTGTATTGCCTTCGAATTTTAATATTTTATAACATACTTAACAATGCTTCAAGCAAATTACCAATTACTATATATATATATATATATATATATATATATATATATATATATATATATATATATATATGTATGTATGTATGTATGTATGTATGTATGTATATATTACTGGATGTAGTTTCATAAATTGGCCTAATTTATCTAAAAATCTATTCTAGATAAATTAATTAAAATGCACCCAGTAAAACATCTCTCCTAATTCATATTAGCTTTTTATATTTTTCAAGTGACTTGTTTTAGTTTGGTTTGGTTTGGTTTGTTTTATGGCATATCAACCTCGGTAGGTCATTTAATGCCGACAAAGTTGTGAAATAAATTAATTCTTAATGCATAACACAATTTTGTTTATAAACTCATGTTTTTCTATTCAACCCATAGATGGGACCCTAACAGGTACTACCACTCTGGGTCAGAGTGGACCCGGGAGGAATGGTGATGAAGGGGTGCTCCACATTCCCCAAACCTCCAAAACTGGAACCTCACCATCAGATAGAGTTTAACGTCATTCCCAGGACATGTAGACCCTCAGCCACTGCCTTCTAGCACCTATATGATAAAAAGGGTTGTGGCTTGCCAAAAGGGCAATAGGGTTGGGGCAATTATATAGGTGCTAGGGTTTGACGTGATCAGCTGATTGATCGGAGGGGGTCTCACTGACAGCCCATCTAGCCCAAGAAAGGGCAAGTCATGGACTGCTCAACCTCCCTGGGTTCTATCCTTAAGCATCACGGGTCGCCACCCACGGCCAACAGGTGGCCCCATTGGGGGAGTCTTACCTCTCTGTAGAGGTGCATTCTAATGCCCCAGCCGACAGGGCTGGGCGGTTTTTAAAAGGCAGACTGGTCATATTCCCACTTGCAAAACTGACACAAATGATGTTTTGGCAGACCTTCTTATGTTTCAAAGATATCAAGTGCGGATTTACATTCACCAAGACAAGACTGAGCTTATGTCAGCTACTTAGACGTTTAATAAAAACAAATCAGCAATTCAAAAGGTGGGGAGGGGACGGAGGTTTATAAAGGTTATGTTCTCCTAAGGCATCTTGCCAAATTAAAACTTGTTGACTACAAAATTTTAAACAAATCAATCTGTTTTCTTAACATAACAAGAGCCAACAGAATTGTACTTTATGTAGACAGGTTGTTTGGGATAGGAATTTTGTTTGTCTGGATTAATCCCCCTTAATATAATCAGACAGTTTATCTGATCTAAGTCATCATCATAATGTTGCGCAATTAGCACGGATATCCATGACAATCTCTCGCCAACCCTCCCTATCATTCATTGACCCAGGGACGTCCTCTGCGCAGCATCCAGCATCCTCGCATAGTTGGTCAATGTAAGTCCTTGGTGGGCAGCCCACATTAGCATGTCCAGGAGAACGTCGCTTATGAGTTTGTCCTTGCCTATCCAGCAGTGTCCAGCATGCCTTGTTCGTTTCACTCAGATGGTTTGTGAGATGGGAGGCAGGTGGCTATACAGCTGTTTCCTTGTGGGGTGTTGTTTCCACGATTTGTTCAAGACCACCCGCAGCATTCTTGTGCCGCTCCAATCTGGCTTATTCTGAAGGCACTTTGTTAGGGTCCAGGTGGTGCAACCATACAGCAGTACTGATATAACCACAGCTGGAAGAATTGTTGTTTTAACTTGTCGTCAGTGAGATCGGATTTACATATGACTGATAATTTGTTTGTGGCCGACCATGCCTTTCCTATTTGTGTATTAACATCGCTTTCTGTGTATGAGATATTACTAGTGTGTGTCAAATGCCTTAGCCCAAGCATGGACCACTAATATATACAGCCCCATATGTCACATTTGCAGGCAGAATTCTAACAGGCCGATTCATTTTATATAGTCAATTCATGTCTGTTTCGAGGAAAATATTAAAAATATACAAATTTTTTTTTCAGAAATGTAATAATAAAAGATTGTAAACAAACAAACAAAAATAAAATAGTTTTTAAAAATTATGCAGTCATACAAAACAAACACACCAACAATTTATCTATGATTTCAGATTATATCTGAAAAAAATTAAACCTTTTCAATGTGAAATGTATTCCTTGGTCATGTTAAGCAAGGATAGTGATGATACTACAGAGAAACAGTATTTCTCAAGGAGACTAACAGTTCCATCAAGCCATATTTTTGTGCTTTAAGATTTTTCAAAACAGACATAAATTGACTATAAACGAATCAGCTTGTAACGAAATTGTAATGGAGATTCTAGTCACTTAAATGGTTTTGGCACAATCACTGCTAATTTAGAGCAACAAGATTTGCACAGTTCAAAAATTGACTAAGACTCGGTGATGCTGATTGCTTTTTAATTTAGTACATCTCCTGGAAAATTAATGGGTCCCAACTAAAGTTTCTTAATAGATTGTAGGGTTTTTATTTATGATCTGGGGAAACAACTAAAGCCCTCTAACTCCTAACTTGTAACCTATCCTGTGTAATTCATTTCTAAGAAACTATTGAAATGTATTTACAGTTAGCTTGAAACGGTGAGGGATGAAAAAAGAAAAACACTGGGATGTATGGATATAATTTTACTGCTTCCTTTTAGATTTTTGTGCAGGACGCGTACCTATGAGCATCTCTGAGGATGAGGTTTTTCGACAAATTTACAACCGAACACACTTTATAAATAAACTCATTATAATTTAATTAAATTAAGAAAAAAAGAAAAATTATTACTGGGTAATTCCATGTTAAATCATCCAGGCCATGTCATCCACCCCCTTCAATTTTTCTGAAATTTTGTCCAAAGGTGGATTATGATAAAGTTAGACAATCCCCAAAATTTGAGCTTCCAATTCCAAAAAATGGTGGAGTTATGTTGATTTTTAGCTCTCCAAATTTGAGGGGGGTCGCGAAAAATGGTGATTTTCTGTAACCTATTTTTGTCTGTAAAATGAGTTCTAGATCTTCCCTACTCCTAAAAATTGGTTTATAAAAGCATTTTTGCCCATGAAATCCAAATGTGCAATGCCACATTGGGATATTGACCTTGCTAGGAAAAAAATCAGAAACCATCAATAATCTAAAATTGGTTGACTTTAAGACTTTTTTGACAGCATTTTTTTTTATTTCATGGGCAAAAATGCTTTTATAAACCAATTTTTAATAGTAGAGAAACTCGTTTTACAGGCAAAAATAGATTACAAAAAGTCGCCATTTTTTTGCCAACCCCACCAAATTTGGAGAGCTAAAAATCGACATAACTCCGCCAATTTTTGGAATTGGAAACTCAAATTTTAGGGATCATATAAAGTTAACATAGTCCACACCTGGAAAAAATTTTAGAGAAATTGAAGGGAATGGGTGACAATTTTTTTTTTTTCTGGATGCTTTGACAACAAAATTACCCTGCTGCTAATAAAAACAAAAGCAGCCAATGTGTCCTGCCTACTATGTCTGAGTATGTGACTATATAAAGAGATTCACTTTCTTCTGGGCAGAATGGTCAACTAACCGTCCGGCATATATCATCATCAAGACACCCAAACAATCTCCCTGGTCTAGCACTAGTGAAAAGGGGGATAGACTCCCTCACTGTCTGGCTGATACCGACAATAGATCTCAAATCAAATTAGTGAAATAGATCACTAATAAGGACTAAGCCTATTCTAGTAGTGACTACCCCAAGTGGATTTAACAGGTTTGAATTAAGAATTTTCCTTCTCCTAGACTAGTTGCCTAAACAAGGTTAAAGAGCCCAGTCTGCCCTACTATTTACCAATAACTGGAGGGAGAATAGTTGGATTCATACCTTTCGCAAGGGTATTAGCACTATGTGAACTGTAGCTTTGTACAGGATTTGAACTCAGGTTGACAAGTCCATTTCCTACGACTATAACCATTACACCACGCACGTCCATTAACACATTTATTAACTCTTTCACTCCCAGGCAAATTTCATTTTGACCCTGTAGCGGAAATGACCGGCATGGTGAACAGCCATCTATCTTCGATGAGTCAGATTGTCACCTTATTTATTGAATGACCCTCTTGTGTGACATGAAAGGACCCACCATTATAGATTTCCTTGAAAAAGGTGCAACTGTAAACAGTGTTTCCTATTGCCAATTCCTTAGGCAATATTTCACCTTATTTATTGAATGACCCTCTTCTGGACATGAAAGGACGCACCATTATAGATTTCCTTGAAAAGGTGCAACTGTAAACAGTGTTTCCTATGCCAATTCCTTAGGCAATATTTCACCTTATTTATTGAATGACCCTCTTCTGGGACATGAAAGGACACATCACTATTGATTTCCTTAAAAAAGGTGCAACTGTAAACAGTAACTATTCTTAATACAAATAATTTGCACGCAGTTCTATGGTTTCAAATAACTAATAATAATAATCCTTAGTAAACAATTATAGCTTCAAGTAACTATTCTTAATACAAAGAATTTGCACACGGTTATATGGTTTGAAGTAACTAAGAATCACAGGAAATGGACTCTAGACACGAGTTCAATTCCTGGACAAAGCTGTTTGCATTTCACATGGTTGCTAATACCCTTGGGAAAAGTATGAGGCAAATTCACCCTCCAGCTACAGGTAAATAGCAGGGCAGACTGGGCTCTTTAACCATGGCTAGGTAACCAGTGTAGGAGAAGGAAAACTCTGAATTGAAACCTGTTAAATTCCGCTTAAAAAAATTACCTTGTGTCGCATCCTGCTCATGCGTAGGGGTTGGTAAATATATATATTCTGACAACTAAGTAGTATTAAGGAAGTCTAGAAAGGAACAAGTCATTGTGTCCCGATTGTGCATTGGTTACACAAGACTAACACACTACTATATACTCAAACAAGAACAACAACCACAGTGTGAAACATGTCAAACACCTTTGACTGTTAAACACTTATTCATGGAATGCAGGTTTTTTGCTCATATCAGAAACAAGTCATTGTGTCCTGATTGTGCATTGGTTACACAAGACTAACACACTACTATATACTCAAACAAGAACAACAACCACAGTGTGAAACATTTCAAACACCTTTGACTGTTAAACACTTATTCATGGAATGCAGGTTTTTTGCTCATATCAGAAACAAGTCATTGTGTCCCGATTGTGCATTGGTTACACAAGACTAACACACTACTATATACTCAAACAAGAACAACAACCACAGTGTGAAACATGTCAAACACCTTTGACTGTTAAACACTTATTCATGGAATGCAGGTTTTTTGCTCATATCAGAAACTGTTATTTTGATGCAAACAAAATGAAAGATCTATTTGTAAAAGTCAACATAGAAGACATTCTGACCTTTTTGAAGGAAATAAAATTATACCATAGAATATAGACATGAACATGATCAATACCATACAACATGATCCCCAATGAAGCTTAACACATTGGTAAAACCAATTACTACAAAAGTGTAAATATAGATACACAACATATATTACTTCCTAACCGCTAGGCATAACATAACCCCAGACAGGATGATATGTCGTTAAAATTTATCAACCAACTAGGTAGGGCTTTCAGATATTACACTCTCATCTTGGCAAACAAATATAAAATAAGGAAATTGACAGAAAAAATTACACTATACATTATATTGATTATTAATTTGTTTTTTTTTTTTGTTTTTTTTTGTTTTGGTGGGGAGGTATTTCGTTGTGGGGCTGATCTAGTTCAGTCAGAAGAGCATTTGCATAAGAACCAAAAGGTTCTGGTTCAATACCAGTCTCCATCAATTCAGTGCATGAGTAGCACAACTTGGGTAATCTGATCTGTGCAGCAAGGCATCTGAGAGCTGAAATTAGGTTTGGTGCTCCACCTCAGCAAAAAAAATCTCCTCAGTCTAGTGCTAGTGAAAATGGGATAGACGCCCTCGATGTTTGGCTGATACCGACAATAGGCCAGACTTTGATTTTTCATTATTTCGTTGTTACTAATCATATTATCTCCTTAATAATAAATAAAAAATAAAAAATACCCTCTGGGCAATGTAAAAATAGATTTTTGAAACATTGCCTGAGGGGTGGGAGTAAAAAATTTAATGTCAGCGAGTTTGTACCCTAAGTAAGTAAAATCATCAAATTCATTAAAGGATTAAAAAATAAAACAATTTGAAATGTAAACTTTAAATATGTATTAAAATAAAACAAACTATATATAGATATATAATACCAGTCATGTATTTATTAAAACTTGTTTTAAAAAAACCAATGAGGACTGTCTAACATTCCATGCTCAAATTTTGAGTGTATTTATTCTATGTTATGATGATTTTAGGTAGTGCGACGTAAGCAGTGATGTAGTTTTTGTTACAGACAAAAACCGGAAGCGAATCTCCATTATTAATAGAAGAGAAATTCTCAATTACCCTGTATTATATCTTAAAATGTTATTTTCAGTGGGGAGGGGTTTAACTGTTGCTCTCTTGAATTTCTTCTTTTAAAAAAATTTTTTTTTTGTCTCTCCACAACGTTCAGCTGATACCGCCAATAGGCCACTTCGCAGACTTTGATTTTTTTCTTATTTCATTGTAATTAATCATATTATCTCCTCAATTATCCTGTTTATTAACTTGATGGTATTATATTTTTTTAAATGTTCTTTTCAGAATGGGGGGGGTCTTTTTTTCTTTCTTTTTTCTGTTTTTTTTGGGGGGGGGGTTAACTGTTGCTCTCCTGAATTTTTTTTTTTTTTTTTTTTTTTTTTTTTTTTTTTGTCTCTCCACAAAGATGTCTCCTATTAAAAAGGAGAGACAAGCATCTCTTCTTTGGAATGTGCTGTTCTACAAGTTTCAAGTTGGCTGCTTTGAGAATTGCAGGAATTTTTTTTCAGTTCTTCAAGTCACAGAATGGAAGTATAAGATTTCAACCATTTGTACAGCCTGTCTTTTAATTGACCTTTGTTGGTGCCGCAAAGGAACTCAACCTGGGACGACATTGCCTAATATTCACGAGGACATTATTAGAACGAGAATGAAGGCAAATTTGATAGTAAAAGAGAAACATCCAACCACCAACCCCCAAACCCCCCCGCTGCCGCCCCGGTCATATTTTATCTTTTAGTGAGAAATGTCATAAACTGGGATGGGACTTTTTTTGTTAAAGAGGAAATCTGCAAAGAAGGTGGTGTCCTTTTTAACCAATCAGATTAATTTTCACAGAAACTCGGCGAAAATTGTCATGGACTAGAGATAGATATTCAAAGAAAAGATAGCAATTATTATCAGATAGTTTGTTTTTTTTGGTTTTGTTTAATGTTCTAGAGATGGGCAAGATGGGGTTGCCAAAAACTTTCTGGATGTCTCAAAAAAAAAAAAAAAAAAGAAAAAAGAAACATCATGCATATATTTCGGCTGACTTCTGATATATAGGTCGGAAAATTAAAACAAAGTTTTTTGGTGGTACCCAAGGACAGTTTAACTACAGTCTACGAATTAACATTTTGCGAATTGGGCTACGGTTTTAGGGGATTAAGGTTGTTTTTAATTACATATTGCTTAAAAAAAATAAACAACAAAAAACACAAATTACTATACATTTGATGTTGAAAAATATTTTTTTAAACTAAGTTTAATTGAAATTATACATTGCAATTTTAACACAAACAACTGTTTCAATAATAGATTCAATAATTAATTTCAATGGTTAATTAAATATATAGTAATTTTTTGTTGTTTATTTTTTTTAAGCAATACGTAATTAAAGACAACCTTAATCCCCTAAAACCATAACCCAATTCGCAAAATGTTAATTCATAGACTGTAGTTAAACTGTCATGGGGGATCACCAAAAAACTTTCCATTTTAATTTTCCAACCTAAATCAGAAGTTAGCCTATATTTCTTCATCAACCATCACTCATTTAATATTGTATAATCTATATCTATCTATCTATCTTTCTATACATATATAAAGTGCAGTTTGTATGTATGTATGTCCGGAGGAAAGTTAGAAAATAAAACATTTAATGACAAAGTAAATATATATATACACATTCACTATCACAAACATCTTGGTTTTTGAGCAAAAATAATAAAGATTTGATTTATATTCATGAATATAATTAGAAAATAGAATTTAAATGAAAACAGCATGGACATTTTTTTTTTTTTTTTTGCATTTAGTATTTTGAATAGGAGACATTAATTTTTCTTTTCACAGTGTCTCGATCAATGCAACGTCTTTTTTTTTACATAGGGATCTAATGGGGCTTCTTGTGAAGATCCATCTCGCAATTCAACCATAATGGATCTGCGACACTACCTTTTTTACCCCCCCCCCTTTACTCAAGCAATTCTGGGTAGCCACTTCTAGTACATATATAGAGGGCAGTTGTGTGTATATGTATGTCCGAAGGAAACTTTGAAAATAAAACAATTAATGACAAAGTAAATATATATACACATTAAATATCACCAGGGCTTGGTTTTTGAGCAAAAATAATGAAGATTTGATTTATAATTGTGAAGATAATTAAAAAATAAAATTTAAATAACAGCATGGAATTTTTTTTCATTTAATGTTTTAGATAGTAGACATTAACATTTCTTTTCAGAGTAGCTAGATCAATGCAAGGTCGATTTTTCTACATATGGATTTAAATGGGGCATCCAACAAGGATTCAACACACGATTCAGTAATAATAGATCTGCGAGACTAACTTTTTAAAAATCACCCCTCTACCCAGGCGACGACGGGTAGCCACTTCTAGTCTATACATATATAAAGGGCAGTTGTGTGTATGTGTATGTCCGGAGGAAACTTCGAAAATAATACAATTAATGACAAAGTAAATATATATAGTACACATTAAATATCACCAGTTCTTGGTTTTTGAGCAAAAATAATGAAGGTTTGATTTAGTTTAGTGAAGATACTTTGAAAAAATAAAATTTAAATGATAATAGCATTTAATATTTTAAATAGTAGACATTAATTTTTATTTCCAGAGTGGCTGAGATCAATGCAACGTCTTTTGTTTTTACATAAGGATTTTAATGGGGCATACTACGAGGATCCAAATCGCGATTCAGTAATAATGGATTTGTGAGACTAATTTTTTTTACCTCTCCCACTACCCAGGCAACGCCGGGTAGCCGCTTCTAGTACATATATAAAGGACAGTTCGCGTGTATGCATGACCGGAGGAAAATACGAAAATAAAACAATTAACGACAAAGTAAATATATGTATACACATTCACTATCACCAGAGCTAGCTAAAGAAAATCAATGATTGCGTTCAGGATTAAAACATACCGGGATTTGACAAAGTAATGGAAACATTATTTTCCATTATTTTTTCCAGCCCCTGTAAATCAATTATGTAAGACCAAAACAATGAATGGATCCGTGAGATTTTTAGTATCCCATCCGGTACTCTTTGCGGAGAACCGTCCCGGCCTCCTGCCTCAAAAATCGCTAGGCAGTGGCTGCTGAAAAAAAAAAAAACCCCAGCTATGATTGAAGTCTAGCCAAAGCGGTGTCACTTGCACAAAAAAAAAAAAAAAAAAACTATTTTTTCCCGAAAACCCAACCCCAACCCTAAACCTAAACCTCCCTTGGTTAAAATTAACAGTTTTATTACAAAATTAGTGGGTTCTGTTTTTCTCTCACCCTGTATACCAGAAAAAACAGAGCCCAAATTATTTATTTATTTTCCCATTAAACTAACCCTAAACCCCAACCCCAACCTCTAACCCTAGTTTTTTTTTCAAGTGACACCACTTCGGCTACGGACTTCAATCGTAGCTAGTGTGTTTTTTCAGCAGCCGCCGGCTAGCGAATTTTGAAGCAGGAGGCCGGGACGGTTCTCCGCGAAGAGTACCTCCCATCCTTTACTCGGGCAGATGCCGGGTAGCCGCTTCTAGTACATATATAAAGGGTAGTTGGTGTGTATGTATGTATGGAGGAAACCACAAAAATAAAACAATTAACGACAAAGTAAATATATATACATTTTCCATATCATCATATCTGGCTTTTTGATGAAAAAAATTATGAAGATTTAATTTATATTCGTGAAGATGATTAAAAACTAAAATTTAAATAGTAACAGCCTGGCACTTTTTTTTTTTTTTTTTTTTTTTTTTTTTGCATTTAATATTCCAGGTAGCCGCTTCTAGTACTATTAAAAGGCAATTGAGGAAAAGGTCTCGATCCGCCTGATCCTTCAAAATCATCGAGATCCGGCAGTTTAACACAAAGAATCTAACTCTTACCATCCGATACTGCCTCATTCCGCCCGTCTGGAAGTCACATTCGATTTCCTAGTCCGCCCGAAATGATAGCCTTAACGTTAAGCAAGGCACGGAGAGGGGTGAGGCAGATAGGAGAGCAGCCTCAACAGCAAAGAGAGCCAGAAAGATGGAGAAAAGAAAAGACAGCAGCCCCAGAAAGCATCACAGTTTGTGTGCATTCAGTGCACCAAAGACTGGCACTCAAGAATTGGCCTGTAGAGTCACTTGCGCAGTAACTTTAAAGGAAAAGGAAATTTTTAACCATTTTTTAATAAATCCTTTGAGGAATGGAGCTCTAGACTTGGAAAGTTCTCAACAGGATGTTAAGTTTGGTTTGGTTTGTTTTGTTTTACGGCATATCAACCTCAGTGGGTCATTTAATGCCGATAAAGTTTTGAAATAAAGTCATTCTTAATGGATACTCAATTTTTTTTATATAAATACATTTTTCTATTTAACCCATAGATGGGACCCTAACAGGTACTACCACTTCGGGTCAGAGTGGACCATGGAGCAATGGTGATGAAGGGGTGCTCCACATTCCCCAAACCTCCAAAACTGGAACTTCACCATCAGATAAAGTTTAATGTCATTCCCAGGACATGTAGATCTTCAGCCACCGCCTTCTAGCACCCATACGATAAAAAGGATTGGGGCTTGCCATAAGGGCAATAGGGTTGGGGCAATCATATAGGTGATAGGGCTTGATGTGACCAGCCGATTGAGGGGGCCTCTCCGATCGCCCATCAATAGGATGTTAAGAGTTAAACACCAAAGTAACTGGAGATAAACATTTACGGAGCTTTACGACTGGAATGGGTTAACCAAAACTGCTAAAGAGAGAGAGAGAGAAAGAAGAAGAACTGGATCAGAGACAATATCAATAAAACATTTTTTTTTTTAGTATTATCTGCGTTATTCGGACTATTGTCCTCATCTTCATTGTTATCTGTACAACGTTTCAGCCAATATGCCCTCCGGCCTTCTTCAGGTATTTCTTGTCGGACTCGGGAACCTTCTTTTACGACAAGAAAGTTCCCGGTCCAACAAGAAATACCTGAAGATGGCCGGAGGATATATCGGCCGAAACGTTGTACAGCCAAGGATGATGATGTTGCATGAAAAGATTGGCCATGAAAGGAGGACATTTTTAATGAGACAATTTTTTATTGTCACAAAGAATCAATGGAAATTTTTTTTTGGGGGGGGGGCGAAGAATTTTCAAAATTCCACTGGATAGCATCGCAGTCGTAGAGTAATTATTATGGTCTATGGGGAATTTGGGGACTGTAATAGGATTTCTGGAGAAAGAGAAGAAAAAGAAATAAGAACAAAAAGATGTTAAAGTTTGGAAGGGTAAACACTCAATGACAGAGGCTAGCCATTGACCGACCAATGACACCGGAATAAGAGCAAGGAAATTTTTAAAGTATATACTTAAATTCTATTGGATTCCGGTTTCAACCGGAGGATCTGGTGGCCTCGGCCCTGGACCGCGTAAGTTAACATTGTTGATCCCAGAGGACCATCCACCCAGGCAACACCTGCCCTCTCAATTTAAAGTGGCAGGGCTGAGTTTATTGCCCGGTGCCTGAGGCACCCCCCTTGAGAGAAAATGCCAACGGGATCAACGTATTTTTTGCACCCGCCTCCTGTGAGCTTCATTTCGTGGGTGGTCCCACATTAATAGGGCCTTGTGCCTAACCTGTACACATGGGGTACATGGTAAATAAATATAACCCGAGCCAGGCCTGGAGCATGCAGTTAGTATAAACATACACAGACCAAGTAACCAATAAGCACCCCAAATCATCAACTTAATGAAAAGTTCATATTTTAACTCCTCACCGGTAAGTTTCGCTTTCAAATATTCGAAAATAAACGAACAAACGAATTTTGCAATTATATTGTATCTGACAAAAACAAATTTTATAAATTGTGTGATACTATTTCTGAACAACATCCTTTTATTTAAATAAGCATAAAAATATTTTGTAAATAAAAACTATATTTTTATTTAAATAAACATAATTGCATTTCTCTTCTGATTAAGTAAAAACTATTTTAGTATAAAAACGTCTTTTGTCTTTTTTTTAAATCATCATAAGTGTTGAAAAATATTCATGAATTTCTAATTAAAAAGTATTTATTTAAAAAAAGATTTTGCTATTGAATTTTAATTTGATTACATGTACCAACCATCTATTTATTTGCTTTATTGGGAATTCAACATCTCCATAAACTTCTGATTAAAATCATTTGTTAACAAAAATTTGGAAGCGGAAGTTACCGGTGATGAGTTAAGATATGAACCTTTCATTAAGTTGATGATTTGGGGTGCTCATTGGAGACTTGGTCCACATAATCTGAATGTCAACATTGAACATTTAATATTCTGTAAATTTTTTTGTTTTTTTGCTTTTTCTTTAAATTCATTTGTCATAAATATTTTACAAGAATACATAAAAAGATGATTTTCGGCAAGACTGTATTTTAACTCTAAGAGGCCTCTGGGCAAATAGAATTTGGGGGACCCTTCATTACGTATTTTCAGGAAGCGCTGTGGTGTATGTATGTTCATAGGAAGCACAGTTGTGTATTGGTTAGAGTCACAGGAAATGGACTCATCGACCAGAGTTCAATTCCTGGACAAAGCCACAGTTCACATAGCGCTAATACCCTTTGGAAAGGTATGAATCCAACTATTCTACCTCCAGCTATGGGTAAATAGTAGGGTAGGCTGGGCTCTTTAACCTTGGTTAGGCAACCATTCTAGAAGAAGAAAAACACTGAATTCAAACCTCTTAAATCTCCACTTCGGGTGGTCACTACTGGAATAGGCTCAGGCCTACTTAGTAATCTATTTCAATTTAAGAAAAAAAAAATTTTTTTCAGGTCTAGTAAAGGAAAAATAAAAAAGATATTTTTAGATGATGCTTTTTCGTAGAATCTACATCAAAAATCTATGTACTTAAAAAAAGTAATCAAAATCTAAATGGGACCCATTTAAAGGGTCTTGTTCACTTTAAAAAGACCCACTCCAACTAGAGGACACAAATACTCTAAATTGTTTCAAATTAATTCAAAAGAGCCCCAGGGTCATTCCATGTCAAAACACCAGCAAAAAGTTGAAATCTGCACCCACCGACATCGAATTACTTGAAATTTGGCACAAATGGTCCCCTTCAACTAAGTATGCCAAATCATTTTGTGCTAGACCTTACTGTTCCAATTTTAGGGGGTATAATTTTCCTATTTTGCCTCTAAATTAAGACCATGCAGAATCACAGAATCTCAGTGTTTTTTGTTGTTTTGTTTTTTTTAAATACTTCCATACATTCAATATTTCTAAAATTTGGTATGTAGTATCCAAATATCCAACTATTTTAACCCTATACCCAATAGAAAATTTTATTTTGCTCACCCAAATGCATGACTCCAAAATTAACTTTTCACCTATGTTGCTTACGGTCAGTCTATAGAAAAATGTGTCCTCTTCAATTTTCATATTAAATCCAAAAATAAATAAATCACCTTTGTTCACCTTTTTATTTTTAGTTTTTTAGTTTTTAGTTTTATCTGGGACCCAAGAATGTTAGAATTTAATTCATTGAATTAAAGAATAAACAATTTTATTTGTGTGGTTTATTTAGCAGATTTTATATGCAAGAATTTTCGGTATGAAAAATATGAAATGAGATGTTCAAAGCCTGACTGAATAAATATCCAATCCAAACCATGAACGTTATTATCTTAAGACGTAGTAGTTACATACTTCTTTTCATTTTTCTTTTCTTTTCTTTTCTTTCTTCTTTCTTTCTTTTATAGATACAAATTGACATTTTTTAAACCGGATTTTTTAAGTCTTTAAAAATCTTATAGGTTAAAAGTTTCTTTGACTAAACATGAATGGACTGGTTATTCATTATTCGTTTTTTTTTTGTTGTTTTTTTTGTTTTGTTTTGTTTTTTTAATCTAAAACTATCAACAACAATAACAATTATAATAAAAACAAAATTGCCAATGAAGATATAAAAATAAATAAAAAAATACGATCAGACAGGAAATGTTAAAAAAATAAAATTTTGAATAAATTAAATGTTTATATCGGGAGTTCCACTGGGTGCTCCCCTTGTTTAACCTTAACCTTGCCGTCTTATAACAACATATTTCTCGGCCACACGAAACTGAAAGTACCGGATCAAAATTTCATCAAATGAGATAGAATATTCAACTTAGAAAAGGGGTTACTATCAAGTCAAGCTTAAATCGCCAGTTTCCACCAGATCACAAAAGTTAAGCAACGATTAGCATGAGATGGGTGACCAGTTGCTACTGAGAAACAACAGGTAGCCATTAAAAAAAAAACCCCTGGAGTCAGACTAAAGTAAATAATTAAAACTATTTTAAAAACAATGAACCAACTATTTAATGTTAAAGTATGGCAGATTTTATAAGTACATTTTACTGGGTTTTAGTAACCGGAAGTTAGAGAAAATCCCTGCCTTAATGTCTAAGTATCGGTCACCATCCCAGATGGATTCAATTTGACTAAAGAAAAATTCGTTTGCAGATGGGACAACAGGATGTATAGCAAAGAGGACAAAAAATATATGGTGTTGTCTCCGTGGGTATCTAAAGTGGAAAAAAAAAAGACTAAAAAAGAGAATATAATTATAAAATAGTCATAATAATAAATACTAATCAGGAGAAGTAATTAAATAGTGTGGAGAATACCTGGAATCAAGTCTGACAGACTTTGTTATTACGATTGTTGGGGTCCCAGGAAGAAAGAAAAAATTACACATACAATAAATAATAAATATCTAGTTACTAACGAAATGTTGTACGTTTATTATAACTAGTAGTTAGTAAATAAAACTCAACAATGTGAATAATGAATAATAAATACCCAAAAGAACTTGGGTTTAATTTTTTTATAATACATCTATTTTCATTTCCCTAGTTGTTCATTTAAGTGATGGAGAGAGAGAGAGAGGGGAGGGAGACAGACAGATGGGGAGGGAGAGAGACAGAGAGAGAGAGAGAGTGTGTGTGTATGTGTGTATTATATATATGGCTAAACTTGCAAATCGGTCGGAAAATTAGGGTGACCCAGAAAAAACAGAACCCACAAATTTTGTAATAAAACTTAATTTTAACGAGGGGGTTAGGGTTAGGGTTTAGGGTTAGTTTAATGGGAAAATAAATTGGGTTCTGTTTTTTTCTGGGTCACCCTAAATACACGGTGACCCAGAAAAAACAGAACCCACAAATTTTGTAATAAAACTGTTAATTTTAACTGGGGGGGGGTTAGGGTTGGGGTTTAGGTGTTAGTTTAATGGGAAAATAAATAAATAATTTGGGTTCTGTTTTTTTTTCTGGGTCACCTTGTAATATGTTTTAATTTTCCGACCGATTTGCAAGTTTAGCCTTTATATATATAATACACAACATCATTTTTTTCTTCTTCCTGGTTTGATGGCTACCACTGATCATCGCTCTTCATAAACGTCTCCATCTTGAAATAATGAATGATTTTTATTTATTTACATATATATATATACATAGGTCCATGTTTGGAGGGTTTTATACTTAAATCTTGCAAACATGGACTGATGAACGGAACTTTAATGAAATTTTAAATATCCAACAACCTGATTTTGTTTTTCACACAATAGATAAACCACTGACTGATCCATCAGTTTATTTTTTTTTCAGGGTGGATATATAATTCCGCACCCCCCCCCAAAAAAAAACACCTGTAATCAGTGCCAATAGTTAAATTCGAAACCCCGTCCATCAAATTGGGCTGTGTTACCATTTCTTCGATTAAAAATGAATTAAATAAACAATTACAAAAATATTTTGGTAATTGAGAGAAATAAAATTATGTAAGACAATTTACGCCGTCAAATTTTTTACGTTTTATCCTCATTTCATTAATATATTTAAATTAAATGTTTTTATCTCTTTTTTTTTTTAATAAATTTTTACTCCATATTCTATAGAAAATCTCGTTTAGATTTTTGACAGCATTTATATATAATATATGTATGTATATATGTGTGTGTGTGTGTGTGTGTGTTTTGTCTATTTATTTATTCATTTATTATTTATGTTATATAAAAAAAAAAATCAGATTTTAAATTTAATCTGAGATTTCATGTCTTTAAGACTAAGATTATTTCTTATCAAATTCCATTCTAAAAATGAAATGACAGATATATACGTAATAACATTTTTTGAACAAAAAGTAAACAAACTATTAATTTTGTTTGTTTAGACAATTTAAAGACGAAAACTTATTTTCCGAATAAAATAATTTTTATAATAAACCTTCTTTTCTAGAATAAAATGATAATTCCTTTCAATTTGATTATTTTTACGGTTTTATTAAATAAAGACGAACAAGTGATCTTGCAAACATATTTGCCCATTGTAAAAGGACACTAAACAAAATACGTATTGACAGAAAGTGGGGGATCGAAATTCTATTAAAATATTGTTGTAAATCGATCCCCGACTTTCTGTCCGCCTCATTTTTTTATCTTCTCAAACGCAGCAAATGAAAACAAAGGAAAATAAAAGCCAAAAAAATTTATGAAGAAGAAAAATAATGAAAAAAACAAAAATTGCAGTCTCTCTTTTCATTTTTTCTTTTTTATTATTTGAGAAATTATTTTTATATCTATAATTTAAAATAAGAGAGGAGAATCAGAAGAAAACAGGAGTAAAAATAATAAACACCTGAATTTAATTATTTTTTTAGGGGGTCAATCAATATTTTCCTTAATTGTTCAACAATTTCATCCCTAGTTTTATGATTTTTCTTTTCTTCTGGGATTTATTTGAAAAGCAGAAAAATTTGAATAATTAAAGAAATAAAGCAAAAAAAAAAAAAAAGACTAAAAAAAAAAACTAAAAAAAATCAAATCAATTAAATTTTACTTAGAAATAATAATAATCCAAACTTATTAATTTTAATAGCAATAAATATGATTTAAATTTAGTAAAAATAAATAAATAAATAAATAAATTGTATTGGATTTTTATGTTGATTATTAAAATGTCATTAAAAATACCTTCTTTTTTTTAAATATTTGTAAAATGTTTTTATATCTAAGAAAAGAAAAACAACAATCTTTTTTGTAATTTAATAAACAAAACAAGAAAATTAAAAACGTAATTTCATAGATTTTAAAATCATAATAAATAAATATTAAAAAATAATTTTAGAAAATTATGAAAATAAAACATTTATCAATTAAGAAAAAAAATAATAACCGAATATGAAATCTAGAAATTAATTGATTGATTTGAAAAAAAACAAAAAAACCTTGAGATTTTTTTTTATTGTTGATTATTTTTTAATAAATACGATTTTAATTCACTCGAATGCAACAAACTGAATTATTTATGATAACCAAAAACATTTAAGATCTTTTAAATAATCAACAGATTTTGAAAGTAAAACGATAAATAAATAAATAGATAGATAGATAAATAAATAAATAAAATGAATAACAAACAATAAACAGGGGGAAAAAATAGACAATATAGACAATCGCATGGTGGGGGATCAATTCCCAATTACATATATTACATAAATTGACACCTGACTTTATGTCCAGTCTTAAATGTTCGTGTGAGTCAGCAAGAAATACATATCTTGGCACAGACCCGTAAAGATTAGTAAGAAAAACAACAAAAAAAGGTGTATATGTGATATAAGTAGACGATTAGATCAATAAAGAAGGCATCGATCGGGTAAAGTAGATAGACAAATAAATACGGTTGTGGTCGTCTTTAAGTGAAAGGGTGGGGGGATCAATTTGTAACGATCGTCATCTTGTAAAACGATCCCCGACTTTGTAACCAAAGAAAATCAAAAGAGACGTGTTTTGTTTTCTCTACATATGTTGTGTTTGGAGAATCTTAATAGTTTCTTACAATCGGATTCAGATTAATATTTACGGGGAAAAGAAAAATGTCCAGTAATTTTATTTTATTTATTTATTTATTTATTTTTTTAGGAAGGACTTTATTTATCAGAGATTTGAAATTAGGAACGACAGAAGAAGCATTTTTATTAAAATATTCACCACAAACAACAGACATGATGATGGGGGGATCAATTTCTAATCAAAGTTCTATTGTAAATTGATCCCTGATTTTGTGACCAAGTATTATAATCATTTTATAAATAATAAAATAACCAGGAGGGAACAAGATATTTTAGACAGACAGGGGATTCATTTTTCGTCAATGAATTGTTTTCTTAAATAAACAGATATAAATAAATATACAGAATATAATGGCCTGTTTTAAAGAGATCAGTGTTTTGTTTTTATTGTTTTGTTTTTTTTACGATGTAGGTAGGTAGACAATAATTAATTAATTAATAATAATAATAATAATAATAACAATAAAGAAAGAGAAAATAAATGATTTTTTAAGGGAAACAAAATAAGAAAGGATTGCGTGAGATGATTTTAAATGACAATTAAGGGGTCCCTGATTATTTTTAACAAGAATTAAATGGAAATTATTAAATAAAACAAGGAGATATTCAAAGAGACACAGAGAGGACCCCACCTTTTATTATTATGATGATGATGATCTCAAAAAAAAAAAAAGACCAAAAAAAAAACCATAAAGATAAAATAAAAAATAAAGACCCTCGGGGTATAGATTACTCACCCTCAGTGACCCTCTCTAAGCGTAACACTTCCTCCGGGGTAATATTACCCTTTTTGGCTAATTCTTCTTCTGTTGTTGTTGTTGTTGATGTTTGTGTTTCATCGGAAACACCGCCATTGCCGGGTCTCTTGTCGTGTTGTCGGCTTTTCGTCTGCCTCGACAAGAAACTGCCCGTTTTTTTCTTGCTTCCAGCTCCTGTACCCCCAGTTTGGTTGTTCATCATCATTGTGTAAGGTCTACACTGTTTTAGGGGGTACAGATTTTTCTATCTGGGAGTCTTTCTCGAGTAGCAAACAAGCACCGAAGTGTTGTTGTTGTTGTTGTTAGGTGCACTGCTCTCTCACTCTCTCTCACTCTCTTTGTTTCCCCCTCTCTCCCACTCGCTATCTATCTATCTCTCCCCCTCTCTCTCTTTCTTTCTCGTCTTGGCCGTATGAGATAAAGATGAAACAAGGAGAGAGAAGCAGGAAGAGTAATAAAAACAAATAGAGAGGGGGGTATCTAACTGAGAAGGGGAGTGGCCATAGAAAGCGCAGATGACTGCTTGTGATTTGTAAAGAAACGGGGGGGGGGGGGAAACAGGACAATGGCCGGGAGGAGAAAGAGTTTCGTCACTCAAATTAAAACAGTGATATTACCTCCATGAAGATAACGAAAAGTTGTCCAGGGAGTCTAAATTAGCAAGAGAAAATAAAGATATGAAATGTAATGAGAGAAAGATAGTGGTTGATGAAAACGGTTTTCCAGATAAAAACAGGTAGTATCTATCTATCTATCTATCTATCTATCTATCTACCTACCTACCTACCTAGCGCGTGGTGTAATGGTTAAAGTCACAGGAAATGGACTCGTTGCCCCGAGTTCAAATCCTGGGCGTAGTAATTGCATGTCACATAGCGCTAATACCCTTGGGAAAGGTATGAATTCTACCCTCCCTCCAGCTATGGGTAAATAGTAGGGCAGATTGGGCTCTTTAACCTTGGTTAGGTAACTGGTCTAGGAGAAGGAAAACTCTGAATTCAAACCTGTTGAACTCCACTTAAGAAATTGACCTTGTGTCACATCCTGCTCGTGCGGAGGGGTTGGTAATATATATATATATATATATATATATATATATATATATATATATGAAAATAAAATGGAAATTAATCCGACAGTATGAATAAGATATAATGAAAAAACAAACGATGTTTACAACTGAAATAGGCTCATCAGAAGAGAAAGTGTGCAAACCGTTTCATATTAGTTGAGGATGGGCCGGGTGTTGCTTTTTAAACCGTCAAGAGAATTGGCCCCGAAACGGTTTGCACACTTTCTCTTCTGATGAGCCTATTTCAGTTGTAAACATCGTTTGTTTTTTCATTATATCTTATTCATATATATATATATATCTTCTATACATATATAAAGGGCAGTTGTGTGTATATGTATGTCCGTAGGAAACTTCGAATATAAAAAAACAAACTACAAAGTAAATATATATTCACATTAAATATCACCAGGGCTTGGTTTTCTATCTATACATATATAAAGGGCAGTTGTGTGTATGTGTATGTCTGGAGGAAACTTCGAAAATAAAACGATTAACGACAAAGTAAATATATATACACATTAAATATCACCGGGGCTTGAGTGTTGAGCTAAAATAATAGAGATTTGATTTATATTCGTGAAGATAATTAATCTATCTATCTATCTATCTATCTTCTATACATATATAAAGGGCAGTTGTGTGTATATGTATGTCCGGAGGAAACTTCGAATATAAAAAAAACAAACAACAAAGTAAATATATATACACATTAAATATCACCAGGGTTTAGGTGTTGAGCAAAAATAATGAAGATTTGATTTATATTCGTGAAGATAATTAAAAAATAAAATTTAAATGATAACAGCATGGATTTTTTTTTCATTTAATATTTTAGATAGTAGACATTAACATTTCTTTTCAGAGTAGCTGGATCAATGCAAGGTCTATTTTTTACATAGGGATTTAAATGGGGCATTCTACGAGGATTCAACTCACGATTCAGTAATAATGGATCTGCGGGACTAACTTTGAAAAATCCCCCTCTACCCTGGCGACGCCGTGGAGCCGATGCTAGTACATATATAAAGGGCAGTTGTGTATATGTATGTCCGGAGGAAACTACGAAAATAAAACAATTAGCGACAATATAAATATAGGTACACATTCACTATCACCAGATTTTGCTTTTTGAGTGAAAATAAGGAAGATTTGATTTATATTCGTGAAGATAATTAAAAAATAAAATATTAGAACTCTTTTTTTGCATTTAATATTGTAAATAAGTAAAAGTAAAGTCGTCGGTGTGGCCTAAAGTCGGTATCAGCCAATCAGCGAGGGAGTTTATCCCCTTTTCACTAGCGCTAGACCAAGGTGATTGTCTTAGTGCTTGAGATGGAGCGCCACACCTACCATCAGCTCCTTACTTTATCGCACAGATCCCTGTGCTACTCATACGCTGAGTTGGCGAGGGCCGGTATCGAACTAGGAACCTTGTGGTTTCTAGCCGAACGCTCTACCGACTGAGCTAACCCGTTCAATTTTTCTTTTCAGAGTAGCTGGATCAACGCAAGTTTTTTTGTTTTGTTTTTTTGTTTTTTTTTTACGTGGGGATTTTAATGGGGCATCCTGCGAGGATCCAACTCACGATTCAGTAATAATGGATCTGTGAGACTAAATTTTAACCCCCACCTCTACCCTGGCGATGCCGAGTATCCGCATCTAGTATAATATGAATTAAAGAATTTTTAAATGAAGAAGAAAAAAGGGAGTGGGGTACAAACTAATTAATTTTTTTATTTAAATTGAAATAGATCACTAAGTAGGACTGGGCCTATTCTAGTAGTGACCACCCCAAGCGGAGATTTATAAGGTTTGAATTCAGAGTTTTCCTTCTCCTAGACTGGTTGCCTAACCAAGGTTAAAAAAGCCCAGTCTGTCCTACTATTTACTCATAGCTGGAGATAGAATAGTTGGATTCATACCTTTCCCAAGGGTATTAGCGCTATGTGAACTGTGGCTTCGTCCAGGATTTGAACTCGGGTTGTCGAGTTCATTTCCAGCTACTCTAACCAGTACACCACTGCGCTTCTCCTGAATCTATATAATGTGAATTCTTATCTGAGACAATTGTTTATATGCTTCTTAAATATGGAGATGCGTGGTCTAATGGTTAGAGTAATAGGAAATGGACTCGTCGAAACGAGTTCAATTCCTGGACGAAGCTGTTTGAATTTCACATAGCGCTAATACCCCTTGGGAAAGGTATGAATCCAATTCTCCCTCCAACTATGGGTAAATAGCAGGGCAGACTGGGCTCTTTAACCTTGGCTAGGTAACCAGTCTAGGAGAAGGAAAACTCTGAATTCAAACCTGTTAAACTCCGCTTAAGGAATTGACCTTGTGTCACATCCTGCTCGTGCGGAGGGGTTGGTAAATATATGCTTCTTAAATTGTTTATGCTTCTTAAATTGTTTATGATTGAATTGCTGTTATGTTTTACAGCACTTCAACCCATCCAGGGTTATTTTATGCCAAGAGGTTAGGGAATCACATTCATTGTACATTTGGTTCAGTTTGGTTCCTTTGTTTAATGGCATATCATAGTTCGTGGTTTATTCAATGCCAATGCTATCCTTGTATAAGAACAATAGTATATGGGTACTATTTAACCCTTAGCTGGGGGTATCATCATCATCATCATCATGTCGCGCTATTAGCACGGATATCCATGACAATCTCTCGCCAACCTTTCCTATCATTCATTTTCCCAGGGAGGTCCTCTGCACAGCAACCTGCCTGCATCTTTGCTTAGTTGGTCAATGTAGGTCCTTGATGGACGGCCCACACTAGCATGTCCGTGTGTTGGCTTCCACAGAAGAACGTCACCTATGAGCTCATCCTTGCTTCTCCAGCAGTGCCCGGCATGTCTTGTCCGTCTCACTTGTATGGTTTGTGAGATGGGGCCAGGTGGCCATATAGCTGTTTCCTCGTGGGGTGCTGCTTCCACGATTTATTCAGGACTGCATGCAGCATTCTTGTGCAGCTCCCGTCCAGCTTATTCTCAAGGCGCCTCGTTAGGGTCCAAGTGGTGCATCCGTACAGCAACACTGATACAACCACCGCCTGGAAGAAATGTCGCTTTAGCTTGTCAGTGAGATCGGATTTCCATATCATTGATAATTTTTTTGTGGCCGACCATGCTTTTCCTATTCGTGTATTTACATCGCTTTCTGTGGATAAGATATTACTACCTAGGTATGTGAATTGTTCTACTGGCTTAAGGGGCTTACCGTTGAGTGTGGTTATGTCTCCTTTCCTTTTGAAACATATGTACTCTGTTATAAAACAAAAATAAAATAAAAATATAATGAAAATAAAATTTTTAGACAACAAACTCCCATGGGTCCTTCACTGGAAAAACCCTCCGCGCATGTCCGACAAAAAGGACTGACTCCCTTCCCCCAGAAGAATATTTCGGCCATTTGAATTTAGGCCGCAACCGAGCGTAGTCGCTTTCTGGCCAGGGGAATATCCCCTTGCCACGGTCGACTATGACCCAGTCAATAAAGCCTAAGTCATAAAGCCACCTTCTGCCTTTGTCTCTTTCCTTTCTCGTTCTTTGAATGCCTTCTTTTCAGTGCGACTACAAAAAGAGATGGTCACCCTGTCGGCTGTGGCATTAGAATACATCTGCAGAGGGATAAGACTCCCCCAAATGGGGCCACCTGTTGGCCGTGGGGGGCGACCCGTGATGCTTAAGGATAGATACCAGGTGGTTGAGCAGTCCATTACTTGCAATACACCACTTTGGCCCTTACTTAGGCTAGACGGGCGGTCGGAGATACCCCCTCCGATCAATCGGCTGGCCATGTCAAGCCCTAGCACCTATATGATTGCCCCAACCCAATTGCCCATATGGCCAGCTCCAACCCCTTTTTATCATATGGGTGCTAGAAGGCAGTGGTCTTCATGTCCTGGGAATGACATTAAACTCTATCTGATGGTGAGGTTCCACTTCTGGAGGTTTGGGGAATGTGGAGCACTCCTTCATCACCATTACTCCCTGGTCCACTCTGACCCGGAGTGGTAGTACCTGTTAGGGTCCCATCTATGGGTTAAATAGAAAAATGTATTTATAAAAAAATTGTATTATCCATTAAGAATTGATTTATTTCAAAACTTTATTGGCATTAAATGACCCACTGAGGTTGATATGCCGTAAAACAAACCAAAAACCAAACCAAAACCAAACCAAACCAAACCAAACCAAACCAAACCAAAAAGAGATGGGGTTAAAAGCAAAACTGAGGAACACGCAGCCAAGAATAGCCAAGCTACATTAAAACACCCAAAACCACTTATACCCTATAATTACTTAAACCCCATATACCTTTCCCAAGAGTATTAGTCCGAAATTGAATGTAATAGCATAACTGGAGTTCAAACTCACCTACCAATAGATAGATGGATAGGAACAGACTGTAAGTGTTCAACTGACACTGCCTTCAGTAACCTATTCTTGAAAGTTCTACATGTTTTTCAAAATTGTTTGGTCGTTCAGTATAAATTTGTATTGGCTTGTTTAATGGCATATCAACCTTTGTGGGTTATTTAATGCAATAGCCATCCTTGTAGAAGAACAGTAGTGGTATTATTTAATGTCTTCTTGTTGGGATTGGGTAATCTGTTTAGATTGGTTTGGTTTCTTTGTTTAATGGCATATCAACCTTTGTGGGTTATTTAATGCAAAAGCCATCCTTGTAGAAGAACACTGATGCTACTATTTAACACGTTCGCCACTATGCCACAAACACTCCTCTTGTAGCAGAACAGTAGATGTACCCATAGCTGGGTATATGAGGGGTTTTATACCTATGGTGGTTTTAATGAGTAGATATATATATATATGTATATATATATATATATATATATATATATATATATGTGTGTGTTTGGGCAGCATTCTTTCATTTATACATGTAGTATTAAAAAGGCACGTCTCCTGTTTAACAATTTTATTAACGATCTTTTCAAGCTTTCTGGCCAACCTTTTTACATTTGGATGGAATCCGTAGATTAGTCCACCAAAGTTCTTATCCCAAGTACTTTCGGCACTTCAGTAAGTACTTTACTGATGATGGCACTTCAAAGTGCCGAAAGTACTCGGGATATTAACTTTGGTGGACTAATACACGAATTCCATCCAAATATAAAAAAGTTGGCCAGAAAACTTGAAAAATCACCAATAAAATTGTTAAACAGGAGACGTGCCTTTTGTTTAATTTCACACACACACACACACACACACACACACACACATATATATATATATATATAGAGAGAGAGAGAGGGAGAGAGAGGAGATAGATATAGATATAGATATAGATATATTACACAGCCATATACATTGATTGAGGAACCTGCGGGGAGGGGGTATAAATTTTGGTCTGATGCACAAAAGCCAGACACCTTGCTGCTATTGTACTGATTTGTAAGTCTACACTGTATATTTACCTACATATCACCCTCACACCCACACATCTCACCTCATATATAAATAATAATATATATTATATATAAATAACACAAGGTGGTCAAAAAATCTTGTCACCCCTACATATTGTTTTTAACTTTCATTATTTTTTTTTGTTTGTTTTCATATTATGTAATTATTTTCCTCCCAAAGTACTTTCGGCACTTCGAAGTGCCATCATCAGGGGTGATGTGTTTATGTTCCAGTTTTTTCAAGTTAGTAGTAGTGAGAGTAACTAGAAGGGGAATTCGTAGAAATTATATCAAGGGGTGTGAAAAACTTCTTTTTTAGGCGGGAACGCTTCTGATTGGTTGAAAATTATCATTTTTTAATATTTCTATTTTTTCTTTCTATCTGCGCTGAATCTATGCGCAGACTTCTTATTTTCGTCATTTTATTTCTGTTTTCAAAGCGTTAACTCCAGGCTCACCACATACCTCTCCCCAAAGGTATTAGCCAAAAAGGGATCATAATAGCACGACTGGAGTTCGAACTCGCTAACTACGATGTCGCAATCCAGCACGTTAGCCACTACACCACTGGCTATGAATGTTACATAATTCATAGGTAGCTTATGAATTATGTACGTACTGTAGTTAAATAAATTTTGAATCAAAGTTCGTTAGTTCCAAATAGCGGATGCAAAAGTCTGTTTCACCGAGATGTCGTTTCTCAATCTGCGTGGTTCCTGGGCTGGGGTTGTTGTTTGATAAATAAATAGATACATTTGGAATCAGAGTTCGTTAGATTCAGAATAACGGGGATCGAGTGGAAATTTACTCTAACCGTTATGTTTATGACTGATTTGTGATGACATTGCACTTGACCCCACGAAAAACGCGTCAGTAGAAGCGTGAGATAGTTTTTAGTTCAGTTGCGACCAGAAATTCAGAGAGAGCGGACATGAAAGTCTGTCTCATCGAGATGTCACTCTTCACTGGGCGGTTGAATCCTGGGCTGGGGTTGTTTAAGTAAAGACTTAAAGAAAAACAACAAAGAAATTAATTAGAATAAGAATGCACTGACACCCAGCCCGAAGAAATCAACCCGAAGAAAGCAATCCACAGAAACAGCGCTAAGGAAATGGTCGACGAATCAGAAGCAGGAACAAGTAGACAAGTAAGGACCCCTTATCTCTCTCTCTCTCTCTCTCTCTCTCTCTCTCTCTCTCTCTCTCTCAATTATATGCTCGATGTTAAAGGGGCATATAACACGAAGAGGTAAAAAGGGAAAGATAAAACTGATGCAAAGGATATGAGAGACTGACCGGTAATGTTAGAATGAATTCAATTTGAAAATCATGACACGAATGAAAATGTTGTTGGCACCTTTTCGTCTCCAAAGACGATGGCGTAGTGTCCAAAAAAATATATTATCTGCATCTGCGTAAGTGACCCTACAGGCCAATTCTTGAGTGCCAGTCTTTGGTGCACTGAATGCTCAGAAACTGTGATGCTTTCTGGTGCTGCTGTTTTTTTTTCTTTTCTCCCTCTTTCTGGCTCTCTTTGCTGTCGGGGCTACTCTCCTCTCCACCTCACCCCTCTCCGTGCCTTGTTTAACGTTAAGGCGCCAGGCCGCTCTATTTTTTTCCATCTACCTCCCACGTGTTTGTGTCAATATGGCATACCCTCACGTCTCTCCTGCAGACATCTTTAAATCATAGTCGTGGTCTACCTACCAATCGGGAGCTTTTTCCTAATTCACCGTACAAAAGATCTTTTTGGGTGCGTCCATTTTCCATTCTCCTGACATGTCCAAGCCAGCGAAGGCGCCTTTCACAGAGAATTGGAGAACATGCTGTTCATGTCGGTGCAATCCAGCACGAATGTGTTGGGCACTTTATCCTGCCAGTGGATGTGTAGAATACGTCGTAGACGGAAACTATTGAGTTTCCTTTTGTGGCTTGTATATGTTGTTCACGCTTCACCATTGTAGAGGAGTGGATTGAGAACATACACTTTGTAGACACGCAGTTTGGTTTTCTTGGTGAGACTGGCATTATTCCAGACTCTCTTGCTCAGTTTGGCCATGACTGCTGCTGCTTTCGCTATTCTGCTGTTGACTTCAGAATCAAAGAAGACTGTGATGGAGATGGTGGACCCGAGGTACTTGAAACTCTCCACGGATTCAAGGTTGCACCCATCAGCATTGATATTTAGAGAATGAAAATGACAAAACGAAAAATGGAGACAAACATAAACTATTAAGACAAATTTAAAAAGGAGAAGAAATGAACAATAAGAAAAGTCAAAATTGGAAAAATAGGGTGAATATCGGAAAAATTATAGTTAAATTATCTACCCCCCCCCCTGGCATCAGAGGGCGAATCGCCAATATATGATATTGGCGCCAAAATTAAATTCCTTCACGATAGGCACTTATCATTTGGGCACTCAACAGGCGAGACGTGTTTTTCAAGCACTCCCTTTACCTTGTCAACCAGCGAGTGGTTTCATCCAGCGCTATCTTTACCTTCAGCCTCAGCAAGATAAGTCTGGCTAGCAAACGCCACAAGTTTTGCAACATTTTTGTACCCTTTGAATATATGTTTCTTTATCTTCAATTGTTGTTCTCGTCTTCTTTCATCCGAAATTACTTGATTACCACCGAGAATTTATAAAAGTCCCAAAATATCTCTTATGAAGGAATAACAGAAGGGAAAATGTTTGTTGGTTGCTAGAAAGATTGGGGAAAGTCAGCACTACACCTACCATCAGCTACTTACTTTACCGCACAGATCCCTGTGCTACTCATACACTGAGCTAGCGAGGACCGGTATCGAACCAGAAACCTTGTGTTTCCTAGTCGGACGCTCTACCGACTGAGCTAAACCGGCCCCACAATTATTGCCCCATTTACTAAGCAAACAGAGAAGCACTTTGAACATAGAACCCGCCCCGACGCGCGTTAGAATACACCTCTGCAGTGGGGGGGGGGTAAGACTCCCCCAGTGGGGCCACCTGTTGGCCGTGGGTGGCAACCTGTGATGCTTAAAGATGGAACCCAGGTGGCTGAGCAGTCCATGACCTGCGACACGTCACTTGGGCCCTTACTTGGGCTAGACGGTCAAACCCCAACCCTTTTTATCATATGGGTGCTAGAAGGTGGTGGTCTTCATGTCCTGGGAATGATGTTAAACTCTATCTGATGGTGAGGTTCCAGTTTTGGAGGTCTGGGGAATGTGGAGTGCCCCTTTATCACCATTGCTCCCTGGCCCACTCTGACCGGAGTGGTAGTACCTGTTAGGGTTCCATCTATGGGTTAAATAGAAAAACATGAGTTTATAAAAATTGAATATCCATTAAGGATGAATTATTTCAAAACTTTCTCTCTCTAACTTTTCTCTTTCGGTCTTATTTTTTAGATTTTTAAATTTTAAATTTTTTATTTTAACTAGCATAACAAAACCGCCCTTCGGGCAGTGTAAAAATAAAATTTTGAAAAATATTGCCTGAGCTGAGTGGGATTTAAAATTCAATGTCAGAGGGGCAGTATCCAAGTAAAATTAATAAATGAATTGAAGTAATAAAAAACAACAATGCCAAAATATGCCAAAAACTTTAAAAGGATATTCAACATTTAATGATTTTAGTAATTAAAATCATCAAATTCATTAAAGGAGTAAAAAATAAACAATTTGAAATAGAAATTAGGAAAGTTAACTTTCTACACCAAAGTTTATCCTGAAATAATATTCAATAATAAAATTAAATTTGGTTTCTCAATGAATAAAACAATCAACTATACAAAATGATTTTTTATTGTTTTGATTATTTCTAAAAATTTTGAAATAAAAAAAATAAACATTCACCTTATTTATTTTACATTTAACAAACATTTAGTTTTAGTGTAAATAAATATTACATAAAATAAAATAGAGTAATGATACTTAAATCAATTTTTAAATGCTAAATAATATTTAATATTAATTTTTTTTTAATTGGAGTAAATAAAAATATCTAATTTATAGATTTATTTTCAACTAAATTTTATTTGGTAAAATTCTGTAAAAAGATAAATTCTTTAAAAATTTTCTTCAATAAATAAAATCTTTTGATAAGAGATTCAGTATCAATTTGTCTGTAACTAAAACTATGTTGCTGTAAAATTAATAAATCAAATAAAGTAATAAAAAACAACAATGCCAAAATATGCCAAAAACTTTAAAAGGATATTCAACATTTAATGATTTTAGTAATTAAAATCATTGAATTCATTAAAGGAGTAAAAAATAAACAATTTGAAATAGAAATTAGGAAAGTTAACTTTCTACACAAAAAATTTTTTCCTGAAATAATATTTAATGATAAAATTAAATTTGGTTTATCAATGAATAAAACAATCAACTATACAAAATGATTTTTTATTGTTTTGATTATTTCTAAAAATTTTGAAATAAAAAAAAAATAAACATTCACCTTATTTATTTTACATTTAACAAACATTTAGTTTTAGTGTAAATAAATATTACATAAAATAAAATAGAGTAATGATACTTAAATCAATTTTTAAATGCTAAATAATATTTAATATTAATTTTTTTTTAATCGGAGTAAATAAAAATATCTAATTTATAGATTTATTTTCAACTAAATTTTATTTGGTAAAATTCTGTAAAAAGATAAATTCTTTAAAAATTTTCTTCAATAAATAAAATCTTTTGATAAGAGATTCAGTATCAATTTGTCTGTAACTAAAACTATGTTGCTGTAAAATTAATAACTCAAATAAAGTAATAAAAAACAATGCCAAAATATGCCAAAAACTTTAAAAGGACATTCAACATCTAATGATTTTAGTAATTAAAATCATCAAATTCATTAAAGGAGTAAAAAATAAACAATTTGAAATAGAAATTAGGAAAGTTAACTTTCTACACCAAAGTTTTCCTGAAATAATATTCAATAATAAAATTAAATTTGGTTTATCAAGGAATAAAACAATCAACTATACAAAATGATTTTTTATTGTTTTGATTATTTCTAAAAATTTTGAAATAAAACAATAAATATTCACCTTATTTATTTTCATTTAACAAACATTTAGTTTTAGTGTAAATAAATATTATATAAATAAAATAGAGTAATGATACTTAAATCAATATTTAAATGCTAAATAATACCTAATATTCATTTTTTTTAATCGGAGGAAATAAAGTATCTAATTTATAGATTTATTTTCAACTAAATTTTGTTTGGTACTCTTATGTAAAAATATGAATTTTGTAAAAAATTTTCTTCAATAAATAAAATCTTTTGATAATAGATTCAGTATCAATTTGTCTGTGACTAAAACTATGTCACTGCTTACATTAAAACACTGTCATTGATAAAAATATTATTTAATTAATAATCAATAGATGCATGCGACATTTTGATTTGAGGGGGACAGAAGTAAGTTTCCATTTCAAATGGTTTCATTTTTCTTTACTCCTTTAATAAATTTGATGATTTTACCAATAATACAAACCCTCTTATATGGAAAATTTAACTCAGACAATATCTTTCAAAAATTAATTTTTATAACCGCCCAGATGGCATTTTTTGCTAGTTTATGTAAAAATGAATGTACAATAAATTAATGAATATAATATATGTTGTTACACTCTTAATTCCTTTTCTTAGAGATTTAATAAATTTTATATCCATTAAAGTAAGCATTAAATTGAATAATTGGCAGACCTGAGCATCTGGAAACCCCCCATCTAAAATTTTTGTTTTTAATTTTTTTTTCTTTCTTTTTGATTATTATCAATTGCACACCAATCTATCAGATTGTAAAAAAAAAAATTCAAAAAAGTTATTTATTTTTCGCGGTGATCAGTTCCCTGTATAAGTTTATTGTAAATCGATCCCCCATATCAGAACCGCTACTAAATTTATTCATTTATTTATTTTATTGTTTTCCTTCAATGGATTATTATCGATTACACACCAATCTATCAGGTTTTTTTAAAAATTCTTAAATGTTTTTTATTTTTTGAGTTTTCAGAGGTGCTCATCCCGACGTATAAGTTTATAGTAAATCGCTGCCCCATATCAGAACCGCTCGAAAGGAAACTGGCGCAAACATGTCAAAGTTAGGGTGGCCCAGAAAAAACAGAACCCAAATTATTTATTTATTTTCCATTAAACTAACCTTAAACCCCAACACCAACCCCTAACCTCAAATCCTAACCCTAAACCCCCCTAGTTACAATTAACAGTTTTATTACAAAATTTTGTGGTTCTGTTTTTTCAGTGTCACCTTAATTTTGACACCTTTGTGCAAATTCAGCCCAACTGTTAAGGTAGAGCGGTTCTGATATAGGCGGAGCGATTTACTATAAACTTATACGGGGAAATGAGCACCCCTGAAAACTCAAAAAATAAAGAACTAAAAAGTTCTTTATTTTTGAATCAGGCGCTTTTTTTTTTACAATCTGATAGATTGGTGTGTAATCAATAACAATCCATTGAAGGAAAAAAATAAAATAAAATAATAATAATTTTTTTAGCGGTTCCGATATGGGGGTCGATTTACAATAAACTTATACGGTGTACTGAGCACTCCTGAAAACTCGAAAAATAAATAACTTCTTTGAATTTTTTTTTACACTCTGATAGATTGGTGTGTAATCGATAATAATCCATTGAAGAAAAAGAAAAAAGATTAAAAACAAAAATTTTAGATGGGGGGTTTCAGATGCTCAGGTCCGACGAATAATTTTATTTATTTAATTTTTAAAAACTAAACAAAATTTATATAAACTCGAAGTAAAATGCTATTTTCAATCATCTAATACAGAATAGTATTCCTCTTATTGATGAATGTGTATTGTTTAAACATTGAACAAAATACTATTAATTTCTCGCTACAATTAATTTAAATAAATGATGAAAAATAACATTAGTAATATGAAATAACCGTAAACAAATTTTGAATTAAAAATAAATATAAACATTTTTTTCCTAATAGGAATAATAAAATTTGAAATAAAAAAATACTTGTTATATTTGTGAAGGTGTCGTGAAAATTAAAAATAAATTTTATCTATAAATTTTTTCATGGTGTTTGTATCATTTATTTATTGTATTTATTTAGGTAGGGGACATTTTTTTTTATCACCGCTTTTGTTTATACAAACCGAACTTCGGTTAAACATTGTTGAATAATGAATTTTAAAAGTATTGCGTCAATTATGATAAAAGATAAAGATTAATTTTTAGTTTAAGAAAGAAGCGCTAAGTGTTAAAAAAAACAAACATGTAAAATCATTTTTTTTGTTTTCATTTTTTTTTGTTTTTTGTCGTCTGATTCTTGTCATCTGTCTCAGACCTACTTTTAGTTTTTTTTAAAAAATCAACGAACTATTTTCTGTAAGGGAATTATTACAATGGTTGACAAGGTCCAAGGGTATATTTATGACAAATTAAAATTAAAATTAAAAAATATTTCTTAATTTCTAAATAAATCACGGTCATCATATTTAGCGGAAAAGCATCGCTCAGAACTGGTTGTTATTTTAATTTTAATATTACTAATATTAAATAACCGTAAACAATTTTTGAATTAAAAATAAATGTAAACATTTTTTTAAATTCCTAATAGGAATAATAAAATTTGAAATAAAAAAATACTTGTTATATTTGTGAAGGTTTTAAAACTTAAAAAAAAATTTTTTTTTACCGTAACGAAAACGGAAGTAGTCACGGACAAAAGACCATAACTAATAATTTAAGGTAAGATTTAAATTAGTGGCTGTATCTTTATTTATAAATTAATTTCTCGCAAAATTTTATACATGAAATAATCATAAATACAAATAAAAATTAAAATATCAATTAGAAACTGTTTAGAACTAAACATGCATTTATTAAAAGATTCGATGAAAATAAGCTATGCAAATGTTACAGACCAGCAAATATTACAAAGGCATCTTAATACTTGTATATAAAGCAATTTGTTCCTTTAATATTAAGTATAACTCAAATTGATTATAAATTAGGTTCTCATTGATAAACGCTAGAGTTTAGTTTGGAATATGTGACGTCAGCCGTGACGTAGTTTCGGCTTCAGATAAAAATGCAAACAATCTCCATTATATATAGATTTGATGCGAGAAGTCTGAAAAAGAGGTGAGATGCCCAAGGAGACATAAAAAAAAAAGCAAATAAATAAATAGTGTTAAGATTTGTATTGTGTTGTTCATCACATTTGATATCTCTAAGGAATTGTTATCTATACATATATAAAGGGCAGTTGTGTGTATGTATGTCCGATGTAATCTATACATATATAAAGGGCATGTATGTATTCCGAATGTAATCTATACATATATAAAGGGCAGTTGTGTGTATGTATGTCCGAATGTAATCTATACATATATAAAGGGCAGTTGTGTGTATGTATGTCCGAATGTAATCTATACATATATAAAGGGCAGTTGTGTGTATGTATGTCCGAATGTAATCTATACATATATAAAGGGCTATGTACGAATGTATATAAAGGGCAGTTGTGTGTATGTATGTCCGAATGTAATCTATACATATATAAAGGGCAGTTGTGTGTATGTATGTCCGAATGTAATCTATACATATATAAAGGGCAGTTGTGTGTATGTATGTCCGAATGTAATCTATACATATATAAAGGGCAGTTGTGTGTATGTATGTCCGAATGTAATCTATACATATATAAAGGGCAGTTGTGTGTATGTATGTCCGAATGTAATCTATACATATATAAAGGGCAGTTGTGTGTATGTATGTCGAATGTAATCTATACATATATAAAGGGCAGTTGTGTGTATGTATGTCCGAATGTAATCTATACATATATAAAGGGCAGTTGTGTTGTATGTCCGAATGTAATCTATACATATATCAAATGAAGGGCAGTTGTGTGTATGTATGTCCGAATGTAATCTATACATATATAAAGGGCAGTTGTGTGTATGTATGTCCGAATGTAATCTATACAGATATAAAGGGCAGTTGTGTGTATGTATGTCCGAATGTAATCTATACATATATAAGGGCAGTTGTGTGTATGTATGTCCGAAGGTAATCTATACAGATATAAAGGGCAGTTGTGTGTATGTATGTCCGAATGTAATCTATACATATATAAAGGGCAGTTGCGTGTATGTATGTCCGAAGGTAATCTATACATATATAAAGGGCAGTTGTATGTATGTATGTCCGAATGTAATCTATACGTATATAAAGGGCAGTTGCGTGTATGTATGTCCGAAGGTAATCTATACATATATAAAGGGAAGTTGTGTGTATGTATGTCCGAATGTAATCTATACAGATATAAAGGGCAGTTGTGTGTATGTATGTCCGAAGGTAATCTATACATATATAAAGGGCAGTTGTATGTATGTATATCCGAAGGTAATCTATACATATATAAGGCAGTTGTGTGTATGTATGTCCGAATGTAATCTATACATATATAAAGGGCAGTTGTGTGTATGTATGTCCGAATGTAATCTATACATATATAAAGGGCAGTTGTGTGTATGTATGCATATCCGAAGGTAATCTATACATATATAAAGGGCAGTTGTGTGTATGTATGTCCGAAGGTAATCTATACATATAAAGGGCAGTTGTGTGTATGTATGTCCGAATGTAATCTATACGTATATAAAAGTTGCGTGTATGTATGTCCGAAGGTAATCTATACATATATAAAGGGCAGTTGTGTATGTATGCATATCCGAAGGTAATCTATACATATATGCGTGTATGTATGTCCGAATGTAATCTATACATATATAAAGGGCAGTTGTGTGTATGTATGTCCGAAGGTAATCTATACAGATATAAAGGGCAGTTGTGTGTATGTATGTCCGAATGTAATCTATACGTATATAAAGGGCAGTTGTGTGTATGTATGTATGTAACCTATACATATATAAAGGGCATTGTGTGTATGTATGTCCGAATTATACATATATAAAGGGCAGTTGTGTGTATGTATGCATATCCGAAGGTAATCTATACATATATAAAGGGCAGTTGTGTGTATGTATGTCCGAATATAATCTATACGTATATAAAGGGCAGTTGCGTGTATGTATGTCCGAAGGTAATCTATACATATATAAAGGGAAGTTGTGTGTATGTATGTCCGAATGTAATCTATACAGATATAAAGGGCAGTTGTGTGTATGTATGTCCGAAGGTAATCTATACATATATAAAGGGCAGTTGTATGTATGTATATCCGAAGGTAATCTATACATATATAAAGGGCAGTTGTGTGTATGTATGTCCGAAGGTAATCTATGCATATATAAAGGGCAGTTGTGTGTATGTATGTCCGAATGTAATCTATACGTATATAAAGGGCAGTTGCGTGTATGTATGTCCGAATATAATCTATACATATATAAAGGGCAGTTGTGTGTATGTATGTCTGGAGGAAACTTCGAAAATAAAACAACGACAAAGTAAATATATAGACACATTAAATATCTCCAAGGCTTGGTTTTTGAGCAAAAATGATAGAGATTTGATTTATATTCATGAACATAATTAAAAAATAAAATTTAAATGATAACAGCATGGATTTTTTTTTCATTTAATATTTTAGATAGTAGACATTAACATTACTTTTCAGAGTTGCTGAATCAATGTAAGGTCTATTTTTGTACATAGGGATTTAAATGGGGGATCCCATGAGGATTCAACTCACGATTCAGTAATAATGGATCTGCAGGACTAACTTAGATAAATCCCCCTCTACCCAGGTGACACCGGGTAGCCACTGCTGCATACCTATTTACCGGTACTAAATATCTATATGTTATATACTTCTCTTACTTCTTCTTCTGGCCGGATCTGGTATATCTTCTAATGTCTCGTCTGGTCTTCTATTGAGGATTCCGTGTCTGGTTTCGGTTGGGGATCACTCCTTATCAGAAGCCTTGTGTCATTGTTATTTTTTAGTAATAACCACAAGACTTCGATTTACGATGATGTTACTTTATTCGTAGATCCCCAGACCAGACAATCACGCAGTGAGACTCACATCTTGCTAGCTCGGCTTCTAGGTTCTAACTCTAACTAACTGAGTTGCTTACTCCTTAAACCGGAAGGGGGCTTCTATCGGCTTCCGTTTCTCACGATCATCCCCAGAACACAAGGTCAGAGTGAGGTCAAACGCTGTCACTCACCCTCAAGGCCATCAGCTGCACTAATATGATTTCTACACTATTGTCATAATCATTAGGTATCTAATGATTATGTAACACCGCTGCTAGTTAATTATGAATTAAATAATTACTTTTGAGGTGCACGCACGAATAGATTCATGCCCAATAATAACTGATATTTCAAAAATACGAACACACACACACACACACACACACAGAGTCTGAAA
Organism: Doryteuthis pealeii; assembly: GCA_023376005.1. NCBI lineage: Eukaryota > Metazoa > Mollusca > Cephalopoda > Myopsida > Loliginidae > Doryteuthis > Doryteuthis pealeii. The sequence goes on along the minus strand of CM042178.1, from coordinate 26,987,997 downwards.
AGAAAAAAAATAATGTCTCCTATTTAAAATACTAAATGCAATGTATATTAATATATATATATATATATATATATATATATATATATATATATATTCTGTACTGTTATCATTTCAATCTAATTTTTTAATTATCTTCGTGAATATAAATCAAATCTTCATTATTTTTGTTCAAAAAACAAGATCTGATGATAGTGAATGTATATATACATTTACTTTATCATTAATTATTTTATTTTCATAGATTTCTCGGGACATACATACAAACAAACTGCTCTTTATATATGTATAGATTATCATGTTCACTCCTGTGAGTTTTTCACACTAGCGTTAGCTGATGGTCTTTCGCTGGGGTTTGAGTGACAACAAGTCTTCTCAGGTCTCCAGGATCCTTCTGAGTATTCTAGCCGATTTCAGCAATGCAGTAGCCTGGATAGTCTCAATTTTTCCTCTGATTTCTAGTTCCTCCAGTTTTTTCCAAGCTATTTGGGACTGTTCCTAGTGCACCAGCTACTATTGGTATCACTTACACCCTCATATTCTCAGCTTTTTCAATTCTCTGGCAAGGTCCAGGTATTTATCGATCTTTTCATTTTCCTTCAGCTTCATCCTGTGATCTGCTGGAACCGCAAAGTCCAAAAGTTGATATGTTTTCTTATTTATTTATTTATTTATTTTTTATTTTTTTGTTAATCAACACTAGGCCTGGTCTCCTGGCTGGGATAGGGTGATCCTTCTTTAGCTTAAAGTGCCAGAGAATTTTATGCGTTTCATTCTCAAGAACAGATTCTGGTTTATGCATATACCATTTTGTTATATGGTCAAAATTAAATTTTTTGCATAATTCCCAGTGGATCACCTTCCCAACCCAGTCGTGCCTAGCTTTGTATTCCCACTGTGCTAGTTTGCTACATTCACTTAATACATGGTTTACAGTCTCATCTCTGTCACCGCACAGTCTACATTTACTGTTTTGTTGCTTCTTATCAATTTTTGTTTTGATATAATTTGTTCTTATGGCATTATTTTGTGCAGCAATTATTAATGATTCAGTTTCTCTTTTGGGGTTTCCTTTTCTTAACCATGTCCAAGTCTTTTCATGTGCAACCTCTACGGTTTGTCGTTTGAAGTGTCCATATAATTGTTTTTTCTTCCCATCTTTGTTTTCTAGTTTTCGTTGTTTTTCTGTTTGTCCGTATTTTACATCTGCTATGAACCTGCCATAAGTAATCTGTCTTTGCTCTTTTTTGTGTAGTCTTCGAGTCCTTGGATTGTGGCCTCAACGCAGTCCTATTATTATTATTATTATTATTATTAGTAGTAGTAGTAGTAGTAGTAGTAGGATTTTAGTTTTTCACACCTGCCGTAGCTGGTGGTTCACTGAAGGCTGAGTGACGGCAAGTCTCCTCGGGTCTCTAGGACTCTTCTGAGTATTCTAGCCAGATCCA
>CM042178.1:26879150-26986452 GCA_023376005.1 Doryteuthis pealeii | reverse complement strand
CCCCCCCATTTTATTTTATGAGATAAAAAAATGACGTGGAAAAAAAATTTGGTACTTTTTCTCTATAAAGATAAGAGGCTGAATAACTATATCAATGAAATTGTATAACGTACCAAACTATAGTTTTTTTAGGAAAAATTAATGAAATCGGAAAATAAAAAGTGCCAAAAATGTCATAATATTAATATTTGAAAACTTTTTTTTGGCTTATGTAATTGGTATGTACTATATTCTATTAAATTGTCAAAAAAAAAATTTTTTTTAAGAAAATAATTTTTACGAGATTTTCAATCTTTTGTGTGATTAAATATTTTTATTTTCTGCGTGAAATAAATTAATTTTTTTTTTCTGCGGAAAAAAATCGAATTTTTCTCGGATATTTAAAAATATGAATTTTAGAATTCAGGTGAACTAAAAGTTGGTCCGATCCGTGCTCGTTAATATTTTTAAAAAGAATTTGTAATTTTTATTGTTGAATATTAATGTGTGATTCTTAGAATATACGGAAGAGCAAAACTGACATTTGTTTTGTTTTTTATACAAAGAGACGAGACGCTTCTCGGTAACTAAAGTTTGTTTTCTGAGCGTAAAAAATTATTTTATTTAACTTTACGACCAATTAGAATAAAAATAATATATTGAATGATTGTTTTATCAGTTTTTTTCTCTTAGAAAAAATATTCAAATTTTCATTTTATTTTCGATTTTAAGAATTAATACTAAAACTGAAGACATTTTTTAACATCAATTTCACTGCGAAAATTTAAGATTAATTTTTTTTCAAGTTTTTATTCATAGTAAATTGTAATATTAAAGTTTTGAAAGATTTTATTCATTTTAATAGAAAAAAATTGGCTAAAAAAGTTTGTTCGTTACACCCATCCGTACTTAGATGCATAACCGTAAGTAAAGTAAAGTCGACGGGGCAGCCTAAAGTCGGTATCAGCCAGTCAGCGAGGGAGTCTATCCCCTTTTCAATAGCGCTAGACCAAGGAGATTGTTTTTAGCATCTGAGGTGGAGCGCCACACCTACCATCAGCTCCTTACTTTACCGCACAGATCCCTGTGCTACTCATACGCTGAGTTGGCGGGGACCGGTATCGAACTAGGAACCTTGTGGTTTCTAGCCGAACGCTCTACCGACTGAGCTAGTAAGAGGGTAATAATATGTATTTCTTTCTGTCTAAATTGTGGTCTGAAAATTACCCTTTCGCATGTAATACGGGCAGGTTTGTTTATTTTTTTAAGATAACGATGTATTTTTTCCCCAATCGGATAATTTGATCTTTGAATTAACTATTTTTCTTTGTAACAACCCTGTACGATCTTTTTTTTACGAGATTTTTGATAAACAAAGTTCGGAAATATCTATTTTATTCAAGATGGCATAAACGGTTTGATGGTACCTATGGTATAATGTAGGGAGTAGCAAAAAAAAAAAAAACCCCGGATACTACGAGTGTTAAAAGCGAATTAAGAATAATTAAATCTATTATTTAAGGTTAAACTTTGTCTAAATCGATAAGTAGTAGCATAATAACCATCATTAAAAAAGAAGAATATCATTACATATGCAGTTTATTTTTAAAAGATTTAAAACAATTTTTTTGGTCAATTTCGACGATATCCGTCATTTTGGCTGTTTTTCAATGGTTTTAGGCGCTTGTTTATAATTTTAACGTAACATTTGGGATGGAAAAAAAATTACCAAAAATCAGGTAATTATCCGATTTTAATGAAATTTTCAGTATTGATTTAACAATTAATGAATTTTATAATGCATCAGTCATTTTATTTCAAAACTTTAATTTAGTATTCTTGCTATGAAAAATTAATATATAAAATTCATTTAAAATATGAAAATCCTGATGTTAAGTTGAAAATCTTATATTTTTAGATTCTAAAAATAAATATCTACTTAATGCAAAACTTATTTTAGGTGCCAAAAGTAATAAGTTTTGTAGAAAAACTCGATTGAAAATGTACCCCCTCCCCTTTTTAAGCAGAAAAAAACATCGATGTATAATTTTTTTCTTTTATAAAATAATAGCCAATTAAATAATTATCGAAATGAGTAAAAAAAGAAATCTCCAAAAAATTAATTATTTATTATTTTTTCACATTTTATTTTTCGATTTTCGGTACTTATTTTCTCATAGAAGCGCAACTGTAAATTTTTTTTTGTTTCTATTCATAAGTTCGGTCTTTTATCTCTTTATTTGTACTGTAATTAGTATCAAATATGATCAACTTGCAAAACATTTTACGCCCCCAACATAAGGGGCGTCAAAATTAAGTGACCTGAAAAAAATGAGAAAGTTTTGAAATAAAATGAATAATGAATTATAAAGATCATTCATTGAGACATAAACACTGAAAATTTTGTCGCGGAGGTCGATTACGGGCATCGACTCCGCGGACTTTTGTTTAAAAGCGATTGACTGACACAAACCAGGTAAAGGAGGACAAACGAGGAGATTTGGTTAACAAGAAACAGAAATCTTTATTACCGAAGTACACAAAGATGAAGGTTGAAAGATGAAGGATATTGGTCGGGTCGTTGGTATCTTAGTCCGGGAAGAGGTCGATTGCGTCAGATGAATCGGTCGTGTAGACGATTGGGAATGTGCGCGATGGGCACTGCGGGTCGAAGGTCGATGTAGATCAGAGCTGAACGTGATGGGTCTTCCGGAGGCTGGAGATGCGTCGATGAACCAATGTGAAGTAATGCTGGTAGACGAAGGTAGTAGCTGGTCGCTGAAGGAAGAGTCGAATGAGAAGGCTGGTTCGAAGCTGGATCGGCGGTAGTCAGTGTCGTCGGTAGCGAGAAGTAGAAACCTGGCGGGGCCGAGTCGAGGCAGGTCTGGTCGTCGGTTAGCGGGGACGTGTGCAGTTTGCCAATGCGTGGGGTACTGCAGGATGCGTCGGCAGCGAGGGTCGAGGAACGGGGTACCAAGGCGTAGCCGGGCCGAGGTAGGTCGGTAAACTCGATATACTGCGGGAATCGTCGGCGGAGAGGGTCGGAAATCGGAGCCAAGGCGTAGTCGAGCGATGGCAGCGGACTGGTCGGTGGTCAGTCGGAACGTGTACGGTTTGCCGGTATGTTGGGATACCGTAGGCACGTGTGTGCGGTTCACCAGCGGTCGGTGATACCGTGTGAGGTCGGCGGGGAGCGTGGACCGAGACGAAAACGAACGAAAGGGCCGAGACCGAGGTAGCTACGAGCGGGTACCGAGAGACCTAGGCAGGGCCTAGGTACAGGATCGAACCGGAGCCGAAGGTGGCCAGAGGAGAGGCCAGAGGAGAAGAGAAGTGAAACGACTAAGTTGGTCCTGAAAAGGACCGTTGCAGAAAGAGAGGCTGGCGCATGGAGCTGGTCGAGCGGGGTCGCACTGGAAGGGCAGGCATAGGTCGTCGGGACTGGAACGTCGTCGGGCAGGAACGGAGTAGTAACAGCTAGCTGGAGGCAGGAGACTGGAGGCGAGAACCGGGAGCCGAGATGTGTATGCGAGCCAAGCTGAGGCCGAGAAATGGCCGAAGAGAGAAGAGAGAGAGAGGGTTTTGCCAGGAATGGAATCTTGCCCTAAGGCTCACCAAACGGGACTTGCTCTTTAGCAACTGGAGGCAACTTGGGTCGGTTTGATCGAGTCACCGAGGTGACGACCGCTGCAGCGAGCCCAAGTGCGCATACCCAGCGCAGGGAAGCCGGACAGAATCCGGTCAGCCCGACGCTCTCGTTGCCCATGAAACCCATTTCTTAACTGGAAATTCTCGACGCTAACACGTCGAGTTTCGTGGTGGAAATGCGTTTGCTGGCAGAACTAATTATACGCAAGTGGTCAGAACCGGACTTTCGCAAGGCAGAAAGTCGTGACCATCTATAACCTCTCGTTGAGGTCGTTACGGCCTGGTGCAGGTTGTAATGCACAAAAAGCGCACATTCATGCAAGAATGTGGGTATTTTGGTCAGTTTAGCGACGGAAGTGGGAGAGCAAAGTCTGTGAGGCGAACTTGACCTTGCTTGGAACTTGGCCGGCTGCTGACCGCGAGCGTGACCCAGTTAAGTTGGAAGTCTGAGAGAGGAAGGAGGCGAGTAAGGAAGCGAGTAATTTGGAGCGTAGTAGTCGACGCGACAATTTCATTAAAATCCGATAATTTCCTGATTTTTGGTAAATTATTTTCTGTAGGGGGGCTAAAGCAAGACCAACTAGAATTACTATATCGGTGGCCTCGGCTAAAGTCATTTTGTCAAAAACACAGATTAGGCTCAGTTTACCAGTCCCTAGTATAATGAGATGATACCAAAGAAAAAAAAAAAAGAAACTAGATTTCTTACTCGCACAATTGTTTGAGGAAATAGCATCAAAGATCGTCTAGTAAAATCCAGACCCAAATCCTCGTTTTCGCAACATTTAACCTAGAAATTGGCTAGAAAATTTAGCAATTTCAATATTTAAAAGAGAAATGATTGTCATTTAAACGAAATGCTGCTTTTTCGGTATTCGTATGGGGATGTAAGATTCATGGTTAATATATGAACATACAACTCCGACACGTACATAAACATACAACAGTAAAGATAAAAGGACTGGAGAGTCCGTACATACAAAATCACTTACTAGTGATGGGGGAGGGAGGGGGCGAGCCTCCAGGAGAGTTACATAGCGTTGGAGACAGAAGCCCCCACCGAGAAGGGTGTAACAATGGTCTAACCCATGTGGTCGTTCCAGAAGATGTAGCTAAAAGAGGCAGAACAGTTTGGACCTCGCGCGTAAATACCAGAGGACCCCTGATGGCCGGCACGGAAACCCAGCGGGAAGATAACTCTTCCAGGCAAAGGGAAGATAATCACAACAGGCACTTTCAGGGGGTTATCACGAGTGAGGAGTATGGTAGTAGTCGATTTTGATAATAAAATTTATTGTGTACAGTGCTCAGGTGCACCACAACTCATCAAAGTCTCATGTCAAGTACACAGAATAATGTTGTGTCAGGAACATGAACAGTTCACAGTAGTAATATGCATTTATGTGTGTGCATGTGTATGTGGAGATTGGCATCAGGTATAGTGTTGGTGGACTACAGGAAGCATGGGGGCTTTGAAAGATTCAGTGCTCCGACAGCCTACAACAATGCAGGCAGTTTATTCCATGTCTCCGCAATTCTGAGCGTGAAAAAATGTTTCCGAAAGTCACGTGAACAGTGCTGTTTTCTGGCTTTGTAGGCATGCCCGCGTGTATTGGAGAGATGGAGATCAAAAAGGTGCTCAAGGTTGCTGTTGTTAAGATGATTATATATTATTATTACCTTGCCTTTTGTACCTTGATTTGCCTTGTCTGTCATATGTTTATTTTTTCTTTCCAGCTTTTTACCTCTTTCCTGCTGAATAAACACATCTTTACTATACCCACGGTTATTTGTGTTTCATTGTGGAAGAGGTTAAACTACACTGCGATTAAATTGTGTCTCGACCCCTGGCAATAGAATCAGACACAAACTCAAGAGGCGTGATACGTTTATTATTGTTATTTACTTTGCTGTAAAAAATAATTAAATCGATAAAACGACACACAAATTATATATTTAGAAACATTATTTTATTTTCTTTCTAACCAAATAAATATTTCTAAGATTAACCGGTGATACGCGAGAAATTCCGAGCTGAAACGATTAGGGCACAAATTTGTCAACTTCAAATTACCAGTAGCGGCGCCATTTTAAATCACTGTTGAATATAGGCAGCGGAATTTTTCTAATATTAGCAGCAGCAGCAGCAGCAGCAGCAGCAGCAGCAGCAGCAGCAGCAGCAGCTAAGCCATGATTAACGCAAATTGTTTGATTTTTGTTCGATTAATTAATTATATCCCTTAATCAGTAAAAATCAATAACCAAATTTGGCGTTGGCGTGTTTCTTAGTTAGAAGGTTATTAATGTGTATGCAAGATTTCGTCATTCCGAGTGAGCTCCCGTCGACACGTACATACCAAACTTCCTTTTATATATAGATAGATACATAATGTCTCTTTTTACTTACTTTATTTTTCCAAAACAAAGCAATGTTGTAAAAAAGAAGCCCCCACACAAGGATTTCTATTTTAATTAATTTTCATTGGTTTCTATATAAAAATCATTCATAGGATTGATTTTAATATGTTGGAGAATAAACCAATAATATTAACGATGAATAATAGTACGTATTTGCTAAACCCAATGTTGCTAAAACCAGCAGGCAAATTCACCATAGCATATGTTATGTAAACCTTTATTTATTAGTGATATATAAGACACATAGCAAGATTTTAACGCACTAATAACATGGGCTGTTTTGAGGCAAATCTGACACAGGAGACATCGTTGATAATTAAGATTTATTCGATGTATTAATGATTTTAACTATAAATTTAGATACTCATTGATAAACTTACGCAATTTCTGAGGGTATTGTGACGTCAGCAGTGACATTGTTTTGGTTACAGACAGACACCGAGTCTCCATTATAATAAGATATATGAATGCAATTGCATGTTGTTAGTGTGTAGATAAGGCCAAAATATTTATAATAAAAAAACAATTTTCTTCATATATTGAAATTTTGTTATTATCTTCGGTCTACACCGGTACTTGTTCCCTTAGGGGACAGGGTCGGAGTGTCACCGACACACATCAGCAGCAACCTAACATTTTAGTCACGTGGTGTCCTTTATAAAAGGTCCTCACAGTGGCTACTTCTTCCTCTTTTTAGTTGTATCGATTCAAAGGTGACTGCTGGCTTCGGCCCACCCCCACAAGGTGAGTGCCCTTAGCACTCTTTATTCCTATGAACTAGGCTTACGGACAGAATATAACCCAAGACGGATTCAGCCTACCCTGCTTCTGGAACAAGAGAGAATACTATATTTTGACCCTTGAAGGCCGATAGTAATTACCTTTTAACCACCAGGATAAATCAACTAAGGGGGCCAACGACTAAATCCAACTTCGGACAAGCTTCACCCCTTGATACCAAACAACCGAAAGTTCCAATGATAATATTTATATCAATAGAAAACTGAACGGTCATTGGAATGCCACAAGTAACAGAATCAGCTGATATTTGAACATTCAGACGGCAATATCTACGTCATTAGAAAACTGCCGATTTTCAATGGAATGCACAAAGATCAGCTGATTTTTTATGAATAATTAAAATTATAAAAAGACCCTTTCAGCTGAAAAACAACAGAGTGGAAGCTTACGTTCTTCCGACTCGACAGTGGGAGTGGGAACGGACGCTCTTCCCAACTCTACACAATGGAGAGAAAACGCTGTCCGAAAACATAAAATACGACTCAACAGGTCCGTCTATTTTTTCGTTTCCTATTCTCTCTCTCTCTCTCTCTCTCTCTCTCTCTCTCTCAACAACTTTCTTCCCATGAGAGCTTCTGCTGGTGACATGCTATTCTTCACTGCGCTATTTGGTGTTGTTCGATATGAGAGGAGAAATGTTTGTAGTATCTCCTCTGTCGTTCCCTCTCTCTCTCTTTGCTTTGAGCCGAGCACGTTTAAAGGTATCCACAAAACGTTCTGCTTGTGCACAATTCATCGGCTGCCGGTATGTGATGAGTTTCCAGTATACGAGCGATATAAGGACATTTTTTCAGATATTTTATCCGTAAATGTAAACACTGCATTGTTTGGAAATAGTTTACAGCAATAATTACTTTCATCTTTGCAAATAAATTTGTTTTGCGGCTATTCAAAATGGTGCCAAATCAATATTCTACAGATTTTAAAAATGAACCCTAACCTAAATCTTCCTCTAACCCTAACCTAACCCTAGCCTTAACTCTAACCCCAATGCTAACCCTAACTCTATTCCTAATCCTAAATGTAAACCTCGCCTTAACCCTAACCATAACCCTAGCGCTAGCCTTAGCCCTAACCCTAACCCTAAACCTCAACCTAGCCCAAACCTTAGCCCAAGCGCTAACCTTAGCCGTAACCCTAACCCCAACCCCAAATCAACTCTAGCACTAACCCTAACACTAACCCTTACCCTCACCCTTACCCTAGCCATAGCCCTAGCCCTAACTCTAACCCTGATCCTAAACCTAGCCATAAACCTAACCCTAATTCTAGCCCCAAATCTAGCTATAAACCTAACCCAAGCCCTCACCCTAACCCTAATATAAGCCGTGACCCTAAACCTAACCTTAGCCCTAAATCTAATCCAAGCTTTAACCCTAGCCATACCGTAAATATAACCCGAACCCTAGCTCTAAACCTAACCCTAGTCCCAACCTTCACCCTATCACTAACCCTAGTCCGAACCCTTACCCTATCTTTAACACAAACCCTAACCCCAACCCTCACCCCAACCCTAGCCTTAACCGAACTTAACATTAAAATCAGTACTATGAATGTTTTTATAAAGAAACCAATTAAGATTAATTGAAAAAAGAATAATCTTTTTTAAATGCTTTTTTAAATTTTAATTTAGTTAGTCTTTACAATTTATTGTATTTCATTACATTTAAAATTAAATGCGTATGCCTGGAGGGTGCATATTCTTGATAGTACAAACACAAAGCCGTTTACAGCGTGAACGGAAAGGCTAATTTTCATATTACTATTAGAAAATTTGATTGTAATCGAATCCTAAATCTAACCCTAACCCTTACCATAACCCTAACATGAACACTAACCCTAACACTAGCCCTAACCCTGACCGTAATCTAACCCCAAATCTAATCTAACTCTAACTTTTACCCTAGCCCTAACCGTAACCATAACCCTTAACCTAGCCCTAACCCTAGCCTTAACCCTAGCCTAAACCGTAACCGTAATCCTAACTCTTACTTTCACCCTAACACTAACCTATCCCTAGCCCAAACCATATTCCTAACACGAAATCTAACCCTATCCCTAACCCTGACCCTAACACTAGCCATAAAATTAACCCTAGCCCTAGCCCTAACCCTAACCCAAGCCCTAACCCTAAATCTAGCCATAAACCTAACCGTAACCCTAACCCTAACCTTAGCCCTAACCCTAACCCATATTACTCTTAGAAAATTTGATTGTAATCGAATCCCAAATCTAACTCTAACCCCCTAGACCTAACCCTAGCCATAACCCTAACCCTAAAACTTTCCCTAACACTAGCCGTAGCACCCTTCCTAACCCTTCGATATTATTATCTTATAAAAGAAAAAATTACACATTGATATTTGTTCCGTTTAAAAGGGGGTGTTTATATTTTCAATAGAATGTTTCTACAAAAAGTATTAGATAACGATAATAAACTAAAGTAGTTATTAAATAAATATGAAATTTGAAACTTAAAATTAGGCGTTTCATATTTTAGATTAATTTTATATATTAATTAACTATAGCAGAAATACCTAATTAAATAAGAAAGTTTGAAATAGAATAACTGATGCATTATAAAATTCATTAATTGATAAATCAATACTGAAAATTTCATTAAAATCGGATAATTACCTGATTTTTGGTAATTTTTTTGCAATCGCGAATGTTATATTAAAATTGTAAACAAGTGCTTTAAAACCCTTGGAAAAGAGACAGAATTGCGAATCACGTCGAAATTGACCAAAAACAAATCCCTTTAAATGTATTAAAAATAAACTGCATATGTAATGATATTTTTCTTTTTTTAATTATGGTTATTATGTTACTACTTATCGATTTAGACAAAGTTTGACCTTAAATAATAGATTTAATTATTTTTAATTCACTTTTAAAACTCGTAGAAGCTGATTTTTGGCCAGTCCCTAGTCTATTCATATCTATCAATCTATCTATCTCAGTTTATTCATATCTGTCTATCTATCTATCTATCTATCTCAGTTTATTCATATCTGTCTATCTATCTATCTAATTCAGTCTATTCATATCTATCAATCTATCTAACTATCAATCTATCTATCTCAGTTTATTCATATCTATCTATCTATCTATCTATCTATCTAATTCAGTCTATTCATATCTATCTATCTATCTATCTAATTCAGTCTATTCATATCTATCTATCTATCTAGTTCAGTCTATTCATATCTATCTATCTATCTAATTAAGTCTATTCATGTCTATCTATCTATCTATCTATCTAATTCAGTCTATTCATATCTATCTATCTATCTATCTATCTATCTATCTATATCACTCTATTCATATCTATCTATCTCAGTCTGTTCATATTTATGTATCTATCTATCCCAGTCTATCGATATCTATCTATCAGTTCATATCTACCTACCTTTCTATATATATTATTTTATTCACATCTATCTATCTATCTATCTATCATTCTCAGTTTATTCATATCCCTTCGCCTTAGTCTATTCATATCTACCTATCTATCAATCTATCTATCTATATATTCATATCTATCAATCTATCTATCTATCTATCTCAGTCTATTCATATTTATCTATCTATCCGCCTATCTTAGTCTATTCATATCTATCTATCTATCTCGGTATTTTCATATTTATTCATATATCTATCAGAGAGAAATAAATAAAGAAATAAAGAAATAAAGAAAGAAAGAAGGAAGCAAACTGTGTGCTGAGCCTTTTAACCCTTTACCGTCTTCTTCTCTCGTGTTACCATGGCGACCAGTCAAGTGCACTTGGCTTCGTTGATCGACTGAAAATGAAATAGATTACGGGTTGTCTCATCAAAGTTTGCGTATTTTTAAAAAGTTTCAATGTACTTAGGTATAAACCGAAGAATCTGAATTTAAGTACGCTTATTGTTCTTGTTATTTTCACAAGTTCTAAATAATAATAAGAATAAATTATTATTATTATTATTATTATTATTATTGAGTTGGCTCAAGAAAGAAAGAATTTAAGATTAATTTTAAGATTATAAAGAATCTTAATTTAAATTTATTTTTTGTTATCTATCTATCTATCAGCAGTCTGTTCATACTATCTATTCTCTCTCTCTCACTCTCTCTCTCTCTATCTATATCAGTCTAGTCACATCTATCTATCTATCTATCACTCTCAGTCTATTCATATCCCTCTATCATAGTCTATTCATATCTATCTATCTATTCGTATCTATCTATCCATCTATCTATCTAAATCGCTTTATTCAGATCTATCTATCTATCTATCCCAGTCTATCCATATCTATCTATTTATTCACATCTATTTATCTATCTACCTACCTACATCTATATTATTTTATTCAGATCTATCTATCTATCTATCTATCAATCTCAGTCTATTCATATCTATCTATATATCTATCTAAATCGCTTTATTCAGATCTATCTATCTATCCCAGTCTATCTATAACTATCTATTTATTCACATCTATCTATTCATATATATCGATCTATCTCAGTCTATTCATATCCCTCTTAGTCTATTCATATCTATCTAATCATATCTATCTATCTATCTATCTATCTCAGTCTATTCATATCTATCTATCTATCTATCCGCTTATCTTAGTCTATTTGTATCTATCTTTCTATCCATCTATTTAAATCACTCTATTCAGATCTATCTATGTATCTATCCGAGTCTATCCATATCTATCTAACCTACCTACCTATCTATATTATTTTATTCACATCTATCTATCACTCTCAGTCTATTCATATCCCCCTATCTTAGTCTATTCATATCTATCTACCTACCTACCTATATATCTATCTATCTATTCATATCTATCAATCTCAGTCTATTCATATCTATCTATATATCTATCTAAATCACTCTATTCAGATCTATCTATCTATATATCCATATGTATCTATCTATTCACATCTATCTATCTTTCTATCACTCTCAGTCTATTCATATCCTTCTATCTTAGTCTATTCATATCTATCAATATATCTATCTATCTATCTCAATCTATTCATATTTATTTATCTATCCGTTTATCTTAGATAGATAGATACGAATAGACTATCTATCAAAATAACTCTATTCAGATGTATCTATCCCAGTCTATCCATAACTATCTATTTATCCATCTATCTATTCATATCTATCAATCAATATATCTATCTATCTCAGTCTATTCATATCTATCTATCCGTTTATCTTAGTCTATTTCTATCTATCTATCTATCTATTTAAATCACTCTATTCAGATCTATCTATGTATCTATCCGAGTCTATCCATATCTATCTATATTTCACATCTATTTATCTACCTACCTACCTACCCATCTATATTATTTTATTCACATCTATCTATCTATCACTCTCAGTCTATTCGTATCCCCCTATCTTAGTCTATTCATATCTATCTATCTACCTATCCATATCTATCAATCTCAGTCTATTCATATCTATCTAAATCACCCTATTCAGATCTATCTATCTCTATCCCAGTCTATCCATATGTATCTATCTATCTATCTATCACTCTCAGTCTATTCCTATCCTTCTATCTTAGTCTATTCATATCTATCTATTCATATCTATTAATCCATCCATCTCAGTCTATTTGTATCTATCTATCTATATCACTATTCAGATCTATCTATCTATCTCAGTCTATCCATATGTATCTATCTATTCACATCTACCGACCTATCTATCTATCACTCTCATTCTATTCATATCCCTCTATCTTTGTGTATTCTAGGGACTGGAAAAATGAGCCTAAAATGCGTTTTTTTTATCTATCTAATTATCTATTCATATCTATCTATCTATCTATCTATCTACCTAATTCAGTCTATTCATATCTATCTATCTACCTATCTATTATTCAGTCTATTCATATCTATCTAATTCTCCTTGGTCCACTCTGACCCGGAGTGGAAGTATATGTTAGGGTCCCATCTATGGGTTAAATAGAGAAATGTATTTATAAAAAAAATTGTGTATCCATTAAGAATGAATTTATTTCAAAATTGTATCGGCATGAAATGACCCACTGAGGTTGATATGCCGTAAATCAAAACAAACCGAACCTGGATTAGATGGTGAACTCACAAAACAACCGTTGTCTTGTCCTGCTCCCACAATTATGTACAAATACCGATGATGACGTTATCCCTCCATTCATCTTTCCACAGTATAGCGTAATAATTATGGTCTAGAGAAAATTTGGGGATTTCTAGGAGAAAGAGAGGAAGAAGAAGAAGAAGAAGAAATAAGAACAAACAAAGGTTAAAATGGGGGGGGGGAAGAGTAAACACTAAGCGGGGTGCCAGTAATGTGACCGACGAATGACCCCGGAAATAGGTTTAAGAATAAAAACGGAAGTTCCGGGTTTTGACCGGAAACGGATGTGGCTCTTCCACCCCCGGAAGAAGAAGAAGAAAATCGGTCTCTTTTCGGCTAGGCCTCGTGAGAAGCGGGTTGGACCTTTCGCAGCTCCCCCTATGGGCCCGATATAGATTTTCAGACCATTGTTAGTGATTGGTTAGGTGGGTTTTACGGCATGTCAACCCTTGTTGGGTCATTTTATGTTGAAGACGTTTTCGCTTTATTAATTCTTGGTGGGTACTAAATTCTTTCTAAACACATTTTTGTTATATTCAACCCATAGATGAGACCCTAACAGAGTGGACCTGGGAGTAATGGTGATGAAGGGGTACCCCACCACTCCCCAGAGCTCCAGATCGGGAACTTCACCATCATATAGTGTTTAATGTCATACTCAGGACAACAAGACCCTCAGCCACGGCCTTCTAGCACATATATGATAAAAAGGGTTCGTGGTTGTCAATCCCAAACAGACAGATAGCAATTATATATATATATATATATTATTATTATACTAAAGCTGAATTAATCAACTTTTGCTTCCTAAAAGCTTTTTGATTGTTTAGTTTAATGACACGAAAATTATACTAAATTATTCCTTACTTTTATGATTGAATTATGTTTGATAAACAATTGTTTTAATTGGTTCTAATTAGTCGTAATTTGCAATTAAGTCAAAAACCGACCAATCTCTTACTTTACTCTGTGTCTATCTCTTTCTTCCCCTCTATGTATCTCTTGACTCGTTATATAATGTTAGTTTCTCTGGAAAGTAGAAAGAAAGAGAGCCGGGGAAATATGAAATGTATAAAGCTTAAATGAGGTCAAACATTTCCTTTCTTAGAAAGCTTACAAAATGATGTTAAGGTTTCATCCGGCCGTATTTGTTTAAAAAAAATTATTCGCTTAGCTAACTCCCTTTTCCCGAATATCAGTTATCTGCCCAGAGCTGAATGGGTGACCCAAGGGGTTACGTTTTGTCTTTATATATATATATAAGCGCGTGGCATAATGGTTAGATACGTGGGAAATGGACTTGTGGACCCGATTTCAAATCCTTGACAAGGCTGTTTGCATCTCACATAGCGCTAATACCCTTGGGAAGGGTATGAATCCATATATTCTCCCTCCATGAGTAAAATAGTAGGGCAGACTGGGCTCTTTAAACTTGGGTAGGTAACCAGTCTAGGAGAGGGAAAACTCTGAATTCAAAATTCCTGAGGTCAGTCGTTGATTGGGTTTGTAGCATTCCTTGTGCACCAATTCTTTCCTATCGACTGTGCCAAAAAGTGCGGATGGTCCAACACAAGCCCTCACCACTATAAACAAATCACTGTGTGGGTGTTCATTGTATGAACCCTCATGCGTCGAAAATCGACGAGAGAGTCCATTATATATATATATATATCTATCATTTTTATACATGTGCAGGTCGGCATGTTGAATAAACATCTATACTCTTACCTTGGATATCCATATGGATGTGCATGATGTAATGGTTAGAGTCGTAGGAAATGGACTCGTCGACGTGAGTTCAAATCCTGGACGAGACTGTTTGCATTTCACATAGCGCTATTACCCTTGGGAAAGGTATGAATCCAACTATTGTCCCTCCAGCTATGGGTAAATAGTAGGGCAGACTGGGCTCTTTAACCATGGCTATGTAACCTGTCTTGAAGAAGGAAAACCGAATTATAAGCCGTTAAACTCCGCTAACAAAATTGACCTTGTGTCGCATCCTGCTCGTGTGGAGGGCTTTGGTATATATATATATATATCTTAGAATTAATATATATACCTTGAATTTAATGGTGGAGTAGTAGTATCAGTCGGAAATAGGAAACGTGCTGAAAGATTTCTCTGAATGTTTGAGATGAGGCTTGATAATTTTGATCATTTGGATTATTCGGACTATTGTCCTCATCTTTATTCTTATCGGTACAACATTTCGGCTGATGTGCCCTCCGACCTTCTTCAAGTATTAAGTTAATACAGTTCTAAGTGATAGTTATCTCTAGGCTGCAGGTTCAATCTTGGTCAAGGGCGACAGTAACATAGAATAATAATTATTCTATGTACAGCTTAACACTTGTACCCAATTATGGTTTACGGAATGAGAACAGTACACCTCCGTGAAGGCCCCCGATTATGACAAGAAGGTTCCAGAGTTCGAAGAGGATACCCAAAGAAGGCCAGAGAGCACATTGGCCGAAATGTTGTACAGATAAGAAAGAAAGATGAAGGGGTACTCCACCACTCCTCGGAGCTCCAGAACTCAAACTTCACCATCATAAAAGTTTAATTTTTTTCTAAACGCATTTTGATATATTTCACCCATAGATGAGACCCTAACAGATACTACCACTCCGGGTCAGAGTGGACCTGAGAGTAATTATGATGAAGGGGTACTTCACCCCCACTCCCCAGAGCTCCAGAACGGGAACTTTACCATCATAAAGAGTTTAATGTCCTAACCAGGATAATAAGACCCTTAGCCAGCGCCTTCTAGCACATATATGATAAAAAGGAAAAATGCGAAAAAAAAGGAAGCAGTCCTTTACTTTCGTCCGGGAGAAGGGACATGTCTTCTGAAGAAAATTTGATTTATTAGATAGAGGTCCAGGTGAAGGCCCTCATAGATACCCTGCGCTCCACAGTTGCCATCAATAACAGACTTGATTTCCGAATGTCAAATGCACTTAAGGCCTTTGGCCGGTCGAAGTACGAGGTAGATTTTTTAAATTATCCGTACTTTCGGTATAATATATCTTTTATGTTTGACACACTGCGTCTCTGTGCTTATAGTTAGCTTATAGTCACCTAGTCAAAGTTTGCGGCTGATCGTGCCATTTTGCTTGCTGTCTTTACATTATAAATATGGTTACTCCAATAGCAGTATTCACTAAGGAAGAACAAAGAGCAATGACCCGATCTCTCAGATCGGAAGGAGTGTCAGATTTAACAAACAAATCTAGTTCAGGGGTCATTGACCAATCACTGACTGACATACATTGAGTGCTTAGAATATTCGTCTGATGAAAACCTTTTTTTCTTTCTCTTTACCCAGAAATTTCATTACTGTTTTCTTATCAATTTAGATTTTTTATACTATTTACATCTATAACCTTATATTAATTACTTTATTTATATATATATATATAAACTAATTTATAATACAGAATTCTATTTTACGCTGCTACAGAGAAAACGCTACTAATTAATGGTACGTGAATTTGTTGATTTTCCTCGTAAACTTGTTGCATCGTTGGATTTACAAATAGGAGACCTAAACGCCTAGAGTGGCGACTAAAATCGTAACAGACTCTAGCATTTTTAGGAATACAACAGACTTTCTACTACTGAGACTTAAACCCTTGGACCAAGACACCAATAAGCACCCCAGCTGAGACCTAGATTCAAAAGGACAGGTTTTGATTTTCACAGTCAAAATCGATTTCAAAAGACGATTTTTAGATGCACATTATATCTTATATTAAAGACTTTTTTTTTTATACTTATTTCATGTTAATTCAATAACAATTCTTTTTAATATTAACTAATCGTAGAGGCACATGGAAAATAAATAAACATGTCTTTCGTTTTAAGTTTTTTTTTTTTTTTTTAAAATAACAATATTAGTTTATCTTTAGTGCAAAATTAATTTTTTGCAGTGTGGATCACAGTAAACACAGTAACAATGGTTAGAGAGACCAACTGGGAGGAGGAGTTCCTGTCAAAGTATTTTTTTGACTAACGAGAAAAGAGCCCGTTTCATATGAATTCAGAGTTTTTCCTCCTCCCAGACTGGTTGCCATACCAAGGTTAAAAAGCCTGGTCTGCCCTACTATTTACCCATAACTTGATGGAGAATAGTTGAATTTGTACCTTTCCCAAGGGTATCAGCGCTATCTTAAATGCAAACAGCCATGTCCAGGATTTGAACTCATCTCATCTGTTCATTTTCCTTCTCCTAGACCAGTTGCCATACAAAGATTAAAAAAGTCAGGTGTGCCATACTTTTGAGCCATAGCTGATGGAGAATCGTTGGAATTGTACCTTTCCCAAGGGTATCAGCCAAGTCCAGGATTTGAACCCTATGATACCTAGGTGGATGATCTACCGACTGAGCAAAAACCATTCCATAAGTAACCGTACAGAATTTAAAATTCTCAAGTCAGTTGAGTATGGAACATCTATTGAATGAAAATATTCATCAATAATATAGTTTTATTAAAAAAAAAGAAAAAGAAAATAGTTCCATATAAAATAACAGTAGAGAAGTGTATGTCTTCCCTCCCAAATTGTACAAGGATTGTAAATTCATAAAAACAAACAGTAAGGCCAATTGGTTGATCACCGAATATTTAATATAAGAAAAAATGGAAAAGTAATAAAAAGAATAAAAATAATTTTTTTTTTTTTTTTTAGATATTTTATTTTATTTTTTTGTTTAATCCGTTATTCAGATTCATTTTTTTTTTCATTAAAAATTGAAATAAATAATGAAAAAAAAAAATTAAAAAAAAAAGTAAAAATAAAAATGAGTTACGGTACACACACGCACACCACACAATTGAGGGGGGGTCTTGTTGGGTAGAACCAAGAAGAGATTGTTTTTTTTTGTT
Source organism: Doryteuthis pealeii (assembly GCA_023376005.1). Lineage (NCBI taxonomy): Eukaryota > Metazoa > Mollusca > Cephalopoda > Myopsida > Loliginidae > Doryteuthis > Doryteuthis pealeii. The sequence continues at coordinate 26,968,577 of CM042178.1, read as the reverse complement.
TTTTCTTTTATTTTGTTTCTTTTTTACAAAAAAAGGGATGGTGAGGAGAATAACAGTTTTCTAGATTTCATTTTATTAAATTATTTTTTTTAAAATTTCTTTTTTAGTTTCAAATATACAGTGGCTGGATTATTTGATTTTTTTTCTTCTCTTTCCTTTTGTTTCACAAAAGGAAGGGGAGGGGGGTGAGTGAAGGTGGGAGGAATTAAAAAATCTCATTCGCAATAAGGAAAAAAAAAATTATAATTTTTTTATTTTTTTTATTTTAAATAAAGTAAAAAAAAAAAATTAAAAACAAATGTTTAAGTTAATTTTTTTTTTTTTTTTTTTTTTTTTTTTTTTGGTAAGGAAAAAAAAAGTTTTTTTTTCCCTTCATGTCCCTATTTCTGCATCTTCCAACCAAAATGGACGTCTGATATGATTCAGCCCATCAGCAGTGGGCCGGATTACAGGCAACGGTCACCCCTATTATAATATCAATTATAAGGAAAGAAAAACTGACTGTCCAATTGAGGACATACAGAAGATCTACACAGAGACACATTTTTTTGTTTCTTTTGTTTTTCTTGTAATTTGTCAGCTTTGTTGTTATGGCTTCACTTTCAGATTTTGTTTTGTTTTTTGGACATTGTTTTTTTATTTCATCTTTTTCATCTGCTTTTCCTGTCCAAAAAGGAGGAAAAAAAAAGAAAAAAAAAAAAAAAAAGATTTTTTTTTTTTTTTTTTTTTTTTTAATATTGGGTTTAGAGATTTAAAAAAAGAAAAAAGAAAAGTAAATGGGTCCTAGGCTTCCGATTTCTTTTTTTAAGTTTTTTTTTAATTTTTTTTTTTTTTAAAGTTTTTCTTCTTCTCATGTTAGGTTAAAAAAAAAAAAAAAAAAAAAAAAAAAATAAAAAAAAAAAAAAATGATCAAAACCATCAGATCTGACTACTGCAAAGTTAGTTGTTTAATGTTTCGCAGTGTCTAAGAACAACTCCGGGCATCTGTGTAGTACTCTTCAGGGTGTACTGAAATAAAAGGGATAAAAATGTTGGGGGAAGGATAAAAGGAATGCTTTAGTGTCATAAGACTTTAGACTGTGTATAGAATAAAGAAAAAGAAAAAAAAAAGAAAAAATAAGAAAGAAATTATTTCAGAAAGTGAAATTAGTGAGTGATGTTTGTTTGTTGGAGCTCGACTGAAAAAACTTAGTCGTTTGGTTCCAAGCTTTTTGAGCAAACACTACATAAGCCGTAAGGTGGAAAGAGTAAAGATTGTGCAGTTATATTTTGGTTTTTCACCTTTTTCAACATCTCTTTCCTTTTTGAAGACTAATTCATAGACAAGTATAAAGCTGTTATTCAAGTCAGTTGTAGATCAGAGACTAATTCTAAAAAAAGTTCCAAGAAAAACAAATAACTAAAAAGCATTCCATTCTGCCTTCTTAAGTTTCAAAGAAAACAAAGCAGACTACATATGAGCAGAAGTTACAAGAATAGGACAGATAATAATTAATACCCCAGCTTAAAAAATTATTTAATCCCCTGAGTGTACTAGGATTACCAGAGAGAGAGAGAGAGAGAGAGAGAGAGAGAGAGAGAGAGAGAGAGAGAGAGCAGAAGAGTGAGAGAGAGAGAGGGAGGAATATCTGTGTAAGGGGATACTTCCCCCAACCACAGAGAGAAAGAGAGAAATAAGAATTCAGCAATTTTTTTAAAAAGGTTGGCAGCGGCAGGGCGGGGAAATGTAAAATAAATTAAGTCTTTTTTTTGTTGGTATTTTTTTTGTTGGTTTGTTTGTGTTTTTAAAGTGTTACCGCAATTAGCAGTGGTAAGATAAGTAGTATTGGACATAGAGGAAGTATAACAAAAGAAGCTGATTCACCGTGGAAATCCATAATACATCACGCAAAGCTGGATAGAGAGATCAGCCTTTCATTTTTCAGAAGAAGCCAGGATAGTCTGAAAAGATCCAACAGGAAGAGAAAATGACAACACAGCTTCTAATAAGAAAAACTCAATACAGAGGGAACAAAAAAAAAAAAATTTTTTAATTTAAAAATAAATAAATTAAAGAAAAAAAAAAAAAAAGAAAGCCGTAAAAAAGAGAGAGCGGTCAACTGACTGACAGCTGAAATAAAAGACCAATGAGAAAGATGGACACCAGGTATTTTGGCATGGTAAGGGTAGAGTAATTAAAAACTGGGACTAGGGTAAGAATTAAAAAACAAAAAAAACAATAGGTAAGCCAACATCGATGACCACCTGGAGTTAGAAAAAAGGAGAAAATAAAAAAAAGGGTTCAGTAAACTACTACTCAGTAACTAAAAAGACTAACATCATCATCATTGAACTGTTTGTCTCCGAAATTCGTTGATTAATCAATTTCTGCTTTCTCAAAGAGAGAAACCTTAACAAATCATAATTTATTCTAATTGGTGCCGAATATTTCAGAATGGTTATACCATTCCATAATGTTGACTTAACCCGAGGCAAAATAAGTCTTCTTGCAAGCAGTTGATAGTTGACTTCATTCATTAGTATCTACCCCATGAAGTAATTTTCAGACAAAGTCAATTATCTACATATACATACTTCAGGCATTAAAATTCTTATTACATATATGTAAAAGTTAAGGGCACCTCATGTAGTGTAATGGTTAGCAAGCTAGATTAGCAGACTATTGTTAGTGAGTTAGATTCTCACTGGGTGCCCTATACTTCTGGCCTTGTGCCGCATCTAAGATATGCTTAACAAATAAGTTAAGTCTGTGGAGTGGCCTAGTGTGGGCAAAAGCCAAACAGCGAAAGAGTTTATCCACTTTTTGCTGCCACTAAACCAGGGAGATGGTTTTTTTTTTTAGCTGATCTGGAGCACCAATCCTACCGTCAGCTCCTAGATGCTGTTTTCTTGGAACATTTTGCTAGTTTTAAGGTTTCAGTTTTTTCTTCTATGATAGTTACTTTTATGCACTAATTGTACAAACTACTATGGGGCAGAGTATAAAATTAATGAATAGCTTAGACATATCGACACCTATATGGGTTTTATTTTGCCAACATTGGTCTAATAAAGTATTCTTTCATAGATAGGCAATATACAAGAGTAAGTAAAAAAAGTAATGTCATTTTGTTTAAGACATGTATAATTACCAACACAGGAACATCATACATAAAAATGAAGCTGGTCCTCTGTGGATCACATCCCTACTCCTCTAAATTGTTATTAAGAGAAACAGTAACTATGTTCCACCTTCGAATGAGAGCATGTATCCTTGCCCAGTAAAATTCTGTTGACTGTTCTTTGAGCCACTTCTTCCTTGTCACCACTGTCTGGCTCTCAAACCCTCTTTCATGAGGCTAAAGAGATGATAGTCTGAGGGCGTTAAATCTAGTGAGTATGAAGGATGCGGTAAAGTTGTCCAGAAGTGGCTCAAAGAACAATCAACAGAATTTTACGGGGCAGGGATACATGCTCTCATTTGAAGGTGGAACATTGCTATTAAGAGAAATGATGACTATGTAGAGAAGTAGGGATGTGACCCACAGAGGACCAGTTTCATTTCGATGTATGATACATGTTCCTGTGTTGGTAATTATACCTGTCCTAAACAAAGTGGCATTACTTAATCCCTTATGTGGAGAATTAGGGATGTAATCCACAGAGGACCAGCTTTATTTTGATGTATGATACATGTTCCTATGTTGGTAATTATACCTGTCCTAAACAAAATGGCATTACTTTTTTTTTTATATACTTAACGTCGTATTAGACAAAAGTTTTGATGAAGGTTTCAAAGTCAAAATTGACAGAGCCAATGGTGAGGGAGCATTCATTATTTGCATATTTATTGCAGACTCGATTTCTTTTTTGGCTGCTGTTTGTAAAAAAAAAAGTTTAATAAAGATATTTGAAGATGAAGATATTAGTCTAAAGAATGTTTTTTTTGAGTAGCAAGTATTCTTACTATGACAAAAAGGAGAGGAGAGGGAGACAGAAAGAGAAATCTCTGGAGTCAGTAAATATCACAAGTTAGCAAGAGAGGAGGAGAAGGAGGAGTAGGAGGAGAGTTGAGGATAAGGGTGAGTAAGAAAACTGAAAACTGGTTAAGCAAAAAAAAGAAAAGAAAATCCAAGACAAACCTGGATTCGTTGAGTCTGCAACGGACAAAATAGAAACACACACAAAAAACAAGAAACACGTGAAGTATGAAGACCGAGTTTTGTGTGTTATCCAAAAGAAAGTTAGCAAGGTTAGCACTTAGGGTTTTATGATAATGGTTTGATTGTAGACAAGGACAAATAACGAGAGAGTGAGTGTGAAAGAAAAGATGAAGAGGGAAAAGAAAGAAAATGGTGATCTTATAACTTAGAGATGCAAGTGTAAAGAAAAATAAGGTAACTATGGTGTTGTTTGTTAACCTCTAATTTATTCTTAAGATAAAATCTCATCGACAGAAGACTTCTGAAACTGAAGCTGTTGCTATATATATATATATATATATATATATGTTAGGAGGTTGATTTAGAAGGCTTTCACAATGCAGGTGTAAAGAAAAAATAATACTGTAACAATGTTGTGTGTTATCCTGTATTTAATTCTTGAATTCGAGATATCTCTTTTTCAAAAGATCACTGGAACTGAAGCAGTCTAGTTATGGCATTTCTTTTTAAAAAAGAATTTAAAAAAATTTTTTTTTTTTTTAAACTGTTACCAAAATATTCAATTTATAAAGAAACTAGTAGTGGCTACCCAGCATCTGGGTTGGCAGGGGTAAAAAAACTCTGGTGTATTGATTTGTTTACTTTTGAGATTTACAAATGCTGGACATTTTTAAGTAGAATTTCAATGCTATTTCTATGTATATTTTAATTCTTAAATATCTTCAAATATAAGTCAAATCTTATATATTTCCTGCTTTTTATGCAAAAATGAATATTTACTTTGTTGTTAATAGTTTTATTTTCGTAGTTTCCTCCGGACATACATACACACCAACTGTCCTTTATATATATGTATAGATGAGTAAATTAACTAATGAAAAATGGTTATGGTAATGACTCCTGCGAGTAGGCTAGCATTACCTCAAAAATAAAGAACTTCTATAATAAATTCGCTCTGACAATGATCTTATACAGATTGAAATATTGCAATATTAGCCAATGAATACAACATTAATAACATCTGTGCGTTTTCTTCTTCAAATTTCTCCTCATATAATGAATATAAGTAAATTATACAAATTCAAACATACTTGTGATTTTTTTCGTAGGTAATAACTAGTGCAAAATAATTTTCTCTTATTCCTTGAATTTTAGCTTGATTTTTGGTGATAGTTTTCCTGACAAATGAAAGATTTTTCTATTTAACCAACAGATAGGACCCTAACAGGTACTACCACTCTGGGTTTGGTTTGGTTTTTGTTTTCTTGCACATCAACCTCAGTGGGTCATTTAATGCCAACAAAGTTTTGAAAGAAATTCATTCATTCATTCTTAATGGATACTCAATTTTTTTTATAAACATTTTTCTATTTAACCCATAGATGGGGCCCTAACAGGAACTATCACTATAGGTTTGGTTTGTTTTATGGCATATCAACCTCTGTGGGTCATTTGATGCTGACAAAGTTTTGAAATAAATTCATTCTTAATGGATAGTCAATTTTTCTTTTTGGAGGAACGAGTTCAATAGATGAAAGGAAAAGGTTTGTGGGCCGAAATGGGAGAAATTAGAAGAGCAAAACTCAAGTGTGGGAAAGCAATGTCTACCATAAAACGAAGCGCTAAAAAGGTGTGTGGGGTGGTGAAAGAAAGGAGCCAAGAGAAGGGTGGGCGATAAAAAACAAAGGAAAAGTTAAAAACAAGAAAAAGAAAAAGAGAAAAACAAAACACACACACCACAAGGGTGTCTGGAAACAAACCCCCATTTGCGAGATAGTGAATCAGTTTCTGTAGTTTCCAAGAGTTGTGCCTAGGAGACACCAAGCTTTTTTTTCTCTTCCCCTTATCGTCTGGAAAGTCAGCTGCTTCCTTTGGTAGAAAGGATTCTTTGAGTTTAAGGTTTTATCTTTTTAAACTAAGCAAAATAATATCTCACACATAACGAGGTGTCAAAGAAAATAGTTTTAAATTTTAAAACTATTATTTAAGATATTGGTGGTCATGATAATTTTTGTTTGTTGAGAAACACTTTAATTTTATTACTGTAATAACTTGGTTGACACTACTCCATCGTCCTTAGTGGACGGAAAGGTGCCAACCACAAACTCCTGCTCACTTGTGCGGAATTTTCAAAAAACGGTCTGGCATCAAACTTGTTATTCCTAACCTTCCTTTATGTTGGATGCATCAATAACTAGCAGGAACACATTCGAATTCCGACTGTTGTTCTCCAAGGAGTTTTACCATTATACAAATCTTATAAGTTGAACATGTCTTGTATCAAGCAAAGATCGATTCTCTATTCGTGATCTCCCCCCCCCCCGCAAAAAAGTCAGTTCTATAAGGTCTGTTTTACAATAACAGAATTTGTTTTATTGCTAAAAGCCTTAGTAATAAACTTCAAGTGTTTCTCTACAAGACAACTGTGATCGTCAATACCAGAAATAGTTTTTAAACACCCAGTGTGAGTGTGGGGTATATAAGTACACCCTACTCTTCTTTATATAAAAAAAAAGAAAAAAAAAGGGAATTTTCTTCAAAAATCAAAATTAACAGGATATCATTAGGTATTATTCATTAACTTAAAATTCAATCTAACCAAAGAAAAATTGAATAAATGTGTGTGTACTTATTCATATTTTTTTTACCACAGTTTTTAAATTTTAAAAATTGAAATAGATCACTAAGTAGGCCTCAATCTATTCTAGTAGTGACCAGGTTTGAATTCAGAGTTTTTCTTCTCCTAGACTGTTTGCCTAAACAAGGTTAAAGAGGCCAGTCTGCTCTACTATTCACCCATAGCTGGAGGGAGAATAGTTGGATTCATACCTTCCCCAAGGCTATTAACGCTATGTGAACTGTGACTTTGTCCAGGAATTGAACTCTGGTCAAGGAGTCCATTCTCTGTGACTAACCAGTACACCACTGCTCTTCCCTTTTAAGGCTGTTGAATTTGGTAATAAATAATCCCAGATAATAATAATATATATCCCATAAGAAAATCCTGGTATCTTTGGTTTTGAAGAAAATTGATTTTTTTATAAACTGGTAGGAGTGTATTTATGGGAGATATATATATATATAAATAAAGGCAGACATGCTTTTATTAATAATCAGGTTGCAAAAAGAGGAAGCTTATGAATAGAACATGCCAATAAGCCAATCAGTATTGATAGGCATTTTCATTAATCTATTTGATAGCATATAATGCAAGAATAGTCCATTCCTATAAGCAATATGGGGTGCCCCCCCCCCCCACTATGTTCTTATGCCAAGCTTTGAATGTAAATTAACCATGAGGCTGAGAAATGACTAGTGCCAAGATTTCAATTTCTAAAAGAAATACCACCTGTCCCATTGCAGAAAATGCATATAAGTTTCAAAGACTAATTGCAGCAGCTTTTTTTATATATATATATATATATATATATATTATATATGAAAGGTAAAATGGATATGAATCCGACAATATGTGTATAAAGTTTGTAGAAAAAAAAACAAAAAAAAAACAAAATGTTAAAAGTTTTGCTGACAAATTCCGGTACTGATCGAGAGCATTTTGTGCCTCATGATTAATCATATTTATTTCATCTTTCTATTTACAATGTTGCTTTGATAAAGACCTCTCCCTATGGTTGAAACAGATTTCTGTCAGCAAAACTTTTAACATCGTTTTTTTTCTACAAACTTTATACACACACATATATATATATATAATAAAATGGTCTATTTTTATTGTATTACAAGACCAATGTTAAATATTAGTATGCAGCAAGAGCACATGAAGATTGCAGTACATTTTTAAAACTAGGATTAGTAAACCTTTCAAAATAAAAGCTGCGAAAAGAAATTAAGAAGTCTTATCAAGTTTGAAATAATTAGTAATATACTTTGCATAAAATTCACCTGTTATAAAAAGGTGAAAATATGTCATAACACCCTCTTACATGGTTTGTTTTATGGCATATCAACCTCGGTGGGTCATTTAATGCCGACAAAGTGGTGAAATAAATTCATTCTTAATGCATAATACAATTTTGTTTATAAACTCATGTTTTTCTATTTAACCCATAGATGGGACCCTAACAGGTACTACCACTCCGGGTCAGAGTGGACCAGGGAGCAATGGTGATGAAGGGCTGCTCCACATTCCCCAAACCTCCAAAACTGGAACCTCACCATCAGATAGAGTTTAACGTCATACCCAGAACATGTAGACCCTCAGTCACCGCCTTCTAGCACCCATATGATAAAAAGGGTTGGGGCAATCATATAGGTGCTAGGGATTGATGTGACCAGCCGGAATGCCCATCTATCTTAAATAAGGGTCTAAGTAGAGTGTTGCAGGTTATAGACGGCTCATCCACCAAGACTCCGTCCTTAATTATCACGGGTTGCCACCCACGGCCAACAGGTGGCCCCATTTTGGGGGGAGTCTTACCCCTGTGCAGAGGTGCATTCTAGCACCCCCAGCCGACAAGGCGGCCTCTTACATTGATAAGGTGTCATAACTGGATACAACTGTATAATAGTCACTTAAACAAATTCCATTATTTGCACAGATAGATGGTCTGAGCAAGAATTTAGAGAAGCCAAGGTCATGCAATAATTAGGATATCAGCATGAGCAATCATTCAAATCACAGTGAACATATTACAACACTGGAATGATAGAATAAAGATATTCTATACTTTGGACAGTGAAGAATTTATCACATTGTCAAATTCATTATATATAAAGAAAAAGGCTTAAAAAAATCGGCCATTTTGTGATTATAGATCTATTTCTGCTCACAGATATCTGTATACCTATGAGTTTTATCAGACCACTAACTTTATTGAAAATGGTACACAGATAATTCAGGAGGATTTATATATACTTTTCTGGTGATTTCTGAAAAGATATTGGGTTTCAGTTGATCTCAATTTCTTAGGAGGTGGTGGTGTTGTTTTTATATATATATTTTTTTTAAAAATTATTTTAATCCCACCTTTTTCCATTGTGGATTATACAGTTGAGGGAAAATGTGTAAGAGATTATTCTAAATGGTTGTAATAACTGTTAACTTCTTAAAGATATAAATGGAAATATATAGACACACATAGATACGCACAGATTTTAGAAAAAGGTTAAAAAATCATGCATTTGTAGGCCAAAATATCAGATGTCACATATATATAAAAGAATTATATGTAAATGCAAAAAGATAGAAATTAAAAAAGTGTATAAATATACATTTTATAATGTGGACAAAAGAAAAAGAAAATTCAAAAATTGTAAAAGTAAATACTAATGACCAGATTAAATAAATTTTTAATATTGACATTTTTAGAGGTTACTTTGGCCAGAAAGTGAACAAAAGTTGATAAGGAATCAGTTGAAATGAATTCAACCTATTTCAGGTGTGTTATGTACTTACAGAAATTAAGTGTTGAACAGAATTTTAATTCACTTATATTAACTTTTCAAAGCAAACAGGGGTTTTTTTTGTTTTTTATTTAAAAATTTTAGTTGTCAACTTTGTTTTTAAAGAAAATTTTAAACTAATAAATTTTAAATTAATAAATATTATCTGGTCATCAGTGAATGCATTTAAATTGTAACAAAACAATTGTATAAAAAAAAAAAAAAAAAAAAAAAGGAAAAACAAAAACAAAGTAAAAGAAAACCAAGTTAAATAAACATTATCAATTTAACAAAATTTAAAAAAAAAAAAAAAAAAAAAAAAAAGATTTTTTTCTCAAAAAAATATTTAATCTAGATTTAAAAAAGATTTTGACTCAATCATTTAAAATTAAAAAAGGTAAAGTCAACTGAATTTATCAACCAAAATTAGATTTAAAAAATTTAATTTTAATAATGAATTTTTTTGTTTTAAAAGTGTTGATTTAAAAAACACAAGATGGCCGGCCGGAATAAACATTAATAAATGTAGGAAGTAAACTAAATGTGGTCCATTTGTTCTTTTTATCTGGGATCAAGTGACAACTTTTTAGAGAGACCCACAATGCAACAGGTTTCCTTTCTGGACCAGTTGAAATAAGTGACTTTTTTTTTTTCGTGCCAACAGTCAAATTTGACATGAGAGAGAATTTTAGAAAATACAAAAAGTTTCCTCTTCTCTGAAGAGGAAGAAGAAAAGTTTGGAAACAAACCAAGATGGTCGGCTTAAAATGTTAAACATGGGAACCAAATTAAATATCGTCCATTTTTCTTTTTATCTCGAATCAAGTGAGAACCATTGAAATTGTCTATAGGTCTGCACTTAAATGTTCATTAAAACCACCCAGATCCTGTGAGAACAAAGTTAAGCAATGATTATCCTATTAAATACTTATATGGGTAACCATTTAGTTTGTAAGCAACCTAAATCCTCATATGACAGATGAGACTAAACTGGATTGTGAAATCTCATGTTTAATAGGTCTGCACTTAACGTTTGGTAGGTTTACGACTAATGATTTCATTGGTGGATAGAAAATTCACTTTAATCTTTGAACCATCAGAAAAATTATTGAAACAAAATTATCAGCCATTGTTTATTAGTAATTTTTATTTATTTTTTTTTTTACTAATTTTTCATTCCAATTTGAAAAGTGTATTTAAATATTCTAAAATGCTGAAATTTTAAATCTCAAGTGAAAAAAAATAAAAAAAATTTAAAAAATACAAAAAATGTAAAAATATTTAAAAATCATAAACTTAAGAGAGAAAAGAAGAAAAAGAAATCAAATAAAAGAAATGAACAAAAACATTCAAATAAGACAAGAGCTAAAGCAACAAGTTTCATAAATGACAAATATCAGTGTACAACAGAAATTAATGTGGGGAAAGAAAGACAAACACATGCCAAACAACAGGGCTCATGCAAAAAAAAGAAAAAAAAAAAAAAAAAAAAAAAAAATTTTAAAACAAAGAAAACTTTTTTTTTTTTTAAATCTACAAATATATTTGCCAACATTACTTTGCTTCAAGGGTCAGCATTAAAAAAATGCTAGAGAGTATTTAAAAAAAAAAAAAAAAAAAAAAAAAAAAATCTGTGAATGTTTGAGATGAGGCTTGAGGATTACTATTATCTGTCTTATTTGGACTATTGTCCTCATCTTCATTGTTAACTGTACGTTTCGGCCGATATGCCTTCCGGCCTTCTTATCGTAATCGGGAGCCATCACAGAACTTTGAACATAACCCTTTATTCAATCCATGGGGGTATGTTCAAAGTTCTGTGATGGCTCCAGATACGACAAGAAGGCCGGAAGGCATATCGGCCGAAACGTTGTACTGTTAACAATGAAGATGAGGACAATAGTCCAAATAACATAGATAATAGTATTTAAAAAAAAAAAAAAAAAATGCCAGAAACTGACAAAATGGTGCTTATGTATATAGTGGTGTCATGGGGGAGTCAGACATTTCAATGAAACATTGAAGAAATTTAAATAAATCAACCAAAAGATGAAATATATATATATATTATTTTTGTAGTTTCATCCAGACAGACAGACACACACACACAATTGCCCTTGATAGATAGATGATCCCATTTTTGTAGGCATCAATTATGTAGATAGCATATGACTACATTGAGCTTGCTGGCTGACAAAAGTGGCCTAACATTTGTTTTTTTTCATATATTTTATTTTATTTATTTTTTTTATACGCTGGACATCTGTTATAGGTCAGTATCCAGCAAGTTACTTACAGAGAATTGTTTTGTGTTGCAAGTTCAGTGCTTGTTGCTAACTCATTGTATTTTCCCCTCTTACTAAAACAAATCATATGATTTGATATTGTCAACATTCTCATACATTGTGACAAGTCCTTTATTAGCATATTCTACTTGCGTACTAGACACTTGCTAAATAATAAAGGAGCCTGCTCAATACTTAGTTTGGTTTACGGCATATCAACTTCAGTGGGTCATTTAATGCCGACAAAGTTTTGAAAGAAATTCATTCTTAATGGCTACTCAATGTTTAGCAATGAAAGACGGGAATGATGGAATAGTGATTTTTTAGTTGTTCTAGTTTTCGATTATACCCCCCACCCCTGTTTCAAATCTTTATCTGCATTCTTATTTAATTTCATTAGCCTTTCTAATTTGATAGAATAATTTATTACTTTAAATCTTAAATACTTGCACCTGGTGAGGGTGCATATGTTTGCCTTGCACCTGGTGGAGGGTGCATATGTTTGCTAGTTGAATATAATACGAAAACTTAAATATTTGCACCCAGGTACTGCATACTTTTGCTAGTTTCATTAAAAACGAAAATCCTGTGACTAATTGATTTTTATTAGCATCACAGATGGTGGTTCTTGTACTTGAAAATATTGGGCTTGCAGTGTATAGTAGAATACTCAGTGGGGGGTCAAAGCAGGACTCGACATTAAAGCTGTCCCAGGGTCGAGAAAAATTACATCTGGGATGATCAATACGTCATTCAGGACAGTTTGCCAGGGACGGTAAAATTTTTTCCTAAAAGCTAGTACTACATTCCAATATTAGCCGTCCAGTGATTACCCGAATGCTGACCTCAAAATTGAGGCTACGGCGCCACAAGTCTATTCTCAAAGCCATGTAATGAATAATGGTGGAGGGAGATAGTTTAAAAAGGACCGAATTATGTACTACTAACCCTACTCAGGGTAACTTAAAGTAAAAAAAAAAAGTTTTTTTTTTTTTTTTTTTAGCTCAAAACACACTAGGAAATGGATGTTTTTGTCCAAATCTCCAGAATTATCACTGCTTCAGCTTTTCTTAATGTTTTTTTTACATGTTATTATGCTACTGATGACTGATAAGTATAAATGATGCTAATGAATTAAAACAAACATATTTTGATTTCAGGACGGTCATGAAAAAAAGTGTTTGCCTGGGTCAAAGAAAATATTTGCTTATCAGAGGGAGAGCATTTAAAAATGTTAGCACTGATGAAATGAAAAGAGTTTTTAGACAACAAAAGTAAAAGATGAAAAAATGAAAAAAAAAAAAATGAAAAAAGTGAAGATGCAACAAAATCTCGAATAAGAATAAAGAAATGACCAGCAATGAAGAAGACGGAGACGAAAAACAATGAAATTGTGCTTACACCAAGACATTTGCAAAGAGGAAAGAATTTAAACAAAACAAATACCAAACAAGAATTTTAAATTAGAATAAAAAGATATAACAAAAATCCGCTGAAAGATGAAGGAAAATAAATAGCTGGAAATAATTGGTGGTTATTTCCTAGAAGTCTAACAAACAAAGGGGAACCACTCTTGACTGATAAATTATTTATTTTCCTATTAAACCAACACTAACCCCGTTATTGTTCCTAGTCTATCAATAAATAAATAATTTATCAGTCAAGAGTGGTTCCCCTTTGTTTATGTTAGACTTCTAGGAAATAACCCAATTGGTATAGAAAACTAGAGTTACTAACATCCATAGTTATTTTTCATATTTTATTTTATTTTATTTTAACCACCAGTTGAATTTTGAAAGTCTAGCTATGGACTTTCAGTCAACAGAGAGATATATATCTATATCTATTCAAATTAATAAAAATAAAGTCATCGGGGTGACCTAAAGTCGGTATCAACTAGACAGCAAGAGAGTCTATCTCCTTTTCACTAACACTAGACCAAGGAGATTGTTTTGCATCCGAGGTGGAAAATATAAGAAAAAGACCAAAACATCCATACTGTCTGAATATCAACCAGTATTCAGATAAATGGCCAAGAGGGAAAATACCGAAAGAGTAGCCCAAGTTAAAATATTTATAAAGTGCATAAGGAGAGTAAAACTATAAAACCTAGAGGAGCCAGGTAGGTAGGTAGTTTCTGGTTCTAGGTTTTTAGATATATTTAAGATTTAAAAAAAAATTTTTTTTTTTAATGCGTTTTCAAAAATCTGAAGAATTCAAGAGCCAAGAAAAATTCTCATCTGGTAAACCAGCAAAAATAAACAGAATTTTAAATTTCTCTAATCTTGCGAATTTAGAGAAAAGCAATTTCGAACTAAATGATAAGTATTGTTAAAGCTGGACATCTTTTTTAAAATCATCCAAATGAATACAATTTGGATAAATAGAAGCCCCAATAATCATGGACAGACATGATGGGTTGTCTACTAAGTTTGTAAAGAATGAGCAAGAGATGGAACAAACAAGAAAATGAGGCCTCATTATATACACCACCTATATTTTCCCTATATCAAGTACTGGCGAAGAGAGAGAAAGCGAGTCTTTCTGGACCAGATTTTTGGATGAACTTAGGCTGATGTTTGTGTAATATATATTCTTTCATTTTGTGACCAATTTCAAAATTTAGAGATTAACCTTACCGAGGAAAAAAGAAACGAAAATGCATTTTCAAATTTTAATTACTTTTCTACATTAGTCTCACCAAGAAGTAATTATTGGTGAGACTAAAATGAACAAGAGATTACTGTAAACAGCCTGTGATTTATCTGCCAGAGTAAACAGAGTTTGGTAAGATCTAAAAAGGCTTCATGTAGTGTAATGGTTAACAAGCTAGGTTAGTGAGTTTTATTATCACTGGGTGGCCTTGGGCTAAATTAGGCAACACTTAGTAATTGACAATTTTGCTATATTTATTTTTGCAGGTTTGTTGAAGAAGCTACTTTAGCCCAAAGATTATATGGACATTTGGGGGGGCGGGGGTGGGGGAAGAAAGAAAAGAAAAAAAAAAAAAAATGACTTAGAAACAACCGATGAGGATGTGATTTGAAACATTGCTGTGCCAAAATGACTTCAGATGAATATGTACAAGATAGTTGGAAGAAAACGTGCCAGGCCTTAAAGATGGATATATTTAAGAAAAAAAAAAAAAAAAAAAAAAAAAAAAAAAAGAAAGAAAAATAGAAAAATAAAAAAAATAAATGCAAGGCAGAATTTACTATAATAAAACAATTAACATCTCACCTAGCTGATGGGCGTCACCTGAAAAAGGCCCATCCTGAGGGAGATCAAATGCGGTCGCACATGGAGGATATCAGCCAAAGTAAAGACAGGCAGTCAACATCTTTTTTGTTCCCCCTTTGGCTACGAGTGATACTTACAATGGGAGGCCCCAGATCTGGGATAGACATGGCTGGATGTAGACATTTCAATCAAGATGGAATCGATCCTTCCAAGGAGGAGGAGGAGGAGGAGGATGTATGGATCTGTTTGTGTTTTTTCTTTCCTTTTTTCCCCCTCACTTTTGTAGGATAGAACAAACATTTGGCAGGAAATAACATGAAAATACGCACCATCTTCACATGTAGAAGATAACTTTTTTTTTTTTCCTTTTTTAATAGACCTAAAACCCAGTTTTTCTCCCAGCCCACCTATGGTTGGCAACACAATTCTGAGAAGGTTGTGTTATAAAATCCAATAGAGAAGGTTCTAACTTTTTTTTTTTGTTTGAAGTTTTAAATTTGACATAAGAAAAAGATAACATTCAAAAGGCGATGAAACCCTTTAAAATAAATTCAATAAAAGTCTTAATATTTCCTCTCGCCAAAATGACAGCATTTTAATTCTCTATAATTGTGAAAACCTTAGACATTCCGAGCCAACAGAATGGAGAATAATACTGCCATCATCTGTTAACTCAGAGCAATAATTGTCCAATTTAAAACTAAATGAGGGAGTCTAATCAGAATTTGTGCAGAGTCTTTAGGCTTTAAAAATTCTTGAAATAAGGGAGATAACTATGAAATGCTAATTAGAATCCTTCACTTCCCTTAACATCCTGCTGAGAATTTTCTTAAGTCCACAGCCCCATTCCTCTAAGGATTTATCAATAAATGGCTAAAAATGGCCTTTTCATTTAAACTTACCTGTTATTTCCCTTAAATCAAACACTTCTAAATATGTTTAATATTACATTTAAAACAAAGGATATCATTTGGGAGATTAAGAAAATGAAAGGGACTTTTGCGACGGACGGAATGAGGCGGTATAGGACATTAAGACTTAAATAGAATTACCAATAGAATCATGAGACATGAGTTATAAATCGAACATGTCCCAAGTTGTCTACTCTTTTTTTATACTTTTCCATTTAGATAAAAATTAAACCTTAAATAATTGATTTAATTAGTTTTCGTTTTTAAAATGAAAAGCAGACGTAAATTTGGGTATACCTAACTTAGATCTTTTATTCAGAGAGAAATTGAAAATGCAATTTAAATAATCTGGTTTCATTTTTGGGCTTCCATACCATACAATTACGGATCATGGTCGGAACTAACAAAGAAAATAAGAAAAGCTGTTACTTGCAGAAAGACGGACATAAAAATCAGAATCCAGTTTATGATAATGCTTACATTGTAAATTGAACCCCCAACTTTACAATCAAATGACACACAAGAGAAAAGTGACAAATTGTAGGAGTAGCATTTGAATGTGATATTTTCCTTTTTATGTCAAATCTTTAAAACTTCCAAATTTGAGGGGAAAAAAAAATCCTTTTTATTTTCTTTGTTTTTTTTTGTTGTTGAGATTTTCTGTAGAGTTGTATATGCAAATGAAGAACAGAGTCGTTGAAGTAACTGGTTAAAAAACCAGAAAGAAAATTTTAAAAAGGATTCCATGGTTAATGAAAGAAATAACAGATCTATTTTCATGAATTGAAAGAGAAAAAAAAAAAAAAAAAAAAAAAAATAAAGAAAAAATGTGAGAGGCTTAACCTTAAAAAATTGCTGCAATTCACAAACACTATTTACTTTTTTTTTTTTTTTTACATTTAGAAAAAAATGTTTATACAGAATTGGATTCAATAAATATTTTAATGCCTATTATAAGAGGAGAAGAAATGCAAAGAAATCAACGTTGCCTATGGAATTATAAGAAAAGAAAAGTTAAAAAAAATTCTTTCAAATATACTTTTCCACTGTACCAAGAAGGATAGATCTTATAAAGTTTTAACTGGAAACATTAGATGACATAAACATCTTGGAAGGTGGGTGGGGTGTCAGTGATACTATAATACATCTAAGTCATTGATAGTGAAACTAAGTGCTTAGAGAGATGGAGAAAGGAAAAAAAAAAAAAAAAAAAAAAAAAAAAAGGACTTTTCAAACACAAAATCAGAACTTTAAAATATTGTATTTGATCAACATAACTGGCATGTCGGCTTTGGGATGTATAAAGACTATCACTCCTATTCACATGTTCTGCCCCCCCCCCCAACGAAATCAATCGCCCCTCACCCCCTATGGAACACTGAAGATTTGTCTTTGAGATTTAAACAAATATCTATTAGATCCTTGACAATCATGGAAAGATTTTATTTCAAGATCAAACTTTGATGAATTAGAGCAATTTAATATGAATGGAAGATTATGAGTTTTATCTGATGAAAATAAAGGAAGTAATAACGGCAAATAATCTAACTAGTAAAATTTTAAAATAAAATAAAAAATAAACAAACCATGCAAGGAAAAAAAAAAAAAACCCATAAAAAACACACCATAACAAAAGTGTTATGTCAAAAAAACCAAAAAAAAAAAAACCGGTTATTCACGTGCAATTGTTAAGGTAGGGCGGAAAAAAAACAAAACTATGAGTAAATAAGTTTATATGGGAAGAATCCATTTTTGGTACAGTGATCAGACTAAATCAAGTTATAACAAATTGATTATTTAGTGTGTATGGGGGAGTGGTTGAAAAGTGAAATTAAAGAACATTTTTTTTTGGTAAGGGTGTTGAGGGCAACGTTGATAGCATGCAAGTTTACACACAGACACACACACAAAAAAAAAAAAAAAAAAAGGGGGGGGGGTCGGAGGGCAGTAAAGAGTTTTCAAAACTTATGTGGTAGCAGCAACAAGATAAAGTCAAAACTCACACATTTCAGGACTAATTTCTAATTGCTAGTAAAGTATCAATAGAATTGATTAGAGAAAAGAAAAAAAAAATTCAAAATTTAAAAAAATTTGAAGGACAAGTCAAACCAAAAAACTGAAGACACCATGCAAATTGATTCTGATAGAAGTTTAATAAAAAAAGTTTTTTTTTTTTTTTTTTGCTATTACTGTACAATGGTTTCATTGAAGAATGAAAATATCAAAAAAAAAAAGGTGTGGTTTAGTTTTTTTTTTTTTTTTTATTTTTTTAAAAATTTTTTTTATTATGAAAGAAAAAAATTTTTTTTGGAGAAAACAGCAATAAAGACAAAAAGATTGTTACAAAGGCAAGGAAAAGTTTACAATGATAAAAAAAAAAAAAAAAAAAAAAAGGGGGAAAAAAAGGCAGATGAAGGAAATTCCAATTTGTATTGGGGGGGGGCAGTGAGAAACTAAAGAAATAAGGAGAAAGTCTTGGAGTTGAAAAGTTAAGTTTAAAAAGGGAATTCTTAGAAATTAAAATGAAATGGAACGGGGGGGGGAGGGAGAAGATAGGTCAAGAAGTATAATTCAAATTAATTTTTTCTGGGATTTCCCCGCCCCCAACATTAAAATGTCCAAATTGTATATTATAAAAAAACAAAAAAAAAAAAAACAAAAACAAAAAAAAAAAAAACAACTTAGTAACAGCCAAAGGCAGAGGGGATTAAATCCTTTTTGTCTTTTTTTTTTAAATGAATATTTACAGGCCAGGTTTATTTATATTTTGTGAAATGATCCTATAAAGAAACAAAGAGGAATGAACGTTTTAAAACTTCAGCCATATTTGTTCAACAATAAAAGCCGAAGAAGAAAAAATATATAGAGAAGTGGGAGGACGAGGACGAGGAGGAAGGGGTTGATTAAGAAAACAGCGTTCTTATTGGGATGGAAATAGTAAAATAGGTACGGCCAATAGGGATGGCTTGATGAAATAAGGAATGGATACCAAGATTGATTTGTGACCAGACCTAAACATCTAGCCCCCCCTCCCTCCCTCCCCCCGCGCAAAGAGGGAAATATAGTGGGGGTACAGGGGATTATCCTATTATATACAAACATATGCAAGTAAGAAAATTCTGTTTATAAGAATTTTTTTTTATTTTTTTATTTTTTTTAAATGACTGCAAAATCTGGACCAAGTCATTTTAAGGAATTCTTGAGTTTCATACCAAATTTTAATTTTTTTTTTTTTTAATCATTCCTGTTAATTCTTAGATATTGGTCACATTTTCAAAAACAAAAATGAAACATTAAAATTCTAGTCATTAAATGATTTAAAGACTTAAAAAATTTTCTTTCTTTTTTTTAAAAATAAAGATAGATGTGACTTGGGAACTTTATGCATGAAGATAAGAGGATTTTAAATCTTTCCTTGTAATATTTAAATTTTTTTAGAGAGAAAAAAAAAATCTTACAAATATATATATATACATATATATACATATACATATATATATATATATATATATATATATATATATATATATATACATACATACATACATATCAATGATGAGAGCTTAGAAGACCTGGAATTTCTCTTTGACACCATTCTCTAAATACTAGGAATTATCAAAGGGATGAGATTGCCAATCTCTTTTCCCAAAATCAATTAAGTCAGCAAGTGAATCTTCATACAAGGTCTGCTACTAATGGAATAGTTGTCAAACTGGGATCATGTATGATCAATGTCTTTCTTTGAAAGTTTAGATCTATATAAGGTTATATAAATAAATAAATAAATAATAAATAGAGAGAGAGAGAGCGAACTATCATAACTAAAATTTGAATACTCGTGTAAAAAAAAAAAAAAAAAAAAAAAAAAAAAGTATTTTTTTTCTTGCTTAAAACCTAATATTCAAAGATTTAAATCTTTTTAATTGGCCTTGTATTGAGAATATATGTTTGTTTAAAAGCCTTGTGATGATACTATAGAAAATGACACTTTGATGATTACCTCATTATCCTACATGATTAAACAGCCACCTTTCTAGAGAAAGAGAGAAACTCCTTAAATCCAAGACTATTTTTTCTCAGCCATTTTCTTTCTCTTATTAATTCGTATCATTTGTTTGGTATTTCGGAAGGTTTGGAAAGTGCAAACATACTAAACATATCATCACAATAGGTAGCACGCTAGATAATAAAGCTAAGCATGTGTGGGTGGCGTGTTAATAGTTATTGGCCCAGGAAATAGAATTAGCGAGCCGAGTTCAAATTACGGCCGAGGCTGTTTGCATTAAGACCCCTGATAAAGGCTTGAATCCATATTTTCTCCCCAGCTATGGATAAATTACTAGAGTAGACTGGCTTCTAGCCTTGGTAGGACAACCAGTCTAAGAGAAGAACAACTGAATCCAAATCCCATGCCAACACTTTATGGGTCAGTATTGCAGGGTAAGGCTCATTACTCCCATTACTCTTATAGATCTTTGGGAAAGCCCGGAGGAAAAAAAAAAGGTTGGATAGCTTGAATCAAGTCAAGTTGTTGGAACCTAGTTATTAGTACACTGGAGGGGGGGGGGGGGGGTGTAGAATAAAATAAATAATTTAAATTTTCTTTAGGCTGATACCAGCAGCATGATTACCCTTTCAAAATAAAACCCAAATAGCACCATCTATGAGGTTTTAAATTTCAAAATGGAGGGGGAAAAAAAAACAAAAAAAAAAACAAAAAAAAACTATCCAATAGTGAAGGCAGGACCTATTCAGTTGATTAAAGCAACAAAGGGAAGGAAGGGAAGGGGAAGAAAAAAAATTAAATAAATTAAAAAGAAAATAGGAACAATTTGTTTCAGAGAATGTGGAGGGTGCAAAGAACAGATTAAAAAAACAAAAAAAAAAAAAAGGGCCAACATATATATATATATATATATATATACATATACATATACATATACATATACATATACATATACATATATATATATATATATATATATATATATATGGTCCTAATAGGAATTGTCTGAGAAAGACATTTCCAAGAATGTGCACAGCGCACCAAAGTTCAAAGCACAATTGAACTGGCTTGAGTGCAATAAGAAGTTCTATCTTTACCATTGGTTCCAATCTGAATTCCAGGTCTTAGTAGCTAAGTGCCACATAACAGGATTAGAGATTTAAATGATTCCAAATAAAAATGGACAAACCATCTGAATTGAGTTTTTAATCTTTTTTACAATACAATTATATAACAATGATAAAAATTATGTTATAAGGTGAGGAAGGAGAAAGAATGATTAAAGAAAATATTCTCACAGCCCAGAGTTCAAACTATTTAGGAATGAAAATGCATTCCCCCGCCCCCACCCGCTCCAACCCATACCTCCCAACAACTGACTTTTGTTTTACTAGAATCAGTCTAGACTGCTAGATTAGCAGTGGCCTGCCCCCCCCCCCTAAAAGCAGAAAAAAAAGAGAAAGTACCAAGAGAAGGAGAAACTTGAGAGATTAACAAACGGTTTAAAAAAAAGGTACATTAAAGTAGTTTAAATACCTGTCAAACCATTTCTGAATATACGTTACTTGACAAGTTAATAAATAAAATGCAAATACGTAACCATGTCCTGCAAGTTCCGTACCTGACTTTAAATACATCCAAATCGGAAGGGTCAGATAAATACAAGAGACAGTTACCTACTTGCTTCAGACTTTTGACCATAAACAGAGACTGGGCATGGTCGAAAGTTGCATACATCCTCTTAATAGGGACTAGAACAATTTCAAAACAGGTTTCAGCTTTGGTAGGATTGAAAATTTTTTAAAATTTCTATTAAAAAGGGAAAAAGTTGATAGGGTTTAACTTTTAACCCCCTGTTGAGAATTCCTGAGCTCCATTCCTATAAGGATTTATGAAAAAAAAAAAAAAAAAAAAAAAAAAATGTCCTTTTCATTTAAAGTTACCGGAGTTATCTCCCTTGAATCAAAGACTTCTAAATATGTTTAATATTCCATTTAAACAAAGTCTATCGTTTGGGTCGGATTAGGAAAACAAATATGACTTCCGGTAGGGCGGAATAGGACATTAACACACTATTAGTGTTGGTCAGCCTGGACAATGTCCCTTTCTACTAGCATATTATGCTAATGCAAATATTAACGGATAAAAAAAATAATATCATTTATCAAGAATTAAAGTGTACAGCTCAGGTGCATTTCACTAATACCTTCCTACCTGGATGAATTTCCGTAGAAAAGGTATAGTGACAATGCTCAAGAAAAGATGCCATAATTCCAGAATTGTACCCTAAATTTTAATTGGAAGTTGTTTTTTTTTTTCCCCTTCCATCCAGCCCCCTTGTGTTGGGAGAGAGGGGGGGGGTTCAGAATACTTCGGCCTCTGGACCAGATAAGTAATATTAACAGTGTTGATTTGCTATTCCCTCCAGCAATACCTGCCCCCTTGATCTAAAGGTGCAGGGCTGGGTTTATTGCCCATTGTCTGAGGCGACACCCTTGAGGGGGAATGCCAACGGGATCAATGCATTTTTTTGCACCCACCACCCATGAGCTTCGGCTCGAGGGTGGGCCCACATAAAAATGTCCTTGTGTCACACCCTCATAAGTGGGATCGGTGGTAAATATCCCACCCCCCTTAATTGGAACTTCATCTATACATTAAGAATAAAAATAATCAATTTATTTAGAAAACAATTATCTAAGTAAACTAAATAAATTAGCTTGTAACTAAAAGATAAATTTGTCAGATATTTTTTTTTTTTAAGGAAATTTAAAGATTTTGCTACATTTGAATAGTACATTTGGTTAAATCCTACTTAATCAACATAAATTCTACCATCGTACGACACCCCACTGAAAAGAAAGAAAAAAAAAAAAAAATCTAAGAATTAACCGAATTTAATGAAATTTTCAGTGTTGATACATTAATGAATAAAAGATATAATGCATCAGTTATCTTATTTAAATAAATTTTACATTTTGTTCAGGTCAATTAACTTTGAACCACGTATGTTTGAACCATGCATCTTTGAGGCATAACAGATTCAGTTAACTGACCTGAAAAAAAATGTAAGAGTTTTCAAATAAAATAACTAGTGCATTATATTGTTTATTTATTAATATATCAACACTGAACATTTCATTTAATTCGGTTCATTCCTTGATTTTTGGTATTTTTTTTTCCTTTCGGCTGGTTGACATACAATGGTGGAATTTCTGTCCGTTAAGTAGGATTTAACCAGACATTTTGTTAGAGGACCAACAAACACTATAAGTACCAAATAAACTTAAATATATAAATATCTATTCTAGCAAGATCTCAGGATGGAATTATATCAGAGGACTTGACACCCAAATTTATCACAGATTTTTATAAGTACATAAATGGACTCACTGTGATGGTACTGCCGATTTTTACAATATGATCACATGCAACTAGAAGTGACTTGACTTCAGTCAAATGATAGCTGCTTAAACATACATGCTCAATCAAAAACGACTCCGCTAACACCACACTCCCTCTAAGATATGTATGTCTAGATGTACCTTTTATACATTCCCGATGTTAATCTCATTTTTAAAACAATAAAACACACACACATTTCTTTGTTTGCTCTCTCAGATAGAAGTTTTAAATCAAAGTTTTTTTTTCGGTTTTTTATTATTATTTAAAGTAAAATAAACTGAAAATTACTATTTTTCTATTTAATTTTTAAAAAAATAAAAAATAAAATTAAAAAAATAAAAACAAACTTAAAATTCGATTTAGCATAATGCAATGTACACTTCTAAAAGCCAAAATTAAGTTTACAAGTTTTTTTTTCTACTTAAAAAGAAAAAAAACTGAAAAGATTAAAAATGTATACATGAATGTACATAAAACTTAATGAGCCTTGATTATAGAACAATGCAAATTTTCATGTCCTAATTGTTTGACAGTTAGTAGCCCATTTTGAGACAATCAACTTCTCCTTTTTGGAAAAAAAAAAAAACAAACAACCCCCCCCCCCCCCCAAAAAAAACTCCATTAAATCCTTCCCCACCTTTAAATATTAACTTGTTTTGTTGTTTGTTGAGGAATAAAGTAAATGGCTGGTGAGAGTTACTTGCCTTAATTTATTTATTACACCAGTAAATTAAAAAAAAAAAAAAAAAAAAAAAAAAAGAATGTAGCAGAGAGGTTTTGTTTTTGGCTACAAATAAGTTTACTGGCCACAAATATGATAAAAATAAAATTACTACTTTTTAGTTAAAAAAAAAAAAAAAAAAAAAAAAAAAAAAAAAGGTCTCCCCCCACCACCAAACTGCAGCAGTATGAAAAGGGACAGATATTTTTATTTTTTTGGAGGGGAGCAGGAATGATCAGATCCTATTTTAACCTCATCTACTTGTATGACAAAAAAAAAAAAAAATGGGGTGTTTTATTTTAACATTAAGGGAATTCTATAGAGTCTAATAAATGAAGTTCGATAAGGAGTAGGAATTGGTACGAGCTCTAGGGACAGGAAAAGGAGATCAAAAATGATACAGGACCTGAATTAGGGGTGGAAAAAAAAACAAAACAAAAAAACTCTTGATAGGAAGATGGTCAAAAAGTAGTAGTAGTAGTAGTAGTAAGAATGAATAAAGTAGTAGTTATAGTAGTAGTGGTGGCATTATAAAAGGGGCAAGTCCAATGGTAGGTACTGGTAGGTAATTGCCACTGTCCACAACAGTTAACAACAAAAAAGAAAATAGACGGGGGGAGAGGGGGGGTGTAAATAACAAAACAAAAAAACCAGAACAACTATGTAAATGTATGCCAATAGAAGAACCCTATGTAAAGGGTCCACACAAGCACAAGTAAAGAGCATTCGTAAATATAATTTTTACCGTCAGAGAATTTGCGGGCAATGAATTTTAATGCCTCATCCATTAACAAGACTGGAGTAGATATTTTCAGGACTGCAATCCATTCTGTAAGATTCAGATGCGTGATCTGAAAGATTTGCTGTAAAGAGAAAAAAAAAAAAAAAAAAGGCCCATGTATGTTAAAATGTGAAAAGTTGAATTGATTTGGTTTTTAACGGCATATCAACCTCAGTGGGTCATTTAATGCCGACAAAGTTTTGAAATAAATTCATTCTTAAATGGATACTCAACATTTTTATACACAATTTGCTATTTAACCCATAGATGGGACACTAACAGGTACTATCACTCCGGGTCAGAGTGGACGAGGGAACAATGGTGATATGAAGGGGTGTCCCACATTCCCAAGCCTTCAGAACTGGAACCTCACCATCAGATAGAGATTAATGTCATTCCCTTGACATGAAGACTCTCAGCCACCACCTTCTAGCACCCATATGATAAAAAGGGCTTAGGGCTGGTCGTAAGGGCAATAGGGCTGGGGCAATCATATAGGTGCTAGGGCTTTACATGGCCAGTTGATTGATCGGAGGGGGCCTCTCCGACCACCCATCTAGGCCAAAATGGAGTGTTGCAGGTCATGGACTGCTCAGCCACCTGGGTTTCATAACCCAACCTCCAGCACTGGAACCTCACCATCATATAGAATTAAAAAAAAAAAGTCCTCACTTAAGATTTGATTTCAATCGACCAATTCTAATTTATTATAAAAATCAATTTGTTTTATTTTATGGCATACCAAACCCAGTGGGTCATTTAATGACAAAGTTTTGAAAGATTCGTAGTGATAATTAGGAAGAAATTTTTTTTAAACTCAATTTTTTTGTAAACAAATTTTCTATTTAACCCATAGATGGGACCCTAACAGGTACTACCACTCCAGATCAGAGTGGACCAGGCTAGCAATGGTGATGAAGGGTGCTCCACATTCCCCAGAAATCCAGAACTGGAACCTCACCATCAGATAATAGAGTTTAACATCATTCCCAAGATATGAAGACCCTCAGCCACTGGCTTCTAGCACATGATAAAAATGGTTGGAGGCTTGCCATAAGGTTGGGACAATCATATAGGTGCTAGAGCTTTATGTAACCAGTTGATTGATCAAAGAGGGCCCCACCCACCGCCTATACATTTACTATCACAATAACCACTTCCCTGGAGAGGCAAGTTAGACGATCTAAAAAAAAAAAAAAAAAAAAAAAAAACTTTAAATCAAAATGAAGTCACTTACCGACATGACCTCGACGTACAGGATGACAAAGTGGAGGGACATGGACAGCACCATGGCACCAATCAACCACATGTTTTTGTGGGGGGGCATCACGATTAGAGATTGGTTTTCACTCAAGCTGAAAGAAAAAACAATATTATGAATAGATATCACTTAAATATAATCATTAAGGAAAATACGGCAATGGAAATTTACACAAGATCTTCAAAAATATATCAGTATCAACCTTACATATTTTATCTTAACACCTACAAAGTAGTTGAACCTCTCAATCCCAACCACCAATTGGCAGATCGATTATAATAGCCCCCCAAAATTATCAAAGTAAATCTTCAGGGAGAGGGAAAAAAAAAAAAAAAAAAAAAAAAAAAAAAAAAAAAAAAGTGTACAAAAGAACCTTGCTTATATCATTAAATTTTATACAAAATTTTTTTTTTTTTTAAAGATTAAATTTGCTTTTTATTCAAATTCTCAAAACATGGGTTATGCAAAGTAAAAATAATTTGTAAATATTAAAATCTATTTTGTGTAAATAAAGTGTAATTGTGCAAAAAAATTAAAAATCTATTCATAGAACCTCTAGTTTAAAAAAATGATAATTCATACTTTTTATATAAAAAGTTTGTTTTTAAAAAAAAAAAAAAAAAAAAAAAAAAGATTAAATTTGCTTTTTATTCCTATTCTCAAAACATGGGTTATTTATGAAATGCAAAGAAAAAATATTTGTAAATATTAAAGTCTATATGTAAATTTGTTTTGTGTATATATCAAGTGTAATTGTGCAGCAAAAAAAAAAAAAAAAAAAAAAAATTCATAGAACTAGTTTAAAAACTGATAATTCATACTTTTTACATAAAAACTTTGTTTTAAAAGATTATATTTGCTTTTTATTCCTATTCTCAAAATGTGGGTTATTTAATTTATTCAATGCATAAAATGCAAAGTAAAAATATTTGTAAATATCAAAGTCTATCTGTAAATTTGTTTCGTGTAAACAAAGTTTAATTGTGCAAAAAAAAAAAAAAAAAAAAAAAAAAAAAAAAAAAAAACTGTGTGTGGGGAATGCCCGGTTCCCTTCCAGGTATTGAACCTAGAACTTCCAGTTTTGAAATCCTTAACCTGTAGACTATTACTGCATTCTTTCAACACTTTCTGAATATTAAACTGAAAAAAGCTCAAATTAAGTAAAGAGAATATTTATCTACAAGCCCTATTATAATGGAAAGGTTCCTCTAGGTATTTCTTTTATACATGTCTGCTTCCCAGATAAACCCTTTTAAAAACTGAAGGCTTTTGTCATAAGAATGAAACCCAATAATTGTTTGGCTTACTTATTCTGTGTTGCTATTGTTAATAATCAGGGTAGGGGAACCTGTGATCTTATGGCCACATTCAGCCTGTATTTTACTTTCTTACATACTATAAAATAAAATTATGGACGCCTAGTCTGCCCTACTATTTACCCGTAGCTTGGAGGGAGAGTAGTTAGATTCATACCTTTCCCAAGGGTATTAGCGCTATGGGAACTGTAGTTTCGTCCAGGATTTGAAGTTGGGTTGACTAGTCCATTTCCTCCAACGGATTAATATACAGACTGGTTCGGCATAATCCCAGCAACCATTTGATAGCACCAAAGAATCCCTACCCCCACTTATTAGTATTATGTTGTTAGACAAGCTAGGAATATTACTAGTTGTCTATGGTAACTGCATCAATATTAGCCAACTAGATAGCTCAATATGGTATACAACACCTTGGAAGAGAGTGCAAGTTTTTCACACTAAGAAATGAATGAATAAATAAATTAATAAAAAAAAAAAAAAAAAAAAAAAAAAAAAGGTGTATGTAACCTGAATCATTAAATGTATTTAATTCAATCAACAACAATGTAGATATAAAAAGTTGTTTTTGTTTGTTTTTTTACAAGTTTCACTGCGGACTACAATTTTGGCATACCAAACTTTCTATAATAGAGACCAAATCATTTGTTTTCTAAACTCTACCGGTGTGGAAAAATTTGGCTGAAACAGTGTCCGACTCATATGAGGAAGAACAAGGACAAAACTCAGACATTTGTAGGATATATTTGCGCTAGAGCTAGCGAAATATATCCTACATATGTTTGTCTGAGTTTTGTCCTTGTTCTTCCTCATATCTCTACTACATTCTGTCGGTTATTGATTAATGGTAGCTACTCTTATTAGATATAGAAGATGTGTTCAGTTTCTAAAATATTTATTAATCGGAATCCACCTCAAGGAAAAATCACGTAGTCTAGAATTATACAAGAGAGTAATTGCAATAAATGAAAAGAAAACTTTCACATGCATATATATCACATTCTCAACTGAGCACGCAAAAAAAAAAAAAAAAAAAAAAAAAAAAAAAAAAAAAGAAAAAGAAAATTCCTAGCAAGATGCAATATAACTTAATTCTTTAAGTGAACTTTAAGAAAAAAAAAAAAGCAAGAACAAAAAAATCTTTTCAAACATTTAAAAAAAAACAACTCATTTTTTGATCTATTTAACTTATAAGATGGAATCCTAGCAGGTGTTACCGCTTTGGTAGAGAGTGGACCTGGGAGTAATGGCAATGAAGAGGTACTCCACACTCCCCAGAATTGGAACCACACCACTAAATGCAGTTTAATGTCATACCTAGGACACCACCTTCGAGTATGTATATGGAAAAAAAAAAAAAAAAAAAAAAAAAAAATACAGGGTGGTCTGAAAATTTAGCCACCCAACATTGTTTTTAACTTATGTTGTCAAAACAAAAATAATGTAATTATTTTACCACTAAAAATATATGTAGGGGTGACAAGACTTTCCGACCACACTATACATTAATATACAGGGTGGTCCGAAAGTCTTGTCACCCGCTACATTTTGTTTTGATAATATATCTAAGTTATATAATTGTTTTACCTCTAATAAAAAAAATATGTAGGGGTGACATGACTTTCGGACCACGCTGTACAATAATCTACAGGGTGGTCCGAAAGTCTTGTCACTCCCCTCTACATATTGTTTTAACAATCATTATTTTGTTTTAATAACATAAGTTATGTAATTATTTTGCCTCAATAGTGTGCGGCGAGGCCTATTGTGAGTATCAACCTGACAGCAAGGGAGTCTATCCCCTTTTAGCTTGCGCTAGACTAGGGGGATTGTTTTTGCCGAGGTGGAGCACCATCAGCTGTCCCACTTTACTGCACAGATCCAGCTGTGCTACTCATGTGCTGATTTAGCAAGGGCTAGAAAGCACTGAATCTGGAACCCTGTGGTTCCTGGGCAAAGTGTAAATGAAGGGATTCAATTTTTTTTTTAATTTAACCAAGTAAGTCACAATATAGGCAGTTTTCGGTTTAAGAAAAAAAGAAAAGAAAAAGAAAAAGCTAAGATTAGTACAAGTCTTCTAGAATATAGATAAGAAAAGAAAAAAGAAAAGAATATCAGGTCAAAACCAGACCATTGGATTCAATTAAAAAAAAAAAAAAAAAAAAAAAAGAAAGACATTTTTCACAATACCCTCTCAGATTTCAAACTTTCAGCAGACCGATACGTTTTCCTACGAAGTGAGTTTTTCATAGGAGAAAACAGGTAATCGTCTGAAGCGGAAAGGTCTGGAGAGTACGGTGGATGTGGTAATCCCGTAAAACCGAATAAATGTCACTTTGTATCGGACAAGATTTTTCGTTCAATTCCTATATGGAATAAAATGCTGACCAAACTGGTAGTCTCCATTTCAGTGAAAAGAAACACATCTTGAAGAAAACTATCAGAATCACTATGATGTAACACTTGAGGGATGTATTGTGTGTGGAAAAAAAAAAAAAAAAAAAAAAAAAAAATTAACTTTTGAGAGGTCAAAATTCTTTAGGGGATCCAGTCAACTGGATTTGACCCCTCACCCCATAGAAAAAATAAAATAAAGTAAAATAAATAAAATAAAAAAAAAAAAAAAAAAAAAAAAAAAAAAAAAGGACCAAATAACAACTAATACAAATATGTTTGGGTATTTTAATTTCCACCCCGCCCCCCACATGCAACAAAATCCATGCTAATAGCAACACTAAAGCACCCACACTTGCACATAGGATATGCACATTTTTTTTGCATGCTGTTTTACTCACTGCTACAGACACGAGGTCAGATCCTCCAAGAAACCATTCTGGAAACCTTTGGATCATGCACAAAAAGGGGAATTCAACAGGCTTGATAAGGAGCGTGTTTCCATCAAGCGTCAAACAGGAAGTTTGACCCGTGTCGATGTATCATCAAACGGGGTTTTTACAACCGTGTACCACAAAGGGGGTGGTTTGCTGGACCAAGCTTTATCGATTCGTTTTAAAATTTAGTTTACGAGTAAGTTTAGTGGCAATTTAAAAGATTTTTTAATCATCAATTCAAAACTTGATGACTAGAAGTAACCATCTACACTAAGGTTGAAACTGATCAGACCGTCACGTTTCTGAATAATATTTGCAATTTAAACATTTATAATGGCAAGTTACAAATAGTAAATAAAAATTTAAAAAAATTTTTTTTTTTTTGAGAAAATGTTTTTTTATCTAAATTAATTCTTAACATCCTATACTGCCTCATTCCACCCAGCCAGAAGTCACATTTTTTACCTAATCTACCCCAAATGATAGCCTTTGTTTAAATGTAATATTAAACATATTTAGCAGTCCTATATTTATGGGAAATAACAGGTAACTTTAAATGAAAAGGCCATTTTTAACCATTTATTGATAAATCCTTATAGGAATGCAGCTCTCGATTTAACAATTAGATTTTTCATTTCAAATATTTTTGTTCTGACAAATTGTTTGTCCTAAATCAGCAATAATATTTAACTATTTTACATAAAGCTTTAACTACCTATGTTTGTTATTTATATAAATATATACAGATATATATTTTTAATTATGTCTTGCAGCAACATGGATTCCCGTCTATTGTTAAAGAATTCCTATTAAGAGCCACCTTTCCTTATAAGGCAAAAAAAAAAAAAAAAAAAAAGGGGGGGGGGAATTGATTACATTAAAACCCAATGTATCATAAGTATGCCTACGAACTTGGTAGCTTGATATAAAAGACAAGTTACTCACACGATTTTATTATAAAAAAACTCAAATTTTGTAACCCCTATATTAAACGATTCGGATGTTCATAGAAAAGACAAAACATTCTCATTATTGATATGGAAGCTTTTAAATCTTCAAAGAGTACCCAACCCCTCCACACAAGCAGGATATGACACAATGTCAGTTTTTAAGCCCAGTCTGCCCTACTATTTACCTAGGAGAGAAAAGGTTGGATGCACACCTATCCCCATCCCTATATGAAATGCCTCATCCAGGATTTGAACCAGAGTTACCATGTCCATTTTCTATGACAAGAAATGTTAGTGTCTGTTTATTTTCAATGTAACATTTTTGAGACCATATGAAAGTAAGTTATTGTTATTAAACCATACACTTTCAATATATAATTAGCACGTAAAGTAAAGAGAAGTGATGCCTTTCAATTTCTAAAAAGGACAAGTATGCCAGAAAATGACACAAAAATAAAGCGATTAGAGATAGAATTTTTTTAAATTAGAAAAAAAAAAAAAAAAGAAAATGACATGGAAAAAAAAAAAAAAAAAAAAAAAAAAAAAAAAAAATTCCAAATCCTGATACTTAGAAATTACAAGATTATGGTACTTTTAAAAGCTATATTAATAATTTTAATCAGAAAAATGCTAAAAGTTCAAAAGCTATCTTTCTCAATAACAATAACTATCAAAGTAAGAAGGGAGGTAATTCACTCTTCATTTGAATTAAAAGAGAGAAAAAAGGGAGGTAATTCACTCTTCATTTGAATTAAAAGAAAAAAAAAAAGAAAAAGAAAAGTGCCTCAGCTAAAACAGCCCTTCATATTTTATTTTTTTGTCTTCTGGAATGGGTAGGAGTGATCTTTTTTCTTTAAGGAATTTAGTTCACACAAATAGAGCTAAAGTTTTTCTATCAGCCTTTAAATAAAAAGGTGGATGCATTCTGTAGAGTTACTAAAGAGACTGGTGCCACTCTTGTCCAGTGCCATACCACCCCCCTCTGTAGACAACATGCACATGAATGAAGCAAAGTTTACTGGCACTTGGGAGGAGAAGAAATAAATAAAAGGGGCCAGATCTTAAGAACTGTGGTGAAATCTATTTAAATGGCAGTAGTTTAGACCTTTGAGGAATTTAGATATATAGATAAAATTCAAAGGAAACAAATGTTGCTATGTGTTCACATTCCAAGTAGACAAGTGTGTAGTTTTTCAATTATGTACCTTAAACAAGAAAAGCGAGAAGATACCGAGAGTAAAGAAAGCAAAAACCTTAGTAGGTTTTTTTTATAATGATCTAAGACCGACAGTTAGGATACAATTTTATAGAGAAAAGTTTATAAGTTTTATAAGAAAAGTTTTATAGAGAAAGTTTAAAGCTTTCAGTAGTAGCAGCAGATGTTCCACTATTAATAAGGGTTCCAAAAACTATAGCTCTTGAGAAGGCACTGTATGCTTGAATTAAAGCATAACTTGTTACAGCACAGCTGACTAGACAATCTATATGATTGGGAGAAGAAATTTGAAAATGGCAGGTTTTGTATAAAGTTATAAATCCTGAGGTATCAATCAATAACTAAATAGTGTTTGGGCCAGTTATTTTAGGAGGTAGAGGAGCTCTGAAAATAGTTTGACTAACAAAACTTTCTCCTAAACTAGTAGCCATACCAATGTTAAAGAGCCTAGTCTGCCCTACTATTTACCCATAGCTAAACAGAATATTTGGATGCCCATCTTTCCAATGGTATTAGCACTATGCGAAATAGCCTCATCCAGAATTGAAAACTAGTCAGCGTGTCCATTCCCTACAATGATTATATTACATGAAACCAAGTCTAAACGAGCAGAACAAAAGCACGTGATTTCTGTGCAGGCATATCAACCCTTGTTTGGGGGGTCACTTAATGCCGAATCCATTTTGATAGACAAAAGACTCGCCTCACCCAATAAAGTATTGAACAGGCTCATCGCCGTTTAACCGTTTGGTGATCTAGTGGGAACCGGTGCTTCAGAAATGCTGGAGAATTATCAAGATGGCTTTATGGGGCATGGCAAGTTTAAGCACGTTGTCAACTAAATTATTAGTATTTTCTAATTTGTTTGAAGCATTGCAGAAAGCAAGTTATTTTATTTATTTTTTTGAAAGCTATTGCAATGCAAAAAATAATTGTCCAAACTGTAAATAAAACTGAAGTGTTTCTTAAAAAAAAAAAAAAAAAAAAAAACCTTCTGAGAGTCAATATCTTAGGTCGTAATTTTAAAAGTAAAATTTTTCAATACCATATATTTCATTGTGATTATAAAGGGCTGGTTTAGCTCAGTCGGTAGAGCGTTTGGCTAGAAACCTTAAGGTTCTTGGTTCGGTACCGGTCCTCGCCAAGTCAGCATACGAGTAGCACAGGGATCCGATTGTAGGCATGGTGCACCACCTCAGATGCTAAAATAATCTCCTTGGTCTAGCGCTTGTGAAAAGGGGGGATAGACTCCCTCTATCTGGCTGATACCGACATTAGGCCGCCCTGATGACTTTACTTATAAAGTTCCTAGCAGTAACATCTTGGTAAAACCAAAGACCTGGATTGATAAAAAGTCGACGGGGCAGCCTAAAGTCGGTATCAGCGAGGGAGTCTATCCCCCTTTCAATAGTGCTAGACCAAGGAGATTGTTTTTTAGCATCTGAGGTGGAGCGCCACACCTACCATCAGCTCCTTGCTTTACCGCACAGATCCCTGTGCTACTCATACGCTGAGTTGGAGAAGACCGGTATCGAACTAGGAACCTTGTGGTTTCTATCCGAACGCTCTACCGACTGAGCTAACCCAAAGTCAGTGATGCCGATAGCTTTTTGATTTAGTGAATCCTTGGATGCACATATTTTCATCGAAAGAGTTCCCAACTAAAGTTTAATAGATTGTAAGGTTTTTATTTATTATCTGGGGAAACAGCTAAAGCTGTCTAACTCCTATCTTATAACCTATTCTGCGTAATTCGTTTCTAAGAAACTATTGAGATGTATTTATAGTTAGCTTGACACGGCGAGGGAAGAAAAGAAAAAAAAGACTAATGCATGGATACAATTTTACTGTGTCATTTTAGATTTTAGTGCGTCAGGGACGCAAGACGCGTACCCATCAGCATCTCTAGAGACTAATGAGAAGTACCAATAAGACGACCATATTTAATATCCACCAGATTGAAGACAAGAAAGATTATAGTCTAACAGTAAAGAAAGCCGGATTTAAAAAGTTCCCTAGATATTAGTCAGAACTAAAGACTAGAAAGAAGGACAAAACTTGAAAGAAGGGACAATTCAAGAGAAGAAGAGAACGGTTATAGTTTTAAGTAGATCAGACGACTAACTTTATGTAGAGCAAATGAAAGAATTCTACTTTTGCACACACACAACCACACACAAGAGAAATGGTAAAGCGGAAGCACAAAAAAAAAAAAAATAAAAATGCAAGGAAGGAGGAAGAAAAAAAAAAAAAAATAATATATATATATATATATATATATATATATATATATATATATATATATATAATATATATACACAGGCTGTGACAGTGACTAGTCAACCCAGACTCCAGCAAACACCAGGGATGGAGGTTAACCTAGCATCCATACATTAAAAGTGTAAAATAGACAAGCTATCATTAAAGAATATATATATAATAAAAAAAAGAAAGGTTAAATCGAACTTAATGGACCTAAATTCCACCATCGTATGTCACCACCAAAAGAAAAAAACAAAAAAAACAGGGAATTAACCGAATTTAATGAAATTTTCAGTATTGATATATTCATGAATAAAAGATATAATGCACCAGTTATTTGATTTAAAAACTTACATTTTTTTTCAGGTCAGTTAACTTTGAACCATGTATCTGAGGTGTAACACAGATTCTCAAAGATATGTAGTTCAAAGTTAACAAAAAAAAAAAAAAAAAAAATGTAAGTTTTTAAATCAAATAACTGCTGCATTCTATTGTTTATTCATTAATATATCAATACTGAAAATTTCATTAAATTCGGTTAATTCTGATTTTTCGGCAGGGTGACATGGTGGAATTTAGGTCTGTTAAATTAGATTTAACAAAAAAAAAAAAAAAAAAAAAAAAAAAAAAAGCCTATATTTAGTTTAATAATATTCTACTTAGTAAATTTAAGTATTTTTATAAATAGAATAAGTAAAACCAAATAAAAGTTAAAATGTGACAATGGTTAACAAGCTGGATTAGTGAATTCGATTCTCACTGGGTGCCCCATACTTCTGGCCTTGTGCCACATCTAAGCTAAGCTTAGTAAGATAACTAGGGCACCTCATGTAGTGTAATGGTTAGCAAGCTAGATTAGCAGATCATTGTTAGTGAATTCGATTCTCACTGGGTGCCCCATATTTCTGGGTCTAGTACCACAAAGAAGCTACGCTATATATCTCGTAGAAATTAAGTCAGTCAGTTTGCATCGATGACCAATTTCTGTTTTTTGGGTTAGAGAAGGGGGTGGGGCGAGAAAAATATCTGGAGTCTATTAAATTCCTTTTAAATTTACTTAAAAAAAGAAAAAGAAAAAAAAAAAGCAGGGGTCAGACACTGAGCAGGAAGCTGCACCAGAGTGACCAAAGGCACCAAAAAGCTCAAGTAATTATTTAGATTAAAAAAGAAAAAAAAAAAAAAATGGTTTTAACATTCAAGCATAGTTTATAGTGTCTGATAGGTTTGTCATTAATAGTACTGGGGCATAAACAGATTAAAATTCTTTAGATTTGTACAGAATGGATGGTAGGGTAGAGTGGTTCAAGAGTTAGTAATAGACTACAAATACCAACAGACAGAAAACCCAGATCTAATCAAATAATTACCTCACCTGAAATTTAACTATTTTTATCAGTTTCTCATTAACTTCATGTAAGTGGCCTAATCAGCAAGGGAGTCTATCTCCTTTTTGTTAGCTCTAGACAGAGGAGATTGTTTTGGTGTCTGAGGTGGCGTGCCACACCTACCATCAGCTCACAGGCTGAGTTAGCGAGTGCTGGTATTGAACCAGGAACTTTGCGATTCCTAGGCCAGTGTTCTACCGACTGAGCTAAACCAGCCCTACAACTTCAAGTAGTATAGTACAATAAAGCTATTAACCCTTATTAGAAGCAGACCAAAATTATTTTTATAAATCTTCAGCTTTTTTGTTGTGTTAATGCAGAAAGAGAGACACGGACATTCTCAGCAGAAAAGATACTAGTTGACCAAAGAAACAAAAACCAACCAAATTTGATTAACAAAAAAAAAAAGGGATCCTACTTTTCTATAAAGATCATAAAAGACAACAGTTTATGGAAGTGAAAGAGAATATCAACACAAACCCATGCTTCTAAAAGAGTTATGAGGAGATATAGCCATCTCATACACTAATAACTTATCTTGCTTTATAAAAAAAAAAAAAAAAAATCTGGTTACAAGATCTAAAGTTAGAGAATTAAGATCTACAGCAACTATCAAATTAACCATTTGTAAAAAGACAAAACAATTGAATCTAGCCATCTTATATAACAGATTCCTTGGCAAGTTTATACTTAAAAAGGTTTTAGTTTATAGAAAGAGCAAGCAAAAAGCAGGAAAAAAAAAAAAAAAAAAAAAAAAAGAAAAAAAACTTAGTTCAATACTAATGGCGATACAGAAACTCAACCAGACAAAATACAACTTGAAAATTAAAAGAAAAAAAAAAAAGATCCATAGTGCTACTTTTTACAAGTCTTGGTTATCTTCAAGGTATGCACTCCATTTTTTTTTTTCCCACCTAAATTCTAAAATTTTCTTTTACAATAAATTATTTTGGATATTTTTCAATAAATATGTCTCCCTGAAATTATTTAACTATGAATTAACTTTTTGTTTCCTTCCCAATAACAAAACTGGAAAATTTAAGATATTTATTAAAAAGTATTGAAAAATTAAATTTTGGAAAGAAAATTGACTATTTCTCTAAATTTTTGAGATGAGGCTTGATAATTTGTATTATTCGGACTATTGTCCTCATCTTTATCTTTATCTGTACAGATAAAGATGAGGACAATAATCCAAAGATTAAGAATTCAGATAAGTTCATTTTTCACTGAAAACAAGCAGATCAAAAAGATTATACGAGACTGGCTCCTCCTGCTGCTAATTTGAAGGGAGCATTCATTAAAAGAAGAAAAAAAAGAAGCTGAGAAATTGAGGAGTACATAAAGTTTCATTAGCACAATTCCACTGAAATGGTTGATTTTGTTGAGTGAATCAAAATTTAAAGTTTCATTAAATAACCTGTACGTATAATCATTTTGACATTAGAATTATAATACTGAAATTTATGTCATTTTGATTTTTATGCAGACTTAGGCATACTCCCCTTTTTAATATTTTCTCACATCAACCTTTGAAAAAGGAAAAAAGAAAATTTGGTGCACAGAACATATACAAAACTAACACAATATTTATATACAGACCAGATTTTGGTAAATATTTCATCTAGTAGTTCCCAAACAATGCCTTAATATCTTTTTTTTTCTTAAACCATTATTTCCAAATGGAAAAAATTTAATCTTAGATTAAGAAAAAAAAAAAAAAAAAAAAAAAAAAAAAAGTTACTATTAGCAAAATATATGGGTTAATAGACTAGTTTTTAAAATCTGCCTAACAGTAAATTTCCGGAATAACCCCCCCCCCCAATTAGAAATTCAATTAATTTTGAAAGTTTCAATTAGGTCACTTTATTCTTCTTTCTAGTAATATATTCAGTGGAGTGACTTATTGTTGGTATTAGCTGGACAGCAATGGAGTATTCCTTTTTCACTAATGCAAGATAAGGTTTCTTGTGCCTGAGGTAGAGCACTACGCTTACCACCAGCTCCTCAATTTACTGCATATCCAAGCTTTGATACTCCTGTACAGAGTTGGCGAGGGTTGGTACTGAACCCAGAACATTGTGGTTCCTAGGCAGACGCCCTAACAGCTGAGCTAAACAGAATCCTAATTTCTCTAATCTCTCCCTGTAACTAGTCTTTTAGATCTTATTAGTTTTGTCATTTTCAAGGAAAATGCTAACATTGTTATAGAAAGTTTAAAAAAAAAAAAAAAAAATCTTATGACTTAAGTGACAAATATAAAATGAAGTGTTTTTGTTAGGAGAAAGTTCCGATCTTGTTTGAGAAATATTCTATTTTCAGTGTCTATACCAGTGGTACCCACTCTTTTTCAGCCTACAAAATACTTTTAAAAAATGACCAGTATTAAAATATGTCAAATCTATCTGCACAGAGAGTGTGAGTGTGTATAAATAGTCACTGCATAAACCTTTTATATGGCACAATAGAATTGAATACATTTAATAAATGTTAACGTGTTGAATGGTATAGTTCCTCGAGGCATTTACTAGTTCAGTGCCAATGGACAAACTGCAACAAATTTAGTAGTTGTTGCTACTACTGCTAGGAACAGTCCACTAAGTTGAGGTGTTTGGATTGTTCCATTAACCAATAGTTAACACAATCACTAGCTTACTCTGATGACCAGTCCTGAATGGAGTCAGCCAGGGTTGCATAGTCTGGGCAGTAACTGGTGGGTAGCCTGTCTCAAGCAGACCTCTAAATAATCAGTCATGGTGGAACAGATAAACTTCATGGAAAAGAAAAAAGTCCAACTGGAGCCAAATAATGCATTCAAGGATATTTCCTCAGTTTTTTTTTTGTTTTGAATGATGTGAAATCTACCTAAGTGATGAACCATAATACTTCATGGAGGGAGACATGTCAAAGGTTAGCATAGCATTTTCTTAAGCAATTTGGTTTATTTACTAAAAACAAAAAAAAAAAAAAAAAAAAAAGATATTAGTATGAAGCAACCAGCAAGAGGAACTAGCAAATTGTGAGGAGAGACAGCCAGCAGGCAAAACTAGATAGACTAGCAAAATTAGTTAACTAAGCCCAAACATTTAGTACTAACACAAAAAAAAAAAAAAAAAAAAAAAAAAAAAAAATATATACATGCTAGTTTTATCACACCATTTAAAATATAAAAATCTGATCTACATAAAAAAAAAAAAGAAAAGATTCCATAGTATATCAACTAATAGTCCTAAAATAATCAGGTCTCCTCAGTTTTTAGCTTATTTTTTTTTCTGTAAGCAAGATTGAATTATTATAGTTAGTGCCTCTGTGACAAATACAAACCAACCTATTCTACAATCTACATAAAGAATGCGAGCCAATCTTAAACCGCAAATAAACTAATTTTTAGAATTCCAAAAACAATAAAAACCGCATATATCTATGAGAATTTTTAGACCAAGTAAAAGTGAATAAATAAAAAACCACAGGGAAAAAGAACCAGAGAGCCCTTATGAAAGACATGGGGTGCAATAATTCACTAGTACATATTTTTCAGTTTGTTGATACAATAGGATTGATCAGTTTTTAGCTAAGAAAAAAAAAAAAAAAAAAAAAAAAGTGTGTGTGTAGGGCGGTGTAATAAGAGCAAACTTTCATCATAGAACTGTTTTTTTAAGTGTTTGTTTATTGTGTGGAAAACAAGACTGATATGTTAAGGAATTTTAGAAACATTTCTCTGCCATTTCATTAAATCAATCTTGTAAGCAAGAATCATTTTGAAAAAGATGTATATTACTACAGCCCATCTATACATATTTATGGATATGGTATCCCAGATAATGGTAAGAAATACGACTGAAACCCTCTAGTTGGTATTACAATAGTTTTATTTCCTCTGTAACATTTTGCTATTCATCAGACACAATTGAAAGCGTTTTGAAAATACTCAAATTTGGAACCCCTCCCCCCCTACAAAAAAAAAAAAAAAAAAAACCTGATATTTCATATCTATCATAATGTGAATCTTATAAAAAAGATCTTTAAAACCTTTTAATGTAACGGAAATTTCTTGGGGGTGAGGGATTGCCTAAGGCCGAAACCAGCCAGGGATATAAAGTTTACCAGCTTTTAAGAATCAATTTTTTCCTTCCCACACCATTTCCTCAGAAATAATTATATATATATATATATATATTTCTGAGGAAATGGTATATATATATAAAATCTCAACTCCAATCATTTTATACCTTTTAGTTATCAATACAAATGAGAGTTCGCGAGTATGTTTTATTATTATTATTATTATAGTTTGCCTCGAGTGACCCATACCGAATGCAGAAAAAAAAAAATAGATTGTTAAAAAGGACTTAAATAGACATCCCACTAAATAAAAGTACTTAATTTAGACCTCAGCACAAGTTTTACATGACTACATTTTTATAAATTGTAAAGGTTTACTCAGTACATGTGTATGTGAGTGGACATGTTATGGTTAAGAGAACATATAGATATATATATATATCACATCCCCTTCGTGTTTAGGGTACTGATGTTGACGATCACATCACTCATAAACTTCCTGCAAGACAGCCATATCGGACTCAGACTCCTTACCTATTAAGGGCATTCAACATCTCAATGACGACCAGGACAGACAGTGCCATGGTTTTGGCTTCGGGGGCATCAAAGATTTCACAATCAACACCCTTGAAACGGCCTTCCTGTGCAGGGCACTGTGAATGGTGGGTCTGGAGAAATAGTATTAATATCAAGGAGTTAGTAGCATTCAAGGTTTTTGTGATCTATTCGGACTCGCTGGTATGCAAAAGCAGACTGCCTGCTTTTGGCTGGGGGGAGGATTAGTTGTTTTGTATTTTTTCTCTTTGCTGCATGGGTGAACATACATTCCGGATCTCCAGAGAATTATCTCCAAAAGAAGGTTAGGTAAAAAATTGTTTTTGAATTAAGACAATGAAATGAATTTTTCACAAAAAAAAAAAAAAAAAAAAAAAAAAAAATTCCCAGCAAGTGCTTTCGATTTCTTTTGATAGAAAAAATTTTTAAGAATGGAAAATTTTTTATGAAGTGTTTTGTTGAGCCAAGACATTTAAAAGTTTGATCTACGAAAAGTAAAAAATTACAATGCAGATGGTAGTCTTTTTGTCAAAAACAGTAGAGGCAGAGTGGACCTGGGAGTAATGGTAACGAATGGCTACTCCACACTTCCTAGAAGTCAAATTCTTAAGCAGAGTTTAACAGGTTTGAATTTAGAGTTCCTTCTAAACTGGTTGCCATACCAAGTTTAAAGAGCCCAGTCTGCTCAACTATTTACCCATGGCTGGAGGAAGGATAATTTGATCCCTTTTCTAAAGGTATTGGTACTAGGTGAACTGCAACCAGCCTCATCCAGGATTTGAACTTAGGCTGCAGTATCCATAGTATCCATTTCACGGTAATAACCATTACACAGTAAGGTATACTCCAAAGTTTTTGGTCATTAAATTGGCAGCAGACAGCCATGATAGAGGCCAATGAAGGAGTCTATCCTCTTTTCACAAATGGAGATGTTTTTTTTTTGCATCTGAGGTGTAGAACCACACCTACCATCATCTCCTGGCCTACTGTTGGTATCAGCTGAACAGCAAGGAAGTCTATCCCTTTTCACTAGCGCTAGACTAGGGAGATTGTTTTTGCACCGACCATCAGCTCCCCACATTACCACACCAATCCAAGCCGTGCTAATCATGCACAGAGTTGGTTGGTTAGATTTTATAGCATGTCAACCAGTCTAGGGCTATTTTATGCCGAAGACGTTTTTGTTGTATATTCAAATCCCGCCCCCCAAACATTTTTAAAACTCATTTTTTGATCTATTTAACCTAGAGATGAGACCTTTACAGGTACTACCACTGAGTTAGAGTGGACCTGGGAGTAATGGTAATGTAGGAGTACTCCACACTCTTCAGAGCTTGAGAATTGGAACCTCACCATCAGATGCAGTCTAACGTCAGCACCAAGTTGGCAAGGGCCAGTATAAAACCCGGAACCTCATAGTTCCTAGGTGGAGGATGCTCTACTGACTGAGCTAAACCACACTTAACATAAGTCAATGGGGTGGCCTATAGTCGTATCAGCCAGACAGTGAGGGAGTCTATCCACTTCACTAGTGCTAGACCAAGGAGATTGTTTTTTTGCGTCCAAGGTGGACCACCACACCTACCATCAGCTCCTCACTTTACCGGACAGATCCCCGTGCTACTCATACACCGAGTTGGCGATGGCTGGTATCGAACCCGGAACCTTGTGATTCCCAGGCTGATACTCTACCGACTAAGCTAAACTGGCCATTATATTTTCAATTTAAAGATGTCTTCGGCTCAACAGAACAAATTCAAATTTCATAAGTTCTAAGAGACCTGAACATGGCGACAATTGAGCAAAACTTATTTTTTTTTTTTTTTTTAAATATAAAGAGGCTTCAATGTACAAACTAAAGAGAACTGTCAGCAGAATTATATATTGGATTATTTAGGAAGGATATATTAGAGACAAAACATGCACACATATATAAATATTACATATATATAAAAAAATATATGAACAACTGCAGGTGATTGTGTACTTTAGTTAACTTAAAAAAAAAAAAAAAAAAAAAAAAAAAGGGGGGGGGGCAATTGAACAGAATTATGTTATATTAAGGGGGGGGGGTGAAAATTAAACGTTACCAACAACAAGATTTAGGCATGTAATTTGAAGCTCATCTTTATAGTTAAAAAAAAAAAATAAATAAAAAAAATAAAATAAAAAAAATCAGTGAACGGGTTTGTTCAAAAATATACCATGTTCAGTTGTAACAAGTTGAAAATGTTAGCCAAAATTAAGTTTATCAAAAAAAAAAAATAACGGGGGGGAATTATTTGAAGAATATTAAATATAGGGTAAAGCATTTCAACCTTTAAGCCTAGATCAGGAGTTAAACAAAATAAAAATAAAAAATAATGTAGTTTGAGTAAGGGAGCACCTGAAATGGAATTATTTTGGATTAAAAGATTAAACATGTGATTTTAGGTTTCAAGGTAAATGCTTTAATTCTTTTTCTTTCTTCCATTTTCAAAGAACTATTAATAAGTTTTGTTTCAAACTATTACTCATTATTATTAACTATAACTGGTATTTTCTTTGAATTCTTTTTTTGAAAAGAGGCTTGATAATCTATATATTTACCAACCCATCCACATGAGGTGGTGACAAGGTTAAAAAGCCCAGTCTGTCCTACAATTTATCCATAGCTGGAGGGTTCCCAAGGGTATTAGCGCTAAGTGAAATGCAATTACCACATCCAGAATTTGAATTCGGGAGGATGAGTCCATTTCCAATGACTTTAACCATTACACCACACGCTTCCACGGTTTGATATATGTGCGTGTGTATGGGGGAGAGGGCATTATTATGTAAGGGTTTACCGAAGAATTCTCTGCCCAGACATAAAAAGGAAAATCTTTTTCAAAGGGTTAGATAAATTAAAATAATGTACCAAGTCTGATGATGAATGATTTCATAGTGCTTTGTCAGGACAAGAACTTTTCACCCCCTGCCTATAAAGTAATTTTGGTAATTTTGTCAAAATTCCTAGCAAATAAGGCAATTTAGAGTAACCTCCCTCGACTTTCACTTTGAAACAAGCTGGCAGCCATTTTGAAAGTCTCCGTGCAAAATAAACAAATCTTAGAAACTTTTTCGAAAGCAATACAACTGCAGGCTTTAACACAAAAATATCATAAGATGTGTTAATAACAATCGAGTTCATTTCAGATAATGCGCATGCATAATTTTATGCTAGGAATTTTAACAACTACAAAGGTGAAAATTACCTTAATTTTTTTGCTAAGCAACATTTTTTTCTATTTTTTATTCATTGGTTGACAAATGAAGATACAGTTGATGCTAATAAGCTGTTGACAAATAGGAGTACTAAATTTTGGACTCCTTTAAGGACATTGCAAGCTAAAAAGGGAGTATTAAAGTAGGGCTAGATACCAGTAATAAAACTAATTGGTTATTTAGATTTAAGACTAAAATCTAAATCGTAAGTAAAAGCAAAGCAAGACATGTTTG
The DNA here is from genome assembly GCA_023376005.1 of Doryteuthis pealeii. Classification (NCBI taxonomy): domain Eukaryota; kingdom Metazoa; phylum Mollusca; class Cephalopoda; order Myopsida; family Loliginidae; genus Doryteuthis; species Doryteuthis pealeii. Next base: position 26,924,362 of record CM042178.1, on the reverse strand, counting down.
GAGAACAAGCTCACCATACTATAACTAAAAACTGCAAATTTATATTTTAAAATCAAGTAATAGTTTGAATAAAAACAAAACTTATAAAATATTAATATCTAACTTTTAGAACTTACAGTACCCAAACACTATAGCACCTTATATTTTGTGTAAGTGTTTATGAGAGATATCATGGCCATTATTACAGTTCACTATTAAGTGCCACATGTGAATGTATCTAAGATTGGTCATCTGACAGATGTGCATTTTATTTATATATTTATATATATATATATATATATATATATATATATATATATATATATATATATATATATTATACACACACCAGTCCCATTTTTTAAGAGAATAGACCATGGTTAATACAATTTAACCTGCTTTTGCTTGACCTCGCTTTGAGGCTTGATAAAATCTTTTTAAAAAAGTGTGTTTGGGGGTGGAGCCATTTAGATTAAAAGATGGAAAGTGTTTGGGTACAATAGAAATAAAAAGCACTTGCTGGAGTGAAAAATTCATACAACTTGGTGGTCATGAGTCGTACAACAAAGAAAATAATTAAAGCGAGTAAGTGGAAAAGACATTGAATTAAAAAGTAAAAAGAAAAAAATTAAAGAAAGAGTAAAGAAAAAGTAAACCCAACAACAAAACTCGTATTTAGTGATTCTTTTTGGTCTTGCTAGTCTAAACAAGCGATTACCTGTTGAGAGCATTGAGCATTTCAATTACGACAAGTACAGACAAGGCCATGGTCTTGGCTGCAGGAGCATCAAAGATTGAACAGTCAATATCCGGGAATCTGGTTGGTTCAGCAGGGCATTGCATGTGGTGGGTCTGCGAGAGGAGGGTTTTCAGTTATTTCATGAAAATTCGTGACAAAACAGACACTGCACAAAGGGAGAGAACTCTGAAGATACTTTCGAGAGAGATATCTCGTAAGTGAATTTACTGAACTGAATTTAGACATTTAAAGATGGCACCCCCCCCCTCTAATTTTTCTTAATGCAGTAAAGGTGGGCTTACCAACACCAAGGACTGTTTTAAGATTTCAAAGATTTTTCTGTAGAATTTCAAGATTATAATCATTGTAGATTTTAGGAAGGGATTTCTTTTTTTTTTGGTAAGGACTAAAGCTGGAAAAAAAAATTGAGTGGACCTGGGAGTAATGGTAATGAAGGGGTACTCACTTCCCAGAGCTCTAGAATTGGAACCTCACCATCAGATGCAGTTCAATGTCAGCACCAAGTTGGCAAAAGCCAGTATCATTTTATTGGTAAAAGTAAGGTGGGGAATCCATGGCCAAACTTTCAGCCGCCTGCCTACCACTTGGGTACAAAGGGTTAAAAGTTGACATCGTTATTGGCTTAGAGCAGAAGCATTTGCCTAATTCCATTCAATTCAGAGAAAATAATTTCAATTTTGCCATATATATATATATATATATTATATATATATATATATATAATATAAGCCAGATTTTGGATGAAATTCCAGTTTTTAACCCATTTGTATAAGCAGATCTGAGAGAAATGCCAATTCCATGGTTGATATTACTCAATGGATCCAAGAAGACCTTACTGTCTTTACATGTTATAGCTTGGTTCATTTCATTTATTACTTGTCAGCCAAGGACAATTAATTTAAGAAATGGGGGCCCCGTTCATTATAGAGAATAGGGTGTCAAATCATCTGAAAGGAATTTGGATTTATTTTTAAATTGTTTTTGCAGTATCAAAAAGACATTTCATTTAAAAAGAAAGTGTAACAAAATAAACAACAGAGAGAGAGAGAGAGAAAGAAATGAAAAATAGAAATGAAAAAAAAAAAAAAAAAAAAAAAAAAAGCCTCACCCCCCACAATAAAATAAATATACATTGTAAATATACATTTTCAGTAGTTACTGATGTTTTGTGGAATAAAGTTAAATGCTCCATTTATTCCAGAATTATCAGAACAGGTAATCTTAAAAGGGTGGACAGATATTAAGCTGGAACTTATTCTTTGTCATCTAAAAGAGGATTGGTTTGTTTTACGGCATATCAACCTCGGTGGGTCATTTAATGCCGACAAAGTTGTGAAATAAATACATTCTTAATGCATAATACAATTTTGTTTATAAACTCGTGTTTTTCTATTTAACCCATAGATGGGACCCTAACAGGTACTACCACTCCGGGTCAGAGTGGACCAGGGAGCAATGGTGATGAAGGGGCGCTCCACATTCCCCAAACCTCCAAAACTGGAACCTCACCATCAGATAGAGTTTAACGTCATTCCCAGGACATGTAGACCCTCAGTCACCGCCTTCTAGGACCCATATAAGGGGTTGGAGCTTACCATAATGGCAATAGGGTTGGGAAAATCATATAGGTGCTAGGGCTTGACGTGACCAGCCAATTGATCGGAGGGGGGGCCTCTCCAACCGCCCGTCTAGCCGAAGATAGGGCCAAAGTGGAGTATTGCAAGTCATGAACTGCTCATCCACCTGGATTCTATCCTTAAGCATCAGGGTCGCCACCCATTCAAAAGAGGAGTGGTTATTTTTTTTTTTTTGTAATAAAATTAGGTTGATAGAACAGCTATCAAATAGACTAAATTCTAAGTGGGAATATGTATTTTAGATTTTTGGGACTGTTGCCGTCTTTGTTATATACACAGTTTTGGTTGATGCGTCCTCTGGCCTTGTCGAACTTTCAAAACCTCCATGCTTCCTGTAATTTGACAAAACTACACCGGATATCTCTCCTCCATAAACATATGCATGCACGCACACACACACACACGTATATTATTACTGTATGCTATTCACGTTCCTGACATTAGTACATTATTCTATGTACTATGAGATTGAGGAGTTGTGGCGCACAAGTCTTTATAAAAAAGATTGGCAAGGAGGGAGGGGAGGGGGGTGGAGATTATAAAGTAATTTATTATAAATCATTGTAAAAATGAGGCTTTTTTTTTTTTTTTTTTTTTTTTTTTAAATCCATGAAGTAGTGTTTTTCCAAAAATGTAAATAGAATTTGGCTTTTTACAGCCATTCTAGCAAATTTAAATTCAAAAGAAAAACAGAACCATGGTATTGAATTCTACCGTAGTAACAAAAAATAGTCTTCCTCAGAATGCAGATTTGCTGAAAAATAATTTGGCATATAAATTAACACAAATAATAATAATAAAAAAAGGGGGTAATATTCTGTAAAATAATCAATTTGCAGGATCAGGACGGATCTAAGATTTAAAGGATTTTAAAAAGTTCAAAACAATAATTTACAAATTCAAAATTTAAGCTTTTTTTTTACATTACAAAAACAAAAATGAATTCAAAATTGGCAGTTATCAAAATATTTGGAATATTTTCAATAAAATTTTACAGGTCATTTTAGGAGTTACACCAAAACTTCAATTTACCACCTCAGAAATTTAGGTAATGTAAAATGTAATTAAAGATTTAAATTTTAAAAAAAATTATGAATTAAAAAATAAAAGTTGAATTTTTAAAGATACAATTTAATAAACAGATTTTTTTTTTTTGTTTAAAAAGTTTAAAGAAAGGTTCTTTAAAAATTACTTAAAAAGATAAGTTTAAAAAATATATTTTAGTTTTAAATTTTTTCTGAAATTATAGTTTAAAACAATCAGTATGACTGTGTGGAGGTGTTTGAATTATGTCAAAATATCCTCTGAAGGATTTATTAAGATCCTTTCAAAACATTTTGTATATATTGCAAAGAGATAAGAACAAGATCTTAACCTACCAGTTGATAGTAGTTCAATTGGGGTCCTTCTTCATAAAGCATAAACCACCAAGCAGCAGCACCAACGGTAGCACAACCGACATATCCTAGAATAAAGAAATAATTAAAAAAAAAAGAAAAAAAAGCATTAGACTCCATATTTCAGAATTAATCGAAATACAAAATGGTACCCACTAATGTAGTCAAATGGATAAATGGAAATAACCAAAGTATCTTATAGTATACAGTGATGGTTTAAACGTTCATTATTTTTTTATTTAATAGTATATTATATAAGTTAGATAATTATTTAAACTAGCACAAAAAAAATAAAAAACGCCCTCCCGGCAATGTAAAAATAGATTTTTGAAACATTGCGTGAGGGGTGGGAGTAAAAAATTCAATGTCAGCGAGTTTGTACCCTAAATAAGTAAAATCATCAAATTCATTAAAGGATTAAAATATAAAACAATTTGAAATGTAAACTTTAAATATGTATTAAAATAAAACAAACTATAGATATATAATACCAAACATGTTTTAAAAAACAATGAGGAGTGTCTAATGTTGCATGTTCAAATTTTGAGTGTATTTATTCTATGTTACGACGATTTTGAGTAATGTGACGTAAGCAGTGACAATTTTTGTTACAGACAAAAACCGGAAGCGAATCTCCATTATTAATTTAAATATATAGCTCTTTAAAAGAAAAAAAATGTAGGGAGGTGACAAGACTTTTGGAACACCCTGTACAAGTAAAAAATAAGTAAATAAATAAAAATACAAAATAGCAACAGTAACAAGCAACCTATCCTAGAAAAGGAGCATTAGACCCCATATTTCAGTATTAATTGAACTACACGGGTACCTTGATTTAAGGTACCATTGTAGTATTTTTAGTTGTATAAAGTGTTCCAAAAGTCTTGTCACCTCACTACATTTCAGGGCAGAGCGGATCACGGCCCAATAAACCCTTATGTCCAGGGTCTTAGATCACCATTACTTCATATCTGGTGCGTTGCATAAATGGAAAGTGGTTTGCAATTAAAATTACTTACCACCAATAGCCAAGTATCTGAAGAAAAGCCATCCAGTAATGAGAGATTCCTTAGCGCTCCTGGGGGCTTTCTTCATGATGTCAAGATCAGGGGGGTTGAAACCCAAAGCAGTGGCAGGCAGACCATCAGTTACAAGGTTGACCCACAACAATTGGACAGGAATCAAAGCTTCAGGAATACCCAAGGCAGCGGTCAAGAAGATGCTGAAAACATACATTAATATCATTTATGGCAATGTCGACATTCAAACGTTTGTTTATATAAAAACTTCAGGATAATATGAGAAAAGGAAGAGAAAAAACATTGATAATATTAATATCATTTTGTAGCTCATTAACAGCTATCTCAACAGTCTCTCAAAGTTTGTAAGACATGGAACTATCCATTTCATGCTAGACCAAATGTTGAGATTATAGAGATATATAGAGATATAGATATATATAAGTAAAGTCGTTGGGGCAGCCTAAAGTCAGTATCAGCCAATCAACGAGGGAGTCTATCCCCTTTTCACTTGCGCTAGACCAAGGAGATTATTTCAGCATCTGAGGTGGAGCGCCACACTTACCGTCAGCTCCTTTACCGCACAGATCCCTGTGCTACTCATACGCTGAGTTGGCGAGGACCGGTATCGAACTAGGAACCTTGTTGTTTCTAGCCGAACGCTCTACCGACTGAGCTAACCCGGCCCATGGTTTTCCAATTTTATAAACATTTATCTATATACATATTCATATACATTATTGCCCATAAATATGGACACCGTAACAATTTTTTCATAAAATAAACCAAAGATCTGAAAATGTTAATACTATAAACATTATGCTATGAAAACATTTCATTGATATTATTTATGACTAAATTCTACAACATTGAAACTAACCAAAAATATGAATATGTAGCATTCAAAAACTGAGTACACTTATTTATATTTATGCAATTTTATTTTTTGAGTTTGCAGAGTTTGGTAATTAAAGCTGTATGCTTACTATAAATAATAACATTCAAGAGTGTTTCCCCTTTTATGTTAGACTTATAGGAAATAACCTGACAACCTTTTCAAGCCTACCTTTGTAAGTCCCCTCACAAGTGAACTGAAGTTTTGATTAAAATCTAAAAAGTTTTCAGAGTTTAACAAATTAAAGAAGGATTTAAAGAAAAACAAAAACTCACCAGACGACCTCACCGACGTTGGAGGAAATCAGGTATCGGATAAATTGTTTCATGTTGTTATAAATGGCACGGCCTTCTTCAACAGCGGCGACAATGGTGGCAAAGTTGTCATCAGCCAAAACCATCTGTTCGGCAATACAGTCAAGGAAATTAAAAAATCACGAGTGGTCATGAGTTGTGAACAGACTTGTAGCTAGGAATTTTTGAACTAGGGTATGTTGATTTGGAATCAAGGGAGTATATGGAAAATTACCCCCATGATGGTTATAACCTTTTGATCCCTTGAAAAAGGTGCCATTACAGACACGTGAGAATAGTTTTAGAGTTAGATTCGACCCAGCTTTCAGAGAGCTTAGACATGCTCCTGGGTCGGCTTCCCATGGTGGAATAATCAAATATGGGCTTGAAGAAACAAACCCAAGTCTTGTGTTTATTAAATAAAAGAATAATCAATGTTAAGCCCAACCCACAAGATAGAAGCAAGTAATCAGCAAAGTAATGATTCACTTAAGATCATCTCCTCTCAAATCTAAATCTGTATTATATATCCGATGTTATTAGGATTATACAATGAAGGTGCGTGATCTAATGGTTAGACTTGTAGGAAACGGACTGGTCGACCTGAGTTCAATTCCTGGACGAAGCCGTTTGAATTTTACAGCGCTAATACCATTGGGAAAGGTATGAATCCAATTCTCCCTCCAGCTATGAGCAAATAGCAGGGCAGACTGGGCTCTTTAACCATGGCTAGGTAACCAGTCTAGAAGGAAAACTCTGAATTCAAACCTGTTAAACTGCTTAAGAAAGTGACCTTGTGTCGCATCCTGCTCATGCAGGAGGGTTGGTAAATATATATATATAGGGGCTATAACAGTTTGCAAAAGGTCATTTGGGATATAATTTAAGACACCCGCTCCCCACCAATTTATTATAGAGCAGCATAAACATAAAGTCATCACTAAGGCATACTGACAGCATGGATTCCCTTGACGCCATAATTTGGTTTGTTTTGTTCTTGGTCGGCAACCCATCAACTCAAGTCAAACAAAACCTCTGCGTCCTTTCAAGGAAAGGCTAGGGGAGTAAACCCCGAAAACAAATCAGGAGCTGAAGTCCCTAAGGTGGTGTGATGATGAAATCCAGTGCTACTGATACTCCTGCGACACTACCGTTGCCAAACTGCATTGGTCCCTTACCTTTCCTTTGGATCTCAGCAGCAGTGTGGAGAGGGGGGGATTTGCTGCATGGGCAACAGCTCATCCTCCATATGAACCCACCCAGACTATGTAGTTCAAGTAAAAAAAAAAAAAAAAAAAAAAAAAAAAAAAAATGACACTACTCCATCGTCTCTCATAGACAGAAGGCTGCCAACCATGGCATATCAACCTCAGTGGGTCATTTAATGCCAATAAAGTTTCGAAATAAATTCATTCTTAACGGATACTTAAAAATTTCTTTTCTTATTAACCATAAATTGGAACCTAACATGTCAGTGCTGGTTTGTGTAAGTTTTTGCAGACTATGAACAAGTCATTGTGTCCCGATTACGCATTGGTCACACAAGACTAACGCACTCCTATATACTCAAACAAGAACAACCACAATGTGGAACACCTTTGACAGTTAAACACTTATTCATGGAATGCAGGTTTTTTGTTCACATCAGAAACCTTTATTTTAAAGCAAACAATATGGAAGATCTGTTTGAAAATGTCAACATGAAGGATATTCTTTTTTTGAGGGAAATAAAATATAGACATGAAACAAATCAATACCATACAACTTGATCCCCAATAATGCTAACACATTGTTAAAACCAATTACTAAAAAGTATAAATACACGATATGTATCACTTCCTAAGCGTTAGGCATAATATAACCGTAGATGGGTTGATATGCCGTTAAAATCAATAAACAAACAAAGCAGACTATGAAATCCTAATGAGTGATCAAAATAAATGGTGTACAAAGGATATCAGCAGCAGACTTGGCAACAGCAGTTCCAGAACCCATGGCAATACCAATTTCAGCTTTCTTCAAAGCAGGGGCATCATTGACACCATCACCAGTCTGGTAGAAATAAAGAAAAGAGTGGTCAAAAAAGAAAGAAAAAAAAGGGAAGCAACAAAGACAAAAAAAAAACCCCAAAAAAAACTCTTATCTACACTTGTAAAAAGCTGAGCATCTTCACAAAAGAGAGATGAGGAGTGGTAAAGAATGTTACCCCCAACACCCACAATTTTCTTAACCCATTTGTCTTATCTTAAAAAAAAAAAAAAAAAAAAAAACCCAGCAGAGGTCTTCCACAAAAATTGTCATTAGCTTTTTAACTAGCTTGCTAGCCAGAACGAAAGCTCAGAGAAAAAGATAAAACAAAATTTATCTTTCCATGTTATATTCACGGATGAGTGGCGTAAGATGTACAAACTTAACCAACATATTTATTTTCAAAACATTATCAAAGAACGCAACATTAGCAGAAAGGTTTAGTGAGATTTGTGAAACCAAAGTTTGCCTTTCAAGATATCGTCAATGTTTGCTTTGGAATTGCTGCATCCAATCAAGAGAATTGATTTCAAATGTTTTAGTCAATTTTGTTCGATGGGTTGATTCCGTAGTCAAAGTCCATGAAGATTTAGTAAGCTTAAGAGGATATTTAAATGGTATCAGAACATCTTGCTTTTTGTATGTTTTAACAAACAAATTCAAGTACCATTGGTGGGCCTGATAAAAGGTCATAGTTTGGTGACCCCTGCTTTAGGTATATGGAATACATTAGTAATTGTGTAGCAGACCAGATCTTAAGTCTTGTATTCAGTTCTTACATTATTAAGGCGGCAGTCACTGCCCTGGAGTGGTTGACAAAACTTTCCTAACATGTATATTGAAATTTCTGGAAGGTAAGAAAAGGGATCCCATCTCTTAACAATACCCACCAACCCAACCAAAAAACAAAAAAAAGACTTATTTATCTTTACTTACCATAGCTGATACTTCTCCTTCACCTTGCAAGAACTCAACAATCTTACTCTTGTGAGCAGGCTCAACACGGGCAAAGAGACGGGCTCTCATGACGGCAGCACGCTGTTCCTCTGGGGGCAAGTCATCAAACTCGCGACCAGTGAAAGCAAGACCAGCAGTAGATTCAGTCTCAGAGAAAACGCCAATACGTCTGCAGATAGCTTCAGCAGTAGCCTTTACAAAAAAGAAAAAAAATTAAGAAATTGTAAAACATTACAAAACTATGAATTTGCAAAGAAAAAAAAAAAAAAAAAAAAAAAAAACAAAACTATACTTAGGATTTTTAAAAATTTAGTATAATTATTCAAAACATTAAAATTAACTGTCCTATACCGCCTCATTCCTCCCATCCGGAAGTCACATTTCCTAATCTGCCCCAAACGATAGCCTTTGTTTAAATGTAATATTAAAAATATTTAGAAGTCTTTGATTTAAGGGAAATATCTCGGGTAGCTTTAAATGAAAACGCCATTTTGTGATAAATCCTTATAGGAATGGGGCTCTGGATTTGGAAAATTCTCAATAGGATGTTAAGAGTTAATATAGAAAACATGACCAGGGTATAATTAAGCACATTATCTGCCATAACTTATATATATATATATATATATACATATATCATTATACATATATATTATCATTATATAGGATTGGAATGAAAGTCTTGTCCGATACAAAACTGAATTTATAGAAGACCATATACCTTTGTTTTTAATATAGAAAACATGACCAACGTATAATCACGTACATTATCTGCCGTAACTTATATACATTATATAGGATTGTTTTGGTTTGTGGCATATCAGCCAGTGGGTCATTTAATGCCAACAAAGTTTTGAAATAAATTCATTCTTAACGGAGACTCAAATTTTTTATAAACATCTATCTAACCCATAGATGGAACCCTAACAGGTACTACCACTCCGGGCCAGAGTGGACCTGGGAGCAATGGTGATGAAGGGATGTTCCATATTCCCTAAATCTCCAGAACCCCACCATCAGATAGAGTTTAACACCATTCCCAGGACATGAAGACCCTCAGCCACCGCCTTCTAGCACACATGATAAAAAGGGTTGGGGCTTGCAATAAGGGCAATAGGGTTGGGAAAATCATATAGGTGCTAGAGCTTGACGTGACCAGCTGATTGATCGGAGGAGGGCCTCTCCGACTGCCTGTCTAGCCTAAGTAAAGTGTTGCATATAAGATTGGAACAAAAGTCTTGACTGATACAAAATTGTATTCATTTAACCAATAAAGACATGTAAATTGAGAAAAACAAATCATTCAGTGTCTCTAGGTTTTGATTTAGAGGTTTTGTTTATATATTTCTCAATTTACATGTCTATTTGTTAAATAAATGATACAAAGTATCGGACAAGACTGGTTTCTAATATATATATTTCCTGTATTAGGATCTTTCCATGTGGTTTAACCAAGCTGATGCGGGTAGACCATAAGGAGAGCTCAATGTGCCTAATACCAGTGATATACACATACACATACTATTTCATTCCAATTATATATATATATATATATATATATATATATATATATATATAAGATAAATATACAATAGTATAAACTGCCTTCTACTGTATAATTATATAAGGCAATACTAAAGTGTTTTTAAACAATTGATAGGCAACTAATAATTATTGACATCTAGTTTGCATGTGTTTAATTTTGGTTGAGTGAATTTTCTTGATTCTTAAAATACAACTTTTTTTTTTATGTCATCAATGAATATTAGAAGTCCATCAACATAGCTAAAAATTATCACTAGAGTATTTTTTAATTTGTACTCATCTAATTTGCAAAGGCGATAAGTATTAAAAAAAACAAAAAACAAGCCGGTTTCTTACCTTGTTGTCACCAGTGATGACAATGACACGGATACCAGCAGCACGGCAGTTAATAATGGAGTCCATGACTTCAGTCCTAGGGGGATCCAACATACCAACACAGCCAACAAAGGTCATGTTAGTCTACAAAGAAATATAAAAAATATTAAAGTTAATAGAAAAGACATTTCAAAACAAGTTGAAAAATCAGCAAATTGAACTGCACAAATGATTTATAAACACACACACGTGAAGAGAAAATGGAAGTGAATCCGAGAGTATGTAATATAATGAAAAATAGAAGATACAAGTTCATAAAATGAGTAATGTTTATTTCGCCTACGCTGCAGTGTTTCGATCCGTTTCAATAGATCTTCAGGGCTTTTGTTAATTTGAGGAAAAATAAATTTATCACAGAATAAGAAAACTGAGAGTCTTTTGCTTTGTTGGTCAGTCTATTTAAAAATTGTTGAATGAGAAACTAGCGTTATTCGGCGTTTTGAAAAATACAATGAATGCTGAAACAACGGTTGTAAATAGACTCACTGTGTGTGTTTGTTATATATATATTATATATATATATATATATATATCTATCCTATAGGACCGACTATACAGACAAGCGTTTCTCAGTCTTGCACAGAGCCAGGTCTAAACAGCACTTAACCATCCTCGAAGCTGTTTATATTTCCTTTTTTCGCCCTACTCTGTGCAGACAAACACCAAAACACTATTTACTGGGAGACATTTCTAACCCTGTTTTGATCTAGGGTTCATACATATACCCCTTTTCCCCCCTCCATTCATTCTTATGAATTTCTTGTACAATCTGACTTTTATTCGTCACCGGTGTATATACTTGAAAAAGTACCAGTCGAAAAGGCCTTTGTGTATCCCCTTTATCTTATAATAAAATATTACCTCCCTACATACATGATTCCTCCACTTTTAGTGTTATAGAAGTTCTCCTGTACCAAAAATCTATTCACATACATACATATGTATCAGTATTGATCTTCTGTAAATGGCAAGGCAAAGAAGAAAGGACACTTCTAATACCCAGTGCACTGAGCCTCGCAGCGCTCCTGTTTGCAAGTCTCTAGCTGGATTAAAGTGTCACAAAAGGCACAAAAAAGACAATGCAAGTTTATGGATCATATGTTGAAATTGATCGGAGAGTCTATTATTATATACATACAAATACATCATGTCTAACTAGTAGCAAAGATATCCATGACAATCTCGCCAACTGTCCCTATTGCTCATTGCCCCCCCCCCGGGAGATCCTCTGTGCAGCATCCGGTATCCGTGCAGAGCTATTCAATGTATTTCTTTGTTGGATGGCCCACACCGGCATGTCCATGTTTGCTTCTACAGGAGAAGCATCACTTAGGAGTTCGTCCTCCCTTTTCCAACAGCATCCAGTGTGTCTCCGTCTTACTCAGTTGGTCCAAGTGATGGGGGCAAATGGCCATACAGTGGTTTTCTCATGGGGGTGCTGTTTCCAGGATTTGTTCAAGACTGCATGCAGCATTCTTATGCAGCTCCCATTGAGCTTATTCTTTAGTCGTTTCGTTAGGGTTTAGGTGGTGCAGCTGTACAGTGGCATCGATACAATTACGGCCTGGACGAATTTTCGCTTCAACTTGTCAGCGAGATCAGATTTCCATACGACCGATATATATATATATATATATATATATATATATATATATATATATATATATATATATATATTTTATTAGGTTTATAGGCAGTTCCTCAAATTGGAGATTTAAATCATTCAAAATGTGTGACATTAAACAGTACTACAGAAAATAAATTTGTGAAAAGGGTTTAGTTCATGCCAAGCATTAGAGTTCACAGGAAGTCTCGAGTCAATACAGATTATACAATCCAATTCAGCATTAAATCCAGAAAGGGCAAAGTTCCAAATAGGCAAATCCAAATGTTGAGCCAGGCACTCTTTATAAGCTGATTAGTGTACCACAGATTTTAACTTCACAATCCTCTATCCGGAGGTTCAAATCCTGAGGGAAGCTACAGGAAAGGTATGAATCCAACTAGTCTCCCTCCAGCTATGGGTAAAATAGTAGGGCAGACTGGGCTCTTTAACCTTGGTTACGCAACCAATCTAGGAGAAGGAAAACTGAATTCAAACCGGTTAAATCTGCTTGTGGTGGTCACTACTAGAATAGGCTCAGTCCTAATTAGTGATCTATTTCACTAATGGAAAAAAAAGAAAAAAAAAAAGAAAGTGGGAGGGGTAAGCTCACCTCATACTCAATGAATTTGCGGGAATCCTCCAGATCCATATCCTCAACCTTGGGTGGGTTATCAATGGTAGCAAGAGCCAAACAACGGAGAGTGTCACGGCCAGTACCCCATGTTTTGCAGACTTTCAAGATCTCGTTCTTTACAGCAGGAGTCATGGGGAGCTTATCTTTGCCAACACGGACAGAGGTACAACGATCGAGCAGGCCTTCAGGGGCACCCTGAAATAAAGGAAATCAAAAAATATAACACGGCTAATAAGTTTTAGTAAATATGGTACAATAATGACCGGTACAAATTTATTTTTAATCTCAAATTTCTGGTAGACCTTAATGGCTACAGCCATAAGAGAATCATATAGGTACTAGGGCTTGGTGTGACAAGCCGAGTGATCCAATCACCTATCTTGCCCAAGTAAGGGCCAAAGTGAGTGTTGCATTACAAATTATCACTCCCAACCAACAGGTGGTCTCATTGGAGGGAGGCGCAGCCAGCATATTCTACAGCCGCAACCAGCCAACAGGGTGGCTTTATAATTCAGTTATTTGAATTAACAAAAAACTAATAAACATGCATTTAATGTATGTAAATAAATAGCATGACTAACCTTGGCGAACATTCTGGTTCCTTCCTTGGATGGTTTGTTGGGAACAATGTAGACACTCATGGATTTGCGATCACGAGAGAACTCCAGGGTGAATTCCTTCTTCCACATGCTCAGGATGACTTGGTTGCAGGCAGTAGCAATTTCCCTCTTGTTCAGGTGGGCGGTTTCGGTGTTATAGAAATTGATCTTCTCAACCAAAACAGAAAGAGCTGTCTCAGTAGCCTCACCAACCTTTTCATAGATATCTTTAGCCTGGAGATTAGAAAAGACAAACATCACAATAAGGATCACAAAAAACAATAGGAGCAAACACAAACATGACAATATTGTACTTTATATCTTATTATAATGGAGATTGTGAGTTTTCTGTAACCGAAACTATATTACTATACAAATCACAATTCCCTTTGTTATTTACATCACATTCTCCATGATTTTATTTATTTAAAACCCAATTATTAATAAAATTGTTTTACATCATTAAGACTGTTGACCATATCTACATACTAATAACATGCAATTGTATTTATATATACAACAAAATAGCGGTTTACAGTGTGAATGGTAAGGCTAATTTGCATTTTGATATTAAAAATTTGATTTTAATAAATATATGCTTAGTATTATTGATTTCTAATTGTTTGGTTTTATCTTATTGAATATGAGCAAAAATCTCAGGAATAAATCTTAAAAGAAATCCATTAACAAGAAATAACTAATATTATTCTTTACTTTCTATCTTAACTAAACAGTTAAATTAGGAAAATTTAACAAAGACAGAAGGGAGTAATGTAAAATGATGGAAGAGTTAGTTTCAAAGTTGTTCTATTTTTCAATCATACCCCCTCTGTTCAAAATCTTTTTAACTGCATTCTTATTCAGTTTCATCAGCCTTTCTAATTTAATATATTTTATTATATTAAAACTTAAATACTAGCACCCGGAGGGTGCATATATTTGCTAGTATATATAATAATATATATACACATACATATACACACTAATCCAATTAGTAAACCCTTATAAGAAAAAACAAAAAACAGCAAATAATTTGTTAGTAAAAATATACAAAATCATGCCGGCTGGTGGTGGTGGTGGTGGGGAGAGTTACACCAACTGAAAACATACCACTCCAGGTCAGAGTGGACCTGGGAGTAATTGCGATGAAGGGGTACTCCTCACCAGAGCTCAATTCCATCCTTAATCATCACGTTTCCACCCATGCCCAACTGGGTGGAGAAAGCTGTAGAAGGTTTTGTTTTATGGCACATCAAACCACAGTGGGTCACATTTAATCCCAGCAAAATTTTGAAAGATTCGTAGTGATAGTTTGGAAGAATTTTTTAAACTCATTTTTTTTGTAAACAAATTTTCTATTTAACTCATAGATGGGACCCTAACAGGTACCACCACGCCAGTGGACCTGGGAACAATGGTGATGAAGGGGTGTTCCACATTTCCCAGACCTCCAGAAGTGGAACCTCACCATCAGATAGAGTTTAATGTAATTCCCAGGACATGAAGACCCTCAGTGACCATCTTCTAGCACTCATGATAAAAAAAAAAAAAAAAAAAAAAAAAAAAAAAAAGAAAAAAAGGGTTGGTCTTGCCATAAGGGCAATAGTGTTGGGACAATCATATAAGGCTAGGGCTTGATGTAACCAGCCAACTGATTAGAGAGGTCCTCTCCGACCGCCCATCTAGCCTAAGTAAGGAACAAAGATAGGTGTTGCATGTCATGGCCTGCTCATCCACCAGGATTCTGACCTTAAGCATCACGAGTCACCACCTATGGCCAACAGGTGGTCCCATGGGGAGGGGGGAGGGTCTTACCCCTCTGCAGAGGCGGTCTGTATTTTACAGCCTCCAGCCGAGAGGGTGGAGAAGGCTGTAGAATGTATCAGCCGGCATGTGCTAATACCATCAACAACACAAAAGGAGTTAAATTATCTGAAGAAAGACAGGAATGTTAATGACTTCTCTTGATTATTTCTTATTAGGGAAATGAGTTCAGATTGAGAGAGAAGAGTAGAAAAAAAAAAAAAACTTCAGCTGAAGAGGAGAAGGGAAGGGTGGGAGGAGGTGGAGAAAGAGAATGAGGTGGGAGGAGGAGGAGGAAAAATATTCTGGAATATTGTTTTATAATTACAGCAAATTCTCTTTAAAAAGAATATTCCCCCACTTAAACACAAGTCGACAACGCTTGAAATCTATTGGCACAAAAAAAGAAAAAAAAGAAAAAGAAAAAAAAAAGAAAAAGAAAAAAAGAAAAAGAAAAAAAAAAGAAAAAGAAATAGTACTAAACTAATTAATAAGCTAACTAGTTAGAGTTAATGGTTAGAGTTATAGGAAGTCGACTAGTGTTCAAATCCTGCACAAGGCTGTTTGCATTTCACATTGTGTTAATACCCTTGGGGAAAAATATGCATTCAACTACTCTCCAGCTATGGGCAAATAGTAGGGCAAACTGGGCTCTTAACTTTGGCTAGGTAACCAGTCTAGGAGAAGGAAAACTGAATTCAAACCTGTTAAACTGCTTAAGAAATTGGCCTGCTAACTCCTACACAAGGCCAGAAGTATGAGGGTGCCCAATGAGAATTGAACTCACTAACAATGGTCTGTGAATCTAGCTTGCTAACTATTACGCCACAGAATTTCTGTATAATACTTTGTAAATAAATTAGTGAATTGGGAGAAGTGATAATAGCCAATCAGATGAAGCGATTTATTTACCTCATTGTAATCAACGCTAGAGTCATTGCACATGGCGCAGATGGTAGCAACCTCTTCCAAACCAACAAAGTCCTGAGCATTAACCTTTTTGCCGTTAATGAAACTGAAATTAAAAAAATATATAGAAACAATGATATTTGCAATGGTTTATTACAGAAATTATACAACACACGATATTAAATTAGGTATTTAAGGCAAATTTTATTAAATAAAACAAAAGCCTACTTTAACTTTTTTTTTCATAAGGTTTTTTTGGTGTACAAATATTTTGTCCAATAAAATTAAAAAAAAAAAAGCTTCAGCGAACAATGGAGGTGAAATAGCAATTGAATTTAGTTGCTATGTTGTTATAGCCACTTTCCACCACCCCTCTATTTTCAACCACATTTTGTTGGGTGTATTCAATTTTTCACTTCTCATATATATATATGTCTTAAAAAAAAAAAAAAAAAAAAAAAAAAAAAAAAATAAAAAATAAAAAAAGCCAAATGTCTTAGTGTTTCAAAAATGGTAGGTGGATCAGAGTTTGATCATCTCTGATAGGGAGTATAATGTTGAAAGACCAGAAACTTACCAGTGACCCAAATGTACTAAGGAGCATATATTCAAAGTGCGTGTGGAGTATTTGCCTCAAATTTGTACTATGATTATCATAAAAGATAACTTCACGTGGATTAATTCTATAATGAGTATTCTATTATGAAAAGTTCATAGGCTGACCAAGATACTCATGAAAGGAGACCAAATAAGGGGTTAAATCCTACTTAATGGACAAATTCCACCATTGTATGTCACCCCGGCGAAAGAAACGGAACAAAAAAAAAAAAAAAAAAAAAAAAAAACCCAACTAAATATGAAGGAATTAACCAAAATTAATGAAATTTTCAGTGTTGATATATTAATGAATAAAAGATATAATGCATTAATTATTTTCTTTGAACAACATTTGTTTGTGAATCTGTTATGCCTAAGAGATATGTGGTTCAAAATTAACTGACCTGAGAAAAAATGTAAGAGTTTTCAAATAAAATAACTTATGTATTATATTTTTTATTCATTAATATATATCAACACTGAAAATTTCATTAAATTCGGTTAATTCCTTGGTTTTTAGTTTTTTTCTTTCAGCAGGGTGACATACGATAGTGGAATTTATGTCCGTTAAGTAGGATTTAACCAGATAAAGGTTTAGTTTTCAACACTCCACACTTTTGGTTATTTCTTATAACTCCAACATAAACAAAGGCAAACCACTCTTGACTGATAAATTTATTTATTGATCTACTAGGAAAAAAGACGGGGGTTAGGGTTAAGGTTAGTTTAATAGGAAAATAAATAAATAATTTATCAGTCAAGAGTGGTTCTCCATTGTTTATGTTGGAGTTATAGGAAATAGCCACCCTTTTTTCCTATTAGGTGTTGCAGTGCTTGGACCCCATTGGTCAAAGGTAGATAATACGTTATTAATTTTTCAGACCATAGAGGGTTCAGTTTTATGAAACTCAAAAATCAGAATATCAAACCACATAAGACATAGGCATGACATAACCCCAGACAGGTTGATATGCTGTTAAAATCAATAAACCAACCAACCAACAATACAAGACATTGAAGCTGCTAATGTTTAACTAAGTATAAATAACAAATCAAAATCTTTGAATACTTACAGTTCACCTTCGGGAGCATAGGTGGAGCCAGTCAAATCAAAGTGGTAGCTAGAAATGTCGTTACCCTCAATCTTACTGAAAATGAAAGCCTTGCAGACAGACATCTGGTTGGTGGTCAAAGTACCGGTCTTATCAGAGCAGATGACAGAGGTGCAACCCAAGGTCTCAACAGAGGGCAAACTCCTGACAATAGCGTTCTTCTTGGCCATCCTGCGAGTACCTGTGAAGTGAAAAAATAGGAACATTCTCTTCAATATTTTAAATAGGGAAATTATCTAGGTTAGGGCATTTGTTGGATTATTGTCTTAAACAACCTCCTATCTGAAACATTGCATTTTGGGAGAAGAAAAAAAAAACAAAAAAAAAAAAAAACTTCTAATTACTAAACCCAACTCAAATAAGCTATTAAATGCAATGCCCCCTGCAGTGAAAAGGACATCTTGCCAATATTGGATTACTATTTGGAACTTTATCCTTTCTGGTTTTAATGCTGAACTGGATTGTTTATTCTTTGATTTGGGACTTTCATACCAATCATTTGTGAGCTAATGTAACTAAACCATTTTCACAAGTTTTTTTCCTGTATTATCTTCTAATATGTCACATTGGGAAAATCATAGGTGCTAGGGCTTGACGTAACCAACTGATTGATCAGAGGGGGCCCCTCTCTGACCACCCGTCTAGTCCAAGTAAGGACCAATGTAGAATATTGCATATCATGGACTGCTTAACCACCTGGGTTCTATCCTTAAGCATCACAAGTCGCCACCCACAGCCAACAGGTGGCCCCATTGGGGGAGTCTTACCCTTCTGCAGAGGTGCAGTCGGTGCATTCTAACGCCCTAGCCGACAGGGCGGTCATTACACTATTAATCTGAGGTCTATATGTATTAGTCTGAAAGTGATTGTAATAGTGACTGGAGTACACTTGTATGAAGGAATCGGGCAGTAGCATAAACAAAATGGCAGTGAAAGAACAAAACAATGAAATAGAAAAAAAAAGTGGCAATCTGAACATGAGCTACATAAATGAGTAACCTCCCCTTCTTTGTTTCACTTTGAGGAAGTGGTAAGTTTTGGTCAGCCATTTTCATTTCACTGTAAATCTACACTGAAAATACAAATTTGTTTGAATCAATACAACTGCATCTTTTAGCATGAAAATATCATAAAATGTGTTAATTGTGCTTGTGCATTATTTGAAATGAACCTAGTTATCAAGAACACATTTTATGATATTTTCATGTTCAAACAAATTCATATTTTCAGTGTAGATTTATGGTGAAATGAAAATGGCTGACCAAAACATACGGCTTCCTCAAAGTGAAACAAACAAGGGAGGTTACTGATTTATGTAACTAATGTTCATATTATCGCAAAGGTTAGGTATTAACAAATACATATATCTAAGAAATAAGAGGAAAAGCTAGAGACAAGTTCAATGTTCTCTGCCAGACTCGGGTCAAAAAATTAAGTAATGTAGAGGGTCTTTTTGGAGAATCTTGTTAGATATATCTGGCTCTGATGGGCAAACTTGAGGAAACTGAAGAAGGTCTCAAATTAACTGGCAAAGTCTGATGATGTAATCGATTCTGAATAGACAGTTTTAAGGATTGTCTTGGTAGGTTCTGTTTCTATGGGGGTTTCAACCTAAGAGTTGGAGGTCATGGCCTTGGATTGACAGAGATGGGCTAAACAGACGAAAGGTGTGGGGGGGGGGAGAAAGGTTACCTTTGATGAAGGCCAAAAAGTTACTAAAGTAATAAACTGGTTCTTTAAAATCAGACAAGAACAAAAACTCACCCAAAGCCAAGCAAGTGGTGATGACAGCGGGCAAACCTTCTGGAATAGCAGCTACAGCCAAGGCAACAGCAATTTTGAAGTAGTAGATAGCTCCCTGGAAGTGGAGGAAAGTCAAAATCAAATAATTAGTTTGGCAAAAAAAATAAATGAATAAAAACAGAAAAATGAACAATGCATATCTTATGGAGATTGCGCATTTGAAACTATCACTACTCAAGTCACAATTCCCTTAGTTATTTACATCACATTCTCCATGATTTTATTTTTTATTTAAACCTCAATTATTAATAAAATTTTTCACACTACTAATACTGTCGACCATATCTAGATACTAAAATGCAATTGTATTTATATATACTCGGTGGGGATAAATCTTAAAAGAAATCCATTAACAAGAAATAACTAATTTCATTCTTTACTTCCCATTTTAACTAAATAGTGAAATTAGGAAAAATTAGCAATGAAAGGGGAGTGACGGAAGAGTAAGTTTCAGTCATTCTAAATTTCGATTATACATCCGTTTAGAGTTGTTTTATCTGCATTCTTATTTAGTTTCATTAGCCTTTCTAATTTATTTTATTAGATTAAAATTTAAGGTTAATTCGAATTTAACTTGAATTCCATCAGATGTCACCCCGCAAAAAAAGAAAAAAAAAAAAGAAGCGAATTTAATGAAATTTTCAGTGTTGATATATTAATAAATAAAAGATATTGCACCAGTTATTTTATTTAAAAACTTTTTCAGGTCAGTTAACTTTTAACCATGTATCTTTAAGGTGTAACAGATTCTCAAAGATACATGGTTCAAAGTTAACTGACCTGTGAGAAAAAAAATAATAAAAAAAAAAAAAAAAGTTTTTAAAATAAAATAACTAGTGCATTATATCTTTTATTCATTAATATATCAGTGAAAATTTCATTAAATTCGGTTTTAACCAAATTGAAATACTTGCACCCGGAGGGTGTAGATATTTGCTAGCATAATTTAAAGTGAATATTACATACCTTCATCCAAGATCCACCATGAGCGGGATCATTGAAGTGACCAATGTTGATAGCCCAGACAGCAATACAGATGACAGTAATAACCTAGAAAAGATAGACAAATTTATTTTATCCTCTTGTACAAACTCTTTGTATGGATATTGTAATTATTTATATCCAAACTCTGAAAAGTTTTTGACTCACAGGTTTATTTTGGCCCATAAGTCATAGAAGTTATATTTAATTGAGTACAACGAGTCAACATATACAAGACACAAAAGGAAACTCAATAGTTTCTGTTAGGTAGACCTAACAAAAATAGAGTTGCTCCCCTTTGATCAGTAAGGTACTGACGGGAACACGAATATGGGAATTCCGCCATGTTACTTTGGACTGTACAGACGCGCGTGAGCACAGTTGGGCTAGTCAAGTCATTTTTTAGGGTAGAAGCATTTTCTACCCTGTGTTAAATAAAGACTGACAAGCAGAGAGTCAGACAAAGGACTCGGGCCCATGTGATGAACACGCACATGATACATTCACAGTTGAATTCTATCCAAAACCATCCACTATATTCCCTGTCAGTGAGAATAAATAAAACAGTGTTATGTTAAACATAGTTCACCGTTTTTATTATCAATTTGTTATTCCTACATCTTGGGATATAACAGTTTCCATCTCCGATGTCTAGAACGTATTCTACACATCCGCTGGCAGGATAAAGTGCTGGATTGTACCGACATGAACAGCACATTCTCCATTCTCTGTGAAAGGCCTTTGCTGGCTTGGACATGTCAGGGCAAGCCAACAGCATAGATCCCTTCGACTCACATCATTCAAGTGCACTTGGTAAGTCGTCTAGACAAGTGGGTGCCATATGCCACCACCCATTTTTAGGGGGTCCAGGCAATAAAAAAAAAAAAAAAAAAAAAAAAAAAAAAAAATTAATTATCAAAATACAATAGGACTTTTAAACATCAAATGGCCATTGGGGGTGGGGGCCACAGGTATGAATTTGGGAACCACTGCTCTAGAGAGCATCCACACAGTTGATGAATAAGTTTTTTGCTGGTTGACCAACATTGGTGTGTCGGTTATATTACAGAGTGACCCAGAAAAACAGAATCCACAAATTTTGTAATAAAACTTAATTTTTATTTAAAGTTTAAGTCCAACAAGGGTTAGGGTTAGTTTAATGGGAAAATAAATAATTTGGGTTCTGTTTTTTTCTGGGTCACTCATTTACTCAACTAGGAAATAACAGGTGTGTCCATATGTAGGCGTCCATAATAGAACAGCCTTAGTTTGGTATTACATCATTTAGCTGGGGGGGGGGGTTATGTATGATATGATTCTTTTCAACCGCCAACATACCTTAGACAATTGCTGGGAGAATTCGTCCAATTTCTGCTGCAGAGGGGTCTTTTCAGTCTCAGTGTCCATCATTTCATTTCTAATTTTACCTGAAATAAAAAGTAAATAATTTAAGAAACAGTTTCGCTTGATAAAAAAGTTGGATTTTACATCATATCAACCCTTGTTGGGTTATTTTATGACAAAGATTTTTTTAAAATTCATTCTTGTTGGGTATTATTAAAAAAAAAAAAAAAAAAAAAAAAAAAAATTATTTCTTTAAAACTGATTTTTTGATCTATTTAACCCATAGACAAAACCCTAATAGGTACTACCATTCCAGGTCAGAGTGGACCTGGGAGTAGTGACGATGAAGGGATATTCCACACTCCCTAGAATTGAAAATTCATGAGATGCAGTTTAATGTCATACCCAGGAGACTAAGAGCTTCACCCACCCAGCATTCATGTATTATTTGTCTGAATCTTTGATATGAGCCTTGGTAATTTGTATTGTTAAGATTTTTTTTATTGTTACTAACACAAAATAAAAAACGCCCTCCAGGCGATGTAAAAATAGATTTTTGAAACATTGCCTGAGGGGTGGGAGTAAAAAATTCAATGTCAGCGAGTTTGTACCCTAAGTAAGTAAAATCAAATTCATTAAAGAATTAAAAAATAAAACAATTTGAAATGTAAACTTTAAATATGTATTAAAATAAAACAAACTATACATAGATATAATACCAGTCATGTATTTATTAAAACTTGTTTAAAAAAAAACAAAAAACAAACAATGAGGACTGTCTAATGTTGCATGTTCAAATTTTGAGTGTATTCTGTTATGGGTAATGTGATGTAATTTTTGTTACATACAAAAACCAGAAGCGAATATCCATTATTAATAGATATACACGTTTCGGCTGAGATACCCTCCAGCCTTCTTACCATAGGTGATAATTACATTGAATACTTAACATAATACTTGTAGCATACTGGCAGGATACTTTTTTGTGCATAGATCACTTAAGACCACTTGGCCCAAAATAGTCACCCTCATTAATACTATACAGGTTCAACACTGTTAACTTTGGCGAACAAATGACTAAACTTAGAATCTGATGACTGCCTTCAAGTTAAATCTATATCTATCTATACATATATAAAGGGCAGTTGTGTGTATATGTATGTCCAGAGGAAACATTGAAAATAAAACAATTAACGACAAAGTAAATATATATACACATTAAATATCACTAGAGCTTCGTTTTTGAGCAAAAATAATAGATAGATTTATATTCGTGAAGATAATTAAAAAATAAAATCTAAATGATAACAGCATGGATTCTTTTTTCTTCATTTAATATTTTAGAGTAGATTTAAAAAAATTTTTTTTGTGCAACAGTTATTGTTTCAGAATATGTGCAACTTAAATGGAAGTTTTCCTCTTGTGTCAAAATAAAAAATAAAAAAAAAAAAAAAAATTCAGTTTTCAAATTACTTACCGATTTCAGTGGTGAGTCCAGTGCCAATAACCATACCACGGCATTTACCAGCAGCAATGTTAGTACCCTTAAGGAAGAGAAAGAAAAAAGGTAAGTAAATCATGACAACCCTTGTTGGGTTATTTTATGCCAAAGACATTTTTGTAATGGGACCCTAACAGGTACTACCAGTTATTTCCAACCTTAAAAAAGGGGAACCACTCTGAATGAATTTTATCTGTTAATTAATATACCCATTTAAACTAACCCTAAAGCCATCTTTTTTCCTAGTAGATCAATCAATAAATAATTTATAAAATTCATTCAGTGTGGTCCCCCCCCCCTTTTTTAGGTCGGAGTTATAGGAAATAACCAGTACTAGCACTCCATGTTAGAGTAGACCTGGAAGTAATGGCAATGAAGGGGGTACTCTGCTGCACTCTCCAGAGCTCTAGAATTGGAACATCACTAGATGTGGTTTAATATCATAGCGTGTCCACATAGAAGAGGGGTTGGCATTTTGACATAAGAGCAGTACGATCAGGAAAATCATCGGTGTTAGTTTGGTTGGGTTTGTTTTACGGCATATCAACCTCGGTGGGTCATATAATGCCGACAATGATTTGAAATAAATTCATTCTTAATTGATACCAATTGTTTAGAAAAACACATTTTACTATTTAAGCCATAGATAAGACCCTAACAGGTACTACCACTCTGGGTCAGAGTGGACCTGGGAGTAATGGTGATGAACGGTTGCTTCATATTCCCTAGACTTCCAGAACTAGAACCTCACGATCAGAGTTTAATGTCATTCCCAGGACATGAAGACCCTCGGCCACCGCTTTCTAGCACCCATGCTAAAAAGGTTGGGGCTTGCTATATGGATACGGGACAATCATATAGGTGCTAGGGTTTGATGTGGCCAGCCAATTGATCAGAGGGGCCTCTCCAACCATCCGTCTAGCCTAAGTAAGGACCAAAGTGGAGTGTTGCAGGTCATGGATGGCTCAGCCAAACAGGTTTCCATCCTTAAGCATCACTGGTCACCACTCAGCCAACAGGTGGCCCCATTGGGGGAGCTTCACCCCTCTGCAGAGGTGCAGTTGGTGACTTGGAAGATATGTTTGTCCAGAAGAGATTAAAAATACTTAATCTGAGCAAGTTAGACCAAATTTGAATTAATGTTTTTATTTGAATTTTAAACTGGGTCTTCAAATATACTTTTCAGTCTCTTAACTCTTTTTCATAGTCCTTTATCTGTGGGGGAAAGTGATTTGAAGTAGGCATAGTCTAATTTAAATGTTTAAGGTCTCTTAACTATCCAGCACTTTTGTAAACTTATCTTTTTGCCTATCTTCCAAGTCCATAAGCCCTAGCTAGTAAAAAGAAAAGAAATCCTGGGATTTCTTAGCAAAATGTCTAATGTTTGAATAAGTAGCTTTGACTTTAAACTTAAATATTTACCCACTTTAATGATCAAGCGTTACATTTTAATAATCATTTAATTAACTAGTACAAAATAAAAAAACGCCCTCTGGGCGATGTAAAAATAGATTTTTGAAACAATGCCCAAGGGGTGGGAGTAAAAAATTTAATGTCAGCAAGTTTGTATCCTAAGTAAGTAAAATCATCATTAAAGGATTAAAAAATAAAACAATTTGAAATGTAAAACTTTAAATATGTATCAAAATAAAACAAACTATATATTAGATATATAATACCAGTGTATTATTAAAAATGTATTTATTAAAACTTGTTTTAAAAAACAATGAGGACTGTCTAATGTTGCATGTTCAGATTTTGAGTGTATTTATTCTATGTTATGACAATTTTGGGTAATGTGACGTAAGCAATGACGTAATTTTTGTTACAGACAAAAACGGAAGCGAATCTCCATTAATAGATTTAACTTTTTTTTTTTTTTTTTTTTTAAATACATAATTTACTGAACACTACTGAAGAAAAAACAAACAAAAAACAAAAACAACAAAAAACATTGTATGTACTTTTGACAGTAACAGTTGCTAGTCTATTCTAATTGATCAATTACCCATGAATATAAATAGGGAAAAAAAATTACTTACAGAGAAGAGAATGTTTTTCTTGTCCTGGTTGACAGCCCTGGCGTCAGGAATTGGGTCTGTGTGCTTAATTACACTGACACTCTCACCTGAAGGGAGAGAAGAAAAAGAAAGAAAAAATTAGAATCCTGTGATAAAGTCATTTTTTGACATACTAGCAATATAAAGAATTATCAGATCAAATCTAATCCACCTTAATAGTTACATAATCATTAAATTGTACCGACACCAGATTCCCACGCCTCACCACTACTGTTCATCGTTCCTGGCAAGTCCTTAGTACAGTATCCAATGTCCGTATATAGCTGTTATATGTAGGATTTAGCTGGTTGGCCAACTCTGGTGTGTCCAGGAGTTTATAGACACAGGAAAACATGACTTATGAGCTTAACCTTACTTTTAACTGCATGTTTTGTTTTACTTGAATGATTTGTGTGATAGGAGGTAAGTGGCCATACATAAATATATATTTACCCCCCCCCCCGCATGAGTAGGATGTAACACAAGATCAATTTCTTAAGTGGAGTTTAACAGATTTGAATTTAAAGTTTTCCTTCTATACTGGTTATCTAACAGAGCCTAAAGAGCCCAGTCTGCCCTACTATTTACCCATAGCTGGAGGGAGAATATTTGGATTCATAACTTTCAAAATGTATGTGAAATGCAAACAGCCCCATCCAGGATTTGATCAGAGTCCATTTTCTACGACAATAACCATTTCATCACACACCTCCATTTAAGTATTTATAATATTGATATTTACAGATGCATATATGCAGTCTGTTAGCAAAGAGCGGATGAGCCCCCGAGAAACAAAAGGCTGACCATACTGGCAATAACATGATTAATGAACTCACCACTCCAAAAATCACAAACTGGCTAGATGGGACTCTCTAACCTTGGCCAGCAACTTATCTAGGAGAAGGAAAAAAAAAGTCTTATAAAACCACAGTTGCCTTGCAGCTCTACCTTATCCCAAGGAAAGGCTAAGGGAGTAAACCCAAAAAACAAATCCGGAGCTGGAGTCCCTAAAGAACTGTTGAATCTCAGTACTTCCTAGCAACTCCTGTGGTACCACCGTTGCCAAACTGCATTGGTTCCTACTTTTCCTTTAGATCACAACGGCTGTGTGGAGAGGGAGGATCTGCTGCTTGGGCAACAGCTCACCCTCCATAACAACCTGCCCAGGCTACATAGTTTCCACTACAAAAATAGAAAATGAAGAGGACCCTCCATAGCGTATACCGACACTACACAGGAAGTGGCAGTTACCAGTGATAAGCTCATCTGATTGGCGAAGGAAACAAGTGCAAGGGGTTCTGTTCAGCCACTCATGCTGTTGCAGATGAAAAACAAAAGCTTCCTTTGTCGATTATTACGAGTAGACGAAGAAAAAAAAAAAAAAAAAAAAAAAAAAAAAAAAAAAAAAAAAAATCAGCGCTTAAGTAATATATCAGCCATGCACTATGGCCAGCGATTGGCTAAGGAATAGACCACATGATCTCGCCTAGTCTATAAATATAGGCGTGGAACTAGCACACACCTTATATCAAACATCCAACAGGTCTCCTGGACGGGATTGTATATAAATTATTAATATATAGTAACTAATATATAGTAATTAATTATAAATAATAGAGAAATATGAAGACGTGCCACATTAACACCAACACATGGGAGGCTTGTGCAGAAGACCATGCGACTCCTCCTGTCAAAAAAGGAACGAAAATAAATGAAAAGAGAGGAAAGAAGCCGCCACTGAAAAGAGAGCCAAAAGGAAGGAGAGACAACAGCAACTCCAGCAAGCATCACCGTTTGTTTGCGATCACTGCACCAGAGATTGCCATTCAAAAATTGGTCTGTTCAGCCACTCGCGCAGATTAAAAAATAAATAAATAGATCTAACCAATTTGATTCTCACAGAACAAACCAGGAGTTTGTTTTGTGGCATACCAACCTTGGTGCGTCATTTAATGCTGGCAAAGTTTTGAAATAAATCCATTCTAAATAGATACTCATTTAAAATTTTGGTAATTTATGAGGAATTTATATTGCTGCCCGGTGACTATTAAAATAACGACCCAGCTCAGTCTATTCAAAACTATCCATCTTCATATCTATCTCAATTTGTTCATATTTATCTATATTACTTTAAATACTAAGATTTTTTTTATTCATGTTTAAGGTCTTGTTTTTCAGTTTAAACAAGAATTACGACAAAAAAAAAGATGCGACCCCCCCTACTTCCTCATAAATTACCAAAAATAAAATTTTTAATAAAAAAAAAAAAAAAAAAAAAAAAAAATCAATACATTTTTGTATTTACCCCATAGATAGTACCCTAACATGTACTACCACTCCAGGTTAGAGTGGACCAGGGAGCAATGGTGATGAAGTGGTGCTCCACACTAAAAGGCAGAGTATGAATATACAAATAAAAGGGTGACCCCCCCCCCCAAAAAAAAAAAACCAAATTGTTTTTTTTTGGGGGGGGGTCACAATATATATATATACACACACACACACACTATTACTGATGCAGACTACTAGCACAAAAAAAATCAGAACCCAAATTTCATTTTTTGGGGTCACCCTGTAAATACTTACCAGTGAGAATGGCTTGGTCAATCCTGAGGGTAGTAGAAGTAATCTTAAGGATACGGATATCAGCAGGAACCTGGTCACCAACTGAAAGACAAATCACAGATTGAAGAATCACAATTTTGAAATTCAAAACTAGAATACAAAGTAACAATTATCAAAAGTCTTGAGGAAGGGGGACTAATAGCAAAGAAAAAAAAAAAAAAAAAAAAAAAAAAAAGTCAGATGCCAAAGTAAACATTGTATAAAAAACCCCAGTAAACCCATAGCTGGAGGATGATGGATTCATACATTTCCCAATGGTATTATTTCGAACGTGAACATAAAAGCGCAGTTTTTGTTTTACGGCATATCAACCTGTGGGCCATTTAATGCTAACTAAGGTTTGGATTCGTAGCAATAGTTTGGCAGAGAAAAAAAAAAAAAAATATGTATATTGTCCAATTACTCATTACTTACTTTTAGATATGTAAAATACTGGAGGGTTTTATTTTCAAATTATTTCCTTGGTAGTATTTTGTTCACACTAGATCAAAGTCTACACTACCAGTATATGCTTCACTGCAAATCTCTTGGCATGTAGTGAATATTGGGATTCTGTGCCCTCTACTAAATGATGGGTGATGTAGATGTGTCCAATGTGAGGGCGAGTCAGCACAACATGTTCTCTATTTTTGTTGTATTTTAAGTTCCATTCTCTAATGGTAGGTTTAAGGTTTTGAACTTTGTTATTAATTTATTTAAAAAACAAATTAATTCGCTTTGCAAAATAACTTTTTCCTAATCCCAATTATCTACCCAGAGCTGAATGGGTGTTTCAATGCATCACGTTTTGCCTAATGTGTGTATACAGTAATGCTGATAACTTTTTTAATTAGTGCATCCTGAACGAGTCCCCAGGAAAATTTATGGGGACCAACTAAAGCTGTCTAACCCCTAACTTGTAACCTATTCTGTGTAATTCCTTTCTAAGAAACTATTGAAATGTTTCTACAGGTAGCTCGAAATGGTGAGGGTAGAAAAACGAAACACACTGGGGCGCATGGATATGATTTTACTGCGTTTTTTAGATTTTTGTGCATCAGGGACACAGGACCTATCAGCATCTCTCTCTCTCATATGTATGTGTTCATTAATTGGTTAGATATGTGGGATCAGAGATTTAGATAAAGACAGTTGGGACAAATACTGACAAAGTCAAGTAGTCCTAGACTTGAGTGAAATCTCCCTCCATTAAGTGGGAGGGGGACAACGCCTTAGAAAAAGAAAGAGAGAGAGAGAGAGAGAAAAAAAGAAAAGGAGGTTGTTTCTTCATCCATTTTTTTCTTATGAGATTTAAAATGAGCAGGTCATCAAATATCAAGGTTTTTAGTTGGCATATATAAAGTGTAGATTAAATTAAGATCTAACAAATTATGAAAATGTTAAAAACTTAAATGTATAAAGCTCAGCTAACTTCAAGAAACCTTACCAATTATATTGGTGGTGGAAAAGATTGGCATATATACATATATATAAGACATTGGGGCAGCCTAAAGTTGGTATCAGCCAGACAGCGAGGGAGTATCCCCTTTTCCACTAGCGCTAGACCAAGGAGATGTTTTGGTGTCTGAGGCGGAGCGCCACAACTACCATCAGCTCCCACTTTACTGCACAGATCCTGTGCTACTCATTCGCTGCGAGGACCGGTATCAAACCAGGAATCTTTTTTCAAGGTTCCCAGCCAAACACCCTATCGACTGAGCTAAACCGGCCCACACACATATATACATACATATATATATATATATATATATATATATATATATATATATATAAAAAAACAAGTGATAAGGCAAATAGGAATATTTCTTTTATGTTTATTATTCTCAACTAGTTTTTACCTTAAGTCACCAGGAGAATTTCTTGTTTGAAGAAATTGTTTTTAGGGTTTAAAAAAGATTTTAAAAAATTCAGATTTTTTTGGGGTGTCAACCCCCCCCAAAATCTTTTAATTTTTAAAAAATAATAATAACGACCCAGCTCAGGCCACTATAATCCGGGTAGAGAAGTGTTAGAAGTAGTAAGTCCATCAGTTACGTAAAAAAAAAAAAAAAAAAAAAAAAAAAAAAAACTTTTGAGTACACATACCTTAACTTAAGAGGGTTATTTCCTATAACTCCAACCTAAAAAGGGGAACCACTCTGAATGAATTTTATAAATTATTTATTGATCGATCTAGTAGGAAAAAAAGATGGGTTAGGGTTAGTTTAATGGGAAAATAATGGGTAGATTAATTAGATAAAGTTCATTCAGAGTGGTCCCCCCCCTTTTTTTTAGGTTGGAGTTATAGTAAATAACCCTTAGTAGTTTATCTGTTTCTGCTGGTAACTCAATTTCAATATGTTCAGAATGCCTATCCTGTGAATACTCTGGATAATCAGTAGGGCAGGTTGATTTTTCACTTTTTTAAATATCTAATTCTCTCAATCAGTGAAGAGTTGTATGTTGCTATAATAAATACCGATACCAAAAACTAGATTTCTTACTTGCACTGTTTTTTTTGAGGAAACATCACCAAAAGATCCGCATTTAAAATACACCAAAAATCCTCATTTTTGCAACATTTTGTCCAGAAATTTGTTCAAAAATTTAGCAATTTCAATATTTAAGACAAATTCATTTTTATTAAGATGAAACAAATGAGATAACTAGAATCAAAATTGAAAATATCCCCTCCATCACCGACATGCTGCTTTTTACCTCATCAATTAAGCTGTAACAGGAAGAATATTTTAAAAGATTGAAATCTATTTCCTCAAATAAAGAAAAATATTTTGCGAGGTAATTCTTTGTTAATTTGCAGCTTTCGCCACATCGGAGATGTTACAGTTCCAAAATCAATCTCCCCTAATAATCAGAGTAGAGGTTAAAAGCTTTTAACAGCACCTGAAACAGCTGTTGATTCGACATTAAATGACCTAAAAAGGGTTGATATGCCATAAAATAAGACAACCAAACATCATCTTATTTGATTATGGTCAAGTAATGCTGAAAGCACCGGTTTCTTTCTAGATCACTGAAGGTAAGCAATGATGAGCCTGTTCAATACTAAATTGGGTAACCACTTAAGTAACAGTAGGTACTGTACGCAACCAGAGTCCTTCAAAATGACTTATTTAGGCATTAAATGACCCAAAAAGGGTAATTCTTTGTTAATTTCGCCACATTGGAGACGTTACAGTTCCAAAATCAACCTCCCCTAATAATCAGGGTAACAGTTAAAAGCTTTTTAACAACACCCATTAGAGGACCTGAAACAGCTGTTACTTGAGTAGATGAAGACATATCAACACGTGTTTAGCAAAATAATTGATTAGCATGTGATAAATGCCACGTGGCTATGTGCTTACATTAGACAAATTTTATTTATTAACTAAAAAAGGCCTAGTTTTTTTTTTTTTAGTTTTTCCGATTCTCTGGTAGAGAAAATCTTCAGAGTACAGCAGGCAGTAAAGAGGGTCAGGCTGACAGTCCGACATGAAAGGACCCATCGTGAATTCACTAAAAGAAATGTCTTAAGTTGTTCATCAAAAACAAACAACGAAGGCATTTCAACCAGCATCTTAAGAAGATCTTTAGAAGTTAAGAATACATATATACTTGGTGTAATGTCAGAGTCGTAGGAAATGGACTCGTCGACCCGAGTTCAAATCCCCCATGTTACATTCGTCTTCTCAAGCGTGTGATACGCCGGATTTTAATTCCTCTGTATTTTACATAGCGCTAATACACTTGGGAACGATATGAATCCAACTATTCTCCCTCTAGCTATGGGTAAATAGTAGGGCAGATATAGGTTTATGCCATTAAATAAAGAAACTAAACCAGTTTTTGATTTCCTTGATAAAAAAGGGGGGGGGCAATTGTAAAAAGTAGTTTCCTTTGTCAAACCATAAGGCAATTAATGATACTTATACACTACTATTTGTTATTATTCATAAATATAGCAGAGAACAAAAACGATGCCCTTTTTCTGAAATGTCAAAATAAAAACTTTCATTGAAGATTTTTTTGAGACATAAAATGGCTACTGAAAATTGAAGGCCAATATCTTAAATAGTTTTGATTTTTTTTTTTAAAGGACATGTTGGTTGGTTGGATTTTACAGCATGTCAACCCTTGTTGGGTTATCTTATGCTGTGGACATTTGTTTAATTCATTCTTGCTGGCTATTCAAAAAGTAAAGTGGTCAGGGTGGCCTAAAGTCAGTATCAGCCAGACAGCAAGGGAGTCTATCCCCTTTTCACTAGTGCTAGACTAAGATTGTTTTGACATCTGAGGTGGAGCGCTGTACTTACCATTAGCTTCCCACTTTACTGTACAGATCCCTGTGCTAGTTGTACACCGAGGACTGGAATCGAACCCAGAACCTTATGGTTCCTAGTCAGATGTTCTACCGACTGTGCTAATACCACAACAATTTCCAGGTGAGAAATTGATTTTGATGGCATGTCAACCTGACTAGGGTTATTTTAAGCCAAGCAGTGAATTGTAAGGGAGGGTCAGAGCTCCCCCCCCCACACCTCCAAGGATTTAAAAAAAAGTTATGGCAAGGTTAACTCTTAACATCCTGTTGAGAATTTTCTAAACCCAGAGCCCCATTCCTATAAAGATTTATCAATAAATGGCTAAAAATGGCCTTTTCATTTCAAGTTACCCGTTATTTCCCTTGAATTAAAAACTTCTAAATAGGTTTAATATTACATTTAAACAAAGGCCATCGTTTGGGGCGGATTAGGAAAACGAATATGACTTCTGGCAGGGCGGAATGAGGCGGTATAGGACATTAACACTATTAGTGTTGGTCAGCCTGGACAATGTCCTTTTCTACTAGCATTCTGGCCAGGCGGAATGAGATGATATAGGATGTTAAGAGTTAATAACCCTACTTTTTGCAGGTATTACAACTAGTAAGTATACTAACCAGAAATATCAACAATATCTCCAGGCACCAAATTGCTTGCACGAATCTTCTGCACACCCTTGAAGTTCTGGCGTACAACTTTAGCAATTTCAGGTTCATATTCTTTGAGAGCTTCAATAGCACTTTCAGCGTTACGTTCCTGTAAGAAGAAAAATAAAATAAAATAAATAAATAAAAGCCAGAATTTAGCATGTAGACAAAATTTTGAAAATATTTACATTAAAGTTGATAAGAGTGTAAGGAATATAAGCAAAGTAAAGATCAATTGATTTCAAATAAATCTGCATTGTATACATTTAACTTTGTGAAATTTAGAGTTCTATAAAAGATGTTTACATTTACACACAATTCTAAAATATGAAAGTACACTATTCCTCTGAATTTTTGAGAGGAGGCTTGATAATTTGTATCAGTTGGACTATTGTCCTCATGTTTGTTATCTGTACAACATTTTGGCTGATGTGCCCTCCAGCCTTTTCATTGGGATCACTGTATTGAGTTCTTCCTTCATTTTTTGATAAATATTGCTCTGCATATAATCTAAAAAGGTTATTTTACATTGAGCTCTCTTCAGTGATTTAAAGATTCGCTGTATTTATACATACTGGATCATCAACATCTATACAGTGGATCTTAGAAATCACATATAGAATCATCCCTTACTACCAAGTTTTGGATCTCTCTCTCTCACACACACACACACATCTCTCACACACACACATCTCTCACACACACACAGTATAAATAACAAAGACCTGCATACATATACAAGGAAAAAAAAAAACAAAAAAAACTGCATATGTAACTTAGTTATATAAGGTGTCCATAAAGTCTCTTTGGTAATGAAGGACTATTTGCTCGTAAATTCCTACCATAAAATAAACTGAACCCCCATTTTATGACCGTGTTTTTTCAATGTTTTATTTTTCTTGCACCCATTATGTTACAATACTAAATATTGTTCCTTTATTTTAATCACTTCAATGTGTATATTCTAAAAGCTTTTTTGTGAGAATGCTTAGTTTTAAAGTGGGGGTTAGTTTTTACACTTCAACTTTTTACTCGTTAATTCCTATGATAAAATGCCCAAGCCTAATTTTATGGTAGGAATTTATGAGTAAAAAGTTGAATATTACTTTATTTCTTTTCTTTTTGGCTTTGCTACTCTAAAATAAAATACAAAAACACGGACATAAAATGGGGGTTCAGTTTATTTTATGGTAGGAATTTATAAGCAAATAGTCCTTCATTACCGTCTCTTTACCTCATGTTACGTACGTCTACTCAAGCGTGTGATACGCCGCATTTTAATTCCTTTGTGAATTATCTCCCTTTCATCGCCGAATGTAAATAAAAGGGTCAATTCCTTTATTTAGGTGTATTTTTTTCTATTATTATTAATAACGTGCCATCTCCCCCCCCGTTTACAAAAAAAAAAAAAAAAAAAAAATTTTCTTCCTCTTCCTATTATTAATTTTAATCTTAATTTTCCTAGTGTTTTTATCGATTTCCAAATATGCATCATTGTTATATTCGTGGATATATATATTTTTTTCTTTTTGTAAGTATATATGATTCTTTTCTTTGGTTTTCGTGCCCCCCCTTTTTTCTTATATATATATATATATATAATATATATATATATATATATATATATATATATATATACCATATTTTTTTTTTCTTTCTTTCCGTATATATAATTATATATATTTTCTTTCTTTCTTTCCATATATATATTTTTTTCTTTCTTTGTTCGTGGATATGTTTTTTTCTTTGTTTCATATATATATATATTTTTTTTTTTACCTTTTCTCGTATATAGGTCATTTTATTTAACCCCTCCATGGTTGGGAATTTCAGGAACTGGTTTATGGCCGTCATTATGATTTGTTTTTTTCTCTCTTTTTATGTCGTTATTTTTTTGTTTATTCTATTGCCAAATTCCTCTCTACGTGTGGTTCTCCGATATATTTATCTATATATGCTGGTTCGGCTTGGCTATTCGCCGGATGTATTTATACGTAGCATATGACAAATTTTAAGAAAACGATCCCGGGACCTCTCGCATTTTGTTCAGTCCATCCATAGTTGAGAATTTTAGGAACTTTTCTACTGACGACATTTTGAATTTTTTTTTTTAAAGAAAATTATTTTATTTGTTTATTTTATTCTCTGCCAATTTCTGATAGTTTGTCTACGTATAATTGTTCGGCTGGTTATTCACTTTTCACCGAGAATATACTAGCAATGAATCTCCATGTTACATGTGGATTTGTCTGTATATTTGTTCGGCTGGTGATTGACTTTTTACCGGGGAATATATATACGTAGCATCAACGAAGAAAAAAATCCATGGACGAAGCCCCCATGTTACGTTCGTCTTCTCAAGCGTGTAATACGCCGGATTTTAATTCCTCTGAGAAACCAACAATAATTTAGAGAAAACATATATATGCATTTGGACAGAAAGAATATAAAAACAAAAATATTTTATAATTTATATTTTAATTTACTCATTCATAGATAATCTTTTCCTTGTTTTGTTCAATCAAAAATAATAGAAAGAAGAAGCGGGAGAATCAAAAATGTCCAAAATATGTGGATGGCGAGAAATGGAGATTTTTCTTAGAAAAATACAGTTTAGCTTTTACTTATCCGTTTCAGTCTCTTGTTTTTTTTCAATTCTTCATAATTTTTTTTTTTTTTTGTTTCTTTTTCTCATTTCGGAATATTCTGTTCTATTCTTCTTCATTAATTTTGAAGATGCGAGTTTCGCGTAGTCGGTCCTCACTTGGCAATTTTTCTTTTTCCAACTCCTTGAAACGCTGCAACGTTAAATCTTGGGGACGCTAAATTTTTATTTAAACGTTCAAAATTCTTATAACTCCTTTTTTTGTGAATTATCTCCCTTTCATCACCGAATGTAAATAAAAGGGTTAATTCCTTTATTTAGGTGTATTTTTTCTTTATTATTAATTCGGCCAATAACGTGACACTCATTCGCCAGATATCACTACCCTGGACTTTTTTCTTTTTCAGTGGGGTTATGCTAAAGCTATCATGTATCCAACAAAGATGCAGGACATCACTGTCCTAAAACAAAAGATCACTAATTCCAGTGGTCACCATGGATGAGACTGCTACAGCGAACATGGCAAGAAATCAAGTACTGTCTTAATTCATAGCATTTCAGCCTCGGAAGACTATAATATAGTTTTTGTGCCCCGGATGTTATAGTGCCTCCTGTGTTTGACCACAGATGTCGCATTTGAAGAAGGCTGTCCTGAAGATGTTGAGTGCGTGCACTGTCTTAATATGCTTCGTGCATACTAATGGTGCCATTATAAGGGTATATATATATATATATGTTAAAAGGCAAATAAACTTCAATATCTACTCTCCATTTTTGTAATAATTTCCACATATTCGTCTGTTCATTTACTTTTGTAATAATTTTTTTAAAATTTATAAAGTTGTCGGGGTTGCTTAAAGTCGATATCAGCAAGACAGCGAGGGAGTCTATCCCCTTTTCACTTGCGCTAGACCAAGGAGATTGTTTTTGCATCCTAGGTGGAACGCCACACCTACTATCAGCTCCTTACTTTACCCCAGATCCCTGTGCTACTTATACGCCGAGAACCAGTATCGAACCTGGAACCTTGTGGTTCTTAGTTTGGCGCTCTACCAACAGAGCTAAACCGGCCCTTAAAGGCTGTAAAGGGCCTTTATGAACACTGTATATAGTAAAGGGTTATTTCCTATAAGTCCAACATAAACAAAGGGGAACAACTCTTTACTGATAAATTATTTATTTATTGATCGACTAGGAAAAATGACGGGGTTAGGGTTAGTTTATTGGGAAAATAAATAATGTATCAGTCACGAGTGGTCCCCCTTTGTTTATGTTGGACTTATAGGAAATAACCTAGTAAAGTATCAGCCTTTAGCATTGAATACTAATAATGCTAAAAAGTTTCAAAGCCAGAAACATTGAAGCTTTTATTCATAAAAGAATTCTTTATTCCATAAAACTAAAACAGGTTTCACCTTCAAAAACTGAAAGATACGGTTATGCAACAGAAAAAAAAAAAAAAAAGGTTAGATTTGTTTTGAAATCTATTTAAAGTTAAATGTGGTGCAGCCAAAAATAAGATGTTCTGTTGTAATGTATAACACTGGGTGAGCTGATTAAGGATAACCCCCACACCCCAGTGAAAAGATTTTAAAAAAAAAAACAACTTTATTATAACAGCTGAAGAATGGATCAGCTGCAGGCAATATGTGTGTGTGTATGTGTATATATATATATATATATATATATATATATATAATACACACACACTTTATGTGCTACCTGGCCTGAAGTAACTTTGAAATTGGAGACTGTAGGCCCAAACTAGAAGAAGCAAGACGACAATATTTTGGACTAGTTCCAACTATTCATTTATTGAGGCTATGAAGCTACACTAAGAAGCCCTACCCAAGGAGCTAACTTTATCAGAATTAGTGCCACCAGAGAGCATACTGGCATGGCAACCATATATGTATGTAACCAGAGGAACAGGTATGCACTCGTTGGGTAAAGGTGAGAAGAAATATTTACAGAAGCTGCCAAACAGAGTGTGCAGGCAGGCAGACATATAAGTCCAGGGAGTAACAGAAGGCTCCTCCTCTTTTTACACAAAGACCAAAGCGTTTGCTACTCTGAGAAAAAAAATACCAAGACTACTTTTGAAGGATTTAGTTACACATGTACCAACAATAGTTCTGTTGGTTGTAGTAACAATAGGAAGCTTGCCAATATTCACATAATAAAAAACAGATCACTTGGGCTACATATTGCAAAGGCTTTACTAAACAAGTACTTGCAGGATTAGCTTAAAAGGTAGAGCAATAATAATAATAATAATAATAATAATTAATAAGTGGAATATGAGAGTGAAAGTGGTACCAATTGTAATTGGTGCATTTGGAACGGTCCCAATAAACTTGGAAAAAAGACTGGAGGATCTGGAAATCAGGAGAATTCAGACCATCCAGACTACTGCAATTAACTAGAATACTGGAGTCCTGTTGTCACTCAGCCTCCAGTGAAATACCATCAGCTAACACTGATGTGAAAAACTCATAAGGAGTGATAATAATAATAAAACGATTTTTAATATAGTGCAGTTAAGCAGCACTGTAAAACAGTCAATGATTTTCAGCACTATTACAAAGGGGGTACTGAAAAGATCTTGGCCAAACCAAAAGAATGATTTGAATTTTTTTTTTCTTTCATTCTTGGAGGTGGGATAAACTTTAGAAAAAAAAAAAAAAAAAAAAAAAAAGTAAAGTGGCAAGTGTATCAAACATTAAATAAACATTTGCCTAAATTTTTAAGATAAGGCTTGATGCGTATTATTTAGATTTTTTGGAACTGTTGTCCTCATCTTTGGTATTTATGAACTTTTGTTTAGTAAATAAGGGTGTCCAAGAAAAAACAGAACCCAAAAATTTTGTAATAAAACTTAATTTTAACTAGGGGGTTTAGGGTTAGGATTAGCGTTAGTTTAATGGGAAAATAAATAATTTAGGTTCATTTTTTTCTGGGTCACCCTGTACAGGGTGACCCAGAAAAACCCCCAACCCTAACCAACCCCAACCCCTCTAGTTAAAATTAACAGTTTTATTACAAAGTGTGGTTTTTTTTCTTTTCTGGGACACCCTCATTTACTAAAACAAAAGCTCATAATTACCTCATCTTTGTGGTATTTAAAAAAAAACCAAACAACATTTTGGCTGCTGTATCTTCCAACCTTCAGGTGTTCCCTGCCTATCCAAGCATAACAATGACCCAACCAGATCATGACACAGGTGTGCAAAAACAATGACATCATTATCTGAATGAGATTTTCAAATGTTTTTCAATACCTTTGTTTGATCAACAGTGAAACTATTCAAGAGGATTTCCCCAGGTTGGGTCATTACTATGTTTGGATAGACAGGGAAACACCTGAGGAAGGCCAGAGGTTACAACGGTTGAAACTTTGGGATTTTATCCTCTGCGTTATTCTGATTATTGTCCTCATCTTCATTGTTATTTGTACAACATTACGGCCGATATGCCCTCCGGCCTTAATCAGGTATTTCTTTGTACAAATGAAGATGGGGACAATAGTCGGAATAACGCAGATAATACTAATCTTCAAGCCCCATCTCAAACATTTGATTTGTGATTTTATATATCACCATGAAAATGAGGACTAACAGGTACTAACACTCCGTTAGTTAGCCTCAGTTCAAATAGATAAATTATTGGTAACACTAGTGTTTGAAAGCTCTAAAATAGAATCTTAAGGACTGTGTGTGTGTGCGCTATAGCTTATTTAAATGACAAGTTTAAGGTTATAATACAGTAGTACCTTGAGTTACAGGTTTAATTTGTTCGGCCCATAACTCAATTCCCACTTATATCAAATGAGCCCCCCAACCAACATTGAAATAAATTAAAAATGTCATTAATCCCTTTCAGCCACCTGTCTAACAAAAAAAAAAAAAAAAAAAAAAAAAAAAAAAAAAACAGGCTATTTTTTATTTTTTTAAGTCAAGAAAAATAGTATTACATACAAGACCAATGTTTGCAACAGTAATCTATATCTATCTATCTTTATATACACTAGCAAATATATGCAACCTCCGGGTGCAAGTTTTAATGTAATGAAATATTATATTAAATTGGAAAGGCTAATGAAACTGAATAAAAATGCAGATAAAAAATTTAGAACAGAGGGGGTATGATTGAAAAATAGAACAACTTTGAAAGTAACTCTTCCATCATTTTTCATTACTCCCCTCTTTCATTGGTAATTTTTCCTAATTTAACTATTTAGTTAAAATAGCAAGTAAAGAATAATATTAGTTATTTCGTCTTGTTAATGGATTTTTTTAAAGATTTATCCGAGATTTTTGCTCATATTCAAAAAAGATAAAACCAAACAATTAGAAATCAATAATACTAAGCATATATTTATTAAAATCAAATTTTTAATATCAATATGCAAATCAGCCTTCGCATTCACACTATAATCCGCTATTTTGTTGTATATATAAATACAATTGCATGTTCTGAGTATGTAGATATATATATCTTAATGATGTAAATCAATAATTGAGGTTTAAATAAAAATAAAATCATGGCGAATGTGATGTAAATAACGAAGGGAATCGTGATTTGTATAGTAATATAGTTTCGGTTACAGACAGATAAACACACAATCTCCATTATAATAAGATATATAAAGGGAAGTTGTGTGTATATGCATGTCTGGAGGAAACTTCGAAAATTAAACAATTAATAACAAAGTAAATATATATACACATTAAATATCACTAGGGCTTGGTTTTTGAGCGAAAGCAAGAGATTTGATTTATATTCGTGAAGATAATTAAAAAATAAAATTTAAATGATAACAGCATGGGAAATTTTTTTCCATTTTAATATTTTAGACAGCAGACATTAACATTTCTTTTCAGAGTAGTTGGATCAATGCAAGGTCTATTTTCTTTTTTTTACATAGGGAATTAAATGGGGGCATCCTATAAGGATTCAACTCACGATTCAGTAATAATGGATCTGCAGAACTAGCTTTAAAAAAATACCCCTCTATCCAGGCGATGCCGGGTAGCCGCTGCTAGTTTATTATATTTCAAATTTTATGTTTGAGAAGTATGCCTCCTTAGCAGGAGGTTTTCTGAATTCAGTTTAAAGTAGAAAGAAAAAAAAAAAAAAACCTAAACCAAAAACCTGAAATGTACAAATTGTTTTCCCAGCAGCAGATATTAGGTCAGTTGGTTAAATGTTATCCCACCCACCTTAAGGGGGAGGGGGGAGGATTTAAAAAATATTTACCAGTACCTCTTGTTGTACAGGTTAGGCACAAGGCGCTATTAATGTGGGACCACCTACGTACCTAAGCTCATGGGAGGCAGGAGCAAAAAATGTGTTGATCCCATCAGCATTACACCCTCAAGGGAGGCGCCTCAGGCACCAGGCAATAAACCAAGCCCTGTCCCTTTAAATCAAGGGGGCAGGTGTTGCCTGAGGCGGGGGGGGGGATGTTAACTTATGCTGTCCAGGGCCGAAGCCAGCGAACCCTAGGGGGATTTATAATGTAAACTATCATATATTAAAAAAAAATTAAAAGAATAAATTCCCCTCACCCCCAGAAAAATTTAATAGTTTAGTCATTTATTCAAAATTGAATTTTTTATGTAAGTCTCAATGAAAATGTAAGAGGATCAGTTTAGAAAACAATTTATCTAATAAATTATATTAATTTAAAAAAATATTTAGTTCATTTATTTCTCTGCTGAACTTTTAAGAATCAGTAGTTTTGGTGTCTAAACAGTTTTTGTTGCTAGCTACATGGAGAGAAAAGTGTGGATTTGATCAAGACTGGCTGGGTCACCTGAACTGAAGTGAAGGATAGGAGGAGGAGGAGGAGGTTGAAAGATTTAAGTCTCCAATGATTCTAGGTACATGGGATAATTGCAGGCACCCCCCACCCCCCAGAGAGACAGAGAGAGAAAGAGAGACACAGAGAGACAGACAGGCGAAATAAAGGCAAAGACAAAAGATAGAGAGAAATAAAAAAGACAAAAGACAAAGACAAGAGAAATAGGATAAGAATTTAGCAAGATTTCTTGGATGCCCCAGCTACAACAACAGATGAGCCAGCAGCAAGCAGATCTTTTATTTATGATAAAAGTAATGCCAGTTCCTGTGAACAGAAGGAAATTGCTAACCAAAAGAGGAGAGAGCTATTTTTAAGGTTAAAAATAAACAGACTAGAATATTACATTAGTACCATGTTGAAGACACTAAACAGAAAGAAATAGGACACAGTTAATAATGCTTTAGAGATAAAAAAGAAAAAAAAAGACCAATGAAG
Organism: Doryteuthis pealeii; assembly: GCA_023376005.1. Lineage (NCBI taxonomy): Eukaryota > Metazoa > Mollusca > Cephalopoda > Myopsida > Loliginidae > Doryteuthis > Doryteuthis pealeii. Next base: position 26,882,046 of record CM042178.1, on the reverse strand, counting down.
GTATCAAAATTAATACTGTTAATTCAGAATCAATATATGCAGACTCAGTATCAAGTGCTGACAATAATTATTTACTAATTGTACTAGTTTAAGTTTTGGTTCGTTTTACGGCATATCAACCTCAGTGGGTTACTTAATGCCGATAAAGTTTTGAAATAAATTAATTCTTAAATGGATGATACAATTTTGTTTATCAACTCCTGTTTTTTTATTTAACCCATAGATGGGACCCTAACAGGTACTACCACTCCGGACTAGAGAGCAATGGTGATGAAGGGGTGCTCCACATTCCAAACCTAGAACCTCACCATCAGATGGAGTTTAACGTCATCCCCAGGACATATAGACCCTCAGTCACCACCTTCTATCACCCATATGATAAAAAAGGGTTGGGGCAATCATATAGGTGCTAGGGCTTGACGTGACCAGCCGATTGATCGGGGGGGGGGGGGAGAGAGAGGCTTCTCCGACCGCCCGTTTAGCCCAAGAAAGGGCCAAAGTGGAGTATTGCAAGTCATGAACTGCTCATTCACGGCCAACAGGTGGCCCCATTTGGGGGGAGTCTTACCCCTCTGCAGAGGTGCAGTCGGTGCATTCTAACACCACAGCCGACTAATTTAGTATTATGAATTTGTAGCAACATCGTTACTTAATGAGATTCCAATAAACAGATTCACTGTTAGTCTCAAGTCGTGATTATTTGCAGATTTTTAGTCCCAAGACTAAGTAGATTTACAAGAGCAGAGATGACCTCAGAATGAATCTCTATTTTTCATAAGATATAAGGGAGTGTGTGTGTGGGGGGGGTGTAGTTGACCAAGTGACCAACTGGATTTGAGGAAAGCCAGCCAGAGATCAGCAGAGTTCAACAGTAGCCAACATTAAAAGCTATAGTGGCTGTGTTGTTGATAGTACCATGGGAGAAGCTACTGCTGCAGTGGTGGCAGTAGCAGTAGTCTTACTAGTTGTACCAGCTAGTAAGAGTGATTACAGTAGTAAAAAGGCAGAGGCAATAGACTGCAAGTAAAGATTTATTGATTTCTTTAGACTCTAAACAGACTGATTTTGGCAAATCACAAACAGGTAATAATGCATGGAGAATCGGAAGAGATTCTGCGTATCAAGAAATTGGACAGTTTTTATATATATATATATATATATATAATACTGAAAATTTATTTTGGTGCTAGTTAGGGTTACACTAGCATAACAATATTAGTTTACACTAGCAAATATATGCACCCTCCGGGTGCAAGTATTTAAGTTTTAATGTAATGAAATATCGTATTAAATTAGAGGCAGACAAAAAGATATGTAACAGAGTTGGGGGTATAATAGAAAAATAGAAATTAAACTTACTCTTCCATCACTCCCCTCTTTCATTGCTGAATTTTACTTATTTAACTATTTAGTTAAATTAGGAAATAAAGAATAAAATGACAGTTATTTTTTCTGGTTAATGGATTTCATTTAAGATTCATTGAAGAGATTTTTGCTTATATTCATTAAAATAAAACCAAACAGTTAGAAATCAATAATACTAAGCACATATTTAATAAAATCACATTTTCAATATCAATATGCAAATTAGCCTTCCCATTCACTCTGCAAACCGCTATTTTTTGTATATATAAATACAATTGCATGTTATTTGTATGTAGATATGGACAACACTAATAAAAAGGTGAAGAAATTTTATTAATAAGTGAGGTTTAAATATAAATAAAATCATGGAGAATGTGATGTAAATAACTATGTTAATTGTGACTCGATTAGTAATATAGTTTCGGTTACAGGCAGAAAAACACACAATCTCCATTATAATAAGATATAACTAATATCACTTGTATGTAACATAACATTTTTATCTTTAAGAAGATTTTTAACCCAATTTGCAAATGAACTATAATTGTTGGCTGGAAATCACATTAAACTTTCACACACACTATATATAATATATAAACAATTATTATACTAATGGCGAGTTAATCGACGTTTGCTTCCTAAAGGCTTTTTTACAGTTTAGTTTAGTTTAGTGACATGAAAATTACACTAAATTATTCCTTACTTTTAGGATTGAATTATATTTGGAAAAAAAAAAAAAAAAAAAAAAAAAAAACTGTTTTAATTGGTTCTAATTAGTTGTAATTTGCAATTAAGTCAAGAACCAACCAATCTCTTACTTTACGGTGTCCATATCTATCTTCCCGTATTTATATTAATCCTAAGGAGTCAGATATACCTAGTTATTTTGCTTATTAGTTCATCAGGACAGACTATTTGCTCTACTTAGGTATAGAGCACTCTTTACATTTTAGCTTTAGACAATCCTGGTGGCTTGCATATATTTTTTCTCTTTTGGCCAAAGGTTATATTGTTAATCGATTATTTTTGTTTGGTGCGACTCTGGGTATTTCTCCCCCCCCCCCCCCCGGCAAAGTTTTGTAGTATATTTTTACTAACAAATAAAAGATTTTAATGTTACATACAAGCATTATTAGTTTATATATAACTAATATTTTGTTATGCTAGAGTAAAACTAACTGGTAATATATGTTAACTGGCAAAAAAAAAAAAAAAAAAAAAAAAAAAAAAAAAAAAAAAAAAATGTAAGCCCACAGGATGAGCTAGTAAGTGAAACTAGACTCCCTCGCTGTCTGGCCGATGCTGACTTTATGCCACCCCCAACAACTTTACTTACATATACTTTCAACCATCACTGGTCATTTTTGAGGATGTGTGTACTAGTATGTTCTAAAGAAAAAGCCAATAAAATACAGCAAATCCTTGTCAGTCAACTTTAAGATATGCCTAAGAGAGAGACACAGAGAGAGAGAGAGAGAGAGAGAGAGACAGAGACACAGAGAGAGAGAGACACAGCGAGAGAGAGAGAGAG